>OY992501.1:43704060-44904060 GCA_963921215.1 Scoparia ambigualis | reverse complement strand
CGGAACGCAGCAATCGTAGGTTTATTGATATTTAACATATACGTTTCTTTTCTGTTATATTCCAAGGCAAATGCATTTTTTTACATTTTAATATCGACATATTCGTAATATTGTATAGATTAAAAGTAGTATAGAAAAAGGTATAAACCATGCTCAACGTTTGGAATGTGAACCAGTAGGTACCGTCATAACCTGTCGTAATTCACTGATTACACTTCATTGAATGCCTTCCACCACGCATGTGCTGTTTACGTGGCGTGCAATGCCAATAGAATTAAAAATTACAAATAGGTTTAAAAGTTATTAGTTGCTGTATTATCAACGTAATTCGTATAGGAATTTATTAGCGGAAAAAATTTACATGAAACAGAAAAAGTAAGCAGAGAATGAACATTCGATGAAGCGGGAACAAACGCAGAAAACTCCTAGAACAGATGTGAAAATCAGAAACCGAATCGCGTAAACCATTCTGGTATTTCTTATCGATTCGATTAAATTGCTTTTTTTCCAAATCATTCAGCAGGAATAAATCTATGTATTTATCCGAAGTAGGTAGGTATCTGAAACTAATCTATCCACTTAATATCCCCGGCTTTACAGTTTATCTACCATTACTACTGAAGTATTATAATCCACAATTAACTTCTTAGAAAAGCTACGCCTATAAGTAGTTCCGAAATTAGAGGAGTGTTCTGAAAATAAAAATTTCAAATATTTTCCTACTTTGCATGAATATAATGCATGTCGCGTCAAAACCTATCGTTTCAGGAGACTGCACGGAACAATGGTGTTGGTGATCTACATTGTCAGTCCACTCGCCTCGGTTTATTTCGTAGCTTCAAGATTCTGCTATTAAAAAACGTTTTCCCTTGTGTCCGTACGTGACTCAAATAATAGAACATTAAAAAAAACCCTTAAAATAAACATTGTCCAACAACTACTGAAAATCGGGGATTTGGGTGATACATTCATTGTATTATTTGCAAATATTTAACGAAGTGTAATTTTGACATCTGACTTCGTTTTGTGATATTTGGTCCGAGGTTATGGCGCTGTTTGAGCTGTCAAGGTATATGTATTGAAATATATCACTCTCAGAATAATATCACTATTATTCTGAGATATCACTATAACTTCATACCGCCTAATGCTCGGACCAAATAGGCCTAATGAATGAAGTCTAAACAATAACGTCAATTTTTTATATTAAATTTTGAACATTACATTCCAACTGTTTTTTAATACTTACATCCTCTTTGCTGTCGATGTCACTCACTCATTACTTTATAAAAAGTTGTTTTAATCAAATGTTTTCACTTTTCCGTACTTTTATCAACATTTTCTTTCACATAAACCTTGTCCTGACATTTACGCCGCCGCCGTTCTGAAATGATGTACAAACATTTCGGCAATTGATTTTTATTAATAGATGATCTTAGATTAAAACTTTGTTTTAATCTAAGTAGATGATAGATTATTTGAGTTGTCTATAAAATAAGTTGAATCTACTGTAAGGTTGAAAACATTATACCGCTTCTGTGCCGTAGATTCTGCTTCATCAAGTGAAACATGGTACACTGCCACCCAATTTGCACTGAAAGCCTAAGAAAATAGCAATCGGGAACATACCCACTAAACACTGCTTGCCTACCCAGTGCTGAACTAAAGCACTCCCCAAGTTCTATGCGTGAGGCGTTATTGGACGTAATGACGCTCCACAATTGCTAGGAACATTACAGCGGCGGAACGTGAGAGCTTGTTCAGGATTGTCTTTTGTATTTTAAGTGAAATTCGAAGTCATTGTGATACCAACATTTGTGTTTTAGTTAGATTCAATGTATTCTGAAGTTTACGCGAATACTACACCTACATTGTAATGATATACTTTTTACAGATTAACTCATTATTTTATTTTATATTATTCTGACGTTTCGAACCCTTTACAGTATTCCGATTTTCTAAAGTTCGATCGTAAACTCGCCAAAAGTGACCTTTGCGACGTTAATGTAGCACAAAGGCATTTTTGATAGGAACGTGAGGGTCGAAGTGAGAGGCGAGTTTACGATCGAGCTTTACATAATCGTAATGCTGGACCCCTAGCTACAGGGAGACTCCGTGTGTTTCATTTCAATAAGTTTATTTTTCTTTTGTTATTATTTCTCCGATGGCTGACGAACAAACTGTTTATAAGTAGAATTTGATTTTAAAGATTTCGTCTATCGAAGGCATTAGGTAAGAGATTGTGCGATGAACTTATTATTATGGACATATAGTAGAGGATCCGACTATACAACGACCTTCACCAAGCGGGTAATGGATGAAAAGAGTTTTATATCAAATTTAATGTGTTAAAAAATATATTGCGAGTGGGTTGGCTGAAAAATTTCAGTCCAGTATATGATTAATTAAATATTTAAAAATATTATTTTTAAACATTGCACTTGTTTGGATAATAGATAAATTACATAGGTACCAATCGAAAGTATGAAACCTATAGAATATGCAAACGTTAGGTTTGAAATTTTGCATTCACAATGCTAAGTATATAGATATCTATAGGATAAAATGTTTACTAGAAAAAAATCAACCAGTCTCAGGAAGCTCGAGTGGGATTCGAACCCACGACTACGAACACGACACGACGAGTGAATGCGAAATCTCAACAATATCAGTGTAGCCGTGGCCTTAAAATATTGTAAACATAAATTTAAACTACCACTGTTCCAAGACGTAGATGCAACAGCTTTGACTGATTCTGAACTATTATTAATTCGACATGCTGAACTCAAACGAGCTCCTGAACAAAGAAAATGTAAAACAAATATTACAATAACTAAGAATATTTTCACCTTTTGGTACTCGGAAACCTTACACTAAAAAGACATTTAACACTAACTTATGTATAATTTAAAATAACAAAGAAGTTGAAACAAAACGTCAGTTTTAAATATTAGAATATTCTGATAAAAACAATAATAATTTTAAAACAATTAAAAACTTAACTATACCACGACAACATCAATAAAAAAACTACATATTTAGTAGGTATATCTCTTCACGAGAAACATTGTTTACTCTTAGATTGGATACGAAACTCGAGGTAAAAAATGGTGTATAGAAATTGCAAAACATTGACTATAATCAACATTGCATTTTATGTGAAACCTTCATATTGATAAATCCGAATTTACCTAATGCGACACCACCGCTCCAAAAATGGAAAAAAAAAAAAATTTCAAGTAAAGTAATTATTTAGGTCCACTCTGTTATGGTTACGAACTTCACAATAACACTGGAGCAATGTATCCCGAGGCCGACGAACAATTAACCTTCAGACGAATTTAGGATTAATCGCTCCATTTAGTTCTAAATAGGGCTGTCACATACTACTTATTGAACGCAATTGAATTATTCACTTTCAAAACTCTCTCACTCAATTGAACTTGATTTTGTGTGATGCCTATTCAAATGTAAAGGGTGATTAAATTATGTTTTTTAAAAGTAAGTAAGTACAAACAAAATGTTGTTATTATGATTTAAGAAAGTGGCAAGTACTTATCATTGAAAATAAATCCATTTAGTGAATTTAACCCTTTCACAAGCGATACAGTTGTAATTTTTAATTGTTTTCTGTCTTATTTAAAGAGCGGTTCAATATTTGGTGGTAACATTAATAAAATTAACTGTTTGACATGAACATTGATCGAGGAAAAGTATCTAAGGAGTAGGTATCATTGATAAAAATGAACTTGACTGTTGAGGTTGGTGGTTTAAGCTATTGGCGAAGGTAACTCTCTCTTCTTCATTTTCTTGCTTTACATTTAGGTATTAAAATTTTTTGACGTTTTTGACATGATTAAAAATGCTCGGAGCCTTAATCCTGCAAAGGCAAAGTGTGTTTATGGGAATATATCAAGGTAACTTTTAATCATATACTTATTGTAAACTAATAATTAGTTAAAAATGTGTTTTGTAAAGTTTCTCAATATCCTAAGCAATAACAAAGATGCCAAAGTAAGCGTGTATGTTTAAATGTTTGTTACGCTTTCACGTTTAAACCGGTCACCTGATTTTGATAAATTTTGGTATAGAGATAGATAGGTACATACTTGGAGACAGTTCGAAGCTGCTTTTCCCGGGATATATATACACGAGCCAAGCTGGTTCACAATAAAGGTAACCCTTTTGCGTCACGGTTAAAACTCTCTGGTGACCGCATTCCACGGGCCGGGCTCAAATGGCCGGCCAATTCCACAAAACATACATGCATACACTCACGACTAATATCGCCAAAGAGTTAGTCAGAGCTTAGGCAATGAGGACCCCAAAAGCAATACAATGCCACAGTCCAATAACAACAATATTTTTATTTTATTTTATTGGCAACGGGTAAGCGCTTGGGCTTCATCTCACCTGATGGTAAGTGATCATAAGGCCGAAGGTGGAAGCGCGCTTCACCCGGAATCCTCAACCACTGAGGAACTGGCTATCTTATCTCAAACTGCCGGAACACAACAATGCTATAAACATCGTTGTTATGGCGACAGACTTAGATAAGATGGTGCTAGCTAGCCAGGCGGACTTAACAGCCCTACCACCAACCAAACCGAGCACACAAAGATGATCACTTGGGCAGTCGCTACCTATGTACGAGTATTTAATGAAAAATGGACTATGGCAGAGCTTTGCCTTTGGCTTTTGCGGTTCTCATTGACTAACCCTTCGGGCACAGTATAAATATGAGCTAAAACAGCACGGAAGCTGGGCCTGTTTCTTGTTTTATATACCTACACGCCAATTGAGCGTTAGGGTTGTCTTCTTATTTTTGTAAAATTGAAAAAGTTTTTGTTTAGTTAGCGATGTCTCTCAGCTAGTTAGCGCTTTTTTTGAGATAACTAGCAAAGCTTAAGGCTTGTCACTTTTAATTTTTATAAAATTAAAAGGTAATTTTTCTATTATTTATCAAAACGTTTGTTTGGGTTCCATAATGATCAAATAATCGAATGAATTGACTAGTTTACAAACAAAATTGTGTACTTAATTAAAAAATCTTTAACATTTTAAGAAGTCTTTATTTTTCGTTAGTTATTATAAATTACTCACTAAAAAATACTTTCGCCTGCTACGACACGTTCGAAAAGCTTTATTATTAAATTTTATAGTGAAAAAAATTCTCATTCTAATGAATAGCTTTTTTAAATAAATTTCCGGAAAACATGGACACGGCACTATAAAACTGATTTTGTCTACTTCTTTATAAATTAATACAGCTACTTTACAATTAATGTGTTCTCTTTGAAAACCCCTGATATCCTTTTTTAAACCAATCGGAAGAATAACTAAAAAGTTCAAGATGGAGGCTTTTTTTGTCTCATACTAATAACGGAGTCGTTGTCTGAAACCACACAGATCCTTAGATATCGATTTTCAAAGCAATCGGTTGAATAACTAATAAGTTAAAGATGGCGGCTACTTTCCTCATTCTATTATCAGATTCATTGTCGGAAACCACACAGATCCCCTGATATCGATTTTTAAAGCAATCGGTTAAATAACTAAAAAGTTTAATATGGCGCTCGCGTTTAAAAAAATATACTTAAGTAGGTAAGTACTCCAAATATCACCTAAACAACCAAACGATTTATTTAAAAGAAAAAGCTTATTATTTAGTAATAATAAATCATTCTTACCTTTCAATATCAGCAGGAAGTTTAAAAAACGAAAGCTGCGGTTTTGAAGCAGCCGATACTACGCAATACACTCGCGGCATTTTTAAAATCGCGCGCACAGCGTCCGCAATATGCTACAGTGAATACTCGGTTCAACGCCACACGCGCTACTGAGAGCACTGCGATGTCCGCTTAGGGGCCCTGTAAAGACGTGCGTCTGTGGGCGTGCGTCGATTCGAGCGTTTGTACGTAGCTTCCTTACTGCTTTAGCTCATATTTATACTGTGCTTCGGGTATAGTAGTCGTGATTCGTATGTATATCAACACAATAAATTTTTTGATAGTCCGGTTTTAAAAAGGTTTCGTTAATGTTTTGAACCTCCGGAGCTATACCAACATTGGAGTTTCGATATTCAAGCCCTAGCCTTGACTCAGCAAATGCCTACTGTGTTATCAGTACGCTGTTATTCTGTCAAAACCGCATATCCAGCCTCAGCCCCCGTGGGAACAACACCTGTCTAATTGGAGTACAAGTTGTGCAATAAAAATTACACGTTGCAAAACAGAAAGTAAATTAAATAAGCGATTTGATCCCCTGTTCCATCTATCCCTACCAAGCTATCTCCACTGGTAGGGACAAAGGATATAAAATAGTAATTGAAAAAAATAAAAGAAATATAATTGTCAGTCAGCAGTCAGTGCCCAGCAGCGGAACGACGATAGGCTATAATGATGATGAGTGCAACATCCACGTGAACCGTCTCCTTCTCTGCAACCGCAGTGAGGCAGCGGCAAAAGGTTGCGCAGTGGGGCACACCTACTCGTAGCTGTATTGCACAGCCTCACGGGAGTCTGGTGGACGCCCAAACTAGGTATCCTGGACTTCTCCCCTCTTCAACATCATCAGCCTATAAACGTCCCACTGCTGTGCACAGGCCCCCCAAATGGACAATAGCACGTGGGGATATTTGGCCATAACGTACCACGCTGGCCCAATGCGGGTTGGTGGGTTTTAACGACTGTCATCTTACATCAACAACAGGAACCAACGGCTTAACGTGGCTTCCGAGGCACGTAGGAGCTCGAGATGTTTTTAATGTGGTCACCCATCCAGCGACCCGGCGTTGCAAAAGTTGCTAAGCGGGCAAGATCGCAAGCCGAACGTGCTAGCCGCTGCGCCATCGAGCTCCCGGCGGTCCGTTACGATAACGGAACTCGGTGCTTGCCGTTCGTAGTGCACAGTCTTGACTTGACAGTCTCACGGGAGTCTGGGGGACGCCCAAACTATCCTGGGCTTCTCCTCTCTGGCGAGCCGTTACGAAGGTAAAACTCGATGCTTGCCGTACGAGGAGAGGAGGGGAGTCCCCCTAAAACCCGAGGTCGCCTCTAACCTCGGTCACAGTAAAACTAAACTGTGCCGCGGTGTACGCGCAAGACAGCATTTTACGTAGTGAAAAATGCTACCTAGGTTTACGACCGTACAATCTTAGTCCCTAGGGCTTAGCTACAGCCGTTTGAAGCGTCTTTGTACGCTTTATCTGCCTCGCTTGAATAAAAGCTTCCTGTCGTCAAAGGCAAACATAGAGGCTTGCTTTGATCAATGGAAACCGGTTACGCTGTCTCACTGCGATCAGTGTGTCCGATATTATTCCGTTGTACTAGCTCTAACAAACATTCATCTATAACATCAACAAAAGACTTCAAAAAAATAAATCTACGAAAATCTAATTTTTGATCCTTTTCTATACTAAATAGATAGGAAAGCTGGTATTCAGATATTTAGATTTTTGCTCTTTTAAGTTAGATTAGAGAATAAAGAATACACGCAAAATTTAGGTAAATAACTCATTTTAGGGTAAAAATGCATTGCTTGAACACATAAAATTTTAAACAGGCTTGCTATTATAAAGAACTGATAGTATCGTGTTAAGTCTCGTTAAAATATTTTTAATGCAATGCAACGCGAAAGTTTAATGTCTTATAAAGAACTGTTTTCTAATTTTTGCTTATGAATAATAGTGCCTAAGAATATTATAATACAAAATATCATCACCTCAAAGCTCAATTGCTAAAAAATAAAAAAGAAAACCACTCCCACCTCTCATTTAAGCCCACAGATAGATTTATTTATACGTCTGTGTTTAAGCCTGTTTCCCGGGAACTGTGGTAGGTATGCCATAAGTCTTGTTTATGAAAAGAGGATTTTAATTATTTTATAAAAATGGTCAGTGTTGGCTTTGAGCCATCCATATTAGATTAAATCTACGGTGCCATCTATGTCCCTAAACAGGGACACAGAGCAGGCCCGTCCGCCTGCTGCACCGCGGCACTCACACATAATCCTGGCCAGACCTTATAGCTTGCTTTATTGTCGAGCAATGTTCAAACACTAAAATGTGTCAAAAGACAATGTTTTGATGCACTTCAAAAATGATTGCATATTTAGTGTTACCTTTGAAGTACGGGCAGATTATTCCTTTTATGATGTTACGTTGGATCGAACAACGCTGTTTTTTAACGTTGTGTTGAAAGAAACGCAATAAAGCTTATTGTCGCACCTCGCACGATAGGCTTCTGGCACAGTATAATAGAAGTACAAAGCCCATCACACACAATCAAGATACTAATCAGGTTACATTAGAAAATAGTGGCGCAGTGTCGGACGCTAACTAGATTAAAACCGACGACGACGCCACGGCCCGGCTCTGTACCAAGCACTGCTAGATTGTCAATTAA
Organism: Scoparia ambigualis; assembly: GCA_963921215.1. Lineage (NCBI taxonomy): Eukaryota > Metazoa > Arthropoda > Insecta > Lepidoptera > Crambidae > Scoparia > Scoparia ambigualis. Next base: position 44,895,655 of record OY992501.1, on the reverse strand, counting down.
TTAATCGAATGGTAGATTTACATATTAATAATGAGGACGGCTCAGTGAGTGATCTAATTTTAGTTACCAACTCATAAGTCCCGTAGTAAGCCGGGTAAGTGAACATTACGTCTTAGGCTCAAATCACACCGAAATGGCAGCGGCGCGACTTCAGAACAATATGCTTTAGATTGTTCTGAGGGCGCGACTGCTCGCGGCATCCCGCGACTGTTCGCGCCCGACCGCGACTTGCCTCGTGCTATCCTATGCGCAATTTACATTTGCATGATACTGCCAGCATATACTATTAATGAACATAAAGTTTAAAATCACATTACAGTGAAACTGCTCGCCGCTGCCGTTTCGGTGTGATTTGAGCCTAAAATGGCTGTGAGTGACTGTGACAAACAGTAAGGCTCAAATCACACCGAAATGGCAGTGGTGCACAGCGCAGCGTCGAGCAGTTTCATTGTAATGTGATTTTAAACTTTATATTAATTGATATAATACATAGTATCGCTTGAGAAACTTGAAAAGTAGCGCGGCCGCCTGCGTCGCCGCGAGCACTTCGACGACTCCTACGCAGCGGCGCGTGACTGATCGAGCAGTCGCAGGCGGCCGCTGGCAGTATCCTGCAAGTTTCCTTGTTAAATGTAGTATGTAAACTGCGAATAGGAATAGCACGAGGCAAGTCGCGGTCGGGCGCGAACAGTCGCGGGAGGCCGCGAGCCGTCGCGGGCGGCCGCGAGCAGTCGCGCCGCTGCCCGCCGCTGCCATTTCGGTGTGCTTTGAGCCTTACTCAAAAACCGTGCTCTACTTAGAGCATTAGGTGCTCTAAAGCTACATTGCTGCGCCGTGTGACGCCGTGTGACGACGACGTGTGACGCCGCTGTCCTCTAGTGGTGAAAAGCAAAAATACTTTTAGGATGTCATCACTCTTGTCGAAGCGGAGGTGGATGATTTTAGTAGTGTTTAAGTGATGTCCTTTTATTTATCGATTAAAATTAAGTAGATAATATTTTAATATCGTAAGTTGAAGTTTTATATAAGTAGTAATATTCTGATTCTATGATCATTGCGTTGGGGGGCTGTTATGCAGTGTAACAGTAAAACTAAGTGCTATACGTCAGAGGTCCCCCTATGTTACTCTTATGTTAAACTTAAAAGACATTGAATGGATACATAAGAACATCATCATCATCATCATCAAATACACACATCCGTTATGACATTGGTGTTTAATGCTAATGCATCAAATAAATCTATGGAATGAAATATAAAGTAACAGATAAAGATCGACAAAAATAATTTGATACCTACTTGCGTTGCGAGTTTTCCTTATCATAATATGGACATAATAATATTTATGTATGCTTTGGTATTTTAAATGAAACACTATATAGATTAACTAGTGTTAATCTTATATACACTCAGAAGCACATTCACACAAGTTTTTAAATAACCATCAATAAAAATATTGTTCAGAATATATTGAAAAGTTAGTTTTACAAAACAAAACTGCTTTTACAGAAAAAATAAGATACAGAAAAGAATTGATCAAACATGCCTCTCAAGTTTATTATTTATTATTTTAGGTTGATGTCCGAGGAATCCAGTAAAAGTTTTATTTTATAAAGTGTTAGTTTACATATTTTTAATTTCATTGTAAGTTTTTTTCTAACAAACACTTATTATTCAATAATTATGTTTTATTGAAGTTTCCGCCAGTTAATAACACAGCACGCAAAAAATGGGTGTGATTTGTGCAAAGTGTTTATCGAAACATTGACTACCGGCTGTTAAAGTCAGCCAATTTGAGTAATACTCTGGCTCTGACATTTAATGGCGTTGCAATCCCATACGCTACTTCTGTGAGGAACCTTGGGCTTGTCTTCGACTGCAGCTTGGGTTGGGAGGGTCAAATCCAAAATATTAGTCGTAAAGTACATGGGACTCATGGCGCACTTTACAAACTAAGAAACTTCATACCGCCCAGCACTAGAGTTGTGCTCGTACGAGCTCTTGTTCATCCGCTTTTTGATTATGCTGATGTGTGTTTGTCCGATATTAATCAAATCTTTCTCAACAAATTGGATCGTCTTCTCAACAGTACTATACGCTTTGTCTTCGGTCTACAAAAATACGACCACATCTCTGACTTTCGAAACGGGTTGTTGTACATTCGCCACAAAGTTGATTTGCCACGTTTTTGTAACTTGTTATTTTATTCTAAAATTATTGATGTAATCAATCAATCAATCAAAATATCTTTATTCAGTAAGCCTAAAATAAGCATTTTGAATCGTCTAAATTTTTTTTTTATGGATGGATGGATAGGCGCAGGAAGTATATAGATAACCTACGAAAAATAATTAGAACTAAGTAACCATAAGCTAACAGAAAATATCAATAACGAATAACGTACGTTTATTTTTAGAGTATCTACCTCTTTTCATTTATGTCACCCTGGTACTTTTAGCACAGAATAAGTAATAGTACTACCGTACTTTTAGTTCAAAGTAACTGTCATGATTCAATTTACTATTGACATAGGTAGTAAGTTGCAGCACCTAGTCCTACTCGTTTTTTTCTTTTTTGCTGATAGTTAAAGGTAAGTAAGATCGCTAAGGCGCCTATCTACCTCTTTTCATTTATGTCTCCCTGGTACTTTTAGATCAGCATGACTGTCATGATTCAATTTATTATTGACGTAGTAAGTTGCATAAGCACCTAGTCCTAGTTTCTATCGACATCAATATTACGAATCTTTTAAGGTCCTCTCAATTTTTTACGGTAGGTGCGCTTCGAGGAATAAACATATAATATTTTAATTACCTATTCTGAAGCGCAGCCAACGGGTGCGCTTGGAGGAATAGTTTAGGTGCGCTTGGTCTGGTGCGCTTCAAAATGGGTGCGCTTCGAGGAATACCCCAACCTCTGGTGAGCATGGTGTAAGTATTTTTTATAATTACTTACTATTATTTTGTTATCTAACTATCTAAAAAATAATAAATAACGTTTTTACTTCACTTATTGTTTGATTTTTCTGCTGTCTGCGTCGAAAATGAAAGTGTGGCGAATCAACTTTACAAAAATAGAACTGTGGCGAATGTACACATACTTTTTTCTGTGGCAAATCAACTTTGTGGCGAATGTACAACAACCCTTCGAAACCAACTTAAGTGGCTCCCCATTCGTGAGCGTAGAAACCTAAGGTTGGTTTGCCTTCTTTTTAATATTCTTTTCGATCCACGCGTCCCGGTTTATCTTAAATCCCGCTTTCAGTTCTTGGGTGCTTCACACCAACGCCATCTTCGCTCCAGCACTAATCTGGTACTCCAAACTCCTTCTCATAGCACTAATTTCGTTTCTAAATCTTTCACTCTTACTGCTATTCGACTCTGCAATGCACTGCCTTTTGACGTTAGAAATGCTTCCAACAAGGTTGCCTTCAAGAGTTTAGCGCGTGAGTACATTCTGAAATCCGTCCAATAGTTTTAAGCTGATTTACACTATGTTATTGTCGTTTGTATATATTATATATATTTATTTATAATTATATATTATAGTATAATAATATGTAGGTGTATAGTTATAGATATTAATCCGTCCAATAGTTTTAAGCTGATTTACACTATGTTATTGTCGTTTGTATATATTATATATATTTATTCATAATTATATATTAAAGTATAATATGAGGTGTATAGTTATAGATCAAAGTCAAAGTCAAATTACTTATTCAATGTAAACCTTTACAGGCACTTATTGACGTCAGTACTAATAATAATAAAAAAAACAGTTAACTAACTTATAGTTAAGACTTAACAACTAATCTAACGAGCTATAGTCTGTGCCAGACAAATGCGCATCGCTACCCCCAGTACCACTGCACGCCGAAACAGAATCGCGTCGAACCGAAATATAAGCCGTGGTCATAGAATAGTGTAAACATACGTATCCTGGTACGAGAAAAAATAGCGGGCAAGTGTGTCTCCCCTAGAAACACAAACGGCTAAAATTTATAGGTAATTTATCGTTTTTTTGGGATGAAAGGTGAAAAATGATAAATCATAATGAATTGTCAACTTAAGTTATTACTTTATGGAATAAAATTAAATATGATTTCCAATTATCGTATTGATATTGTGGTAGGTAATATAAATTGGAGAGTTTTTGAAGTAAAATAAACTAACGGCTGAAATGAGTTTTGGAAAACAGTAGTACCCTAACCAATAAGGTTGACATTTTTAATCATTCAAATATCTTTTTTTATAAAAACTTAAGCATAAAAAAACGTCAAAACAAAATAAACATAAATTTGTGTGTTTAAAAATTGTTTCGTTTTTCGTCTTGGTACAAGCACAGAATAACTAATATTACTACCGTACAGAAGGTTCACCCTCCAACGACCCCCACGCGAAACCGAAACCCATCGCGTGACCCGAGCGTTCATATTCCGATAAGCACAGCCGACTCGATATCGATTGACGTCCGTCAGGAGCGCAGGGTTTACGCGCGCGCGTAGGGATTACCAGTTAAGGCTAGATAGATCGCGCTTTGAGTTTTTTCAAACCATCTGAGACATAGAAAATAATGGTTTAAATTCTGGAAAAAAAAGTATGTATTAGTTAAGGATCCAATCTATTCAAAGTCTCATTCAGTTACAAAATCCAATGAACTTCACTCGATTAAAAAAAAACCCAAAGTTACCCCTTTTTGTAATGTTTTTTCAATATTATGACTAAACTACTGATACTTTACATTTAATTTTTGTACTCAACGAAAGACAAATAATTCGCAGATAAATAGTTATTATTTATTAGATATATTGTGTATAATGCAAGTATGTTTGTCTCTTTTTTAAATTAATTGTAAGTTTCTAATAATGTCACCGCCTACAAAAATTCTTGTACACATTCACTGGTTGACTGCATTTGCTGTATTTTAGCCAATTAAGTTTAAATAAATAAATTTACCTTATCATTCCCGTGAATTGATTCGTAAATCCAGTCACACAACCATGTTAGATATGCTTTCAAGTAGACTCGATTTCGGTATACGGGAGTGTATAATAATCCTTACTTATATATGATAAGTGATCGGAGGGTCATTTTACTTCAAAAATGAGTGTTGTCAGTATGCTGTTGGTAGGTACTATAGCTAGTGAATTTTTAATAAGTTAACACTTTATTAATAAGTAAATAATCATTTGAAACACCGGAATTTTTATTGCCTTCCCTAACTTGCTTGTTCAAATGTTATATATTGAACAAACATGTCTTACAAATTTATCGATTCGATATATGTAAAATCGAAATATTATTTCGATATTATATTATTTTTTCGAAATATTGTTTTGTATTTATATACTTATATCGAATCGATAAATCGATAAAACATGTTTGTTCTTATTATATTATAAGACCTACAATTGCACCATGTTTTGTGCAAATATTTTTATATATATATTTTTTTAACAGATTTGGTTAAACTTAATCAAAATTATCGATAGGTACGTCAAATTCTTAACGGAACATCCCTACTACAGAGCGGCACCTACCGTGGGGTAGGTGAAACTTATTCAAAGTTTTTATTTGAAATAGTGTCTAATAGCCGCTTTATTACTTTATTAAATCTTTGCTTTAAGCCTAACAAAATGAAAATCCAATTGTGTTTTAAATTAATGTTACGGGTTCTTTATTGTTGGCAAGTAGAGTCTACTTACGTAGTACTTAAATATTCATAAGTAGTATAATATTATAAGATCAAATCTGAGATAAGCTCCTACTTACCAGCAATAAACAAATAGAGGTTGTGAATGTTGCCATCTATTATGTCATGAACTCTTAGAGCATTAAACCAACTGCTCTAAGCATGAACTGTATGTTTATAAAATAAATAAAAACTTTAAGGAGAACGCTTGTGTAAGGAAGGTAGGTATTAATATAATATTATTATGTTTAACCTGATTACCTAGTTTAAATTTTAGAAACTAAAGTTTGCAACAACACGCTTTCATTGCGGAAAACGTTGCCGCTTAAATAAGATAACATGGAAAGCAATAATATGTTAAATCGAAAACTAGTTGTTGTTGAATGCAGCGGCACCCACAGCAAGCCAAATATTGTATTTTAATTACGAAACCCTTCAATTAGCGGTGTGAGGCTACACACAATTCGGCAACGCCATTGACCGCGGCGCTATTGCAATATCCGTATTGTTATCGCACTTCGATTCGTGAACAATTCTGTGCAAAACAAATATTTTGTTGTTGAATTTGTAACGCGCTCTGACTTTTGCGAGCTAAGCTTGTTAAGGCCCTAAGAGGGGTGAAATGCCTAAATATTTGCATGTTTGAAACAAAATATCCAAATAACTGTCGTCTATTTCATTCGAATAAAAAAATTGTCAATGACGAACGAATATCTAATAAACATTTTTAATTTAATGAAATTGTATTTTCATAAACCACTTTTTAGAAAAAAAATCCCCAACGAATCCCTATTTCAGTCATAAATTGCAAAATTTCTCTAAATCGGCTCAAGCTTTTTATTAAGTTTTTACACTAAACGAAAGGTCTTAATAATGCAAATAATTTTAATTGAAAGTTTTATTTTCATTCCGTATTCTACTGGTGAAAATTAATTAAAACACGAAAATTAAAGTTTATCGGCGCGAGAGTGCCTGCCCCGTCTCCCTGTAATCCCCCGCTAGCCCTGCCGGCAGTCCGTTTCCGTATTTCATCGAGAGTGGACTGCGCGCCGGTTTCGGAGCGACTTCAGATAACATTTTATAGATTTTGAAGAGTTTACACTCAATTGTACACATACATATAAATAGAAATACTTAGTTCAGTTGATACCTCAATGTTAATAGCTGTAAATACTGCTTTTATGCTAAATTATTGTTTGTAATTAATCGTAGAATAAATAAGATCAGACATTTTAAAACTGTAAAGTGCTGTGCTGCCGTGGTGGGTACACCTATGTAAAGTATCTTAAAAACTATCATTTTTAGTAAAACGACTTTAAAGTTTGGAAAACGTTTTTGATCGTAACTCAAAAAATAATAGATCAATTACGCATTTTGTTTTTTAACTAGATACCTATCAAATTATTTTCAAAAGCGGTCAGCAGTAAAATTATATTTCCCCCCCCCCCCCCCCTCACAATTGATATGGCAGCGAACTCTAGTTTAGATTTACCCCAGGGGGGTACCGACACACCCAGTGTCGGAGAATCCCCCCCTGAGCGTTCTCGCTCAGGCTGCCCTACGTATTCTGGGGAGGGCAAAAGTTCGCTCGTGCCAAGGCATGCTGCAGGCAGGAGAAATGCAAGACAATTGGCACCCCCTCCTACGCTTCGTGTGGACTTCTGCAACATCAGGGGAATCCACTCTAACTTGAGCGCCGTCCATTACCACCTCGAGACGGCGAAACCGGCCTTGCTCTTCCTCACCGAGACGCAGATATCCCCCCCTCCTGACATCTCCTACTTGCGCTACCCGGGATACAACCTGGAACATGCATTTGTGCCACGAGCCGTTGTTTGTGCCTATGTCAGGGAGGATATGTGCGTCCGTCGCCTTGGCAATCTTGAAGATAGGGACCTTTCCATCTTATGGCTACACGTCGACTGCGGACGCCATCCTCGCATCTACGCGTGCCTGTATAGGTCCCACAGCGGTAATATCGGAACTAACCAACTTATCGAGACCGTCCAAGCGGCGACGGACTCCCTTCTCCAACGGATCCCCTCGGCCGAGATTGTGGTATTGGGAGACTTCAATGCCCATCACGTCGAATGGCTTGGTTCACGCACAACTGACCACGCGGGTAGAGCCGTTCATGACTTCGCTTTAGCCTACAGTCTGTCCCAATTGGTAACAGAGCCAACACGGGTTCCAGATGTGGAGGGCCATGCACCTTCTTTATTGGACCTTCTGCTGACCTCGCACCCAGACGGCTATCAAGTTTCTGTTGATGCACCACTAGGCTCATCAGACCACTGTCTGATTCGCAGCACTGTGCCTCTCACAAAAAGTTCAAAACCGCAACCAGCGGCTAGCCGTCGAGTCTGGCATTATAGGTCAGCGGACTGGGATGGGATGCGAAGTTTCTTTGCGTCCTACCCGTGGTGGCGAGTTTGCTTTTCGCTGGACGATCCTGATGTCGCCGCTGACTCTGTTGTTGATGTGATACTGCAGGGAATGGAACTTTTCATTCCAAACTCTGTGGTTCCCATTGGCGGCAAGTCCCAACCATGGTTTGGTCGTTGCTGCAAAATGGCGTCTCGCCAAAAGCGACAACATTACCAAGCCTGGGCTAATGCGGTGTCATCAAAGGATCCAAACACCAGTGCGCTCAGAAAGAAGTACAACTTTGCCGCCAGATCCTTTAAGAAGGACATTGCCAAGGCAAAGTCATCATTCATAGGTAGAATTGGCGAGAGACTAGTGCGCCTTCCTTCGGGGACGCGTGCGTTCTGGTCTCTCGCCAAAGCTACCTTAGGGAATTTTTGTCAGCCGTCCCTACCACCATTGCACAAGACCGATGACTGCCTGGCCTATACTGCAAAGGAGAAAGCCGATCTCTTGGGCTCTCTTTTCGCTTCAAACTCGACCTTGGACGATGGGGAAAACTCTCCACCAACCATACCGCATTGCGCTTGTACAATGCCAAACGTTCAGTTCCTGCAAAGGTCAGTTCGTAAGGCTCTTTTTTCCCTTGATATCCACAAGGCGAGTGGGCCTGATGCAGTTCCACCCATTGTGCTTCGGACGTGTGTTCCTCAATTGGCACCAGTTCTAACGCGCCTTTTCCGGCTCTTTTACACTACTGGCGTCGTCCCGAGCTCTTGGAAGACAGCCCTTGTCCACCCGATTCCAAAAAAAGGCGATCGCTCAGATCCGTCCAACTACAGGCCAATAGCTATTACCTCTTTACTCTCCAAAGTAATGGAGTCCATTACAAACCGCCAGCTCTTAAGGTACATAGAAGAGAACCAGCTACTAAGTGATCGCCAGTATGGTTTTCGTCGCGGTCGTTCGGCTGGTGATCTTTTAGTGTATCTTACTCACCGATGGGCGGAGGCAGTCGAGAGTAGAGGGGAGGCACTGGCAGTTAGCTTGGACGTAGCAAAAGCCTTCGACAGGGTATGGCACAGGGCTCTTCTCTCTAAACTTCCATCATACGGGCTTCATGAGAAATTGTGTTCATGGATTGCCAGCTTTCTCACTGGGCGCAGCATCAGAGTCGCAGTCGACGGTTCGTGCTCCGACATGAAGCCCGTGAATGCTGGAGTCCCGCAGGGGTGTGTGTTGTCCCCCACTCTATTTCTTCTGCATATCAATGACATGCTGCATAACAACAGCATTCATTGCTATGCAGACGACAGTACTGGGGATACGCTCTACACCGGGCGAGCTAATATTTCTCTGGAAAGCGTCATCGAGAGCAGGAATAAACTTGTAACTGACACCGAGAACATGTTAAGTCATGTCTCGGATTGGGGTCGACATAACCTAGTCCGCTTTAACCCCTCCAAAACACAAGTTTGCGCATTTACCGCGAAAAAACATCCCTTCGTCGTACCTCTGAACTTTGAGGGAGCTCCCCTTGATACCAATCCGACTATTGGAATCCTTGGCGTCGATATTTCGAGTGACGTTCAGTTTCGTGGTCATTTGGAAGGTAAAGCTAAATTAGCTTCGAAAAAACTGGGTGTGCTTAATAGAGCGGGTCAGTATTTCACGCCGGCTCACCGTTTACAACTGTATAAAGCACAGGTCAGGCCGCATATGGAATACTGCTCCCATCTCTGGGCTGGAGCACCCCAATACCAACTCCTTCCATTTGACCGCATTCAACGCAGAGCTGCTCGAATTGTCGACGACGTGGTTATTTCAGGACGGCTCGATCCACTGGCTCTTCGGAGAGACGTTGCGTCTCTCTGTATATTGTACCGTATAAATCATGGGGAGTGTTCTGAGGAATTGTTCGGCTTGATCCCTGCCGCTGATTTCCTTCACCGCACTACACGCAATCGACTGTCATTCCATCCACATCACCTTGATGGATGGCGGTCTACTACTGTGCGTTTTTCAAGAAATTTCTTGCCTCGAACTACAGTGTTGTGGAACCAGCTCTCGGCGGCGGTATTTCCGGACCGTTATGACTTAGGGATCTTCAAGAAACGAGCCTATTCCTTAAAGGCCGGCAACGCGGCGCGGTGCGGCGGCGGTGATTACTTTCCATCAGGTGACCCGCTTGCTCGTTTGCCTCTTTCTGCTATAAAAAAAAAAAATACTTTAATGTGTTTATTTTTATATTAGGACCATTAAATTTTTTTTGCAACATATTCTTTTATACAAATTTTGTTAGGCGAGGTGAAATGTGATTTGTTGCTGCGATAAGAGTGGACTACTTATTGAAATAGTCAATTTCTTGTATCTATAGTTACAGGAAATAGGCAAAACAGAAATTACCCCGCCTATAGCGAGGGTGCCAATAGTATTATTCTGTGCCAATAGTTCAAGGGACTAAATAAGTCTTTCACAAAAGGTAAATACTGATTTTCATTACGAATATAAAGAAAGTAATTAAAAATAAAAACATGAACAATGAGAAAAAATTAGTGAATTTTATTTTCGATAGATAAACATTTTTTTTGAAATATTTATTTAAAGTTTATGGTAAAATTAGTAATCATTTAAATCTACAGCCAACACAGACCACGCCCACACAGTCCACGCTTCAGCAAGAAACAACTGAACAGACTGCACATGCGCTTAGGTGGTGAGCCTTTAGCCCGTTAGTCGCTTTTACGACACCCAAGAAAAAAGAGGGGTTGGTAGTATTATTTTGATGAGCCCAGTACCGCTCTATGCTTTTAGATGTATGTGCAGTCTTTAGTCCGTTAGTCACCTTTTACGACGCTCAAGGGAAGAAAGGGGTTGGTATTGGTAGTATTATTTTGATGAGCCCATCGCCGCTCTATGCTGTTGGATGTATGTGCAGTCTTTAGTCCGTTAGTCGCCATTTACGACACCCAAGGGAAGAAAGAGAATGGTAATATTATTTAGATGAGCCCATTGCCGCTGTATGCTGTTGGATGTATGTGCAGTCTTTAATCCGTTAGTCGCCTTTTACGACACTCAAGGGAAGAGAGGGATTGGTAGTATTATTTTGATGAGCCCATCGCCGCTCTATGCTGTTGAATGTGTGTGCAGTCTTTAGTCCATTAGTCGCGTTTTACGACACCCAAGGGAAGAGAGGTGTTGGTAGTATTATTTTAATGAGCCCATCGCCGCTCTATGCTGTTGGACGTATGTGCAGTCTTTAGTGCGTTAGTCGCCTTTTATGACACCAAAGGAAAGTGAGGGGTTGGTAGTATTATTTTGATGAGCCCATCGCCGCTCTATAATGTTGGATGTATGTGTAGTCTTTAGTCCGTTAGTCGCCATTTACGACACCCAAGGGAAGAAAGAGAATGGTAATATTATTTTGATGAGCCCATTGCCGCTCTATGCTGTTGGATGTATGTGCAGTCTTTACCGGTAGTCGCCTTTTACGACACTCAAGGAAAGAGAGGGATTGGTAGTATTATTTTGATGAGCTCATCGCCGCTCTATGCTGTTGAATGTATGTGCAGTCTTTAGTCCATTAGTCGCCTTTTACGACACCCAAGGGAAGAGAGGTGTTGGTAGTATTATTTTAATGAGCCCAACGCCGCTCTATGCTGTTGGACGTATGTGCAGTCTTTAGTGCGTTAGTCGCCTTTTATGACACCAAAGGAAAGTGAGGGGTTGGTAGTATTATTTTGATGAGCCCATCGCCGCTCTATAATGTTGGACGTATGTGCAGTCTTTAGTCCGTTAGTCGCCTTTTATGACACCAAAGGAAACAGAGGGGTTGGTAGTATTATTTTGATAAGCCCATCGCCGCTCTATGATGTTGAATGTATGTGCAGTCATTAGACCATTAGTCGCCTTTTACGAAACCCAAGGGAAGAGAGGTGTTGGTAGTATTATTATAATGAGCCCATCGCCGTACTATGCTGTTGGAAGTATATGCAGTTTTTAGTCCGTTAGTCGCCTTTTACGACACCGAAGAATAGAAAGGGGTTTGTAGTATTATTTTGATAAGCTCATCGCCGCTATATGCTGTTGGATGTATGTGCAGTCTTTAGTCCGTTAGTCGCCCTTTACGACACCGAAGAAAAGAGAGGGGTTGGTAGTATTATTTTGAAGAGCCCATCGCGCTCTATGCAGTTGGATGTATGTGCAGTCTTTAGTCCATTAGTCGCCTTTTACGACACCAAGAGGAAGAAAGGGGTTGGTAGTATTATTTTGCTGAGCCCATCGCGCTCTATGCAGTTGGATGTATGTGCAGTCTTTAGTCCGTTAGTCGCCTTTTACGACACCAAGGGGAAGAAAGGGGTTGGTAGAATTATTTTGATGAGCCCATCGCCGATCTATGCTGTTGAATGTATGTGCAATCTTTAGTCCGTTAGTCGCCTTTTACGACACCGAAGAAAATAAAGGGGTTGGTAGAATTATTTTGATGAGCCCATCGCCGCTTTATGCTGTTGAATGTATGTGCAGTCTTTAGATCGTTAGTCGCCTTTTACGACACCCGAGGAAAGAAAGGGGTTGGTAGTATTATTTCAATGAGCCATCGCCGCTCTGTGCTGTAGGATGTATGTTCAGTCTTTAGATCGTTAGTCGCCTTTTACGACACCCAAAGGAAGAGATGAGTTGTTAGTATTATTTTAATAATAAGTAACAACTACACCTGTCAGAAAAACGATTCTCCCTAGGGCGGTAATACTACCAACCCCTTTCTTTCCTTGGGTGTTGTAAAAGGCGACTAACGGACTAAAGACTGCACACATTACATCCTAGAGCAAAGAGCGGCTATAGGCTCATCAAAATAATACTACCAATCCGTCTCTTCCATTCGGTGTCGTAAAAGGCGACTAACGGACTAAAGACTGCACATACATTCAACAGCATAGAGCGGCGATGGGCTCATCAAAAAAATACTACCAATTCCTCTCTTCCCTTTGGTGTCTTAGAAACGACTAAGCGACTAGCGACTAACGGACTGCACGTCATAGAACCAACAGCATGGAGCGGCGATGGGCTCATCAAAATAATACTAAGTACGAAAAGTGTGCGGCAAATATAATTGCGGCGCACAAACTCATTACTGCCCGCTAAAATTTTTTTATAGAAAACATATCACCTTTTGTGCAAGGCGAACCAAGTCGCTTTTTTTTAAAGAATATGCGAGCTTCGATTCGTCAAGGTCACCCAGGCCTCTTAAGGCCTTAAGTCCGCCTGGCTAAGCTATTCCACCATCTTATCTAAAGTCTGGCGCTATAATAAGAATGTTAATAGCATTGTTGTGTTCCGACAATTTAAAGATAATATCTGCCTAGATACGAGGGCCACACCGAAATGATCGGGAATAGAAAAAACTACAAAGATAACACAATAATATTTACTTTCATTGTTTTTCGAAGTATTCTCCGTGACAATCAATGCACTTTTGCATTCGTTTAAACCCATTATTGTAACAGTAATTCCAGTCTGAAGTAGACATAGTCGAAACGGCCGATTTATAAGCTTGGACTGCCTCTTCTGGACCTGGAAACCGTTGACCACGTAGCAAATCTTTAGTTCTTGGGAATGTAAAGTAATCGTTGGGGCTCAGGTCAGGGCTGTATGGAGGATGGTCCATCAACTCCACGTTTTCCTGATTTAAAAACGCGATCGTTTGCCGAGCGGTGTGGGAACTCGCATTATCGTGGTGAAGGATTATGCGACGGTTCGGATTACTTTTACGAAGTTCTCTTATGACTTCCGGCAAACAAACTGTTGTGTACCATTTAGCAGTAACCGTTTTCCGTTCCTGTAAAGGAATTGTAGCCACATGTCCGGTTTTCGATACAAACGAAGCGACCATTTTTTTCGACACGCTACGAGAGCGCACAACTTTTGTTGGTTTGACCTCACCTTCGTAGACCCAAACAGCCGATTGGTGTTTTCTTTCGGGCTCATATGAATAAATCCACGATTCATCACCCGAGACGATATTGTAAACAGCATTTGAGCTCCCTCTATCGAACCGTTGCAGAGAAGACAGACACCAATTAACACGAGCCGACTTTTGTTCTTCGGTCAAGCGATGGGGCACCCATCGGGAAACTAACTTCCTGACACCCAGTTCATCATGCAATATTATTTGAATGGCTGTCATACCAATGCTGAGGGAAGCCCGTATCTGCTCGTATGTCACATGTCTATCTTCTTGTATTAATTGGCGTACAGCATCGATGTTTTCTTGTGTTACCGCTGTTTTTGGCCGACCAGTAGAAGGAACTGTGGTAAGAGATAAACGTCCTCGACGGAACTCAGAATACCAGCGATATATAGTCGTTTTACTAGGTGCTTCAAGTTCATAAATAGAAACAAGCTCGGCAAGACATTGTTCTTGAGATAAACCTCGGCGAAAGTTGTGAAAAATTATCGCACGGAAATGTTCCCGCGTAAGCTCCATTTTCTCACTGACTTCTTAATTTGAAATAGCTACCACTCTTCTTTTATTGAAAATTTTTATATTTCAAAAATGGAATTAAGTTCGTAAGAATACTAAATTTCAAATACCAAAAAGATTTTAAGTCTAATTTATTCAAAAGTATTCCATTCCCGATCTTTTCGGTGTGGCCCTCGTAGTTCTTCATTGGTTGAGGATTCCGGGTGAATCATGCTTTCACCTTAAGCCTTATCGTCACTTACCATCAGGTGCGATGAAGGCCAAGTGCTTAACCACTGATAGGCAGGTTATTTATGCGGCAGTTTATGCTAAAAGGCCACAACGCAACACGTTAGCACGCTGCAGCCTGGTTTGTTACGGTAACACGCGCCGCTTTAGCTCAATAATTGACAGTAACTCGGATAAACTAACCCGTTTACAGCGGGCGCCGCTAGCTGATCGCTCGGGTTAGGTTGCATTTGCCTTGCGGTATTGCAAGTTGATCAACTTTGGCAATGCTATTGTATAACCAGCTAGCCGGCGTTTCGCCCGAGTGAACTCCCGTCCAGGTATCCCGTAAAGAGTTTCCAAAAATTTTCTTTTAAACAAGCCTTGTATTGACAATTACATACACAACAAACAAAAAAAAATAGCCTCTCAGGTGATGCCCGAACAAACAATTGTTGCAATTGATTTTTATTTATATATGTAAATATGTTGCAGTGAGACGTAAGTGATAATGATAGTAAAACGTTGAAAAAATTATTACTCAGGTGGGGAATCAAACCTACGTTTTCCGGATACCGGCGGCTGCCTTGACCAGCTCCTCCACCGAGTTATTTAATCTTTAAGTATACTTGAGCGTTACTAACGCAAAAAATACAAAAAATGATTACAATGTTATAAGAGGCGTATTTACTGAAAAAAATTAGTTTTAAAGAATAACGTGCTCGATACTCCATAAATAGCAATTCCGTAAGCTGATCCCTAAGCTTGCATGAGGCTATTGTGTACTTAGCCTTATATCTGTTATTAATATACATAGAATAGAATAGAATAGAATATAATATTCATTTATTCAAGTAACCATGGACTCAATGTGTTAGTATTACTTATTCTGATTAATAACATGATTTCTATTAATTAATTATTTATTTTAAAGTGTTTATTTATGCCGCAAATCATTGCTGCGCTATGCCGGATGATATGGCGCAGCAATGATTTACGTAACGGCAGTCAAGCCTGCTAGCGATCATGCTTAGGATGCTGTTGGTGCTGCCCCGCACCCTGCGCACCAGGGACGCGCATCTCTTTTGCATCGTTGCGTAAAAGCAGTTAACTTGCATTTCTGCGAACATCCCTGATGCGCTACAATAGCGAGGCAACCCCAAAAGCACCCTGAATGCATTATTGTATTGAACGCGGAGGGCACTGTAAGATTTTTGTGTGTATCTAGCCCATAGGCTGCACGTGTAGTATGAAGTGCAATATGCTTAGAATAAAGTAATTTTGTCATTACTTGAGCAGCGTGCAAACCTACGGGCCAGCATGTTTGCTCTTACAGACAGCGCCCTCCGCTCTCGTTCAATGTCAGCGTCATCTTTGAGGTCAGGAGTCAATACATGACCAAGATATTTAAATGTATGCACTCGTTGTAACACGCATTTGTTTAGTACAATGGATGGAATTGTAACAGGGTGCCCACTCCTGGCCTGAAATACCATGACCTGACTCTTTATTACATTGTAGGCCACTCCGTGAGTCTCTGCATATGATTCACATATAGCCACAAGCCTCCTCAAACCACTAACAGATGCACTCAGCAGCACCTTGTCGTCCGCGTAACTGATGTTGTTGACGCAGATACCATCAATGTGGCATCCGACCCTGGTGCTACTGAGCTCGCCTATCAGCTCGTTCACATACAGGTTGAAGAGCGTTGGCGAGCTTAACCCCCCCTGCCTCACCCCGCACTCCAGCCCGTATGATCGCGAGAACGAACATTATTGACCTGGCTTCCATAACAATGCTTAAAGATGTTAATAAGTTCTATTGGTAAGTTAACTTCTTTCAGTTTTTTCCACAATAGATCATAGGAAACCAGGTCAAAGGCCCTGGATAGGTCGAGGAAGCATGCTACTATCGGAGTTTGTCGATAAGTGTAATAAGTGACAGCGTGCCTAAGTCTCAGCACAGCGCTTTCCGTCGATAAACCCGGCCTAAATCCAAACTGGTTATCATGCGGTTGAATATATCGGTTTAACTGAGTATTAAGCAGGCTATCAAATATTTTCGATATGATAGTCGCCAACGAGATAGGTCTATAGTTATTCTTGTCCGAGAGGTCACCGGTTTTATTCTTGACTATAGGCACCACCACCGTTCGCGTCATATCACTGGGCACATAACCATGTCCTATACAGAAGTTATACAACATATAAAGAACTCGTGGTAAGTGCGGGCCAGCAAATTTCAGGTGCTCAATACTGAGTCCATCGTGGCCAGGGGACTTACCTTTAGACATTGAATTGATCGTTTTCGCAATATCTTTAACTTCAAACGTAATCTCCCTTTTCACAACATCCTCAGTATTCAGCGCCGACTGTGACGGCCCCAGAGGGGACGTAACAGAAAAATGATCTTTGAATAGATCAGCGATCTCGCCAGGATCAGTCACGCCGCCAACACTCACGGGCGGGGCAGGTCTACACTGCAACCTGTTAGTGTGCTTCCAGAAACCACGAAAATCACTATTTGAATGACGTGACGCAAGAATATCCATTTTTATTTGGTTTTCGTTATTCTGACACCACCTCAGGCGAGATTTAAAAACTTTCCTAGCCTTAATCATTTCGCAATAAACATAACCCGACGTAGGTCTATTATGCGACAACCAAAGTGCATACTGTAGTTTCGCCCGCCCGTGGGCTTCGGCTACATGTTTGTTCCAGCCCGCTACAATTATTTTTCTTACATGTTTCCTACACTTTTGATTAATTACGGCAGAGTCACTCATGGCATTTACAATTTGTTTATACAATTCATCAATTATACATCTGTGAGAAGGGTCATAACACATTCGATCACTGCAGTTACGCAATTCATATGGAAAATCAATTGACCTTAACCGTTCATGACATTCTTTACGATAAGTGTCAAGTTGTTCACAGTTTCTTTCACCCTATATGACTTTATTACGACTAACATTTACATTTAATATCTTCGGCAATACGACATTCAAGTTGCACTCAATCATTAATGGCAAATGGTCCGACCAAAACACATCTATGATCACACTTACTGTTTGTACTGACTGAGCCGCTGCTGCGTTGCTTGAGTCACTAGACAGTGGTCGAGCCAACGCTGAGTCCCGTGTGCGTCACTAACGAAGGTTTATGTGTTAGATGATATACCTAGCATGTCAGTATCCGCACAAGACCATTCTTGTTCTGCACAAATGTCTGACAGTTCACGATAAAACCGCTCTGTGGGGTGTGCGTTATAGTCCCCTAACATATAGGCGCAGTCTACGCTACAACTATCTATAATAGCACTCACCGAGCTAAGCACGTCCGTGAAATCCGTTAAATTAATCACTGCATCCGTAGGCATGTATACACTTAACACTAATATAGCCTTTTCTTTTAGCACTATCTTAATGGCACATATACGAGGATTGTCGCATTGTATCACCTCCACATTGTTAAAAACACAGCGCCTCCACAACAGTGCCACTCCTCCGTAGGGTCTCCCACGCAGCATACCCGCCTCTGTGTCCACCGCCGACACACCCGTACAGCTGAATTCGTCGCTGATGGTGTTAAGGAATAGGTAATAGCCATGTCTCTTGTAATGCTATCACATCAGCATTCTTGCAAAGGTTACGAATGTTGTCTACGGAACGTTTAACATTTTTACAATTAAATGTAATGAACTTGTAAGTCCTGTTATTCATTATATTATAGAGGTTTTGCAGGGCCGTTTCCCGCTGTGGGGATTTCAGTAACACGCTTTATTTTAAAATGAATAAAACGCCGAAAAATAATCCCTTGTGGCCATAACTTTTCGTCTAAAAATAATGGCAGTTTCGACTTGGACACAAATAATTTATATGCATTATATTCACACTGTCGTCTAATAGATAGCTTTTTTAACTTAACTATTTCCTGATTAATGTTTTATATTTTAGCGTTTTTTAATAAATTAATTTTATTAATTTATTAAAAATTTTACTTAACTATTTCCTGTGTTTTTCTTAAAATATAGTTAGCTATATCTGACTCCGAAGTATTTTTATGCACATTCGTAATGAATAACGGTATATTTCTGTCCGCTGCTTTAAACCTCTCATCGGCTTCGACTAATACAGTCCCAGCTTTCCCCTCGAAACGATTTTTGGACTTTCGTCCTTTCCTTTGTACAATCGACCATTCGCCGTCCCACTTTGCGACTTTAGCATACAACGCGTTATTTGGTGCAGTATTCCGTGGCGCCGGCACCGCACCGCCCGCCGCCGCCGGCACCGCGCCGCCCGCCGCAGCCGGCCGAGCGCTCGGCTCATAATGAAATGACTCATTACGTTCGACCTTGTCACCGCCGCAGTCCGCCTCAACGTCACTGCCGCCGCCGGTTTTACGATTGCTCGTTTCGCTAATCGAGGTGCAAGTACCCTCGAAGCGATTTATGTTAATATCCCGATAATTTGGGCAATTTTTACTCTGTAGTATTGTATCATCGCTGGATTTAGCTTCATAGCTATTCAATACGGACTCATCCATGATTGATTAGCCCATAGGGCCACTATTACAGTAAGCGCCCCTCTTCATGATAACTTTTGCAGCCGAAAACGGAGGTGATCCATGATTCGGTATTTGATACTCTCTCATCGTATCTTTAAGCTGCTCCATAGTCACATACGATGACTTGACTGCCTTGATCTCAGCCTGTACAAGCGCCAGGTCTTTAAGGAGCTTTGACACATCCAGATGGTCAAACGTCATCGGCGGCAGCCTCTCCAAATTACGAGCCACAAATACCGGCAGCACATCAGGATCAGTAGATTTGAAAAAGTTAATTTCGTCGTATAACACTCGATTCTCCTTCCCTTTCCCTTTACGTCGTACTTTTCGCCGTAATTCGGGAGATACCGCTTCAAAAAGTAACGAATTAGCATTTTCAATTTCTTCACTTGTGAACGCCGATACACATATTTTCACCAAACTTTCTTCGTCAGATATTGATATTTTATTCTGGATATACGAAAGAAGTTCATCGATAACAATGTTACAACTGTTACATTTCACTTTACATGACATTTTATTTGTTTGCATAGACCGCGTAGTCTCGCAACCGATAACACGCACAGCGCTTAGGGGTGCGCGCGCGCAACTCATAGTAGGTATCTAAGTCGTTTCGCTCATATAAAATATTTCAACATACCCTTCAATTCGATTTTGTACTGCCTCTAGACTAGAGCATGTACATATAGTGTCGATTTTTTCTTGCCAAAAAGTTGTCAGTGTTCTTGAAAAAGTAGAAGTCTGTAAACGCAAGATCTGGTGGGTAAAGCGGATGAGTTGTCCACCCCAGCTCGTGTAGCTTGGAGACCGTCTGTTTTGCAGTTGGTGTTACGCGTTGTCGTGCAGAAGCAGCTTGATGAGCCATTGACCAAAGCTGGTTGCAGATGTCCAATCTTTTCCACAACTATGTACGCGGTTCTTCACAGTACAAATAATGTAGTAATGCTCATACCGTTTGGTAAGAAGCTGTGATAAATCATGATGAATCACACCAGCGCTAGAACACCAAACAGTAACTATTACTTTTCTGTGAGTCATTTTTCGTTTAGAGCTGAACCAGGACCTAACCAAATGGGCATTGGTTAGGTGCTGAACCAGGATATAACCAACTTGCAAAGCGCTTGTCGAATAGAATCCATTTTTCGTCGCAGGTAATAATGCGGTTTAAAATCCTGTCTTGTTCGATAAATCTAATTTCCAGACTCGAAGTGGGCAAACAAGTAAGGGGTGTTCGCTCCATATAAGTATTATTATGTAGTATGCAATGATATCGTCATTGATGTTGCGTACCGTTTGTGCCATAATTACTTGCTCAGTGGTTGGTGCCACAGAGCTATCACGAAGGTCGTTGCTGTCCTTAGAGCATTCAGTTGGTCGAATGCTCTAAGTTGCTGTCATACGAGAAGTAGTATGCAATGATATCGTCATTGATGTTGCGTGCCGTTTGTGTCTTAATTACTTGCTCAGTGGTTGGTGCCACAGAGCAATCACGAAGGTCGTTGCTGTCATACGAGAAGTAGTATACAATGATATCGTCATTGATGTTGCGTGCCGTTTGTGCCAATATTACTTGCTCTGTGGTTGGTGCCACAGAGCTATCACGAAGGTCGTTGCTGTTATACGAGAAGTAGTATGCAATGATATCGTCATTGATGTTGCGTGCCGTTTGTGCCATGATTACTTGCTCAGTGGTTTGTGCCATAAAGCTGTCACGAAGGTCGTTGCTGTCATACGAGAATTTATTACTCGAATTTTTAACGTATCCATGATGATGAAAAAGATTCCATTGCAATGAAAACATAACGCTAATCAAAAATCAACAAATAGGTAGGTTTTTAAAAATGGATTCCACGTTTTAAAAATAATATAGTATCGGAATCGTAGCACACAAAAGAACTGGCATAATAAATCATTCCACAGCAATCGGCTTCAAATGATTCAATAACCTTTCGGCAACGGAATGCTACGCGAAAAATTCAAAAATCACCGCAAATAGACAGATACGATGAAAGGATAAAAATGCCGATGCTCTGCGGCTCTGTGTAAAAATAAACCGATCCATACCATTAAATATCGCCAGCGGCTTACTTTTTCGAGAATTTTCTGGGCGCGGTTAATTTTAAACCCTGGCTTTTATGGACGCTCAACTCAACTGGAGAAGTTAAAATTCCAGCAACAATTTTCATTGCACGGGGATGCGTTAGAAAATATTGGGAGTTATTTAACTTGTATCTGAGTCACCATGATGTCCTATAAACCTAGTATATCTGTTATGGTAAATGATATAAATGTGGTTATTATTAATAATTACTACATGATTTGAAAAACGGTGAAACTTATTACTTTTACCGGTAATTACTATCTTCAGTAAAAGTAATAAATCAAATAGGAAACGATATTTTTGGTCAGTATTTATAGACGATAAACGACTTCTAACCCGTTAAGGCTTAGTACTAAAAAAATCATTACTTAATTATTTTGTGATTTAAAATCACTTTTTTTTTAAGGTTAAGTATATATTTTTTTGTCGATGAATTTAGATGTAGTAGGTACTTAGCCTTAACAGGTTAGAAGTACCACCCCTATCACATTGTATATACCGGTAGTAGGTAACTAAATGAAAATGCAGCGTGTAAAATCAAGCTTTATAGCGTGTCATTGTTTTAGATACTGCTCTAACCTAACCGACTAATTCATTTATTTTTTTAACCAGCAGCAGCTTTATTCACTTTGATTTCTGGAAAAACACATTTAAGAGCTGACCAAAACCTAGCTTTTTTATTATAATCTACCATTTAAAATTGATATCTCTCATTTATTACATTTACCAAACCTATGCTGTAATTATTATTAATAATAACCGGTAGAAGTGAATAATTAAAGTATTACTTTTAGCGTCGATCTTGTTCATTATTAATAATTACCGGTAATCTATTTAAATAAAAAAAAAATTGCCGAAAAATTTCACTTCACTCAATCACTTCAGAACGGCTGTTAAGTAATTCTTTTTTTGTTGTGTTATACAGTATGTAAATGAACGAAAGGCAAACTTTAAAACCGGTGGATGTTAATAACGGGTATAACACAATGAACCACTTTTTGTTTTAATCCAATCACTTTTTTGTTTATAATTTTACTACATGTAAACCTTTTTCTTATCAGTCGGTTAACGAGCTTAATAACATGCAAGTTAGAGTTCTGATAACTGATGGCAAACTTGCATCACAGGATGTTATTAAACTCGTTTACCGACTGATGAGAAAGAGGTTTAGTTATTACATTTAGTAAAATTATAAACAAAAAAAGTTATTGGATTAAAACAAAAAGTGGTTCATTGTATTATACCCGTTTTTAACATCTACCGGTTTTAAGCTTTACCTTTCGTTCCTTTACATACATACTGTATTAGTAGTTATTGCATGGACTAGGATTGTGTAAAATATTTTTTTGGAATACAGGATGATGACGCAGACAAAGTCGCGGGCAGGCCGCTAGTTATTAAAAATTATTAATTAATCACATTTACCCAATGATAGAATGTCATTGCATTAACCGTAACATAAATTTACGCGCCACCCGCTTTGATTATATACATGTCTAGATAGAGCCTGGCCGTAAAAAACGTAGAAAAATTTATAGGCCAAAATTGGCCTATCGCGCAATCCTGGCGGTCAGTGTCATTGTGCCGTCAAGCAGTGTTTACCTCTCGCGTTTCGGTGAAATTATTCGTGAAATGACCGTTTGCTCAGTGAAATTCTGTCGAAACTACAAAAGAAATTTTTTTTCGAAAAGGAAAGTCACGTTTCATCCGTAAGTATCGATAAATTTTAATAAAAATTTAAAGTTTTTTAAGTTTAAGAAAAGTATTGTTATAATAACGGCCATGTATGCGTAGTGTTGCTGGTATCAAAATGTAGAATTCCCATTATTGGTGGCAGAATATAAAAGGAGGTTTAAATATAATAAGTATGATAAAAAATACTCAGTCTTGTAAGTTAGTATTTATACATGGTCTTGTTGTAAGTAAAGTAATACAATTAAATATAATTATTATTCGAACGCTTTCAAAGTTTTTTTTTAAACTGATGTCGGATTTATAAGCGTGAATAAATGTCACGGTTCCTATTCGATGCCGAATTTGTAAACATATTACTGTCAAATGTTTAGTTTCACTGGTATTTTTACTGTATTTTGAAAGAAAGACACAATAGTTAACTGTTTTCTTGTGAATGTCTCTAAAGAAAAAGTAAAATCCTACTGCAACTAGGTATAACAGTAATCTGTTTACAAACATTCGTCATCGAATTTGGCTGGATTATAGGTTTCGTTCTAAAACAAGAAAAAATATAATACCTACTGTAATATTTTATAATGCTATTATTATAAATTGTTATTGGGGTATGGTATCGTATCGATATTCGAAACGATAAAAAAATTTATTATGTTTGAATTGGAATGTACGTAGTTAAGTATTTATGTAAGAAGTGTGTGTTTAAGTATATGTATGTAGGGGATGGTAGTATGAATGCGTCAGAGCTCGATGGCGCATCGGCTAGCACGTTCGGCTTGCGATCTTGCCCGTTAAGCAACTTTCGCAATGCCGGGTCACTGGATGGGTGACCAAATTTAAAACATCTCGAGCTCCTCCGTGCTTCGAAAGGCACGTTAAGCCGTTGGTCCCGTTTTGTTGTCGTAAGATGACAGTTGTTAAAAACCCACCAACACGCATTGGGCCAGCGTGGTGGGTTATGGCCCAATATTCCCACGTGCTATCTCCACGTGGGAAGCCTGCGCCTAGCAGTGGGACGTTTATAGGCTGATGATGATGATGACGATGTGTGGGAAAGAGCGGGTGTATGTTTGTGCCCCTAAAAGGTCAATATTTCTCGTCTCATGTAGGTAAACTATTGGACACGGATATTGATGAGCAGTCATTACATTATGTAACCTTTACAACTGTTCGACCACATAGCAAACATTTTAATTTTTAGATTTCCAACTGATCCGGTAGAAAGAAGTCGTTGTCGAAATATTTAACTACAAGGTTTCAACATAATAAGAAATTAGAGAACATGAAAAATGATGTAACATCCAAACGAAACAAATACAAAGAGAACGCCATTAATTGTTTTCATTTTATTTTAAAATATTTAAATTTCTAATTAAAAAATAAATTTTGATTAAGTATTATATGTAAATCATTCTGCCTGTTGCTTCTATTTCGTCCCTATTACAAACATATCACACGCACGCAGGCTTCCATTAGCGCATTATTTTATTGTACTGACCCTCGTTTTCAATCATCCATTTTTTCTATACACACCAGCTTCTTTTATGCGTTATACCTACATATACGATCGACATACCTAATTTAAAAAGTTATGTATGTTATGAATCATTTTAAAATTATATTGTGCATAAATATTTTTTCCCTACTTTATCGGAAATTAGGTATTCGCTGGCAACCATTCGCGCTAGTGTCAGATATGCGGCTGGCACGCACACTTCAAATTCAATACAAAAACCGGGCGGATTTTGAGAAGTGTTTGTACCGCGATGCTCCGTCTAGACATGTAATAGTCAAAGGCCACCCGCTGCCATAGCGATTACAACCCACAGTGATTTATTTAAATCATAAAAATAAAATCTGTGAAATCCAAATTATTTATTTGGTAGGTACTTATCTCAAATCACAAGAAACATAAAAAATAAGTGTTTTCAGTTATAAGCAGTGGTCGGAGTAGGTATATTGATTTTAGATACTTGCGTCATGATATCATAACATGGACATGCATTTCTTCCGGAATGTACCGGAGTTTCCAAAAATTTGGTAAATAGAGTAATAAAATAAAAAACCATATGTAAGCAAACAAAATTGTTTATTGTTAATACAAATAATCATTATTACAGTTTTATTAAAAATAATTATTTTTAATCCTCATCGGTTACAAGTTCTACATTTTGATTTTCTGTCTCTATACAATTAAAATAAATAACTATAATTTTTTCAATATTTTCTAATTTTAAGCTATTTCTTTTAACATCTAAGATCCATTTGTAAGTGGAAAATGATCGTTCAACATCTGTAGATGTCAATGGAGCGAATTTGAAATAAAGTTTCTGATTATTTGCTACGCTTTTTTCAATACTCTCGCTGTATTCTCTAATTGTATCTAAATCTGGATTTCGTTCCATAACTGATTCTATTTTATTTTTTATATTCTCATTATTGCACTCGTTAAGCGTAGCCCTTACTTGATCAAATACTAAAAGTGAATCAGCTAGAGATAAATTTTGTTTTTGTAACTCTTTTAGGGCTAGTAGTATAATAGAGTAATTTTCTTCAATATATTTTAAATCATTTTCTAAATTTTGTTTTTCCAAAATGTTTTTTGCGTTTCGTATGGCTATAGCATCAGAACTGCTCAAGCAGGATAAAACTTCTTTTATTTTATCTAAATGTTGAGCGTAGTAAGATGCTGCCTGTAACCAAGTACCCCATCTGGTAATGACTGGTTGCGGAGGCAACGGTAAGTCAGGATATTTTTCTTTTAAAATGTTTACCCTACTAGGAGCCTTTAAAAATACTTTTTTAACATTTGATATAAGAATATCAACATCGTTGTATTCTGACCTTATCTGCTCACTTGCACGATGAAGAGCGTGCGCCAAACATGTCACATGCTTCATTTCAGGTAAGTAATGTTTTAAATTTCGCCCTGCAGATAGCATGTACGCTACACTGTCAGTGCAAAGCATTAAAATATTGTCAACTTTCGCTTCAAAAGTGTTTTGCCATAAATTTTCTAGACATTGCAGTACAAATTGTGTTATTGTTTGTCCATTTACTGCTGTTAGCATTTTACAAGCAATCAAATAAGGCCGGCCTGCACTATTACTAGGATGCAATGGTTTTATTAGGAAATTGACTATGTATCGACCAAAAATGTCTGTTGTCTCATCCAGCGATATCCATAGTTTCTCATTTTTATTAGTTTCATAAATCGAATTGATTTTATTCCTATAAAACTTCTCCAAATAAACTTTTCGTAACTGTGATTCGTCAACCACTTTACGATTGGTACAAACGCAACAACAAGTACTGCACATATATTTCTGAAAAAACTCTTTGAACGCTGGATTTTTCATTTGCGACCAAGGAATATTGCATAGAATCAGGAACTTAATGAGGTCGAAGTAAAATTCCTCTTGCGGTCTCTTAAATTTTCCTTGATGTACAGCGCCTTCAATGTGTTTGGTAATGTTGCCTCTATTCACAGCTTTCAAATGACTTTCACACTTTGTACAGTATATAGTGCCACTAGCGTTATCGTAAAGTAGCTCAGGATAGTGCAATAACCACTTTTGCACTGTTTCAGCCTTGACCTTTGCCATATTTATTTATATCTCACCTAAAACAATGATTTAAATTTACAATATATACATACACAACTGTAAAGTCGATAATGAAATTCTGTTTCATATAAAGTGTTTTTTTTAACTGAAGCGGTGATAGCCCTGCGGTGTGCGTACCGGACTCTCATGCGCTGTGATGATTGCTATAAAGTGATTTTTTTAACTGTTTCCAAGTTCTAAAACCTTCTTAAATAGTGAAAATAATTAAAACTTACCCGTACAAAAACAACTTCAAATGGGCCCAATCCAAGAGTAATAAATCGATGTCCGTAGTTATAAGCCAAATTCGTCGTTTTAAGTAGATTTCAGAAGACAGTAAACAAGCCAGGGTCAAGTCAAGATATTCACAACACATAAAATAAGCGCACTCCACGAACCGAAATAAGTGAGTGAGCCACTTGGTCTGGATGTCGGTGCGAGCGCATTGTTTTCGAACAAACAGTCAATGAGTCATCCTGGATACTTGATTCTAATTGGTCAGATGCGTTGAGCATAGATATAAGAGGACAAAAGACCCTGTTTGCCGGATGTCGTGTGTTGAAATGAATATTATTATTATATCATTTTATACATGCTTAGGCTTTTACTCCAACACTTTTACTACAACAAGGTTTTTACACACCAGTCATTTATTACTATTAAATTCTGGTCATCTACGCCACTAGCAGCATAGCGTTGAGAGTATTGATACATTTTTAACTAGTTTCATGTAATAATTTCGATGTTTCGGTATTTTTATCATAATAATCCGGAAACTCGGAGGAGTATCCATATTAACATATACGTTTGATGTCAGTGACCTTAATTCAATATACCTACTCCGACCACTGGTTATAAGTAATATAAAAAGTCATTTGAAAAAATACGAGTTGTTAGAATGTTGTAAGTAAAGGTTTATCAAAAGCATAAAAAATAAAAGCAAAAAAATATGTTAAAGCTCAAAGGCACATGGTAGAGCAAACAAATACGAAAGTTTCATAAGTACTTTGTAAAAAAAAAAATCAAAATATTTTAGATATTTCAATGTGTATTATAGAACATAATTACGAGTATGCGTGAGGAGATGAACGAAGCCAAAACACGATAAGAAACATTTTGCTAGAAAGAAAAGAATCCTGAAGTTATCTCCAAAGTTTCATTTAAATGCACATTACGACCGTGTTTTACAATAATAATTCCTATAAAATCATAAACACATAGGTAGGTACTTACCTTTTCGATTTCTTGACTGATTTGGATTTCCAAAAAACTAATCATTTTTATTAACTTTTTGATAAAAATGTAAATGGCGCTTACAAATTACCGCGGACCCCGCCCCGCGCAACACCCGAACTTTCGCTGACCGCATAACCTTCCTTAAGGGGTATTCCTTGAAGCGCACCAGTTTTGAAGCGCACCAGACCAAGCGCGCTAAAACTATTCCTCCAAGCGCACCACATTGGTGCGCTAAAATTATAAATATTATTATAAATAATAATTTTATTACCTGTTGATAATTAAAATATTATATTTTTATTTCTCGAAACGCACCAACTGACAAAATGTGGATAGAGATGTAGTAAAATCATAAACTACCATTTCCGACATATTTCATATTGTTACAACTGTCAAATAGCAAATTTTCATAATAACGAAACAATTTGAGATATTTTCAATTCTTACCTATATTATTTAGTTTAGTAAGGTCTTTTTTAATTCTTTTTTTACTCGTGTTAAGATTTTTTATTATTCTAATTGTGGTTTGTTTTCCTGATAGTTAAAGGTATTAGGCGGCTATCTACTCTTTTCATTTATGTCACCCTGGTACATTTAGTTTAAAATAACTGTCATGATTCAATTTATTATTGACGTAGTAAGTTGCATAACCACCTAGTTCCAGTTCATTTCTGCTTTCCCAGTAGTTTTAACAAATAAGCAATTGGATAGTTGAATTTCTATGATATCTTTATTAGGTACTATTTTTTAGGCTCCTCTCTATGTTTCACCGTTGGTGCGCTTCGAGGAATAAAAATATAAATTTTTTTGATTTTAATTACCTATTTTCAAGCGCACCAATGTGGATTTAAGGATTACCCCACTCTGTTTATTTCATCATTTCACTAAAACAGTTCAGTTCAAATCACTGATTACTATTAGGAAATGACTCAACGGAGTTGTTATTCTAACATTCTCCGCTATTTGCACCATGTAGGGTTATGATCAAATCCCTGTTTTTATCATTTCTCTGCGATATTTCGTGACTACGAATAACGTTGGGTTTGTTATAACGTTTTGATTACTCCAAGGCTTAAAGTTGGAACTACTGAAATTTGGTTGGAATACGTTCTACTATTTATCTAACTTAAAAATTATTTTTGTCTCATCGATATGATTTAAAAAAATGATTTAAACATAAGTATGTTATTAATAAGTAAATAAGTGAGCTTGTATAGCGCTTCACGAAATTATTTTATATAGTTGCAATCTTCTTACATTTTGATTTCGAACGGACGTTAATATTCCGGTGGCCCATTCAATTAGTGTAAGCTGATTCTCCCCAATGTAAACTATTGAAGCTGGGTAGTGGTGCCGTAATTCAGGCGTCCAACCGTCCATTCCAATTACTGGAGGGAGAGGAGGGAAGGGGGGGGGGGGGGTTGCGACCTGTACACTCAATCAAAAGAAGCAGCAAATCGCGAAACACCTTTTTTAGATTATGAAATACATACATATAATCACGACTATTATCCCCGATGGGATAGTCAGAGACTCTACCATAGTTCACTTTTCACCAAATAGCGACTGCACATGTGCTCAGCGTGACAGGTGGTGAATTTATTACCGCTCTATGGTGTTGGATGTATGTGCAGTATTTATGTTTAAATAATATTTATTTCTTATTAAAAACCATTACAGTCACTTACATAAGAAATTATTAACAATAGTGTAGGTAGGTCTAACTGTCCAGTAGTTAGCAGATACTTGGGTTTGGGAATCGTCTCTCAAGCACGTTCGAGTCTAATTGTGTACTTGCATGGTAAGGTGAACCGTATCATACGAAAACACTGTCATAGTAAGAGTATTGTGAATTTGTGATGTATTTAGTCAGTTAGTCGCCTTTTACGACACCCAAAGGAAGAGAGGGTGGTATTCTTTCCCCGCTACGCGACACGGTTTAGATTATGAAATGGAACGAAATATTAGTCTAGGAATCAATAAATCAAACAATGATTACATAGTGACAACCTTCTTGCACAAATTGCACGATATTAAGCGTAAATTAATAAATTAACCACTCATTCTTGGATTTTTTTGACACTTTTTTGACAGTAACTGTCAACGTCAAATTTGAACTTATACTAAAGTAGTCTGTAAGTCTATGAAAACACGGTACAAAGTCAAGTGTGTTTTTGTAGGTGCGGTCTCATGCGACCGCTTGGGGTTTGAGGGGTTTAAAAGATTGAAAGCACGATTAATAAAAACCGCCTTCCGTTTTCTTATGTCAGTTTTAATTTACTATCGCAACACTTTCTTGAAGATATCTCGTCTAGAATTTAACCCGTCACGCGTCTCAACGTTGTTCGATAGAAAAATATAGCGGGACGCGTCCTGTCAAACCTGTCCTGTCCTGTCCTTCGATAGAATATTTTATTGTCTTTTACAAATAACTGTGTTTTTATTCTATGTGTGGACGGGTCCATATTTTTATATTACTTGTGTTAATTGATAGAGGTTTTTGCCTAGCAGTGGGGCAGAATATAAGCAATACTATAACCAAACATAGGTCATACACACAAATAGATATAGCAGTTTGAGGTGGATTGAATTATATTTTTACTGAAAGTTAGCAAAAAGCTATTACTCTGCGTGCAATATAGCTGTATCCAAGTGAAAGGAAACTCTTAATTAAACATACCAACATATAATCACGACTATTATCCTCGAAGGGTTAGTCAGTTAGTCGGCAATATGTCCTAATTTTTTTGCGCAGTCCTCTACCATAGTACACTGACAGTGTGATTGACAGACTGCTTTTGCTGTCCTTATTGCCTGTCTCTGACTTATCCTTCGTGGATAACAGTCGTGATCATATTACGTGATGATAAAAGTATGTACCTTTGTATTACCCCTATATATAGATTTTTTAAGTATTTGTATATTTATTAGATATAAGCCGTGTCGCATAGCGGTTCATTAAAATAATACTACCACTCCATCTCTTCCCTTGGGTGTTGTAAAAGGCGACTAAACAGACTAAAACTACACATACATCTAAAAGCATAGAGCGGTGATGGGCTCACCACCTGTCACGCTGAGCACATGTACAGATGCAAATTGGTGAAACGTGGACTCATCTCTGAGTAACCCTTTGGGGATAATCACAGAGCATGTGGTCTGTGGGGATAACAGTCATGAATCTACGTATGTATGTATGTATGTATTTTTTAAGAAGTACTAGCGGCCGCTCGCGGTTTCACCCGCGTGTTACCCGTTCCCGTGGGAATATTGGAATAAAAAAAATCCTATGTGTTAATCCAGGTAATAAACTATCTGTATGCCGAATTTCATCCAAATCCATTCAGTAGTTTTTACGTGAAAGAGTAACAAACACCCATCCATACTTACAAACTTTCGCGTTTATAATATTAGTAGGATGTCTTTGTACCCTTGTTAGTGTTAGCTTGGGTTATTCTCAATCCCCTCACGTGATGCTAGCCACGACGTGCCTACAAATGTTGATCGCTTATTTGATGATAGGCACGTAGTGCCTCCGTATTTCAAGTCTGTTTTATACTTCGGTTTCAGTTTTTAGTGTCTGCGGCTTGTATCGGTTGGCTGCACGAGCTGTCTAGTGTGAATAAACGTCAATAAAAACAGACTTACTTCGAAAAGATCTATTTTTCAAAAATAAAAATAAAAAAATAAAAAATAACTCGATGCGGAAATTGTTGTTTTTCTTTACATTTTTCTATGAAAAGTTGTAAACATTTTTATATATTATTATTACTATGTAGTAAGAGGTTACATATAAAGAAGAAAAAGATACCCTTATCGCGTTTAATTTTTAAATATAATAAAAAATATAAAAAAAAAATATAAATAAAAAAAATATATATAATTAAATATTTGTTTAATATTTTTTAATGAAACCGCCATAATATTGAAGATAATTTTTCTAGGAATCCAACGATATACAATATGTGTGGTGTTTAAAAAAGGAAGGCCACAAAAACCACTTAACACTACTCAAGTACCTGTATCAAATTACGCCGCGTCATACCCAAATCAAAGAAGGACTTGCGCGCGCGCTGACGTCATCACGTTAGGGGTTGGACAAATTCTCAAAAAGACAGTTTCTTAAAAGGACAGATAGTCAAAAAACCGAAAATGGTACAGGTGCACACACAAATTAATAGTAGGAAATATCTCGCACACTGTTTGTGGTGTTTTTGTACTTTGTCTTTATTTTGTTATTTTTGTTAGGGTGGATTCGACCAAACTGGAATAAGGTCTTATACCTAGATTAAATGCCGAATTTGTATGGACTAATCTCGGAGTAAGTCTTATTCCAGTTTGGTCGAATCCACCCTTAGTCGAGAAATGTTTTTTTCTATCTTTCTTTCTTGTCGCAATGGCACTGTGCGCGGTGGTTCGGACAACACTGGCACTCTAGTATCGAGATGCATCTTTAGCATTCAAGATGCATCATTGTCTTGTGTAACACATTCGTCGTGTGCTGACGGAACACACGTTGGTACGCTCTATTGATTTACGAGTAGTTATCGAGTATCGTGAAATGGGATAAAGCCAGACACAATAGTAATTCAATTGTTAGTAGGTTACAGGAGAGAGGTTTAATTTCATATTTTTAGAATTCGAATTAGGCAAATCAAAACTTAAGTAAGTAATTGATTTCTATCTCAAAATAATTTAGAAATTGAAGAAGCCTTATGCAGCTAAATAGCAGACAAAAAATGCTGCACTCTAAAGCGCAAAAGTTTTAACGCATAGTGTTTTTGTTTCACGTGCAAACCGAATAGGACAGTTACAGAGTTGTGGAAAATTGACACGCCCCCGTGTGGGGACAACTTTTAAACGAGAACAGATTTTTCGTGTGAATAACGATATTGTGCCATTTGAACGACTTCGTATTGTAGGTAATGCAGCGTCTGATGGTAGGCTGCTCTCCAAGACAAGTGGCAAACGCTCCATGTCGATTCGCTAGCTTTTGTCAATAGTAAATTGGAAGACAAATACAGACATTTGAAGATTATTCAATCTTCGATTCATTGCATATATTTATACCTACTTAAATAAAGAATAAACAAATAAAAATTTACATGGACTAGCTCTTATGCTCTAAGTTATTACATACACACGAGTACACGCAAACGTAAAAGCCGTCCGCTACCATCCACGTTTTACTAATTAAGACTGCACATGTGTTCAGCGTGATTGGTGGTGAGCCCGCTCTATGCTATTGGATGTATGTGTAGTCTTCAGCCCGTTAGTCGCCTTTTACGGCACTAAAGGGAAGAGATAGGTTGATAGTTTTTGAGAATGGGCCGCCACCGCACAGCTAATATAAGCTGATAAGTTTTTAAATTACCCATTTAAAGTTCGCTAAATGCTAAATGATGCACCGTTAATATCAATCCCATATATAATTCTATTCTACAAGTGTTCATGCCACTTGTCTAGGCCCTCTGGTCTATACCAAGGCGCACATACATAATGCAATCAGTAACCTGTGCGAAGTTGTTTTCATATTTCTCATGTTTGCTTATTTTATAGAGGTAAGCTAACATAAGATATATCAAAGAGAATTGCTAGAAAACGTTATCGTTCTCTAGCTAAAGTCTCTTTGATATTTCTACTTATAAGTAGAAATATCAAAGAGATTATTATAATTATGTCTGTCCAAGAACATGAATATTTTTCTTCCGTGTATTTAAAGAAGAGGAATTTAATTGCACTGAGATGAATCTATACTAATATTATAAAGCTGAAGAGTTTGTTTGCTTGAGCGCGCTAATCTCAGTCGTTTCAAATAAGTGTTGTAAATTGTGACGTACCTACCTACGTATTATTGCGAATATTTTTAAGAGAAAAATATTACTTGTGACTTTATTGATATTGAAATTCTTAAACTATTATTTTGTAACCGTTATTTCAAAGTCAAAGTCAAATTATTTATTCAATGTAAACCTTTACAGGCACTTATTGACGTCAATACTAATAATAATAAAAAAACAGTTAAGTAACTAACTTATAGTTAAGACTTAATAACTAATCTAACGAGCTATTATAGTCTGTGCCAGACAAATGCGCATTGCTACCCCCAGTACCACTGCACGCCGAAACAGAATCGCGTCGAACCGAAATATAAGCCGTGGTCATAGAATTGTGTAATATGATTTCCAATTATCGTATTGATACTGTGGTAAGTAATATAAATTTGAGTTATTGAAGTAAAATAAAGTAGCGGCTGAAATGAGTTTTGGAAAACATTAGTACCTAACCAATTAGGTTGACATTTTTAATCATTCAAATATCTTTTTTTATAAAAACTTAAGCATAAAAAAACGTCAAAAATTAATAAGCATAAACTTGTGTGTTTGAAAATTGTTTCGTTATTCGTCTTGGTACAAGCACAGAATAACTAATACTACTACCGTACAGAAGGTACTCCAACGACCCCCACGCGAAACTGAAACCTATCTCGTGACCCGAGCGTTCATATTCCGATAAGCACAGCCGACTCGATATCGATTTGACGTCCGTCAGGAGCGCAGGGTTTACGCGCGCGCGTAGGGATTACGAGTTAAGAGGAAACACCACGCCGACGCGGCACCCAAAACTCCCACACCAAACACAGAAAAACGACGCCCCGCAGCCCCCTTCCAAAACCGGACCAACCCCCACCACCCCTTCAGCAACGGTTAAAGAAAGAGACCCTTCACGTCCGTACGCTTGATTCCTTTGCATTAAGTCATTTATTTAATAACCAGGAGCCTTCAAAATTAAGCGAAATCACTTCGTTTTAAGGCGTCTTCAGAAAAATTAGGTAACTCGTTTAAAAAAAAAAATCAAACACACAGACACAGAAAACCTCCTCCCCCAACCGACGCTTAAATAAAAATTGGTCCACCTCTGAAGGAGGAAACAGGGGACCACGAAACGCCGCTCCCCCGCGCCCCGCATGAGAATCCCGAACGCCACGCCGACGCAGTGTTTCCTCTCAAGGCTAGATAGATCGCGCTTTAAGTTTTTTCAAACCATCTGAGACATAGAAAATAATGGTTTAAATTCTGGAAAAAAAAAACTATGTATTAGTTAAGGATC
Source organism: Scoparia ambigualis (assembly GCA_963921215.1). Lineage (NCBI taxonomy): Eukaryota > Metazoa > Arthropoda > Insecta > Lepidoptera > Crambidae > Scoparia > Scoparia ambigualis. The sequence goes on along the minus strand of OY992501.1, from coordinate 44,860,594 downwards.
CAATCCATTCAAAGTCTCATTCAGTTACAAAATCCAATAAACATCACTCGATAAAAAAAAATAATAATAATAATAATAAATAAGTGGTAGATTTAGATCAATCACACTCAACCACATTCACATCACCATCAATCGAACCAGACCCGCACCGACGCCACGTCCCCAACCCAACCCCCACCACCCCCACCACTCCCCATCCCCGATCCTACGGGGGCAAACCAACATCGCGTCGCGTCGCGTACTCGCGTCGGCCATATTCACTTCCGATCCAGCCTGCCTACGCGACACGACGCGACACCGGTCCACCCCCACAGGACCGAGGACAAAAAATGACGAGGGTAGCAGAAGCCAGGCTAGGGACGCAGCATCGGCACAAGTCCAACTCGATCGACAGTGATGCGAATGCAACCGAATACGACTGATCCAAATCCACCAAATGAGATATAAAATTATTTTAAAATATAATATATATACATGCATACATATATATACACACATACAATACATTCATACACACTATACACATATATAAATACGATACTGATACTTTACATTTAATTTTTGTACTCAACGAAAGACAAATAATTCGCAGATAAATTAGCAGAGAATCCTATATATAAAGTCTATAAATATAGGCAATAAAACCTATAAAACGCGCTGCTTCGCTGTTATACCCGTCCCGTACCGTCGTACCATCGAGAGAGCGAGAGAGAAGCCGCGAGAGAGAAATACCTGGCCTTAAGCGACGACGCGCGACGTGGAGCGTGAGAGCCGAGCGGCAACCTTTACTGTCATACGCCTAGGCGGCCTTCCTGGGAGGCACGCCGGCCGAACGTACCTAAACTGCAGCACCCCACTGGTACAAATGGGGTAAATGACCCTTCATGCACATCTAGCTGGCACAGACCATAACCTACTCTACCTACCTAATCTACCTACCTAACCAATCTACCACCAGTTCGGATTTTGGGAGAGCCTTCGACCGAGAAGAGCTGGCAAGAAACTCAGGAGGCCTTACTTTTTTCTCCTTCTAAGTAACAATGTTACTTTACAGTGTCATAGATCTAATTCTACTTAATTATTAAACATAATTAAGTACAATTTGTACGCATCAATAAAATTAATAATAACTAAACTAAATAATTTCAACAATTCATAATAATTGAATGAAAGAATAGTTAATAATAGACTAAAAATACTAATAATAAACACTAGTACAGAGTAGACTTATTTCCATGCATTTTTGTCTGCAACATAGTCATTGATCTTATAATAAGCTTTCGCAATTAACACACGTTTAATGTGCGTTTTGAATTTGTTGTCTGTCAATGCAGTGATGTCGTTAGGTATTTTGTTATAAAAACGAATTGAGTTGCATATAAAAGATTTACTACTTTTGCTAAGTCTGAACTTCGGAGCACACAGTTTGTTCCTGTTCCTTGTGTTATATCCGTGAACCTCATTGTTTCTGGTATAAAGGTGTAGATTTTTACGAGCGTACATAATATTTACAAATATGTACAAGTACGGTAAAGTAATGATATCTATATCTTTAAATAATTCCTTCAACGAATCACGTGCTTTTAACTGATATATAAACCGAACTGCTCTTTTCTGGAGAATGAAAATTCTACTAACGTCTGCTGCCGTTCCCCATAGTAGTAATCCATATGACATAACGCTATGGAAATAAGCAAAATAAACCAGCCTAGCAGTAGACTGATTTGTAATTTTTCTTATATTTTTAACAGCAAAAGCAGCCGAACTGAGCCTCTTTGCCAGACCCTCGATATGAGAACCCCACTGTAATTTAGAGTCTATCCTAATACCAAGAAAAGACGTTTCATTTACAATTTCTAACGTTTCCGAATCTAATTCAATATTTAAATGACTGAGCCGTGTATTAGGTGGAGTAAATTTAAGAAATTTAGTTTTATTAGCATTCAGTGCTAAGTTATTAACAGAAAACCATTGTGATACTCTGTTAAGTGTTTCGTTAATTTTTCCTTCTCCAACCTTTGGGTCTTTCCTATCTAAAGAAAATATTAAAGAAGTGTCGTCAGCGAATAACGCTATTTCCGACATTTCCTTAACCATGAATGGAAGGTCATTAAGATAAACAAGAAACAGAAAGGGACCGAGAATAGATCCCTGGGGTACCCCCATTTTGACTATCGAACCTCCTGATACTACATTATTTATACCTACTTTCTGACTTCTATTGTGCAGATAAGATTTTATTAATTCTAGTGCATTACCACGAACGCCATATTGAAATAATTTACCAACTAAAGTTGAATGATCAACACAATCAAAGGCTTTAGAGAGGTCGCAGAAAATACCTACTGTATCCTGCGAAGATTCCCAAGTGTCAAGTATGTTTTTGACCAGTTTTGCTCCAGCATCTATAGTTGACCGTCCTTTCGTGAAACCAAACTGATCACAGTGTAAAATTTTATTCATTCTAAAGTGTGCATTCATTTGCGTATAGATTCGAAAATTTTACTAAGTGCCGGAAGAACAGAAACCGGTCTATAGTTAGCAGCGTTAAATTTATCACCTGATTTATAAATGGGAGTTACTTTACTATTTTTCATTAAATCTGGAAATGAACCTACTTCGATACATTTATTAAATATTCCTGCTAAAAACGGTGCGATTACTTCTATAATAGGCTCCAAAACTGTCACAGAGAGACCCCATAAATCTTCCGTTCTTTTCTTATTCAAGCTTTTGTACGTTTTTATTATGTCTAAATATGTTATATCTCTAAAATTAAAGATCGGTACTTTTTTCTTAAAATTAAGTTTTAATAAACTTTGTGCTACAGTAGAGGACGATTCTAAATGTCTAGTTGTTTCAATAGGTATATTGGCAAAAACGGAATCAAAAATGTCAGCAACTTTAAGATTATCTTTAATAAGCTCATCATTCAACTTAAGCAGAAAGCCTGACTCATTTTTACTCACTTTGCCAGTCTCTGAATTAATAATTTTCCAAGTAGTCTTGACTTTATCTTTAGACTTTATAATTTTGTTGCTAATAAATTTAGACTTTGCAATAAAACATACATTTTTAAATACTTTGGAATATCGTCTAACATAATCATGAAAAGCTGGATTAGAATTGAAAGATTTCTTGTCATACAGATCATAAAGAAAATCCCTACTTTTTCTTATTCCCTTCGTAGCCCAGTCACTAAACACTGTCTTTTCCTTTACATTAACTTTTTTTTTGTATATATTTTGTCAAATTCTTTAGTAATCACACCAAATAATTTATTGTAATATTTATTTGGTTCATTAACATTGCAATCAAATAACGAGAGTCTCTCAATAATTTTATCTTTAAATATTGCAGATCTACTACAAGTTAAGGGCCTATGCAATTATTGCAAAATAACTCTATCTTTTGAGCTTTATGGTCAGAGGGTACCCCATTTATCAGTTCCTTGCTTTTGATTTTACAATTTACAAAAATATTATCAATACATGTCTCTGATTGAGGTGTAATTCGAGTTGGCTCATTGAAAACATAATCTAAGTCATAACATTTTAGCAATGAAATAAAGTTTTCCTTATCCCCAGACTCAGCAAGTAAATCTATGTTAAAATCTCCACATACAACAATGGATTTATTGCAGGCAAATATCTTGTCAAGTAAATTTTCTAATATTCTAATGAAAGACATAAAACTGCCTGAAGGCGGTCGATAAATACATACTATAAGAAAAGCGTCTATCTCTGCACTAGCTATCTCGCAAACGCGTTCAACGGAATAACTTACTATATCTTTTCGTTCTTTACATTTAATGGAGTCTTTGACCAGAATTATGCAACCGCCCCCCATAGCAGAGTTTCTGTTGAACACACTAGCGACTTTACAATTATTTACTGAAAAGCACATAGTTTCAGATTTCAACCAGGTTTCTGTTAAACATAATATGTCCACATTATATTTGTCTAGCATTAATTCAACATGTAATATTTTGCCAGAGAAGCGATTTACATTTTGGTGAACTAAAGTAAAATTATTATTACACTTCTCTTTAGTCAACCTTACATTCCTAAAAAAGAGTTTGCCTCAGTGCCTTTAGTGGTACTACTATTGATCACTGTCTTGTCATTGCATTCTATGTTGATATTATTTGCTAATAGAGTAGCTATATTATGTTTACATCGTCTAGACAGATACATATTATCTTTAGTCAAGAAAAAGTTTTTAATAAATAAATTGCTATCAAATAGCTGAAAGTCACCACTGTGACGACTGATCATGTGATGTAACATATTGTTAAGTTCATAAATTTTATTATTTTGATTGTCATTCAATGACTTTGAATATGGAAACGTACACCATGTTAGTTTCTTACAGTCTATCTGGCTTAATCTCGTAAAGCTGTCAACAATATGTTTTGTTTGCAAGGCTAAACTGTCCCCTACAAGCAGAACTATTGAAGTATTACTGTTTACATTTGCAGAACATACCTCTGTTACAATCTGTTGCAGCGTTGCCCCAGGCATACATTTATTCAACACAGAACCTCTTGTATGGTTATTCAAAATAGAGCCAAAGTCCTTCCCAATCTCATCAGTGAAAACTAGGGTGTGGGCAGAATTTCTTATTTCTTCGTGGTATTGAGGCTGGTCAATAGCAACCTCAGGCAACGCTACAACTGAACAGTTGAAGGGGAACTGAGAGTCCGATGTCGGGGCAGAGTGGTCAGGTGTATAAAAGTTGTCACAAGGACATGTCGAAGACCCAGACCTTTCTGTGCCGATTTCCTGCTTTTCCAATACCGGACCCCAGTATTATAAGAGTGGTCAGCAACACAACAAGTACGCTTTTTATTTAGGGATTCAAATCGCTGAGCATTATAGTTGCACATATCAACCATGTCATTTGCAGCAACAATCTGATAATTTAGGTGTTTATGTGACAGATCGCTTATATTGTCATACATACTTTTCAGTGACCTTTCTAAGTTATCAATTTTATTAATTATGATATGTGAGTCGCTGTCATGTTTATCATTCTTATCAATTGTGCTATTACTATACAATTTCAACTTATTTAATAATTGAATCCTTTCCTTCCTAAGTGACATAATTTGCTTCTGTAAATGATTTTGTCTATTGACTAGTTTTTGGGTCTTAGAAATATACCTTTTAACACGGATATATTTTTTTAACTTTTTGACACTTCTAAAATTATGGTTGTTTTTACACAGTGATTTATTTAAGGCTGACTCTTTTTTACATACCGGACTATCCTTTACATTTAACCTGTCCGTTAATTCTTCAAAGTAACTTTGATTGTTAATAAAACTATTTCCATGACTCTGGTTTTCGAGAATATCTGAATTACAAGATAATAACTCGTCGAACAGGCTCTGAGAATGATTTACTTTAACATTATTACAGCTTTCATTTTCTAACTTTAAAATCGTTGCATGTGCCTCACATAAACTCATTTCCAGATCACTTATACGCTTCAATGCCTGTTCATGAGTGCTATTACATTCCGTGAAAGAGGTGATTACGTCCTGCATCTGGCTACAATTGTCAACGATATCTAAGTATTTGAGATGTAAGTCAGCAAGTTCACTCTTCAGCTCGGAATTTTTTCCAATGATCTTCATAATTTCCTTTTCGCTGTCATCCCTTTCTTGCAACAAGTTAATATTGAGGTCTTTTGTTGTCTTCAAATCCAATAGGGTCTGTTTCAGCTTCATCTCAACATCCTTTGCAGTTGCCTTGCGGGTCATCATCATGCCTCAACTGTTACCCCAACACAGCGATAAGGCTGAAAGAGTAATGTATAAATATGAGTAAATTGTTACTATAATTGTTGCAAAGATGAGTGGATAATATGTAATGATTATGTATTATTCAATCTGTCCGTTGTATGGTGTAAGAGAACACTCAACAAAAGATAGAACAATCCTAAAGAAAGATTTGCTGTTATGACGTGGGTAGGTCACTTGTAAAAAAAGATTTACCTATTTATAAAAAAAACACTTTTAAAAGTTTCTAATACAATTGTGAAAATAATCAACTTTTAAATGTGCAGTCAAGTTCTGAATGTAAAGTGTTGTAGTGTGTGAAGGTCTGTAGCAAGACAATGTCACCATCAACTTCACTTCCACTATATAGTCAAGTCAAGAGAGGTTAACCAAGCCAAATCGTAATTGAGGTGTGACGATACTCACTATTTTGTGAGATTTGTAAAGTTGATAGATGTATTAGTGTGAGGAACATGTAGTTACAAATTAAAGAAAAAATAAAATAAAAATAAGACCAATCAATATGTAGTGGAATTAACTTTCACAATGATAACTTGCTAATTGAAGGTAGGTAGTGTTAGGTTATTTTAGGTCAACGATTTTACTAGTTAAATTATGTACATAAGGAAAAATTATGAAAACAATACTTCCCGGGTTTTAGATGCAGCTCTTCAGTTCTGCAGCTTTTGTTATATTATACTTTTCTTCAAAAAGTTATTTATTTTTGCCGGCCGTTGACAGCTCCGGTATAGTCGAAAATTTCAATAAGACGAAATTCAAATATTTTTGCATAGACACTGATTCAAACACTCGTACTTATATTTTGTCACAATATGTTCACTTTAAACACAATTTTATAGATACATAACAATGATTTATAATGAAAATTAATTTTTAAAGTAGAAGCTAAATTTTGACAACTAATCGTGGCAAGTCAATTTAGTAATTGTAGTAATACTTGAAGCTTTGTTTTTGCATATTCGGATCCAGTTTATTAGAATTTATCATCAGACTTTTTCACTCTCACACCGCTTATCTTGCGTGCATGTCGATTCTCTAAAGCTCGATATTAAAGTAGCCTCTTACTTCGAACCTCACGTTCTGATTAAAAGTGAGCTGTGTGAGTTTGTGTAAAGTCGTATTTCTCGGATTGCGGATTTGATAACTCACTGCGGATTCAGGATCGAGGCTGCGACGCGCGCCAGTGTCAGCGCCAGCGAGAGCTGCTACCCTATCGGCTAAAAAATATGAATATGGACATGGGCTTCATTTGACAGTTGAAGCCCATAATATGCCCATATAAGGATAAAATATGGGCTTCAAATGTCAAGTTAAGCCCATGTCCATATCCATATTTTTTAGCTGATAGATTCGCTGGTCCTGTTGCTGCCTGTTGCATTATAGCGCACCGTTTTTCAAATGGTGTGTTCACGGATGTTTTGATGCATGGTACGGGTTTGTGATCACCAACCCGAATTTGGCAGGCATGGTGATTAAGAGGCCTATTACATGCCAAAAGTGAGTTTTGAGTAAAATTCCCATTTTTGCATTTTGTAGTAATTTTGCAGTTGTATTTATAGTGTTTATCGAAATAGGATAATAAATTCATGCATAATATTACAAATCTCTCTCTCTCTCTTTCTCTCTCTCTCTTTCTCTCTCTCTCTTTTCTCTCGGGTCTCTTTTACGACAGGGTTTTTCAACCTTAACAGAACACACATTGTAAAAATTACGAGTAGTTAACAATAAAGATATTTTGATTTTTTTTTTATTTTGAATCTCCACTCTGCGAGAATAAGTTGAGTTCGGACGGCCGGCGCATCGTATTTTGTAGTAATTATGCAGTTGTATTTATCGTTTTTATCGAAATAGGATAATAAACTCATTATAAAATATTTATTAATCTGATTCATTCATTAAAAAAATCGCTTAAAGTTAATGAATGAATTAATTATCTTTAAGCGATTTTCAAAGTTTTTTGGTTTAGAATAAGATTTTTTTAAATGAAAAATCAATGATATCTAAAAATTTCGAGGCTGCTATACACTACACGACTATATAAGATATAACATTCTATATTTTAATTTAATTTGTTTAGAATAGTAGTTCAATCTAGGAGCTCAAAAAAGTGCCTTCGCGCATTTTATGAAAATCGCTCTCTGCGATTTTGGGTTTAATTAAAAAGTTAAGCAAAATTTGCAAAAAGCGTGGCCGCTACGCACTATGCCAATAGCTATCCTACATTATTCAATAAGTTAAAACTGTTAATGTATTTTTGTTTCTGAGATCGAGAACGCCAAAATTGGCCATTTTTAGCAAAAATCACAGTCGAGATGTAATAATAGGCCTCTTAAGCCATCAATTGTAGCGATGACTTGATATCAATTGATTCAAGCCTTTCACCTGCATTGGGACAGCATACAGGCTGCACTTCACTCTACTTTATATGTACGACCGGCGCATTGTTGCAGACATGGAGTACGGGTACGGCGAGGAGGAGGGCAGCGACGCGGAGCGCGAGCTGCGGCCGGTGGCGCGGCGCACCGCCAAGCACATCGCCGCCGGGGAGGAGCGCCCGCGCACCAACTCCAGCCAGCAGACCACGCCCACCGACGGTGAGTGACAAGCCCACAGCACCCACGGCCCCACGGCACCGGCGACGTCACCGAATCCAGGGGCCGTAGCACAGCAAACCTGCGAGCTAACCATGCTATACTTGTTATTATTGTGCGAGTTGCTAGGTTGCTAGAAGAATGAATGAATTATTTAATTAATAAATGTTTATTTGGCATAAATATATAAATAATAACAATAACATAGAATTAAATAAAAAATAAAACAATGCCAATTGTGTATTAAGGGGGGTTAGGGGGGTTAGGCAAAATTTTGGATGTTGCGCGGGGCTGACTGTTCGTCAACTGGCGAGCGTGAATTTTACCTATTTTTTTGTCGTCAACTCGCTCGATCATGAAATCTGACGTATTTATGTATAGTTAGCTACAAAACCTTGTCAATATAATATATTTAATAATCTAGTACTATAAATGTATAACACACTTTAAACGACTTGAGTATATAAAAATAAAACCGTTTAATAAAACAAAATATACATAGGATCGCTCGGCGTAATACGAATATTCGGCGTGAAATAATGGCACTTCGTGCTGTTGTGTTTCGTCCGACCAGTGAGGGTTCCTGAGGCCCCACTCCCCCCCCCCCTCTTCCCAATTCCTATTTCTTCCTTAAACCTATGACCTTTGAATTACCGATTCACCATTAAGGTCTGCACTAAAGAATAAATTATTCGAAAATCGAACTGGCCACCACGAGTAGAATATAAATAAAAGAAGAATAGAACACAAATTAAATACTGAATATTGCTTTGATAAACTACTGCTTTTTATTATCTCGTAGATGATGTGTAAAGTAGAGTATTCTTCTCGTCATAAAGGTGCCTTCGTCTTGAGCGACCTTGAATCCTACACTGCACTCAGGATTCTAGTCTTAAATCCCTCGCTTTGCTCGGGAGTTAACTATAAACTCCCTCGCTCCGCTCAGGGGTTAACGATAAAATCCTTCGTTTTGCTCGGGATTCAATACGGCGCCCGCTACATAAGACACTAATTTATTGCATAATCCCCGTATTGCATAACCTGCTATAAAACATACTAAACATAAGTAAGAATATGTAACCAAAGCTAGAAATAATAATCAACAACAAGTATATCAATTGGCTAAATATTACTTACTAATAAAATCAACCACAGTCTTAGGAACTATAAAATCACAGCTTAGGGTTTGTGGTAAATGATTTTTAAAATAAGAAACATTAAATAGTTATCAACATTACAACAATCATATCAATTTAACCGAATCAGACAACGCAGGCAAAGCCGCTGGCAATAGATAGTTATTTATAGTTTTTGGTTTTAATCTGTTTTTAATTGACTGTACTTTATATAGGCGCACGAGTTGACGACAAAAAAAAATAGGTAAAATCGGAAGGTGTCAACTCGCGCGCACTCACGAGTTTCTCGCTCGCCAGTTGACGAACAGGTCGCGGGGCCTCGCGGGTGTTGCACTCTGCGGGGTCCGCGGTAATTCGTTAGCGCCATTCACATTTTTATTAAAAATTCAATAAAAATGTTTAGTTTTTTATAAATCCAACTCAGTCAAGAAATCAGAAAAGTAAATTTCAACTTCAGATTTTTTTCGATCGAGCAAAATGTTTCTAATCGTGTTTTGGCTTCGTTCATCCCCTCACACATTTATGTTCTGTAATAAACATTGAAAATTTCAGTGCGAAATATCATAATATAAACAGAAAATTTTTCCGTTTTCACCGCCTAAGGCCTCTTAAGTGCCACGACGACGATGTCAGGATACCAGATAGGACAACAAAATGTACCGAAAACAAAATTGTTATTGTTACCTGCAGCGCGCGTTCGGCTACGGGGCTCGTAGCGGGGCGCTACGAAAGTCGGTCACCGGCATCCGCGGGACGCACGACGTTCTTAGAGTTAATTAACATGCTACGAGTAACCAACGACTCCGGTTACCGTAGCAAATCGTAACACAGATAGTTCCATGTTAGCAGATAGGTTAAATGTGTATGAGTAATTAGACCACGTTATTTGCCACCGCGCCGCGTGCGTGCCGGAATCATGCCGATTTTTTGACTACACCTTCGGTAAACAGTTACTTTTATTATTCTTATACAAAATACACGAGGTGCATTAATGCGTTCGTAGCGCAGTAATGTCTGGAATTAATCGGTCGAACAATGGTATAAGTGTGATGTCAGGTAAAATCTCAGGGGTAATACGTGAAATATGGTTAAAGAAACTTTACCTCGCATTTGAATACTTACATTGACTCACTTACTGAGAAAGATACATATTGGTTTCGATAGGTAGGTAGCTATAGCATTTTAAATAAATAATAAATAAATAAATAAATCTTTCCTACAATCACACCAATTATTTAGCCCAAGAGAAGCTTCGAAGAAACTCGTTAAATGGTTACTAGACAACGGATAAACTTACTTAAAATACTTAAATACATACTTATTATACATAGAAAACACCCAGACCCGAGACAATTTAGAAAAACAATAATTTCTAAATTGACCCGACCGGGGATCGAACCCGGGACCTCAGAGATGGTGACACCATGAAAACCGGTGTACAAACCACTCGACCAAGGAGGTCGTAGCACGATGAAAGCTGACACAACACTGACAAAACAGAATTAAAAATATTGCAGGTAGTTTGTATTTTCGTGCGATTGTTGTTAAGGTCATACCGCCAACAACAATGGATTGAAATGAAAAAATATATTCGGTGACACACAATACACAAAACACAAAAAAATATAAATAAATGATAAGTGCTATCTATGTATTATAATTGCCCGGGCATAGAGCATCGAGCATAGATGTTCTAAGCAAGTTAATTCTAGATATATGGCATTAATAGCGGACTAATTTAATATTCCTAATATACATAATATTTTTATAATAAAGTAAAACCATTAGGTTTCTTGTTATTTTTCTCTACTTATTTTTTGAATAATAGGTTAATGGAAGAATTTAATAATCCTTTTGTACATTGTTAACCATTCAAAGATTTAACTTATTTTTAGTACTTACATTATTAATTTTACAGTTTTTATTTTTATATATAATTGGTTTTAATGGGTATGAAATAGTGCGACGACGAACAAACTTCTACCTAAGTTCAACTTTAAAATATGTTATCAGAACTATTATAACGTATTAAAACTGTTTTAACGGGACTAAACACGATTAATTTTGTAAGTAAGTACATATCTACTTACTGCTTGACGTTTCGGCCGCGATGCTGCGGCCGTGGTCACAAGCGTACGAAAGTAACAAAACGTCAAGCAGTAAGTAGATATGTACTTACTTACAAAATTAATCGTGTTTAGTCCCGTTAAAACAGTTTTAATGCAATGCAACGCGATAGTTAAAAGTTTTATATTATAACGTAAGTGACAAAATTGTGTCTATGTTGCATGAACTAGATATTACGTCCATACTTTGTTGATAATAAAGCTCTTTAAATCGATGTCTATGTTCTCATCATCATCAGCTAATAAACGTCTCACTGCAGGGCACATGCCTCCCACGTGGACAATAGTACGTGGGGATATTGTGTCATAACCCACCACGCTGGCCCAATGCGGGTTGGTGGGTTTAAACAACTGTCATCTTACGACAACAACCGGGACCGACGGCTTAACGTACCTTCCGAAGCACAGAGGAGCTCTAGATGTTCTTAATTTGGTCACCCATTCAGCGACCCAGCATTGCGAAAGTTGCTTAGCGGGCAAGATCGCTAGCCGAACGCGCTAGCCGCTGCGCCATCGAGCTCTTCATCGTCGATGTTCTATGTGCAACCAATATCCATTATGTGCCTGTAAAGCATTCGTAACATTTCGTTGGGAATGCTTTCCCTTTGTAGTAGCGCGTTTCGTGCCCACAAAAAATTGATATTGGAAAATTGTTTGTTTCACTACAAACTATTTGCCCGCTCGTTCGCTTCAATACTAACTAACGGAAAGTGAGCAAAATATGGCGGAATATCGAACGTAAAGCAGTCTGAAGCACGGAATAGACAAACAAGGTTTGACTATCCTAGAATCATGTTGGGGTTAGTATACTAATTGATACACTGTTAAAATTTGACAATTAAGCCAAAACTCGCTACGTTATTATTAGGTTTTTTTATTTAGATTGCTACGTCGCGATGTGAAGTACTTATTACCTAGATCTTAAGTAAGTGATACCTATACATTTGTATATTTATTTGTAAAATTGTCTTGAACCTGAAGTTCTAAACCTACTTTTAAATTAGTACAACGCATAAAATCTTTTTCACAGCGTTTGTTACTTAATTTTTTTAAATAGATATTCGAAATTGATGATGTGTCAATTACTTGTGGTATTTTACTCAGAATACCTATTTAGGAATGTCGCATTTGCGTATTTCTTTGATGCATGTTTTGTCCAGAAACAAAGGCCTTTTACCTCTGTAAACGAAAACAACATAGACAAAGTACATCGCGATCTCGGTACTCATCATCGAGCAAAGATGCTTTCATTTTCATTTATATTTGCATCACTTTCGCAACAAGAAGATGCATTTACGGTTAAATTACACGCTGAAATCAACATTGCCTACATCTATATAAATAAAAATCATTGCCAAAATGTTTGGACGCGCATCATTTCCGAAGGGCTCGACCGATTTAGCTGATTCTTTTTTGTTATCCAATCGTTTGTTTCGCGGCCGGCGCTCAATTTACCTTGTTTGTCACGCAGTTTTGCGTTACCGCAGTTCACTTGAACAGCTGCGTTAAAACCGCTTTTATGACCCGATCCTGTTTGTTTACGTACAAATGATGTTCTATTTCGTATAGCTTACGGATGAAGCTGAGTATTTAAAAAAAAACGAGTACCTGTAATGGTAAAATAAATTATAAGAAATTCGGGAATTTTGCTAAAGAGAAAATTCCGACTTGTAATAGGAATTGGTTTATAGTATTAAATCTAAATCGATAACTAGTGTTTTTTTACATTATTTAAAACTAGAATAATATCCCATTTAACTTTTTATGATTTGGAAGCAATTCAATAGACTTAGTATCAAAACAAACCACTTCACACACACAACAAAAGTATGGCATGAACTGACTATTCTTCAAAATTATTTCTTCAACCAATCACAGGCCTCTTCTACTTTTTTTTGATATATTAGTGTTGCCAAATTCATAATCAAAATTACCCAAGAGGTTTTGGTGTGGCTGTATATAAAAAACCTGCCGAAAGGGTAGAAATCGAAGAGCGATCGGCCCGGTCCTATAGCAACGCGCGACAAACGACCGTCTTTTGTTCGCGGTGCTTTAGTACCGCGAGACAATCTAGTGGCTATGTTCGTAATTGTTAAAATAAGGTTTGTATAAAAGAACATTTTTAGAAATATATTTTGGGGTACAGGGTGATCCCGCGGGCGAAGTCGCAAGATTATTATAAAAGTTTTTCTCGTGCACTCGGCAAAAAAAGAAAATTGTCAGAATTTAGATATGGAATTTTAAACATAAGCCCGGAATACTTTTTAGTAGGGCCGATATAGCCGTTTGGTTCGATCTCTATGTTATTTTCGTGTACACAAAGTCATTGTTTTTTTCGCTTGCTGTTTCACCTAACCCGCGCGCGTGTTTTATTTGCTGTCCCAAAAGTCTTTGTTACTATAAAAAACTTTTGTACAGTAGTCCATATCACGGAAATATTTAATTATACCGGAATTCAAAGCAGGCCTAGGCACAAACGGGCTCAACAACTGAGTTTACGCAAAAAATCATGACGTTCATTGATGCGATGTCCTATTGGCCAAAATACACAATTCACACTCAAAGTGAAAAAAACATGTATGTAGGTATCAATTAATGTTAACCGTGTCACGTAGCGGTGAAAGAATACTATCACCCCTTCTCTTCCCTCGGGTACACCCGAGTTACTGCAGTAAAAGGCGACTAACGGACTAAAGACTGCACATAAATCTAATAGCATAGAGCGGGGCGATGGGATCACCACCTGTCTCGCTGAGCACATGTGCAATCGATATTTGGTTAAAAGTGGACTGTGGTAGAGAACTTTTGCTATCCTCATTGTCTAGTCTCTGACTAAGCCTTCGGGTATAATAGTCGTGATTATGTGTATGTATGTAGGTAAACATTTACAAGCAAATATTTCCATTAACACATTTTTATCCGCTTCGGGTAAGCACTTGGCCTACACCTCACCTGATGGTAAGTGACGATAAGGCCGAAGGTAGAAGCGCGCTTCACCCGGAATCCTCAACCACTGACGAACTGGCTATCTTATCTCTAAACTATCGGAACCCAACAATGCTATAAATATCGTTGTTATGGCGACAGACTTAGATAAGATGGTGGTAGCTAGCCAGGCGGACTTAACAGCCCTACCACCAACCAAACCAAGTATACAAAGATGTACCCCTTCCTGGGAATCGAACCCGGAACCTCTGGGTCTACGACCCGGTGGTCAAGCCACTAGACCACAGAGGCGGTTAAATAATAATTATCTTCTCATTTAATAATACTGCAAAATTTTGTAAGTCTTAACTTTATTATTTTCTATTTGGGTTTTATTTCAAGTTTGACAAGACTGATCGTACGAAATTGCGGTGCCCTCGCGACTGTAATGTTGTGTAACGAAGTGTCGAGATTTTGCAGCGCGTGGTTTCGACCTTTTGTATAAAGATATACTGTACTTATTTATAATGTTTGCTGGGCACAGGAAAAAAAAATTGCTGCCGGTCGCCGTGATTATGCAACCCCCGCCGATTACAAAAAACATTATGGAGTAATGTATTCAAACACTACAGCTAACAGTGAACGAACGAACAGCTTCCTTTAACATTGTTTTTAATGCGCCAGACTATAGATAAGATGGTTTTAGCTAGCCAGACTTAATAAGTCTTACCACCAACCAAACTAAGTACACAAAGATATACCCCACGCTGGGAATCGAACCTAAGATCTGGGTCTAAAACCCAGTGGTTAAGCCACTAGACCACACACGCGCTGAAAACGCTTAAATAACGATTTAAATCATTAATGTGAATGAAACAAAATTTGTAATGTTTAAAAGGCAATGCCGCCAGTCTTTTGGGGTAGGTACCTTGCCTCGAACAGGCGAGTTACTTGATTTTTTTTTATTTATAAACGTAGTCTTTTATTTTTTATTTGTTATCTTTTTTAGTGTAATTAAGTTATGTTGTTTTTGTTCATTGTATTTTGTCTTTATTCCTAATTAAACCCATGTTTAAAAGACATTACTTAATTGTTTCAGAGAGCGTAACAATGAAATAACTAACATCCCGTGTTACAGATGTCAATCATATACTCGTCGTCATCTCTTCATGACCCATTTCGGTCATGAGCGCCAGCTATATACGTAATAAATAACGAACTAGCAATATAACGAACTTAACGTCGCTCGTGTGCTCTCATGTAGCTGACAGAGTCTATTATTGAATTTATCAAACCAATTTATCAGCGGCGATGTCACAAAATTTCTAATTAAAACACACAATACTGTTCAATGTTGTGTCTGACGGAGCGGTTAATTTCACGGGCAGGTTCAATCACGCCCGTTTTGCGGATTGGTGGGCAGAGACCACGGCTTTCAATTCCCTACGATCTTGACTTACATCCTTTGCTTTATTTACTCTTCTAACGTTCTTTATACATATGCTCGTCGGGTTGCAACACTCTTGACATGTTTTTAACTAGGTAAAATGCAGTCTCACGCATACACTGAGGCTTAAGGGCCCCACACACGATCAGTTCGCCGGCAGGTATCAGCTTGTCAACTAGTAGTACGCACGGCGGCGGCGGCGGCTAGTACGTTATGAGAGTAAATAAAGCAAAGGATGTGAGTCAAGATCGTAGGGAATTGAAAGCCGTGGTCTCTGACAGGCCGATACCTGCCGGCGAACTGATCGTGTGTGGGGCCCTTTAGGACGACCTCGGGTTATGTGGGACTCTCCTCCCCCTCCCTCGCCCAGAGAAGGTCTTGACGGGGAAAGAGGAGGCCTTCCCACTAAAAATCTAGTATCATCCCTTCTATGCTATGGAGATGGCTCGGGACTACGAACGTTAAGCACTGAGTTCCATCCCCGTATCTGCTACTATCCTAACGTCCTTTGCTTTACTTACTCTTAAAACGTTCTTCATACCTAACATTTTTTAAAGGGGCAGTTTTCTTTGAAATTAGTGCAACGTCCTACAAAGAACTAGCTGTTCGCTGTGACAAGCGTTTGTTCATTCTCTGACTACGGTTTGATCCTGTCCGCCGGCTGCGCCGCCCGCCCGACAGGTTCACTCGTTTGTCTATGATTTCATTACGGCTGACAGTTTGGCGCCGTCGCGCCTCATTGCATAAGGCGATGCGCAAACGTAGACTGATTCTGTTCACGGGACATCCTCATCATATATAAGTTCTTGCAGTGTGTGGTCGCGGCAACTGGACGCACTGCAAATAAATCGCGATTTCGACTTATGGTGCCGTACAATCGACTGGAATGTAAACGAGTCCATCTAAATATTTCCGTAACGTGATGGTGGCGTAAGGCACGGCCACGTTGTCTACAGAGAACAAACAATAAAGACAAATCCAGGCCCAAAAAAAACAGCCTTGTCACAGGATTTGAATTAATTTGATCTATACTTACAAAAGTAACCTTTTTTTAAAAAAAACGTAGCTTTTTGCCGTTTTAGTCGCCCTTTGTGACGTTTGCGTAGAGTCGAATTTTTAGAATGCGGATTTATCAAATCCGCATTCTCTAAATTCGATTCTGATATGCTGATTTTATTATTTATTTCAGCCATGGTCGTCCCACTGCAGGGCAAAGGCCTCCCTTCCCTTTTTCCAATCTTTGCGATTAAGGGCTCTTGATGGCCAGTCTTTGCAGTAGGAGTCTAGCTCGTCCCGCCATCTCCTTCTGGGCCTGCCGCGTCGTCTCCTGGCATCGCGTGTCATCCACATAGTCGTGGTTTTCGCCCACATCTCGTCCGATATTCGGCAGATGTGTCCGGCCCAGTTCCACTTCAGACTAGCGGCCTTTTGTCCAACATCAGCGATTTGTGTTTTGAAGCGCAGTATTGTGTTTTTGACGCGTTCTGACAATCTGACTCCCAGAATACTGCGCTCCATCGTTCGCTGGCATACCCCGAGCCTGGACTTTTGCTAAGCAGTCAAAGACCAAGTCTGTGCACCGTAGGTGAGGTTAGGAAGAATGCATATGTCCATTAGCTTTTTCTTTAGTGAAAGCGGTAGTTCACCTTTCAAATGGTCTTTCATCGAACAATAGCTCTTCCAGGCGTTTTTGGTGCGTCTGGTATCTTCCATGTCTTATCGCGCCTGGAAAAAGACTATTTGGCCGAGATAAAGGTATTCTTGGACATATTCGATCTTTTCAATGTCAATTCTACGTTTTGTGCCGTTTGTCATGAGCTCGGTTTTCGGCATATTCATGCTAAGTCCAACCTCGAAGCTCGCCGTGTTGAGTTGTTGAATCGTTATACCAAGTTCTTAAGCGGTGGATGCAAAAAGGACTATGTCGTCGGCGAACCGGAGGTTAGTTAGCCTTTTTTCGCCGACGGCGTTACCCTTATCCTCCCAGCTGACTGCCAATGTCCTAAATACCTCTTCCAGAGTGGCTGTAAAAAGTTTAGGAGACAGAGGGTCTCCTTGCTTAACTCCTCTTTGGATATGAAATGATGATCCAGTTGTGTGAAGTTTTACAGCTGCGGTGCTATTGCGGTAAATATGCTGTAGTAGACTGATGTAAGTTTGATGTACGCCTTGACTGTGGAGGGCTTGAAATATGGAAATGTGATTGAGCTGTCAAAAGCTTTAGAAAAATCTATGAAAGCTAAGTATGGGGGATATAGAATTCTTGATATTTTTCTATTATTTGGTTCAAAGTATGTAAATGGTCGGTTGTTGAGAGGCCGCGTCTGAAGCCTGCTTGTTTAGCGTGCTGGTGATACTCTAGCTGACCGGAAACACGAACTTTCGATCACTTTTATAAAAGCTTTGTAGAGATATGATACAAGGCTAATAGGTCTGTAATTTGCAATATCGCATTTGTCTCCTTTCTTGTGCAATAAGATCATGATGGAATGGCAGAAGTTTTCTGGAAATTGACCAGTTCTCAGAATTAGGTTGAACAGGTTGAATACATGTGGTAATAAGATTGGTTTCCCAACTTTGAGGGCATCGGTGGTAATGCCGTCCTCACCAGGGCTTCGGCTGTATTTCATGTTCATCAACGCTCTGTGTACCTCAAACCCCTCAAACCCTGTTATCGGGGAGATATCGTCGGAACATGAATACGCCTCTGGGGTTAGTCGGGTAACCGAAGTATTAACGGAGTACAAAGCTTTGTAGAATTGGGTTGCTATTTGTAGAATCTTGTCTCTGTCGCCATGCCTCACACCCTCACGATCCCTCAGCCTGTTAATTGAGGATTTACCTTTATCATTGCTTTTGATGGCAGTTTTTTTAATTTGATTTTACTTACCTATTGATTTGACTGATTTGACTTACCTATATTTAATTATGTTTCGCTTGTTCGTTGCTTTTAGAACTGTCTGAAAAGTATGGGACGGTCGCGTTTGTAACGCCCCTAAGAGCCACGTAGTTGCTATCGGCCGTATATGAGCAAATAGCAATTTATTCTTCTCAATACTGTCAATCGCCCTCGATAACGGTGTATAGCGCTTGTAAAAATTGGCTTCTGTCTTTAAAAAGTACAAAACGGGCTAATGTCCAGGAATATACCAAAGAATAAAATGTCATGGTAGGTATATATTATTAAAAAAAAAAAATTGTTTTATGGTTCTTGCCTTCCATCAACAAGTTCTTGTATAAAAAGTCTATTGGCAAGTAGTTTAGTACATAGAATATAGCTTTTTGATGGTTCCATCTCAAAAATAGTTATTTACCCTAGGCACCTACGTCATTTAAAACTTGTAACAGACCCTGGCCTTGTATCGTGATTATGATTCACAAGAGATAAGCTCGGGTCTGATATGTAGATTTTATGAATAGGTCCTACCTACTTTAATCGCAATAAATAAATTTCGATACTGTTACTATCGATCTAGCGTACCTACTACAAATAGGAAGTAGGTACATACTATAAAAGGATTTTCTTAACAGCGTTTTCGCAAATCCGTCATTCTCGACTATAGTGGTTTTCGATACAACGGCTTTTCGAATGGGTGACCACTTGAAATTTTTTTTTGTAACAGCGTGCGTTGCAACGTCGGCATTTTGAATTTACTTCTCAGAACCGCTCCCAATAGCCATGTTTGTTGATTGCTAATAAATAAAGTAAAATAACTTGGATGGTTGTCTGAAAACTTAGAAAACACTTAAAGAGGCAAGAGACTTTACGCATTACTTTTAAATGTTTTCTACAGCCTATTAAAATCTCTGTATTGTAGTTCAGCATGAAAAGGAGAACGACCTTTTTACTATGGGAGTTAAGCTAGTTTTTAATTAGTCAATATCATGCGGGAGTTTGAAGCTATCTTCATTTTTAGCTTAAGACTTTTTAGGTATTTTGAGGTTATGATAACTGTTATCGTATGACTTTCAATTCAGTTTAGCATTTATTTATCACTAGACTCTTAACGTGGCGTTCTATAGCAAACCTTTTTTAACAGTAATCATTTTTGATATATGAATTATACGCAATAGATATCGAATAGGCTGGTTTGGTCATTCTCCTTTCATAAAAAATGGCTAATTGGTTACAAAAAATTAGAACTTGTATGCTTGTATGGAAAAGCGAAATGCGTACAAAGTACAAACCCTTCTAAATGTCATTCGCCATTCTTCGTCATGCCGGACTGGCGCACATGTGTGGAACGCTTTACTGAATTTCAATTACACTCGAAATGGATACGGTTTACCAGCCGGAACATCATAAAGGCTTCTTGTTAACTGTCACTTATTATAGTTTAATATAGTAGCCCGTCCGCGATTTTGTCCGCGTGAGCACCCAGTAAATTTCCAAACATTTATTTCATACATTAACCGGGTCGCGTAGCGGTGAAAGAATACTACCACCCCTTCTCTTCCCTTTGGTGTCGTAAAAGGCGACTAACGGACTAAAGACTACAAACACACATAACAGCATAGAGCGGCGATGGGCTAATCACTGTCACGCTAAGCGCATGTGCAGTCGCCATTTAGTGAAAAGTGGACTATGTGGTAGAGGACTGCTTTTGCTGTACTTATAGTCTAGTCTTATGAGTACCGAATGAAGAGCGCGCTGCGGCGGGCACTGATTAGGCGTCAAGACCTAACGCAGATGGTCTCCTGCGCGAGTGTTCTACTGGCGCAGAGACGTCTGGCACTTCTTGCATAACCTAACGGTTGGTCTCGAGGTGCCAGTACAAATAAACTTAGTGATGTAAGGAGAGGGGATGTCCTTATAGTCTGGTCTCTAACTAACCCTCCGGGGATAACAGTCGTGATTATATGTATGTATGTATTCCATACATCCGGATTATTTCATAGGAGCCGTGTCGCGTAGCACTCAAAGAACGACTGAGAATAACTCAAAGAATACTACTAACCCCTCTTCCCTTGGGTGTCGTAAAAGGCGACTAACAGACTAAAGACTGCACATGGTCTCACCACCTGTCATGCTGAGCATTTTTTATTTGGTGAAACGGACTATGGCAGACAACTGCTTCTGCGGTCCCCATTGCCAAGTCTCTGACTAATTCTTCGGGGATAACAGTCGTGATTATAATGTATGTATAAATGTATTTCATACAATTTATGTCCCGAAAATCGTTAACACAACAAAAAATTACAAATCTTGTCCCGACAACTACAAACACAACAAAAAAAAATTGCCAACTAGGTGCAGCCGTTCCGAAGTGATGCGCGGACATACATTCTTGGCAATTGATTTCTATGTATAGATAGATTGTAGCAATAAGTAGGAGAGAGTAACCAATATTGGTTTTTATACCTAAATCGATTAGTATTTATTAATATTATTGTCCATCCACACGTTCTAATTTTATTTCATGATGTATTGTTATTTTAATGTTCATTAAAGAAAAATCCGTTTCCGCGGCCTAGCGGGTTCTCTGGACAAAAACTGAAAATCAGTACTTTGCTCTTTGAACAAAAAAGGTATTACTGAGTTTTTGCCCTTTTGCATCGCTGCGGCACACACGCTACCAAACAACATTTATTTAAATATTTTTTTTTGTATGTTTGTTTTTTGATGTAAATAAAGGTTTTATCTATCTATCTATCTATCTATCTATGGGGCCGGCTCCTAATTGTATTACCTCTCTCTGTGTCATGTGCTGTACTAGATATTTTTTTACTATAAATTGATGATAATTTGTAGCTAACATAGTGTGTGTAATCCAGTTTAGATTTAGATAACTTAAAAAGTTTCGGTGAAGTTTGAAGTGATGTCAAAAATGGTTTAATATTAAGCGATAAAACTGTTGTTCTTACTCTCTTACACATTTAAACAATAATATATTTTAGTGAAATAAATACAGGAGTTGTGTTGGATTTGAAACGAAGCGCAGTATGTACTCATCACGACAAAATGACACTGACGTAACGAGCGCAAGCGCGCGGCGCAATTAAATTGTCACGTACTCGTACTAGTTAAAAGCCTTCTGACCGTCGGACCGTAATTTGTCGCATGCATGTGACGTGACAAAGCCTTTGCGCCGCGCCGGGGCTCGTTACGTTTTAATTGCGTTACATTGATTGGAAGTTTGCCTCCATTCCGAATCTTCGTCAGGTATGCAATTACTGCATGATGCACCCGTGTCATAATTAGACACAGGACGACAAATTAGTTTAGGCGGGACAACTCTGATGCGGGAGTGCTGGCGTGTGATTTGCTTCAAACAGCGCTGCGACTGTTTATTTAAAACTAGTGGCCGGCCCGCGACTTCGTCTGCGTGAACATCTTATATCCCGTGACGCATTTCCAATAATTTTATTTCACACAAGCCTGGTCCTGACAATTACGAACACAACATAAAAATAATTATCCAAATAGGTGCAGTCGTTCTGAAGTGATGTGCGTACAAACATTTCGGCAATTGATTTTTGTTTAATTGTATTAAGGTAAGGTGGGGTAAGAGGAACATAGTTTACTGATATTTTAACATTATGAGCTCCAGCCAGTAAATACACAGTTTAATTTTAATATTACTAGAAAATATGTATACCTACTATTATATTAACATACAAATCGATTCCTTCAGTATTTACGGACAAATCTGTCAATGAAGTTGAGTCTTCAAAATGTTCCACTTACCCCAGATATGGGGAAAGAGGAACAACCTAACCTAAACTTTTCATGTTAAAACTAACCTTTTTTGATTTGTCTTCACATATTTTAAAAGTGATTGTAAAGTCAAATAAGTTGAGAGTTAATCGCAGTAAAAATATGTAAAAATATATTATTTTAATAAAATCCGAAATTGCTACCTTCGTGCATTTAAATTACCATAAAAAATAAAATATAAAAGGAATATAAAACAGTAATACTTACCATTTTTAAATTAACATTAACTAAGCAATGTTTTAAAGTAATTGGCATGGTCTGCCTCGTACATATTTTTACACCACTGGCTATCAAAGATAAGATTTTTTTTATGTGGTTTTCTCAGTACTTTAGGGAACAAAAGAATCTTGTGTCATTCAGCTACATTAAACAAAGAAGTTAAAGCAAAGCACAGGTGGCTCAGACGTATTAACCTCAATCTGTTATTACGTGAAGGCGAAGCTTCGCTTAGTTTATCTCTTGGTTTAAGACAATTTAAAACAGCTTACTCAAGGGAGGAGGGGGAAGGGGTAGGCTTACAGCGCCATGAGCCCTATTACAAGTTCCTCGGTATCGGCTCTTAACAATGAAGGCTTTGTCAGGAAGCTGGATAGATTTTTACTGAGCCCGTTTGCTTCTTGACGGAAATACAAGCTTGTTGAGCCTATAAACGGCTCTTCATCTAAGTAGGTAGTACGAGTATACGTAACCGTTGTATGTATTTTTTTTACATAATTGGCTATTTGACAGTGTAACAATAAAATATGAAATATGTTGCAAATGGTAGTTTATGTTTTAACGATAATTAAAACATAAACTACCATTAACACAATTTTTAATTAAGATAATTTGTAAATATTTTATTTTTACAAAATAAATTTGCTTTTTTTTGTCTGTGGCATAGATGAATGATTGGTGTCGCTGCGCTCGTCTAGATACCGCGCTACCTATAAACCACAGCTCCGTAAATGCGGCAACTCATTATTGTAGTGTGTTTATGACAATATGCAAGGATGCTAGTGTGCGTGAAAAATTTGTTGCCAGCTGCCCAACTGTTACCCGAGTTAATGGGAAAAATATTTTTGTTGTGATGTATTAGTTAAGTTGCTGGTTATAAATGTAGCTCAGAAAATATTTAAAAATTAACAATTAAAAGCGAATATGTATAAATATAATTGTATATATTATTATGTAGGTTAGACGTAGGTTTCTTCTGTAGAAAAATGGTAGGTATGTATAGCAATGATTAGACCTCATTTTTTAGTAGTTTTTTTTATTACTACCAACCCCTTTCTTCCCTTGGGTATCGTAAAAGGCGACTAACGGACTAAAGACTGCACATACATCCAACAGCATAGAGCGGCGATGGGCTCATCAAAATAATACTACCAACCCCTCTCATCCCTTCGGTGTCGTAAGTGGCGACTAACAGACTAAAGACTGCACATACATCCAACAGCATAGAGCAACTATGGGCTCATTAAATAATACTACCAACCCCTCACTTTTCTTCGATGTCGTAAAAGAGGACTAACGGACTAAAGACTGCACATACATCCAACAGCATAGAGCGACGATGGGCTCATTGAAATAATACTACCAACCCCTCTCTTCTATTCAGTGTCGTAAAAGGCGACTAATGGACTAAAGACTGCACATACATCCAATAGCATAGAGCGGCGATGGGCACATCAAAATAATACTACCAACCCCTCTCTTCCCTTTGGTGTCGTAAAAGCGACTAACGGGCTAAAGGCTCACCACCTAAGCACATGTGCAGACTATGCAGTTGTTTCTTGCTGAAGCGTGGACTGTGTGGGCGTGGTCTGTGTTGTCCATAGATTCAAATTATTACTAATTTTACCATAAACTTTAATAATAACTATCTCAAAAAGTTGTTGATTTAAGTAAACAGTAATAAATCGAGTCTTTATTCATGATTATTCTACATATGACTAAATACTTTTTCGTTTTTGTAGGTTCATTGTCATGTAACAGACAAAAATTTAAAAAGAAATACTTTTTCCCCTAGGACAAGAAAAGCTATTTTAGCCTCGCTTAACAACGCTACAATGACGGTCTTTTTGGACAAAAGGAGTGAAAATATTATTTCAAACATTGTCTATGAATTTTTTCAAAATGAATACGTCCGTGATTTGCCGGTGGCGCAACTGAAACTGAGAGCATTATCACTGACAAGTGGGGATGCGTTCATGGAGAATGTATGAAAAACACTGTGCCGGTACTGTGTCGGAACTGTGGCTTCACTGATATGTGTGAAGCAACCTTTAACCTATAATATTACCCGAATCATAAGCTATACACCTGTTCTCAGTTTCATTAAAATCCGTCCAGCGGTTTTTGTGTGATGCGCGTCAAACAAACAGACAGACAAAAATTCCAAAAATGATTCTAATGTTCACGTATCCTTCATCCCCTAGATTACGTTTTTCGCAAATATTTTCAACAGACACGAAAAGTTTACATTTCAGGAACATAGGTCAAAATGAAAAAAAAAATTGCTTTTCCATACTTGAGTCAATCAGCTGATAGCGCATTTTGTATAGATAAAAATAATAAATTTTCGACCCATGTTCCTTATGGAAAGTTGTTCAGTTTCATCGGTAGAATCCCCTTGATATAGTGTCAGCTAACATTTTTACACCTTATTATAGATCACAAATATAAGTAAACATGAAATAACATAGAACTAGGATAAGTATATAGTAACTTTGTAAGACAAATGAAATAGGTTACCTTTAAAATAAAAGCCAACAACAATAAATTCACATAATAAAAATCTTGAGATTTTTATTATGTGGTTAACCACGGGGACTTTATTTTTGTATAAGCGGTAACACTGAATGGCGTTTATTGTTCATATTATTATATGATGAAATTTCGAAATTATACGATACTTACTGATGGTATGTGATCCCAGTGTCCTTCTTATTTTTAGAAGTATTATTTTTACACAGTTTTACTACGCAAACTGGCATTTTAGTTTGAATTAAGCCCAAAATTGAATAAAACATTCGGGACGTACACGCCACCCACAGCTGTCAGTGTGACTGGCTCGGGTACACCGATTTCGGCGTAGTATTTGTTGCCGCATTTGACAAGTACGACGGAGGTATCTAGTCGAGCGCAGCGAGACCAATTATTAATCTAAGGTCTGTGGATTAGAAGATCCGAAACACGGGCGGCAAGGGGCGGCCATGATGGAGCTTCATGTGACGTCACATTTCACAAAATTATCAAAAACTATCTGGCAGGGTTTAAGATAAGTTTCTTTAATTATTGAAATGTGACGTCACAGAGCAAAATGTCACGCGATCAACCGTTTTCGCACGAAATTTGAAATCAATAAAAAAAAAATGGTTTTTTCCTCTTTTTATTGTAACATCCATAGATAAATGATTGGCTAAGGTAACATCATTGGTTTTTTCTGTTAAATAAAGGTTTTTTAGAGACAAATAATGTTGTACGGGGTATAACATAAGCGTTTGTAGTTTTTTAAATACTTTTTCGAAAACTGTACTGTAAGTAGCCAATTCTGGTTCGCGGTGATGGGATCACCACCTGTCATGCATTATGTACAGTTGTTGTTTGGTGAAACGAGGATTATGGCAGAAGACTGATTTTGCGGTCTTCACTGCCTTGTTTATTAAGAGACCCCTCACACTGGCGTCTTTCGACGTCGGCGTCGAGCCGGCGTTCACGCGGCGTCAGTGCAGAGCTCGCGCGGCGTCGTCGCGACCGACGCCGCGACGAGCGATTTTAATAAAATTTGGTATGGAGTAAGCTGACACCCTGGATTAACACATAGGATACTTTTATCCCGATATTCCCACGGGAACGGAAACCACGCGGATGAAACCGCGAGCGGCCGCTAGATTAAGATAATTTTGACGACCTTTTTGGTCGAGTGGTTTGTACACCGGTTTTCATGGTGTCGCCATCACTGAGGTCCGGGGTTCGATCCCCGGTCGGTTCAATTTAGAAATTATTGTTTTTCTAAATTGTCTCAGGTTTGGGTGTTTTCTATCCTACTAATAATAAAAACGCGAAAGTTTGTAAGTATGGATGGATGTTTGTTACTCTTTCACGTAAAAACTACTGAATGGATTTGGATGAAATTCAGCATACAGATAGTTTATAACCTGGATTAACACATAGATATTATACTTTTTATACCGATATTCTCACGGGAACTGGAACCACGCAGGTGAAACCGCGAGCGGCCGCTAGGGTATAATAAGTATGTATTTAAATATTTTAAGTATGTTAATGCGTTGTCTGCATTTAACGAGGTTCATAACGAAGCTTCTCTTGAGCTAGATAATTAGTGTGAGTGTAGGAAAGTTTTTTATTTTTTAGACAATGATTATGCCAATTATACGTGTAGGTATCATTTAAGTGTATCAAGGGTACTTCGGAAAACAATTCCCGTTAGTCTCGTCTTTATTTTTATGTACTTTTGTATTTGGTACCTGTACATAAAAATAGTATGTAATAAAAAATGTCCGTTTGCGTTTGTAATTAGCTGGCTAAAATTAAAATGTGTTTTTCAATTGTCTCTGTGGTCTAGTGGCTAAGCCACCGGTTTCAGACCCAGAGGTCCCGGGTTCAATTCCCAGCGTGGTTACATCTTTGTGTGCTCGGTTTGGTTGGTGGTAGAGCTGTTAAGTCCGCCTGGCTAGCCACCACCATTAATCTAAGTCTGTCGACATAACGACGATGTTTATAGCATTGTTGGGTTCCGATAGTTTAGAGATAAGATATCCAGTTTCTCAGTGGTTGAGGATTCCGGGTGAAGCGCGCTTCAACCTTCGGCCTTATCGTCACTTACTGTCAGGTGAAAGGAAGGCCAAGCGCTGTAGAATAAAAAAAAGAAATCTATCTAAATACGTTTAATGCTTGACATTACACGAAAGATCTCTCAACGACGAAATATTTATAATATGTCTATAGTAGTTTAATTAATATGTAATTTTAATGTAATTACCTGAAGAACTGAAAGTGCTCAAAGCAAGTGTGTTTAACAAAAAGCTAAGTAATTGGTTAATGCAGAATTGTTTTTATAGCCATAATCAATACTTAAATTTTAATAAATAATTAATTAATACTATGTAATAATAATAATATGGATCTACTAAATGTAAATTTTATCATAATTATAATAATTCTAATATATGTAAGTAATTATAAAAATCGTAAAAAGTATATATAATAAACATTGATATAATTTCAAAATAACTATGTAATATTTGCACGCCTGCATGCAGGCTGAATACATTGTCTTAAATTTATTTTTAAGAATTTTATTCTATGTAAGTATGTATTCTAGCAAATAAACATTTGATTGACATTTTTAAAATCATATAACATAAACAATTTACTGCCCGTTTGGAACGCAGCACAGCGCAGCGTTATAAATACGCTCAGTCTTTACTATTGAAGTTGAATCGAAGCCTTTTATAGTTTTATGGTTTCTTAGCTTTGGTTTACGAAAATGAGCTTATGATGATAAATTCCTTTATCATACGCACTTACAACATCTCGTTTATTTAATCAATAAACAGCAAAGAATCTTCTGACGAGACATGCATTGCATAATTTAAAAGTCTCCTGTAGACACGACGTCTTGAATTTTTTTTATCGTATAATAGATGCCCGCCGTCCTCCGTCCGCGTGAACACCTATGGCCCTTGATGGTTGAGCTTATAACTATTAGACTTATACATTTTTAAATCTAAAAACAGCATCTTGACTTCCGACTATTTCCGTGGATTTCCAAAAAATTGTTCCTTTCATACCTTGTCCTGAAAAATACGAACACAACAAAAACTGAATCTGACAAATCAGTGGATCCATTTCTCAAGTGATGCGTTTACACACATTCGGCAATAGATTTTTATCTTTAAGGAAGAGTAAGTAATATGTTTTTTCCGGAACGTATTTGGTAATTAATTGTTTTATTCACGTGTCGTGCGCCAGTCAATATCCATCTACAAGGTAAATTATCACAAATGGTCGCCGATTCATCTAATTAGTGTAATGTAATATAGTGGCTCGAGTGTGTCATGCTCTCTATTGTCTCTGGCGTGGCGTTGCATTACGCTCCGTAAGCTTGGCTGAGCGACGCTATATGGCTCTAGCAGACTGCTCTTGCATTTAATTTTTTTATGCGTCATGTTTTTTTGTTATTCTTTACTAGTTTGACTTTTATATTTGACGGCCGGGTGGTCGAGTAGTCAGCGACCTTGACTACGCAACCCACCCACGGTCTTAGGTTCGAATCCCGGTACGGGCAAATGTTTATGGTGAGCACGAGCATTTGTGACCGAGTCATGGATGTTTATTAGTATTTATGTATGTTTATCCGTTATTCAGTCACCATAGCTCAGGCCATGCTCAGTTTGGGGATGAATGATTGGTGTGACAGTTGTGAAATTTATTTATTCAATACTAGCAGCCTGCCCGACTTCGTCCGCGTGAACACCCCCGTAACCCGTGACTACCCAACTAACAAAATTGTCATATAATATGAAGCCTAAATAACATTTGGTCATATAGAGGTCATATAGTTGTAACTCAAATTCCCATTAATCGTGTTACAATATATAATACGAACGATTAGTCGTATAATATTTTAGTCATTTAATTGAGTCCTGTAAACGTTTACACAACCAAATTACATGACCATCTTATAAAGATCGTAGCTGTGACCTTTAAAATACATTCACTCGTTTATTAGTCTCGTTTACGACCACTTTACGCCTTCTTGATGTAGTATAAAAGTAATTTAAATGACAATCATAATCTGGTTATAATGACGACCATAACACTGCTTTTTGTCAGTAATAAGATTTCTACATGACAATCATATAAAGTCCATAAATTTAACTCTTATAAAACGTACAGCTGTATACACGTCTCTTATAGGATTTTTGGACTATCTTCACACGACTTTTATATAATGTTTAAAAGCCCAATAATCAGATTTATGTCTTATATAACTTAAAGGTTTAAAATGCTTATATAAGTTACTTATATAAACATTTTGATTATTTAATGATTTCACGTGGTACTCTTTTACGAACTGAACTTGTATATTTTCCGTTTTTGTGACTTTGACTATACAAGCTTTTTATATGATAGCTATGATAGTGTCAATGAATCATAAGATGGTTCCGTAGTAAGAAATAGTATTTGTGAAAAAGTATGCATATGTAAAAATGAACTTAATATTAAATAGGTAGCCTATCATAATAATATCTAACACCTGTCAATTATCATATCTGTTTTCTCTTAAAATTTAGTAAGTTCAAGAAGTAATCCACAAATAATCATCGCAGATTTGAAAAATGATGAACATTCGTTTGAAAGCCAAGACGATGATGATGAAAACAGTAATGAAAATGAGAGTTTTACAACATCTGCAATTATCACTACCTATATTGTGATTTCAATAAAATGTTTATCCCACGGGTTTTCACTTCTTTAAGGCTATGCTAATGACTACTTCCCAATGTTTATTAAGTTATACGACGTTTATTGGATCACTACACGACAAGGTGGTTATAATATTAATCACTTTCACGACTGCTATACGAATATTTATCGTATATCTGATATTAATATGACTGTTGCCTTCCTAGTAGCCACTAATACGACCTTGACACGATCGCTATACGAATAAAAGTTTTATTATTTCCACCTATTTCGCGTCATATATACGTTAATACGACAGCTATATAACCAAAACAGTCTGACCTTAAGTTGTGACGAAAACGTTGTCCCGAAAACTATACGACCAAATATTGTTAGTTGGGTAAAGATAATTGTTGCTAAATAGCAGGCTTGGTGCATTTTGTTTAAGCGGAATCTTCGATCAACAATACCAACTAGAAAACGCGTCACGTACAAAATTAAAGCAGTTTCAAACCTTTAAACTGCGCCAGTTTAAAGTTTTTAGACATTGGACGAGCAAGGACAGTTGACATTTAGCCTTGGACTAAGGCCTTACCGCTTGGATTACCAATGATTTGGGCCGAGGGCTATGCACGGGGCTGCGTTTGCAGGCTTAGTCTCCATTCGGACAACGAACGTGCTAGGTGAAGTAGGGCAGAGCTTAATATTGCCATCCTGTTTATTTATCTTAGGATCTAAAGCTTAGTGAGTTGTGTACGATTACTCAGACAGCGATACACAGGCTATTTGATTATAACCATAAAGTTTCCCGATAGTAAATTTATGGTAAGTAGATACAGGCTGGAAAAAAAGACCGTGGTTGGAGGAAAAGCACCCTTAATATTTCTTCCTTTATTTTCCAAAATAATTGAAACTGCATTTAATTTTTTTTGAAAAATTACCTTTTTGAGCCGGGAGTCGATCCGGTAAAGTGTGAAATAAAAAATACTTTTTTGGTCTTTCTTTAATATAAGAAACAAATGTATGTAATGTACTGAACTGTAAGTGTGTATGTACGAATAAAAAAGTACCCCCAAAGGGGGGGGGGGGGGGTTAGGTGGGGTAAGAGGGACGAGGGGGGAAGAGAACCATTTTCAGGTAGGCCTTCCCGTCGCTGTTGGTGTGCACAGAGGTAACCACTTTTTCTGTTATTTCTTTATCCGTGCTGAGAGCGATGTTGCAGTGAGGCTTATTAGGTTGGTAAGCCGTCGGTGGAGGACTATCGGAGTGAAGGCTTGTGTGGTGCCATCTTGAACATTTCTTACAGGTTGACGCCTTGCAAGTTGGTCTTGCATGTCGGTATCGAAGACATTTGAAACAAACTTTTGCTTTCTTTGCCAGTTCCCATTTCGTATCCGAGTCGGCTTCTTCAAACTTGCGACATTCAAAAATAAAATGTTCTTCCTGGCAATCGGGGCACGCTGGGCCATCTGGTTTTCTAGATGCCTCTTTATTTTGCATGGCGTGGACTGTCTTTTTAAATGTACTTCTTTTCGGTTCCCAAAACGCAACTGGAGGAGCATATTGCTGACGGGTTTTCTTCGACTCCCAAGATATTTCAGGTGGAGCAAAGTCCCCACACATGTCAGCCTCTACTTCCAAGAAGTCATTCATAACCATTAGTTCCGGTCTTTCTTCATCCCGGCGACTTCGGTGATAGATGAACCATCTATACTTCATTGAAGATGGCATTTTCTCAATAAGCGTCTTTGTTGTTTCAGGTGAACACAAATATTGTTCCTTTCCGAGTGCCTTGATAGTTGCGACGGAGTTACGAACATGGCTGGCGAACGTACATACATCGTTAGGATTTTCAGTGACTCTAGAAAGATCTTTTAGCTTCTCCAGTTCAGACAACGCCAGTGCTCCGGGTCTACCAAAGCGCGCCGCTAACCCCTTCATAACTTCCGTTGGATTCTCGGCAGTAAATAGAAGGCTTTTTACCGCTTCCCTGGCTCTCCCTTGAAGCGTTCTTCTTAGGCGAGCCAGATTTTGTGCAGCAGTAAAAGCGTGCGCCGTGTTTGCAAAACAAAAAATCTGGCTCGCCTAAGAAGAACGCTTCAAGGGAGAGCCAGGGAAGCGGTAAAAGCCTTCTATTTACTGCCGAGAATCCAACGGAAGTTATGAAGGGGTTAGCGGCGCGCTTTGGTAGACCCGGAGCACTGGCATTGTCTGAACTGGAGAAGCTAAAAGATCTTTCTAGAGTCACTGAAAATCCTAACGATGTATGTACGTTCGCCAGCCATGTTCGTAACTCCGTCGCAACTATCAAGGCACTCGGAAAGGAACAATATTTGTGTTCACCTGAAACAACAAAGACGCTTATTGAGAAAATGCCATCTTCAATGAAGTATAGATGGTTCATCTATCACCGAAGTCGCCGGGATGAAGAAAGACCGGAACTAATGGTTATGAATGACTTCTTGGAAGTAGAGGCTGACATGTGTGGGGACTTTGCTCCACCTGAAATATCTTGGGAGTCGAAGAAAACCCGTCAGCAATATGCTCCTCCAGTTGCGTTTTGGGAACCGAAAAGAAGTACATTTAAAAAGACAGTCCACGCCATGCAAAATAAAGAGGCATCTAGAAAACCAGATGGCCCAGCGTGCCCCGATTGCCAGGAACAACCTTTTATTTTTGAATGTCGCAAGTTTGAAGAAGCCGACTCGGATACGAAATGGGAACTGGCAAAGAAAGCAAAAGTTTGTTTCAAATGTCTTCGATACCGACATGCAAGACCAACTTGCAAGGCGTCAACCTGTAAGAAATGTTCAAGATGGCACCACACAAGCCTTCACTCCGATAGTCCTCCACCGACGGCTTACCAACCTAATAAGCCTCACTGCAACATCGCTCTCAGCACGGATAAAGAAATAACAGAAAAAGTGGTTACCTCTGTGCACACCAACAGCGACGGGAAGGCCTACCTGAAAATGGTTCCAGTAGTGATATATGGTCCAAAAGCCTCCATCCGAGTACTGGCCTTGTTAGACGAAGGGTCGACCATATCGCTCCTAGACTCTTCCGTCGTGAAGAAGATCGGAGCGCAGGGAGAAACATAAAAACTTACCATCGAGACAGTTGGAGGCAAAGGTATACAAACGAACGACTCTCAAAGGGTACAGATTAAAATTAGAGGCGCTCACCGACGCGACAAAAAGCCGATTGAAGTAAGAACTATTGACCACCTAAAGCTGTCCAAACAAGGGGTACACAGCGAAATAGTAAGAAGATGCAAACATCTGCAAAAGATCGAGAACCAGCTAGTCTATGAAAAAGAAGAGCCACAACTACTGATTGGGCAAGACAACTGGGGACTTATAGTTACAAGGAAACTAAAGAAGGGTAAAGTCTCCGAGCCAGTCGCCTCGCTCACTGGACTGGGCTGGGTTCTCCATGGGTGTGACGCTAGAGACATTGTGCCAGTGAAATTTGTTAACCACAGCAGATTGATAGAAGACGAAACAGAAGCCTTAGTTAAACGCCATTTCGAAATCGAGTCCATTGGCGTACAGCCACATCGTCCAAGCAATGACGCCGACCAGTGAGCGGTAGAGGTTTTAGAACAAACCACCAAAAGGTTACCAACCGGAAAAT
Source organism: Scoparia ambigualis (assembly GCA_963921215.1). Classification (NCBI taxonomy): domain Eukaryota; kingdom Metazoa; phylum Arthropoda; class Insecta; order Lepidoptera; family Crambidae; genus Scoparia; species Scoparia ambigualis. The sequence continues at coordinate 44,826,793 of OY992501.1, read as the reverse complement.
TCGAGTCTGGACTGCTGTGGAAAAATGATAACGAAACGTTGCCCAATAACTACAACCAAGCATACCGCCGTCTAATCAACATCGAAAAGAAATTAGATAAAGACAAAGAGCTAAGGGAATTCTATGAATTTCAGATGAAAAGTTTGATAGAAAATAAATATGCTGAAAAGGCGCCCTCTAGAACTACCACGGGTAGAACTTTCTATCTTCCACATTTCGCTGTAATACATCCTATCAAGAAGAAGCCACGAATAGTCCTCGATGCCGCTGCAAAATTTGAAGGAAAGAGCCTGAATGATGCTCTGACGCCGGGACCCGATTTTCTTCAATCTCTCTTTGGGGTGTTAATACGATTCCGTGAGAGGCCATTCGCCATCGTCGCCGATATCAAAGATATGTTTCTCAGAATCCAGATGAGAGAAGCAGATCGAGATAGTCTAAGGTTTTTGTGGCGCGGTGGCAATAGAAGCGGAAAACCAGAAGAGTACCGTATGGCTTCGGTCGTATTTGGAGCAACATCATCACCATCAACAGCAATCTACGTGATGAATAAGAACGCTGAAGATTTCAAGGAAGAGTTCCCGGCAGCAGTGGAAGCTATACGAGTAAATCATTACATGGACGATTACCTGCAAAGCTTCGCAACGGCAGAAGAAGCCAGAAAAGTAGCAAAAGAGGTTCGTGAAATCCACGCGAAGGCCGGTTTTCACTTAAGAGGGTGGTGTAGCAACAAGCCAGAAATACTTGAAGGGATTCAAGAACAGCAAAAGGAAGATATTCTAGAATTATCAAAAGAAGAAAAGACCCTTGGGCTTAGATGGCTGATGACAGAAGACACAATGGCGTTTAACGTTGGGATACGCAATACTCCGTCTGAGGTAATTAGTGGGAAGAAGACGCCCACTAAAAGAGTAGTTACTAGTGCGGTTATGTCGACTTTCGACCCCATGGGATTTGCCACTCCAGTCCTCATCCAAGGAAAGAAACTGATCCAGGATATATGGCGCACTAAGATCGGCTGGGATGATGAAATCCAGAAAAAACAAATAATCGCCTGGGTCAAATACCTAAAAGAAGTATCCATTTTAAAGGACTTGAAAATCCCTAGGTGTCTATCACCTTGGAAAAATGAAGGTCAGCTTCATACGTTCTGTGACGCCAGCGAAGAAGCGTACGCTGCAGCAGTTTACTGGAGGACAGAAGAGCCAGACGGAAGAATACGCATATCATTAATTGCCGGCAAAGCAAGAGTTTTATTTTATTTTTATTTTATTTTTCATTTTTTTGGAAAACTTACAGCTAATACATAAAATAAAAGTGATTATAAATAAAATACGGCCAATTACAAGTTTCCACTTATAACTTAATACAGATTAATACGATTTTCAATGGAAAATGGAAAATGTTGGTAAAAATTTTTTTTTTTTTTTTTACAAAAAGAAGTTGTTATTAAATTTCTTTTTAAACTGGTTCAGGGATGAGTTAAACAAGTCCAGGTTCATATCCTTATCAACACTATTATACAGCTTGGACACTCTGATGGCAAAGGAGTTGCTATGATAATTAGTTCGAGAAAGCGGCACGTGCAGTATATTAGTGTGGCGCGTTACTTTTTTAGGTGCATTAATAGTAAAAAGGCTAAGTAATTCAGAGGATTCAACATTACCTTGAAATATTTTCAGAAGTAATGCAATATCGGACATATCTCTTCGCAAATGTAATGGCAAGAAATGGAAGTGCTTGCAACGCAGTGTGTAGTCCTGAATGTACATACGGCATTTAAATTGCAGATGGCGTAGAAATCGTTTTTGTATGGACTCGAGCCGATCTATGTATGTTTTGTAGTTGGGATTCCACACTTGCGAGGCATACTCAAGGTGGCTGCGCACGAAAGCGCAGTACAACATTTTAATTGTTTTTATATCAGAAAACTCGGCTCACATCCGTATAACAAACCCTAAAGCCTTACTAGCTTTAGCTACAATGTGGTCGATATGAGTGTCGAATAGAAGCTTAGAATCAAATACTACCCCTAGATCTTTCATAAAGTCTACTCTAGAAATTATTTGATTATCTACTGAATAATCGTGGGTTATGGGTTTTGGCTTTCTAGAAAAAGTACAGACATAGCATTTGGAAGTGTTGAGATTGAGACCGTTAGTTGAGCAATAATTTAGAAAAGCATTCAAATCAATTTGCAGTTTCAAGCAATCGGATTCTGTTTCAATAGGACAAAGTATTTTCATATCATCAGCATAGAGTAGTATTTTGCTGAACAAGAAACAAGAGTCTATGTCATTTACAAATATTGTAAACAATAACGGACCCAATAACGAGCCTTGTGGCACGCCAGAGGGTATAAATAAGTTACTCCGACGAAACCGGTCTCAATCCCTCGACTAGAATTACAAGCTGCGCTTTTAGGAAGCAGATTGGCGTCGACTATAGAAAAAGAACTAACGCTTAAAATCACGAAGAAGACGTTTTGGACTGACTCAAGCACAGTACTTCAGTGGATGAAGTAGCCTTTGTAGCTCATCGTCTCGCTGAGATCGAAGAACTGACCCGACCACAAGACTGGCGGTGGGTACCGACGAAAGAAAACCCTGCCGATGACGCTACGAGAGGAACGCCTATTGAATTTGACCACACAGCGAGATGGTTTAAGGGTCCTGGTTTTCTGCACGAAGCTGAAGGGACGTGGCCCATCAGACATTTTGGAGCCACAAATACGAGTACAGAGGAAGAGAAGAATTCCTATAAAGTCGCTACAGTAAAGATTATCGAACCGTACACACCGGATCCTGGAAGATTTTCCAGCTGGACACGCTTAGTGAGGACCACAGCCCGCGTGTTTCAGTTCATTGATAATTTAAAAATGAAATGCAGAGATAAACATGTTGTTAGCGCTACTACTAAAAATGATTGTTGGAAGCCACAGAAGCCCGCTCGAAAGAAGGAGTTCATCATCCGTCCATCATCATCAAAAGGAAAACTAGATATAGCCTTTATTCCTTTGGAAGATGTGCACTTGATAAAGGCGGAAGAGGAATTAATCAAGCAAAGTCTACGAGAAAGCTATGCTAAGGAATTATTTTGTATGAAAGAGGGCAAACAAATTGAGAACTCGAGTCGACTCCGAAATGTGGATGTATATCTCAACCGCCACGGCATCATTAAACTAAGAAGTCGGACAAGAAAGATATATGTTGAAAATCGGGAAATGAACCCTGTTGTATTGGATGGGAAACATAGAATTAGTCGCCTCATTATTGAACACTACCACCGAAAATTCCTGCACGGCAATACCGCAACAGTAATCAACGAGATCAGACAGAAATATTGGATTTTGAGTCTGAGAACAACTGCAAGGAGTCTGATTCACCGGTGTCAATGGTGTAAAGTCCACAAAGGCACGCCACAAATCCCGCCTACTGGCGACCTGCCCATTGAGCGATTGCACCATCATCAGCACCCTTCACCAGTTCAGCTGTAGATTATTTCGGACCGATGCAAGTCACTGTCGGAAGGAGAACAGAGAAGCGTTGGGGAGCCCTTTTTACGTGCCTGACTACAAGGGCAGTACATCTGGAGCTGGCCAACTCACTCAGCACCAGTTCTATGATCATGGCATTGAGAAGAATGGCTGCACGTCGAGGATCTCCAAAGATCATATTTAGCGACAACGGAACGAATTTTGTTAGAGCGAGCAAAGAATTAGAAGAAGCAGCCAGTAAAGAAGGCATAAAGTGGAAGTTCATACCGCCCGGATGTCCGAGCATGGGCGGTGCATGGGAAAGACTTGTACGGTCAGTAAAGACAGCATTGATGGCCGTGCTGCAGACAAGAACACCGCCAGAAGAAGTTCTTCACACTCTCCTTACTGAAGTGGAGCTCATTGTGAACTCACGTCCACTTACCCATATAAGCATGGACCCAAATGATGAAGAGAGCCTCACACCGAATCACTTTCTACTTGGAAGATCCAGTGGAGCATCAGCGCCTGGAGTGTTTGAAGACCACGAGCTTATCGGCAAGGCCAGCTGGAGGACAGCACAAAGGTTGACAGATCATTTTTGGAAGAGGTGGATAAAAGAATACCTACCAACTCTAATGCCAAGAAAAATTACTGGAAGGGACACTGAAGATCCACAAGTAGGAGACATAGTGATGATTGTGGATGCTTCTCTACCTAGGAACACTTGGCCCCGAGGCGAAGTCCAGAAAACCTATCCAGGACCAGATGGGCGCGTGAGAATCTTGGTTATACGAACGACGTGGGGCATACTACGAAGGCCAACACGAAGGGTCATCATATTGGTTCCAGCAACGACGACGTCGCCACCTCAAGATGGAGAGCTTCGCACTGCGGGGGAGACTGTTGGCGACGCGTCCCATTCATAGTCATAATTTAAAATAATTTAACTAATTAAGTTAGTATTTATGTGTAAAGTCATTCGTTTATAAGATTAAAGCAAACAAAACCGGTCATAGAAAGCTCCAGTTAGCTCAGAGAAGGTTTAGGAACACATAGAAAGTTTTAGAACTTTCTGGAAGGCAGTGAAACTTTCTAGAAAAGTACAAGTTTGTGTTTAGAATGCTAAAGAAACATCTAGAAAGTTGTAGAACATTCTGGAAGGCTGTGGAACTTTCTAGAAAAGTACAGGTATGTGTTTAGAATGCTATAGAAACATCTAGAAAGTTGTAGAACATTCTGGAAGGCTGTGGAACTTTCTAGAAAAGTATAGGCACGTTCTGATAGAACTTTCTAGAAATTATAGAAATATGTAGAAAATTGGAATGTTATGGAACTATCTAGAAAACGGGAACACCTATAAATACGCGTAGCATTCTATGACCGGTATTCAGTCTCACATCAAACGTTGTTGAGTCAACAAGTGTGTAAGTCGCAAGAATCCAGTGCGCTACTATACTGTGATACTACTCTGTAAATCTGAGGAAAAATAAAGGAAGAATAAGTATTTCGAGGCTTTTATTGACAGAAGAACAGGTACAAGCGGACCCAAGATCTACAAGACTTCTCTCGGCATCCTTGTCCCAGCCAGCTCGTAAGAAAATAGTCTTATAATACAGTCCACTACCCGACGGACGGTAGTAGTTTAGTCTGGCTCCTGCACGTCTCTATAGACAGAACGCGTCATAGAGCTGCCGCCGCCGTAAGATTCGCCCGCCGTTCGCCACACACTGAGTCTCGGGCTGAAGACCATACGACTTTGGATAAGATGTGTAGAAAACCTCTTTAGTGTCGTTAAAGGTAGCAAGCAGGAAGTGGATCAATGGATTAAACATCTCAACTCCATTCACCGGCATATGAGGTTCACATACGAGATGGAGGCAGACAGGTCGTTGTCTTTTCTAGACGTTAAGATTACCGTGAGACCCAACGGGTCCGTATCGCACTGTGTGTACCGAAAACCCATGCACTCGGACAGATATCTACACGCTGTCTCATATCACCACCCTCGACACTTGCAATCCGTTGTGACGTCACTCAAGAACAGAGCTTTTGACCTCTGTGACCCTGAGCATTTGGAGCGGAAGTTGGATTATGTTCAGGAGGTACTTAAGAAAAACGGATATCAAGTGAATCGACGACGGAAACCGATTAAACGCAACAAGCATCCCGAGGTTAGCAGGCAACCGGCCTACATGCTTTATGTTAAAGGATTCACAGACAATCGGCCACATATTACGTGGGTACTCCATACCGACCATATACAGGCATAAAGGTTACCAACATCGTGGGCACTCCGAAGGATGTTTTGCCACTGCAAACACCAGGCGTCTACAAAATAGACTGCAGCTGTGGTAGTTCCTACATAGGCCAGACAAACAAAGTGGACAATTCATCAAAGGGTCAAAGACATATCGCAGCTGTCAAAAAACGCCAGTCTTATAAATCAGCGATTGCAGAACACCTATTTGAAAGAGGCGCAAATTACTGGAGTGAATTTCATCAAACTCAAGGCCTCTCCACAGATCGCCACTTTCATTCAAGAGTTAGTGCGTGAAGCGATTGAAATCAAAAAGCATCCTAATAATTTCAATCGGGAAGACGGTCACAAACTATCTAAAGCCTGGAGTCCAGTATTTGCAAAAACGCAACTTCGTTTTACTTCGCAATGGACTAACTACCAGAATAAGACCTGTGTACGTAATAGGGACACCGTTAGTGTTGTGTCACACACAGCTGGATAAAAAATGTGACGGTGAATGAAGACTCAGCCGCGCAAATGGAGGCATCACATCACGACAGCAGTCCGCCCGTGACCACGACCGGTGCAACTCGGTCGAAAAGTCGGGTATAAAAGTATAATATGCCTATAATATGTAGTTAGCGTTAATCCCCGTCTATATGTGTATTTATTTTAAATATTTACAAAAATGGTAAACTAGGTAACTAATTAGTTGCTCGAAATAGGCTCCATTTTCTTCGATACACAAATTGGTGGCTGGAAAGATGGTGGCTAAGATCGCGATTCCTCGATGAATTCTTAAACTAAGTAAAAGCAGAGCCGTGTCGCGTAGCGGCTTTAAAAGAATACTACCACCCTACCCCCTCTCTTCCCTTGGGTGTCGTAAAAGGCGACTAACGGACTAAAGACTGCACATACATCCAACTGTTTAGAGCGGCGATGGGCTCACAACCTGTCACGCTGAGCACATGTGCATTTGGTGAAAAGTGGACTATGGCAGAGGACTGCTTTTACGGTCCTCATTGCCTAGTCTCTGACTAACCCTTCGGGGATAGTAGTCGTGATTGTATGTATGTATGTAAAAGCAATTTTCGAACAAAAAAATACTTAAATTTAAGTTTAAAATTACCCTTGTAGATGGAGATTTTCAGGTCAATAGTCTGGTAAATAATTTATATTAACTGATATTGAGAGCAACTGACCGCAAGTCTAGTTGGAATGATATTATTGACTAAATCTTCTCTTCTAGTACTCTTTCTCTTAGCTCTTTCTTCTGAATACTCGACGTTACCTAAATTTTTGGCAAAGTTTGTCAGCAGCACTAGAATATAAGAGCAAGGAACAGTCAATATTTGAAGAGTTTTGAAATTATCACGAGTCTTGTACTCTTGCTGCCTAACGCATTAGGACTTATTAACTTATAATTATAATTAACGGACTGTGGTTTTAATTGCTCTCTTATAAGGTAAGACAAAAGCCTTCTGTAAGTATGTTAAATGTACAGCTTCTCCCCCAGAACAACTGAAGTCGTGACACTATTAGTGAATGGTACACAATTTTTAAATGCGAAATATCTAGCTTATCATGAAGACTTCGAAGCACATAGCAAGCTGAGCTTATTTTACTTTCTATTTCTTTAATTTCATGTTTCCAATTTATCGAATATATCAATGTTTACACCTAGAAGTTTTGTGACTTCAACAGTGTCTACTTTTTTACCATTTACTGTAGTATTTACATTGTTATTAACCCTATGATTAGTCCGAAAAACCATTATAATTGTTTTTGTCGCATTAATAAGGAGTTCATTTACAGTGAACCAATTTTCTAATAATTTTAGGGATTTAACGTTTGTTTCTACGCTTTCTAAATTATTTGCCGAAACAATTGCATTTGTGTTATCTACAAATAGTGCTAAGCTAGTAGAATTACTTTTAGCTGCTACGTGATTCACTAAGTCATTTACAAACATCACACACTTTCTTTATTTCTTACATTCAATTTGTTTTTATAAGGTGCTAAAAACTGTCGCCGAAGCGCCCACACCATACACGGCGCTTACTGCTTTTTTCTCCTGACGAACACCGAATTTTAGGTCTTTTATAAATGTGTGATATTATTGCAATGAAAGATAGGATCAAATAATATGCAAAATTATTCGCGTAAGCTTCAGAAAACATTTTTGCATAAATTTCCATCAGCCACATTAATTGGAGTGGATTCTCGGCTCCACCTAGACAGCAAGAAATCACAAGTGGGTGTGAGATAGGCGCCGCGCTGCCCCTATTACGGGGGGATTCGAACGGCCGCACGGCCAAGGACCGGGTCAGCCCAAGGTCAGGCCGGCACGCCGCTTGCCAAGCCAAAGTGACCCTTATCGCATCCCAATTCCAAATACCTTAGGGCCATTGCAGAGGTCGCAGCATAAGAGTTTGGTCCAGGGCTATTTGTAAGCTTTTTGACCTTGCTCGGTGGACAGTGGTTCAGAAAACTTTAAACTGCGTCTAATAGTTTGACACTAATCCAATCGTCTCCCGAAACTGATAACATAAACTCTTTGTTTATGGTTTCAAATAAATTTAATGATAATTAAACTACAATTGCGAGCACGTAGCATGAGGCAAATGGCAGAAGGCTTATTCGGACGGCTCAGTAGAGACGGATCCACGAACTTTGTGATTCTGCTAGGACCGATCTAAACAAAACACACCAAGCTTGCTATTTAGTTATAATTGTTCCGAATTGTTTGTAAACTTTGGATATAAATTTTATTTTATCTCTTTACATAAACATTATAATCCTAATGACGACACCCAGTGTTCAGTACTTCAAACCTTCGATCACATGTGATCGGAGCTGCAACACATTTAAATTCCTATAAAAACCTTTGTTTGAAACGAAGAGTTTCATTTAGATCTTAGTCACACAGAGATGTAGGCATTAATTTACTTAAATAAGATTTCGGAAAAAAGTTTGTGTTGTGTGACTCCCTTTAGTATCTCCGAGGCTAATAATTCAACCTTTACTTACCTCCCGCCTCTAATCTTCATTTTTAATACCCGTTATTATAAATTCAAATATTTAAATCGAAAATAATATAATTAATGAATTGATAACCGAGTAAAAAGGATTACCTTACCACATTTAATAACAATGTGGTAAGTAATGTCATAAAAGCTGTTAATATTTGTGGTTTCCTTTCAAATGCTCCACATATTGATGGAACAAACCAAGTAGAAACGCGTCCCGTAGGGAGGGCGGGACAAAGGCCGCCCGCCCGCCGCCGCCAATGGAAACGTTTTATTTACGACTCGCGTTCAAAACGATTATAAAAGAATTCGTCGGCGGGTAATTCAACGGAAACTCGTCAAATTCGTGGAATAGGTGTGGATGGTGCGTGTGTCGAGATATGTTAATCGAATCAAAATATCGTGTCCATTTCCATATAGCGGCAACATTTTATATAAATGCCACTGAACCATGGTTTTGCACAATCGTTGATTTTCTATTTCGGATAGCTTTTTATTATTATTCGATCTTCCAAAGTCACAGCACATAAGTAATTATACTTCTAAGCGATCTTACATTTTTACTGCATTTATTTATACTTCATTAAATACATAATCCGATTCAGGCGAGCGGATTCTTTGACCATTGGACGTTTATACTTAAGAATCAAACGAACTTACGAGTGCTGGTGAGCGTTGTATACACTAGTCTAAACCACTTTTTTCCAAAACTAACTTAACCCAGTGAGATAATGTCTGAGATATTACCTTTTTGTGTGGTTTTTGATAACTGATAAAAAGGTAACCCTGATGACGTAGACTACTAGTTTTGTCTATGTAGGATTTAAGAGCTAAGGCTAGACAGATCTTCAAATTTTCAATAATAAATGGCAGAACAATCAGCCTGGTGTAGAAGTTTTAATTAATTTGTCAATTTTAATAGTTATTTTGTTTGAATCAATGTTAATATTTTTTACTTTAAATATAGTCATAGTTTGCATTCTGTGAGCTAATGCTAGAGCGAGAAGAGAAATAGTCTTAACGGTAAGTTCTTTTAAGGAATTTGAGTCATTGGGAAAATAACTTTCTAGGTAGCGCAAAACTACATTTGGATCCCAAGTGGTATTATATTTTGGAGCAGGCGGGTTAAGACGATATACACATCTAAAGAAACGTTTAATACAATCGTTTCCGTTTACGTCATAGCGTAATAATATAGAAAATGATGAACGATAACTGTAAAGTGTACTGTAGCCAGCTCCTGAATTAAATTTCATTGTTAAGGGTGGATTTCACCTAACTTTAATATAAACAAGAATAACTATACTAAGATTTTTTTTTAATCGGTTCTTGTTATGACAATCCTCTCATATATACCTAACATGACATAATCTCAAAACGGTTAAAAACATAATATTTTGACTAACTTATTGAAATGAAACACTTTTTTACGGATTAACTCGCGTTTAATTTACTATTTACATAGTTTTTTATATTATCCTGACGTTTCGAACCCTTTACAGGGTCCGTGGTCACAGGGAGTCTGTGACACGGTATTCAATCCAATTTCAATGTGTAGTGCTTGACTAACTTACTTTTTACTGAATTCAAGTTATGCTATTTTAGGGAATATTGCTTTTAAAAATAATGATTATAATAAAAAAATATCATTATATCTGTGAATTTGTCATTAAAAACCTCCAAAATGCTTGACAATAATTTATTTAAAAATAAAAAAAATTATAAATAATAAATGTTGTCTACGTTATTTGTGGACAGAAAAATCAAAAAAAGTTATCTATCAAATGCCTCGGTAGCCGAGTGGCAAAGCACGAATAGCACGGCAACCGGAGTTCCAGGGTTCAATTCCCTAGTTGGGCAAAGTGTGTTTCGGATTTTTCGATAACGATTTCGATTATTTAGTGCCCGGGTTCGTAATCAACAACCAGCATTTGGATAGCGTGGTAAATGTATTTTTAACCGCCTCTGTGGTCTAGTGTCTAAGCCACCGGTCTTAGACCCAGGGGTCTCGGGTTTGAGTCCGCCTGGATAGCTACCACCATCTTATCTAAAGTCTGTTGCTAAACAACATTGATAAAGGCATTGTTGTATTCCGACAACTTAGAGTTAAGATTGCTAGTTGCTCAGTGGTTAAGGATTCCGGGTAAAGCACGCTTCCACCTTCGGCTTTATCGTCACTTATACCCGTCCCTTACCGTCGTACCTACCGTCGAGAGAGCGAGAGAGAAGCGCTCGAAAGGACTCGCCGGGTAACAAAATTGTTTAGGAGGTAGTCGATTTTTATGATAATATTTAAACTTACTTGAGTTTTCTAGATCACTGCCTAAATCAGCTTCTTGCTCCTCAATCAATGTTGACGATTGTGTCGTCATCGGTTCGTCATCGGAAGAATACGATTCTATTCTCCTACGTTTTTTTACTAACTTCTTTACTTTTCGTATACTACATCACTATCTTCCTTATTAGATCGCTTTCTTTTACCCATGTTTCCCACTTTTAGAACGAAATATATTAAGAAAAATTAAAATTACTTAAGTTAATACTGTGTGGTTCGGATGATACCAAAACGAGTAATGACGGACAGCGGCCGCCGGTCCTAATGGCTGGCTGCACACTTTGGTAGGGAATAATCAAAAAACATCATTTAAAATAAATAAATTATACACTTTTAAAATATGGTGAGGATGACATCGTCTCATGACCTGATGCATGTAAATGGTAATCATCTTCGAGAGTTTTAGAAGGAAGTCTCAGTCAATCCGCAAAGAACGAAGAATCCACTCCGCGCTCCGCTCACAGCGGCGCAAGGCCGTAGCCGGGCCGTTAATTAAGCTTAAATTTTGCTTGACCGGTCGTCTGTTTTCAGTAATTTCACGCAATAACAGCATATTTGATTGAAATGAAACTGTGAAGGCAAAACAATAGACAAATCGTATGGTATACCTATTAGGTTTTTAAGTTATTCAGTTTTAGTTTATCATGGTTTGTTGTTTTATTTTCTGTACAGATAATAAATGCATAATTTCCGCCGTAATACTACGTACTATGTGTTAAGTTATAACCGCCTCCGTGGTCTAGTGGCTAAGCCACCGGTTTCAGACCCAGAGGCCCCGGGTTCGATTCCCAGCGGGGGGTACATCTTTGTGTGCTCGGTTTGGTTGGTGGTATGGCTGCTAAGTCCGCCTGGCTAGCTACCACTATCTTATCTAAGTCTGTCGCCATAACAATGATGTTTATATAGCATTGTTATGTTCCGACAGTTTGAGATAAGATAGCCAGTTCCTCAGTGGTTGAAGATTCCGGCTGAAGCGCGCTTCCACCTTCGGCCTTATCGTCACTTACCATCAGGTAAGATGTAGGCCAAGCGCTTACCCGATGCAGAAAAAAAAAGTAAGAATCTTATCCCTACCGTTGCCTAAAGTCTGAAACTTTGCTCGTTTTATTCCCGCTAACAAAGGCCGGCATCAACCGAGTTGTCCACGTTTGCGGGGCTCTACTAGATGTAGATTTCGCGGAGTGGTGCTTAAGATTATCTCTGGCAGCCTTTGTTTGTCGCTCGGTCGGTCATTTTGTCATCGGTCTTCTTTCTTCGCATGATTGTTACACTTGAAGAGTTTCTGGTATAAGATAAGATACTTGCGAGGCGAAACGCGAAACCTCTTCACGAATTTCGGCCCATAGAATAATAATAGAACGATAGTCTCGTACTAGAAAACTATCATGGCGTGTTGCAAGAAAAATTGGATGTAGGAGTAAGCTACGCGTACTATCTCGGTTATGATTTAATCCAAAAGTAAGGAAATTGGAACTGTTGATAGATAAATAAGTTTAGATTATTAGTACTGACGCGGGCCGTTTCGGTACCAATCCAGTATGGCTTGGTTTTACTGGCCTCATTTATCGTGTGTTTTCTCGCTTTCTATGCGTTATTATTTATAGTTTCGGCCCATGAAAAGCAGTTGTATAAAGATACCTACAAACTCACGACCGTTATCCCCAAAAGGTTCATCAGAGACTAGGCAATGAGGATCGCAAAAGCAGTGGACTACCAATAGTCCATGGCACACCAAATAAAAGCTGAGCCCATCGCCGATTTATACACTTGGAAGTATGTGTAGTCATTAGTCCGTTAGTCTGATGATAGTATTCTTTTAGTAATATGGTAATGAGTCACACAGCTCAGGTAATTGTCGCCTTAGCAGTTGTTTTTGTGTGCAAGGGAGCGTCGATGGCCCGCAGGCGACAAACGCGTACGAATTTGGTTTGTTATGACAAACATACATCTTCAAGACAAAAGCCTACATTCACTGAATAAATTAGGCCCCTTCTCCTTCCCCACACTCAATAACTGTCACCATTTTATAGATGAACTAGCGGTCGCTCGCGGTTTCACCCGCGTGGTTCCCGTTCCCGTGGGAATATCTGGATAAAAAGTATCCTATGTGTTAATCCAGGTTATAAACTATTCTTGCTGCCGAATTTCATCCAAATCCATTCAGTAGTTTTTACGTGAAAGAGTAACAAACATCCATCCATACTTGCGTTTATAATATTAGTAGGATAGTAGGGTCTAAGTACACTTAACCGATTCTAAAGTGCTCATTACTTAACTTTTTTATAAGAATACTAACGGCCGCCCGCTACTTTGTCCGCGTGAACACCCATGACGAGTTTCCAATTTTTTTTCTTTCATGCTTACAAACCTTGTCCTCACAATTAATTACAAACACAATAAAAAAAATAATTAGCTAAAATTGCAGCCCTTCTAAAGTAATGCACGATCAAACATTCGTATGGTTATTGATTTTTATTTTCATAATTAGATTTTGACTTTGAGAACACTCGACCTGTCTCTAACTTAATATTGCCTGATATTGCCATATTGTTTGTTGAATAACCTATGAAACGGATACTACTGCTATCTAGTTTGCGGTTTGAACTCAAGTTGTTGGGTGCCGTGTTCCGTGCAAACGTCGAGCTCACCGCTCCAATAGTGATGATTAGTGAAGTTCGCAACCACCACTGGATCTGTTACCTTTGGCGCTATTGGCCTCAGATGCCGATGCATTTGTAACTTGATTGGCTTGTTTGTGAAGCTATGATTGCTATTGACAATCGTAACCTCAGAACAATAATATTATAATCAATAATATTGTTCTGAGATCGTAACACGTACATAATCAATAATGCTCGTACAATGCTAGTATTTATTTATCGTCGTGTGAAAATTTCCGGTTAAGTTCTTGCCTCGCTCATAAAATCGCATTAGCTATAATAATAATACGTTATTTGGGAATCTTAATTGGTAACAATAATATGTTTATCCTACTAATATTATAAACGCGAAAATTTGTAAGTATGGATGGATGTTTGTTACTCTTTCACGTTAAAACTACTGTATGGATTTGGATGAAATTCGGCATACAGATAGTTTATAACCTGGATTAACACATAGAATACTTTTAATTCCGATATTCCCACGGGAACAGGAACCACGCGGGTGAATCCGCGAGCGGCCGCTATTAAAATATACTTTTCGGCGGTAGGTGTAAATGAAGTGAAGACGCGATAATGTATTTCAATTTTAATGTAATTAATTAAGTATATTTAACAACTTTTCTACTCTCACACCTATTTATCTAGCTCAAGTTTTAAGCTTCTTCTTGAAACTTGTTTTAATGTTTATACTAGATTAAGGATAAACATAGTTCTTATACCTTCTATCTATTTGGAAAAACAGCACTTCAGACGCATGCTAACCACACGACCACGGAGGTCGACATAATTAATGTTTATGTGAATACTAGCGGCCGCTCGCGGTTTCACCCGCGTGGATCCCGTTCCCGCGGGAATATCGGGATGAAAAGTATCCTATGTATTAATATAGATTATAAACTATCGGTATGCCAAATTTCATCCAAATCCATTTAGTAGTTTTTACGTGAAAGAGTAACAAACATACACACTCACAAACTTTCGCCTTTATAATATTAGTTTCACTTATTATTGGTAATTAACCAGTACCTGCTTACGTTGTTGAAACTTGAGGCACAATTACTTAAGAGGGTTTACGCAATTCGGTTTCCTATACCAACTTCCAAGTCGAAATTTTTAAAAACTTTGATGAAACTTTGCATGCTGAAGTAAAACACAGGGATCTAAATAGTTTCTTGAAAACATTTAAAAAAAATGTTTATTTAACTGAGTTATTGCGATTTTTAACTTTCTATAGTGGACTTTAAATCGCAATAACTCAGCAAAAAAACGTATTTTAAAAATGTTTTCAACAAACTATTTAGATCCCTGTGTTTTACTTTAGCATGCAAAGCTCCATGAAAATTGGCTTTATGGTTTTTAAAAATTACGACTTGGAATATTGTATGGAAAACCGAAATGTGTAAACTCTCTTAATATAAAATCACCACCTGCCAGCTCATAGAACAACAGCTATCACACAATCGGCACAGAAGGACTTTAGAAGAGTGTTTTATGAAAAAAATGGGTGACTTACGGGTTTCGTACGGGCCCGAGCCTTGCGAGAGAATTTGACGCTACACGCTCGACCTCTTCAAACTAAATGAGAGCACCAGTTGAGTTAGAGCTCAGTGGTCAGAGTAAGTAAAGGGATAAAAAGCTGGTATTATACTATGTATTCTGTGGTATTATATAGTTGAACTAAAATACGGATTTTACTGCTCTGTTTTATTCGCTTCGCTGTGAAATTAACTCCTCAGCAAGTACTTGGCGGCAGAGCCGAAGCGGTGCGCTCATGATGAATACATCGTTTATCGATATTCGGTAACACGACATCATCACATTACATTATCACGTCTCAATATATGACCTGTGATTCCAGCGAGGACCTAGTTCGCGTAGTTTTTGTAACCGAAAATCGCCCATAGCCACAATTTTCGACAAACCGCTAAATTTATTCATTATCTTAGCCACGACCAGCGCCGCGTGTGACACAAATGTCTTGATTTGTTATATAAAGGAGAATGACCAAACCAAAAAAAAAAACTTGCCTAACTCCCATAGTAAAAAGGTCATTCTCCTTTATAATAAATAATACAAAAATGCCAATATTTTATGTCCTAATAATATAATATTTATTTAAAAACTGATAACTGATGCAGAGGCTGTATAAAAGGAATCAAAAAATATTTATTACATTATTACGTTTCTTTTGACGCCGTCGCGGCTTGATATGATCTAATCTAGCAGTTTGTAGCAAAATATGAGGACGCTCGATTTCCCAGGCTTAGATATTATTATCTACTGTGCGACAGAGCGAGGGCGTGACAGTCGCTTGACATTTCTAACACCTAGTACCATGAAAGTATATCCGCTCATATTTCGCGCCCGAACTCGATGTCTGGGTCCCGCGTGGAGGGGGGGGGGGGAGGAGGGAGGGGGTGTACCCTTGACCCGTTATCTGGAGCGGGCCTAATACACCCATACGTATAACTACCCCAAATGTTAGCACGTTTCGTTTCAGGAATTCTAGTACCAGCAATGGTCTGACATAAAAGGTCACGTTGTATAAAACGCTACGCGGCTTTTGTTTTTAAATGGGTTTGTTGATAAATAAACATGTCATCTTCCATAAAATGTTTTTAATGTTGATAAACCATAAAGTTACTATATTTAGTAACTTTATGGGATAAACCTGATTTCTTGCATCTCTGTCATAAGTGATTGGCAGTAAAGGCGATTGGTGATTGGATATTTTATATGTTCGCCACAAATTGTTGAAGCTTTAATTATTAAAAAAAAAACAACTGATTTGGACTTCAGCAAAAACGCGAAAGAGAATCAAGAAAAATAATGAAATACCTAGTTCAAAAAACTTTGAAAAATAACCCTAATAGTGTTCTTGTCTGTATTTTTTAATTAAAGAGTAACTTTTTGGTCAAATAATGTGTACCTACCTTAGATTAAAACAAAAAGGGAAAATACGGCATTAGCGTCCCGTGAGTGAGCCGCCAAAATTAGGCCTAAAGGCACAATTTCACTTCAGTCACAATTTGCCGAGCGAACAGGCTACATCGTACTATTGCGGATATTCTACTGTGTGAAAAAGAGAAAGACGCTACTCCGCAGTGGCGTCGGAATCGGTCGTACGTACTCGTCTGTTGCGAAGCGACCGAGACGTCAACGCGCTACTCGCTGACTCCCTCGCGCTGACGTTGAAACTTACCGCTTTGTCTCGCTCGCTCGATTTACACTTTATAAGTGTGCGTGTGTGAGTGTTTGCTTAAGTAGTTGAGTAGGACTATATTTTGAATGACTACAAGTAGGAGCATGCCGTATCTTCCCTTTTTGTTTTAATCTAAGGTACCTACCTACCTATGTGCTGTGTGGTGGCGGCTCGTTAAAAGAATGCTCCCGACCCATCTCTTAACTTGGGTGTCGTAAAAGGCGACTAACTACACAAATAAATAAATAAAACTTTTCTACACTCACACCAATTATCTAGCCCAAGAGAAACTTCAAAGAAACTCGTTAAATGGTTACTACTAGACAACGGATAAACATACTTAAAATACATAAATACATACTTATTAAACATAGAAAACACCCAGACCCGAGACAATTTAGAAAAACAATAATTTCTAAATTGACCCGACCGCGGATCGAACCCGGGACCTCAGAGATGGCGACACCATGAAAAACGGTGTACAAACCACTCGACCAAGGAGGTCGTCTGACTACTCATTCATTGAAAAACAGAGTGGCTATGGACTCATCACTTATCACGCTGAGCATATGTGCAGTTGTTATTTGGTAAAACGTGGACTATGGCAGAGGACTGATTTTCCTCCTTGCCTAGTCCCTGACTAAAACAACAGAAAAAAACCCAAAAAACAGGGGAAAGAGGTAACTAACCTTTATGGGATAATAGTCGTGGGTATGTATTTTTTTTCTACCTCCGACTATTGTTCCCGAAGCCCTTATTTGCTAATTCTCATTCATACTAGTTCTCGCATTTATTCCTCTCGTACTTTTTGTACCATAATATGTAATATTTAGAGGTTTTAACAAATGTCAACAATTTATTTATTTATTTATTTATTGGATTATCAACATAAAATACAGCGTTTTGAATAAAAACACAAAAACAACAAATATTCTTAGAGCTAACTGTTTTTACAATTACAGATATTTACAACATGCATTACAGACACGAAATCATTTAAAACATCAGTATAGAAAAAAACAATATGATTTTAACCATAACGATACTCAACCGTCTCAGCAGCCAGAAAAAAATAATAAAGAACACTGAAATTATATAAAATATAAATATAATAATAATTTATAGATTAATCCTATATTCTCAATCAAAAGCAGTATAAGGCACATCGCTGTTTTTTAAAATAGATAGAAATTTGTTAAGGCTTTGAAAGTTAATATTAAGTTCGGGTTAACAATTGTGGTTTTAGCTTTTAAATACTTCAACATTTAAAATATCATTTATTAACCCCTTGAGGATCGTAAAACCAGACACAATTAAAACTCAATTGTTTCGCGATCGCCGGCGGTCTTACGATCCTTGACTTATTAAGTTTAGGCTACAATAATTGAGCACTTGCGAATGTCACTACTTACGCCTGAAATAAACTTCCCGCTAGCGTCGGAACAACACTAGTTTTTCCAACGAAACTGCAATAGGTTTCTCCGTTATCCGTAGCTCTGTTTTAGACGCGAACAAAAACTGTTAATTGGAAAGTAAAGTTTTCTGCTAATCCGACATACCTACATTTTCGTTTGAATGGTGAACATTTAGAGAATATCGCACTGCCAGACGTCTGTTGCGCGTACTTCCTCAAACAAGTTGAGGGCAAACTTAGCGGACATTGTTAGCTACCGGCTTTTTAAATTTAACTCTGTAAGATTCTTTAAAAAATAGGAGAGACATTCAGCCCGTGGCGGTTTTGTACTTATAAAGTTACTGGCGCGCTCGCCCGCGCCTTCAACTTAGAAACATCGTTTTACTTCAACCATTTTGAACAAAGTATCTACAATATTTAATATTTAAAAACCATCGTCTTTTATCGATCTTTTTATCAGTGAAAACCGCCTGAAAATTCATTGCGTACTTTAGAAGAAGTAAGCGGAGCTGAGACACATTAAAACTTCGACTTCACTTTATGAAATTACTTTATAATAACGATGATGCCTCCTAGGCTCCATTAACTCTTCATCATCATCATCAGCCTATACTCGCCCACTGCTGAACATAGGCCTCTCCAAGAACAAGCCACTGAGCACGATCCGCGGCCACTCTCATCCAGCTCTTGCCAGCCACCTTGCGAAGATCGTCGCTCCACCTTCCTACGTCCGTCCGGCGTCCTAACACTACGCTTGCCGATACGCGGTCTCCACTCAAGAACTCATCTACCCCAACGGTCATCGGTTCTGCGACTGATATGGCCGGCTTACTGCCACTTCAGCTTGCTAATCCGGTGGGCTACGTCGATTACCTTGGTTCTCTGCCGGATCACCTCGTTTCGAATCCGGTCCCTCAGAGAAACTCCGAGCATAGCCATTTCCATAGACCGCTGATCGATATGTAATATAATATATTACTGTTAACAATATAATTAAGTATTTTATTGAACGCAAAAGTTTCAATGTGTAACTTTAAATAGCATCAAAAAATTAATATCAATGAGGAGCTCGATGGCGCTTCGGCTAAGGCGTTCAGTTTGCGATCGTCCCTGAGCTATTTCCGCAATATCGAGTCACTAGATAGGTGCCCGAATTAAAACCATCTCAGCGCCTATGTGCTTCGGAAGGCACGTAAAGCTGTTGGTCCCGGCTGTTGTCGTAAGATGGCAGTCGTTAAAACCCACCTACCCGCATTGGGCCAGCGCGGTGGGTTGTGGCCTAAACTCCTAGAGGCCTGTGCCTAGCTGTGGGACGTTTAAAGGACTAATGATGATATACATTGGGGGCAAAGTTGCTCGCGTCCGTAGGTTTACCCTTGAGACCCTACACGTGATCCCTGGGTGGTGCTAAATGAGTGACATTGACTGAGTGGTAGAGCCACGCTGCGTTGCAGCACGCATTGGGCCGGCTCGCCCGGCGTAATACCACCCTCTCACTAATATTCGGCGTGAAATAATGGCGCTTGGTGCTGTTGTGTTTCGTCCGACCAGTGAGGGTTCCGGAGGGCAGCGGTGATACTCTCCATCAGGTGACCCGCCTGCTCGTTTGCCTCCCTCTTTTATATAAAAAAAAAACACATATAGTTACGACTATTATCCCCGCAGGGTAATGAGAACAGAAGCAGTCCTCTACCAAAGTCCACTTTTCACCAAATAGCGACTGCACATGTGGCCAGCGTGACGGATGGTGAGCCCATCGCCGCTCTATGTTGTTGGATGTACGTGCAGTCTTTAGTCCGTTAGTCGCCTCTTATGACACCCAAGGGAAGAGAGGGGGTGGTAGTATTCTTTCACCGCTGCGCGACACGGTTAAATGATATATGATAATTAATGATTATGTAGAGCGTACATAATAATTATGCAAAAATTACCTTTGTAAAAAAATCGTTAGGTAGGTACATACCTTTTCGACAAAATCGTAAGTTATTAAATTCACAAAATATCTATTCAAAGTTGATGGGCTGTTGCAGTGCTGATATGAGTTAACACAAGTGGTACTTACCCTTGCCGTAAAGTTTAGTGTCTGAAAGTTATAGCTTTTAGCATACTTAGCTTTAGCAAGTGATTTTGCTAACGTGCTCCTTGATACCAATCCGACTATTGGAGTCCTTGGCGTCGATATTTCGAGTGACGTTTAGTTTCGTGGCCATTTGGAAGGTAAAGCTAAATTAGCTTCGAAAAAGCTGGGTGTGCTTAATAGAGCGGGTCAGTATTTCACGCCGGCCCACCGTTTACAACTGTATAAAGCACAGGTCAGGCCGCATATTTAATACTGCTCCCATCTCTGGGCTGGAGCACCCTAATACCAACTCCTTCCATTTGACCGCATTCAACGCAGAGCTGCTCGAATTGTCGATGACGTGGTTATTTCAGGACGGCTCGATCCACTGGCTCTTCAGAGAGACGTTGCGTCTCTCTGTATATTGTACCGTATAAATCATGGGGAGTGTTCTGAGGAATTGTTCGGCTTGATCCCTGCCGCTGATTTCCTTCACCGCACTACACGCAATCGACTGTCATTCCATCCACATTACCTTGATGGATGGCGGTCTACTACTGTGCGTTTTTCAAGAAATTTGTTGCCTCGAACTACAGTGTTGTGAAACCAGCTCTCGGCGGCGGTATTTCCGGACCGTTACGACTTAAGGATCTTCAAGAAACGAGCCTATTCCTTCCTTAAAGGCCGGCAACGCGTCTGCGATTCCTCTGGTTTTGCGGGTGTCCATGGGCGGCGGTGATTACTTTCCATCAGGTGACACGCTTGCTCGTTTGCCTCCTTCTGCTATAAAAAAAGTGCATTGGTCTAGCAAGTTTATTAGGTCTAGAATTCTTGAAAAGTAATATCTTTTTCTTACTAACGTAACGTTTATGTTTAAAATACACCAAACTAATGTTATTGATACAATTCGAGTACCTATATAAAGTTAGAAAAATATATAATAATACACGATATGATTAGTACTTACAGTAATGGATAAATGACTATGATACATAATGTGATAAATAATATACTTATATTTAACGCTATTGTACAATGGTTTTAAAAGTAGCCCGCCAGGTTTCTCTGATAAGGCACCTCCAAACAACTTGTCAGCTTCGTTTGAAAGGCAAACTTGTATTGCACTACTAACTTCTATATCTATTCCGTAGCACTACTCCTGTGTGATTGTATTAAACCAATAAGGGTGCGTGCTGCGTACTGGCGTAAAGCGATTTTCCGACGCGCGAGTTGAGCGCGCACCTAGTAAATGAAATACGTAAATGAAAACATTGTCGCTTCGTGAATAATATTTTGCTAAATATATTGAAGCTCTGCTATAGATAGATATCATATACTTACCCTCATCCTCTGCTCTTAAGCTCCTTCAGTCGTTTTTAATTCCAATTATCGAAGTTTAATTAAACAAATTGACAGGAATATATTATTTCCATTTCTTAACTAGGCCTCTTAAAATAAATATAACGATAGATCACTGCTCAACCCAGTCAATCAGTCATTCTTTAGCGAACTACGAAGTAAGTCTGTAGAACTAAATAATAATCACTCGATTTACTAAGTTAATTATAATTATGGACATTTGCATGCCTACATACATAAGGGAGAATATTGTTGATACCTACCTTAATTCATTGTCTTACATCTCAATGTTGTGTACATGATATTCCGCAAATAAGTGTGTTTATTGTTTAATTATTTATTTTAAAGACTGTATTTCACATTTTCACAGAGGAGGAAGACCTCCTCTTAACTATCTAACTTGTTGTTGAAGGCAAGTGTCTTAGGCCTTTTCTGTCAGTCAACCATAGAGTGGTGCAGAGCTTACGATTTATGTTTGTATTTGTGATGTGTTTAATAAATAAAATAAAATGTAAAGAGAAATATAATAGGGCATTACTAGTTGCCAGTTTCTTAGTCGCTGCATATCGGTGTGACTTCATCAACATATCACCGTTTTTAAATTATCCATACGTATATAATTTATTTACAGCCATTTATTATTAGCCACTATGTACTATTCATATGAGAAATAGCTCACGAGCAGTCGAGCCGTATCCCAACGCGCCGTGCCACCGCGGCGGGTCGGTTGTGAACTAGCTAGTTCGTCGCAGCTCGCGCGGGCACTTAGTCGCATATCTGTGTACCCACCTATAGCGGCATGTCCCAAATCCCTACACTGGCGGTCCAAACAGCCCCCGTCTAAATCCGGCCCGAGCCTTTATCGATTAATCCGCACATAATATTCGTCGGCAGGCGCATTGAGCCGCCCCCGTAACTCCAGCCGCTCGCAATGGCCCGATCATCGTTACGTCACTTTACTGTAGGATGACCCACAGATTGAAATTTATTGTTGAATACAAGAAATTCACACTGGATGTGTGGACCGAATTAGAAACATCTCATGCTCCTTCGTGCTTTGGTGGGGACGTAAAGCCGTTGGTCCCGGTTGTTGTTGTAAGATGGCAGGCGAAATCCCATCAACCCGCATCGGGCCAGTGGTGGTTTATGAGCCAATCTCCTCACGTGCTGTTGTGCATGTGGGAGGAATAAGCCCAGCAGTGGGATTTTTATAGGCTGATGATGATGATGACTGTATGATGGGTACTAGACAAAACATGTTTGTGCGGTACATACCTAATACTAATCACCATTAAAAAAGTTAATTTAATGAAATAATTTTGGAGCTGAGTTGATCACTTTAAGTTGTCACTTTTGTAGTCACGTTTTAAGTAACTATGATACATACATATAAAAACGTATATAAAAACTAAATACTTAATCCTATACTAAATCTAAACTTGGTATCGCCTAAGTTAGTTACCAATTAAAAAGTTCGTTTTATGTTTGATTTGTTATGGTTTTACTAGGCCGATTTTGATTATTTTTGGTGCAGAGATAAATGGATCCCTAAAAAAGGTTATAGGTTAATTTTTCCCCCGAAAAATTTACAAAAGCCGCCGGCACAAGCTTCTAAGTAGGTATGTTATGTGCTTCAAAAGGAAAAACAGTCACACGAGGCAGTGGGTAAACAAGTGTTCTATTTCGAGAAATTAGATAAGATACTCTGCTAACTACATGACAACATGATTAAACTCGAATATTTTCATACATACACACATATAATCACTAAATAGCGACTGCACATGTGCTCAGCGCGACAGGTGGTGGGTGCGCCCATCGCCGCTCTATGCAGTTGAATGTATGTGCAGCCTTTAGTCCGTTAGTCGCCTTTTACGACACCCAAGGGAAGAGAGGGGGTGGTAGTATTCTTTCACCGCTACGCGACACTGTTATAGCATAATGTTTTTTCGATTTTTTCGATCTGAGTTTCCACATTGCTGAAATTATAACAACAAGCATAGAACTGTGGAAAATGATCTCACGCCCAATTATTAATTACTTACCTTTTTATTTTTGTATTTATTCTGTGGAAGAGGTTTTAGATTCTGAAGTACTGTCATGCTGTACAATAAATACTTAAATATCATTGTTCTAAGTTAGATAGTTATGTGAATATAAAAACCTCTTAGTTGGCTCACAGTTATCTCGATAACCATTCGAAGGTCGTGTCTGCTCCGATTTAGATTTTATACTTAATTATGAATTTAAGTTTACCAAGACAATTTGAAAAGTTTTAAAGGAATATATTATGTCATAATTAAACAGATTATGTAACATATCTACTCATTTGTTATCTTTAAAAAAAACAAAGTCTATGAATTTTTTTATACCATCTTAAATTATATACACACACACACATCACGCCCGCTTAAGAGGGGTAGTGTACAATTTTATTCACAATATGTTAAGGTTACCACTAACGCAATTAGAGTCAACAACAGCAAAACAGTGTTTACGTAACTGCGCTCGTTATACAGCCGCTATGTAATAAAACACATAGATTAATCAAATTAACATACTTACACACACTCACGCTATTATCTTCATAGGGTTAGTCATGGCACTGCTACAGTCCACGTTTTACCAATTAACAACTGCACATGTGCTCAGCGTGGCACGTGGTGAGCCCATCGCCGCTCTATGCTGTTGGGTGTGTGCAGACTTTAGTCCGTTTACACCTTTCACGACACCCAAGAGAAGAGATGAATTTTTAGGATTCTTTTAAATAATGTGCCGCCATCAGACAGCTCATTAAACAAAAAAATAGTTATTAATTCAGAATTGGGTGGGTAGGTTTGTGTATTAGGTATATTAGGAGTTGTAATTTATGTCCCTTTGCCGTTCGGTTTTGAAACAAGTTAAAAAAGGTGATCAATCAACGTAAATGTCTTTAGATACAAGCCAAGTTTAATTTTCAAATACCCCCAGGAAATAACATCCATTCGTGTCCGCGAACGGTATGATTCTACATTCAGCCTATTTCTGATACTTGCTCAGTGTCGACGTATTATGAGACGTGTCTGTACCATTTGTAAATAAGTGTGCACACCGCAGGACATATTATGCTGAAGTAATCTTAAGTAATAGCACAGAATAGAATAGTCACTACGTATGTTGCGTGCGGAAACAGACAGACTTGACCAACCAATGAGTGTCATAACATGTATAATATACATACCACCCGAAACTTGCTAGTCTCATTTACCAAATTAATAAAATTAAAAAATTTAAAGTTTGATAATAAATAAATAAAATAAAATTTCCTACATTCACACCAATTATCTAGCCCAAGAGAAGCTTCGTATGAAACTCGTTAAATGGTTACTAGACAACGGATAATAAACGGACATATTAAAAATACTTAAATACATACTTATTAGACATAGAAAACACCCAGACCCGAGACAATTTAGAAAAACAATAATTTCTAAATTGACTCGACCGGGGATCAAACCCGGGACCTCAGAGATGGCGACACCATGAAAACCGGTGTATAAACCACCCGACCAAGGAGGTCGTCTGATGATCGTCTTTGATGATCGAAGATGTTCGCTAACTTATATTTAATCACGAATCAAAGATCACGATGCCTGGGCACGTCAAGCCTAGACCAAATAAATGTACAGTCCTTTCGTAATTACAGCCTTAGTAGTTTCAGCGTTGCGGTGAGCATCTGTCAGTCGCACAAGGTGCCTAGACAAGTGGCATAATGACATATTGAATATAATGATTAATGTATGGGATTTGACGTATGTTAACGCTCCTCATTTAGCGTACGCTAAATTGGTAATTTTAAAACTTTCAATGTTCAACATCATTCTATATTTATTTATTCGTTTTTCAATTATATATTGTGCGGTTGCAATCGACAAGAGTTTGTATTCGCCGAGTACCTGCTTGTAAACTTGTCTGTCTATTTACAAGGAGCGTTTGTCTACAGACAGATACAGCCACTTCGGTTTTCTGTGTTATTATCCGAGTCAGCAACACGTTTGCGTAGCAGTATCACTTTAATCTTACTATGATAATTCCCATACGAATTTCGAATACATAGTAAGATTTTTTTTTAAAATTTAAGTAATACTGCTATAAGGATGACAGTAGCACCCCTGATATGAAGGACACGCCGCCGGACGCATTGTGACCGTTGACTGAGGGGGCGTTACGACATTTGTCAGTCTGATATTGGTCAAATTAGAAATTTGACAAATTGGTAATTCGTCAAATCCTCTTTTCCTCAAATTATGTAATTTGCCAAATACGCCATTGGTCAAGTCCATGTTCAGTTGTTAACTTATAATCTGTAAGAAGTTTATCTCAAATAGAAGCATATTATGACAGTATTTTTTTCCCGTCCACTACATATGTGTCTCGGACAGCTTTCACCCTAGCGCTGGAGTCAGACAAGGATCCATAATTTCACCGCTTCTGTTTAATACGTACACGGAGATAATTATGCGTATAACTCTTGAGGACTGGACGGACGGTGTAACCATAGGTGGATAGAAAATTGCCAATCTACGATATGCAGACGACACTACCCTTTTTGCCTCTAGTAGTAGCCGCATGGAAGAACTTCTCCTGAAAATGGAACGTGTCAGCCTAGAGTTTGGTTTGAAGATAAATCGCGGTAAAACTAAGACGATGATTGTGGACAGAGCAAACAACAACTTGCCAAACATCACCAATATAGCAAACTGTGAGGTCGTACAATCCTACATTTACCTTGGGGCTCTTATCTCAAATCAGGGAGGCTGCATAGATGAGGTTAAAAAACGCATGGCTATGAGCAGAAGTGCAATGGGCAAGCTAAAGAAAATATGGAGGAACAGAAACATAACAAAAGCCACAAAGGTTAGGCTAGTAAAATCGTTGGTGTTCCCCATATTCCTGTACGCCGCCGAAATATGGACCCTACGGCAAACCGAAACTCACAGACGCTCTGGAGATGTGGTGTTGGAGGAGGATGCTCGGGGTCTCTTGGACCGAGTTCCGAGCCTCCTTCCTTGATGAGCTTGGCATAAAAGAGCGCCTATCCACCCAAGTGCGCAGGCGGATCCTGAAATTCTTTGGGCATGTTAGTCGGCGTGGAAACGACTCCATAGAACGTCTTGTCGTGCCTCAACTTTCCCTTAAGTTGAGGGCACAAGACTACGAGGGAGATCCCCAATGAGATGGACGGACCAAGTGAAGGCTGCGGTGGGCGCTTCCGCGCACGAATGTGCCCGATTAACGACCAGCGCAGGCAGAGGTGGCGGGCACTGTCTGCTGCCCAACCTACCGGAACGTGATAACCACGACCACTCTGGCAAGATTGAAGCGACTAAGATGATGACTTATGTGTCATTTCATTTCATTATTTGTAAAAATCAATATTAATACATTATTTACGTGTATTCGGTTTGTTGAAAGGTGAGAGAAGGTGAGAAGAAAAGGAAAACATCCGACATAATAAAAGACGCCAAAATAAAAAAATAATAGAGAAGTTATTGAGTGGAAAATTAGATCCCTTAAAGTGTTTAAAACAGTTATTATGTTGGGTATAAATTATATAAAATGAATTTAATAAATTAATTAGTTTAAAAAATCTTATCTTATCTAGTGGGGCCTGCAGAGGTCTCCCTCTCGCAGTAGCACGCCGACCGATTGAGATCTTTTGTGCCAAAAAATACTTTTATTTCTTTATTGCTGTTAATTGTACTTAAATTACTTGACCAATGGCGTATTTGGCAAATTACGTAATTTGACAAATTACAAATTGGTCTAATTTATAATTTGTTGATTTGACGATTTGACCAATAACAGACTTGGCCAATGTCGTAACACCCGACTGTGGGGGTGCTTATCCATGCACGACACGTTAGCCAGCATTAGAGTTGATGAGGAATCGATAATGTGGAAGAGGATGCCTGAGCGTGAATGAAAGTGTTAGTGAATTAATAAAGCAAGCATCTTTAATACGAATGTTGCACGAGAGCTGCTTCCAACAAACTATAGTTATAAAACCTTAAAATGTATTATTATTGATAATTATATAAATAAAGTTTATACAAAGTTTAGACCATTAGTTTTCAATTTCACTCTTTAACTTATAAACACTTCGTGAAAAGAACAGGACTCCATAGGAATATAAGTGGCTTCAATTCATTTAACAATGAAAATAAATAAGATACAATTTATATGCATGGTAGGATTTTCTACAGCGTGCAGAAAAGGAAGAGCAATGCTTATCAACCCTAACCAGCGGTCGGTAGCAACACCTATCACTGCACCGATCGGCCGGCGGAGCAATTACTCGGAGCTAACGATCCTTGCGGTACCTACTATGTATTTCACAAAGCTACTGGCCCGTGCGGCAAAAGGCTCGCTGTAGGGCGGCAGCTCATGCCGCAATTGTACATGAAATCACGGAGCGGGAGATATGTAACGCTTCATACTACTATAGCACAATGGAGCCAGTTTATGTGACCAATAATATCGAACACACACTAAGTACATGATTTATACGAATAATGTTCAACAATTTAAGAGTATCTGTAAAATATATTTTCATTTCTAAATAAAGAACACAACAGTACCCTGGACCGAGACGTTAAGTTACGCAGTGTTTTTTTCCTCGGCGTCACTAATTAGTAGAAATGAAAATGGAGATGTCTCGAGTGCGGATTTATTTATACTTTTTATGTAAGTAAGATATTGTTTCTGTCGCGGCTTACCTATGTTGCAAAAAAAATAGTCATATTTTTAAATTAAAAAATAGCAGAACTTAAATATTTTAGTTTGAAAAGGCACTCAACACGCCATAACACAAAAAAAACGAGCACAATCAATTAGCGTTTGCCTCCATCACTCAGCCCCTACATTCCTTCGCAACGAGCACAAATAAAAATGTAATGGATATCAGATAAACAAAAAACTACGACGAATAAAGTAAAAAGCGGTGCCTGACGTTGGGTTCCCTATATGAAATCGAAAGTTGCCAAACCGAATGTTGTGCAACCAACACAGTTGAACAGTCATCAAAGCGATGGTTCGCCACACCGAATGTCGCGACATCGCATGGCCACAATATAGATATAGCTTGCAGCCTCGACAGGTTTTCAACTCGACAGTATACCAAATCAAATGTCGCGATATCGAGTGTCACAAATCGAATGGTCATAGTAAGTATTTTACTGGTTTTCAACATCGATTTGATGATCAGGGGACGGTAGGTACGCCATATAGAATATCGCGAAATCTACATATATAAAATTGGTTGCCTGTAAAGTCGGTATACGGGCGAAAGTTTTACGTGACAACGACTTTGAGTGGTAAAATAATTTTAATGTGAATATTCATTCGTATAGTAGGAAGAAGGATGAAATAATAGTAACAATTTAAAACATTTACTTAAACAAAGAATTATATTTAAAACATAGTTGAGTGGGAGAGAGACGCAAGGCATTCGGCGGGCCTCTCTCTCGTTCGGTGACTCATCGTAACGTTACCGAGCGTTACACTTTTTCATAAGTGACTCCCAGCCGCAACCTAATTTAAGACGTTGTCACGTCAAAAATTTATTGCCACCTATGTTTGTACGCGCATCACGTCAGATCGGATAGCGGTTGCACAAAAAGGTAAATACTTAATAAACATTATTTCACAAAATTTTAATAAACTTTTTCTGTGTTTTATATCTGTATTTTTATTTAATTATTTGAGGTTACTTATTTCGTCTATTTAAACCTTCCTTTATTTATATTTTCGAAGTCATGGTTAATCTATATCACCACATCGCGACATTCGATGTGGCGTATATCGGCTTTATGATCAGTCGACGCACCATGTTCGCTGTCGCGACATTCGGTTTAACAATTTTCGATTTCATGTAGGGAACCCGGAAATGTTTATAAACACATTCCCTGCTCCGTGTAACTTTTATCACCTCAATATGATTTTTATTAAAATCGTCAGCATTTTTTTGGTAAAAAAATGAATGAAACAGCTCGAGCGTTAAATAAAGTTTCATCGTTCGAATTGTTAATAAAAACTCCCGTTCAATATATGAAACACATGAATCGACATTGATAGCTTTGCCGTCTTTTATCAATAATTTAAAATCAGCGATATTATTGGTGCTACGTGAGATATCAAGCGAAAGAAAAAGTAATTATTTCTCAGCCCACTCGTGACGCAAAACTCAATGTCAAAGACGAGACTTTCTTAGCTTTATAATTAAGCAATTACGAATAAAACATAATGGTTGAAAATCGCCATAATCACCAACCTAGGCAGGCGAGTTGAGGGTCGAAGTATGGTGAAAATAATCTCAGAGAG
Organism: Scoparia ambigualis; assembly: GCA_963921215.1. Taxonomy (NCBI): domain Eukaryota; kingdom Metazoa; phylum Arthropoda; class Insecta; order Lepidoptera; family Crambidae; genus Scoparia; species Scoparia ambigualis. The sequence goes on along the minus strand of OY992501.1, from coordinate 44,796,654 downwards.
ATGCAGCTTAGGTCAGGGAGAGTCCTCTAGAGTTATCCCTCAGTCACCTTCTACAGCACCCACGAACAGAGAGCACACACCAAAGCGATTCCTGGACCTTCTTGTTTCATTAACTGTACTATATGTCAATTCATGGTTGAAACCGAGAGAAGTCAATACGGCGGAAGTCGATACCGGGGAAGTCGATACGCAGGGAATCGATACCGGGGGAAGTCAATACGGTGTGAAGTCGAAAAGTAGGGAATCGATACCGGGGAAGTCGATACGCAGGGAATCGATACTGGGGGAAGTCGATACGCAGGAATCGATACCGGGGGAACAAATCCTTTGTCGAAACAGTGGACGTCTTTCGGCTGATACAGAATTAATAACCTATCTTGTATTGCGTAGTGGTGTGCTGGTAGCGGCTCTTAATAGAATACTGTAAAGATGTACCTCCGCTGGGAATCGATCCTGAGGCCTCTGGGTCTAAGACCGGTAGCTAAGCCACTAGATCACAGAGGCAATTAAAAATTAAGCCTTTAGTAGGCAATACAACAGGTAGATGCATGGGTTATTCATTTCAGGAGTTAGCCGTCTGCTTACGTAGTTACTAGCGACCCGCTCCGGCTTCGCACGGGTTACTACCCGTACCCGTACCTAAACAACTTATAGCCTATAACCTTCCTCGATAAATGGGCTATCTAACAGTGAAATAATTTTTTAAATCGGACCAGTAGTTCCTGAGATTAGCGCGTTCAAGTAAACAAACTCTTCAGCTTTATAATATTAGTATAGATATAGCTTATATCTTCGTTGTCTTTGAATTGAGATGACCTTGCAAGTCGATGCTCATAAAGTAAATTATTATGTTTGTATCGTTGTTCATTATATTTCGAAAATTTATGTAATGAACGACCGCCCTGGGACGCGTGGGTGGCGCTGACACTTACCAAAGTTGTTCCTAAAAGCTGTCTATTTATAACTGTTTTGTCAAAGTATCTACTTATGCAAAATGTCACACGATACTGTACACTGTGTATGGACCTACTTTAGCGCAACAACTCAGTGGCCGAGTGGCTAATAGTTCAGCCCGATAACCGAAGGTCCAACACTCAAGGCCTTCATACACGGCAGCTTTAATGTAAAGATGTATATTATAGCACGATACATCTCACTACATCTTTCCATATAAATCGTCAGGAGACCACATACGACAGCTATAATGTATATTATTATTTATTTATATATAGTGTTATTATTTATTTATTTAAAACAACAAAACTTAATACTAGAATTACAGGTAAAATCCCAACGCTACAGTATAAGCACTTATAAAATTTTCTAACCTAACCTATTTACATTACAATCGAATATTTTTTATTTATCTATTTACAAACTTACAACTATAAAATATTCAGAACATATTCAGTAAAGTAAGTAACTACACTGTGTATTTACTTATTTTCTAACTATTTCTATAACAAAGAACAAACTATGTGACTTTTGACTTTTCCCGGGACCTAATGTACATTATTATACATTATAGCTGCCGTGTGTGAATTGTAAAGGCCTTCAGGCACCTTTGTTGCCCATGGTCCCTGTGATAGTCCCTGGAAGGTACCACGGGAATTATTTTACCCGTGGTCCCTGAATTTTGTATAAGCCAACTAATTTAAAAAGGTATAATAACTTAAATATATATTATTAAAGAAAACAATAAAATCAAAATAAAGTACCTACATATACTCTATGCGTTTGTGCTCTATTCTAATAACAAAATTAACAACATAAACATACTCCTTTAGGTCCTTTCAAATGCAATCATTCTTTTGGTTTACCGCAGTTTATCAAGTGCATGGCCAACGTCTATGTCGCCATTAATGAGCTCTAAAATAACATGGCGAATAACATCGTCATTCATTGTTAGTTTTTTATTTCGTCGGGCTTTGCTTTTTTTAGTTATATTTAGATTATTTACGGTGTCCATAGGCCGAGCTAAATTGGTTTCGGATTTTTAACCCGTGTTCATCTACCCGCATGTTGCAAGCATGGTGATTAAGACTAGATATCAATGGAGGCTTTGGTTTAAAAGTGAGGCAGTAATATAGACTATATTTTACTTAAATGCTGATTGCTATTCAATCTAAAGTAACAATACTGAATAACGATCATCAATACCTGTTAGCTTATTCTAGTTTTCGTTAAAAATACAGTTTCAAATCCATCCAGATTAAACTTTAGTTCATATTTCGAAATAACTGTTGGTGTACTATTCAAATACGTATGCTACATATTCGTATTTGACTTAACTGACGAGCAATTGATTCGAGCAAACTAAAAGCAATTAAATAAATGTTGTGTTCACAAAACATTTATGTTATCAATTTTGTTACCATTAAGTTTTATTTTAAACTAGCGGTCAGTCCGTGACTTCGTCCGCGTCAACTTCCCGTATCTCATAAAAAATTAGTAAACTTTCTTTCTTACAACACTTACTTCTTTCTTTCTTGTCCCGATAATCACAAAAGAAGAATTAGCCAAATAGGTTGACGACGCGCAGTCATTGTGAAGTAATACGCGAACATACAATCTTCACAATTTATACAGGTACCTAGGTAATACGGCTTTACACGTAGAAGTTTAAAAAATCTTTCATACCGTACCACGGTAAAGTTATCACCTAAACTTGCCTTAAAATTACGAACAGCAATAAAAATATATCAGCCAAATTGGTGCAGTCGTTAAAAAGTGATGCGCTTAATACACGTCTTGGCAAGCCATTTTTATTCATAATGGTCAGTGACAACGTATCGTACGTTCGACGAAATGAGGATAACTAGTATTTAACAAGCATTTCCACAGTAAGCGAGCGATAATTCCGGGAAATCAACAGCGGCGCTCGCGTCACGGGGAATCAAATTAAAATTTCACTCGGCCAGAGCTCTGAATCGCATGCAAACTTGATTTATCATATCCGTTCAATCCAATAAAGTTTGATCGAATGCCTTGCTTCGACGATTGCTGGAAATAAACATAATTAACGTAGCGAGAAAAGCGGTCGGTTTGAATATTGAAGCGAACACTTTGAATATTAAAGTCAGCATCAAACGTGAAGAGGTCTGTAGTGACGGCTCGATAATAAAGCTCTCATAATCAAAGCTGATAATTAGTCTGTTCACTTGAGGGTCGTAAGAGGCGACTAACGGAGCGACTGCTCATATATCCACGAGCATAAAGCAGCGATGGGCTCACCACCTATCACGCTGAGCATGTGCTCAGCTCACTCATGTGAGTGCAGTTGTTGTTTTGTGAAACATGGACTGTGGCAGCTAACTGCTTTTGCGGTTCTCATTGTATCCCTATTCTCTGACTAATCTTTTGGGGATTAAAAACGTGTATTTATGTATTATGAACTAAACTTTAATAATATAGGTAAGTACCACCTATAATAATATACAAGTATAAAAAGTGATTTGAGAGTTTCTTGAAAAACTTGTAGTCCCAGCCGTTAATCTAAACTCACTGAAATTCTAAATTAGAGGAAAAGCTATTTTTACTTTCTTTTGTAACATTTTAGGAGATTGATACTTGATACTATTAAGTTACTCACCGAGACGTAAGAGGAGTGCACATCACCTGCAGGGGCTATTTGACAGACGTAACAATAAAATATGAAATATGTCGGATATATATGGTAGTTTATAATTTAACAATAACTATCCTGTAGTTTTTTTTATTAAGATACCTAATTTGTAAATATTTTATTTTTAATAAATAAATTTACGATTTTTTATCTGTGGATTACAAGACCCGAAACATGGGCGGCCATGATTGAGCTTCATGTGACGTCACAAAATAAACAAAAACTGTCTGTCAGGTTTCAATTTGTTTATTGTGGTGTGACGTCACAGGGATAAATGTCACTTGACCAACCGTTTTTGCACGAAATTTGAAGTTAATGAAGAAAAATAGGTATTTTTCTATTAAATCTTTTTCGAGATGAAAGTTATTGTACGGGGTTAAAATAAGCGTTTAAAATGTTTTTAATTCTTTTCAGAAAACTGTCAAGTAGCCAAATATTGTGGACTGTGGCAGTGGGTCCTTTTCCTCGAGCGGTCCTCATTGACTGGTCTCTAAGTAAATATTTATTTTTGGTTTTCCAACTATTCTACAACAACTTTGTTTACACGTGGAAACAATATTAAAAAGGATAAAATGTTTACTCCACTGGTCCAGAGCAGTGGACCGGCAATCCAAAGGTCGTGGGTTCGAATCCCACTCGAGCTTCCTGAGACTGGTTGATTTTTTTTCTAGTAAACATTTTATCCGTTATCTATATAGCATTGTGAATGCAAAATTTCAATAATAAAGATAATATTAAAAAGGTTTAATCGTTTTCTTTAGTCATCTGTTTCGCACAAGGTGCGCGAGATCCAAATGAAATGTTTCAATAGTAAATAGCCATATTTTTTTTTTTTATAGCATATGGAGGCAAACGAGCAAGCGGGTCACCTGATGGAAAGTAATCACCGCCGCCCATGGACACCCGCAAAACCAGAGGAATCGCAGGCGCGTTGCCGGAGAATGGTTTAAAAGCACTTTAAACAATTAATTTCCCTCACTTCGCAGAAGTGAGGGAAATTTATTAGTATTACAAACGCTAAGAATACGAATGGAGCCTGTGATTTGTCTTTATTGGAGGCGAACGTATTGAATCCAACGACAGCTCAGTAAAACCAATTTAATTGTGTCACAAACATTCCGCCGCCCGCCGCCCCGGAGCCTGTTCATTTAGCTAGACGAATCGCATTTGCCGCTATTATTGTATCAAACTGAGCGTATTGTTTCCAATTTTAAAATTATCCTAATACGTAACTGTCTACATACACAGCTGCGTATTTTTGCCATGTTGAAAGCTCAAGTATTTCAAAACTAAAACAAAAGTAAAGAAGCCGTACAAATCTGTTCATTGTTTGAAAGTAGAAGTATTTGAATTGTCCCATTATATTTGTAATCGGCGAGGGTTGCATAATCACGGGCGGTCCAAATTCTGGACACACCTGCCTACTTTGTTACACAACAGTCGCGAGTGCGCCGCAGTTAATTAAACGTATGCAGAGTTGCTCCGTGAATTTTCAAGAATTATATAACACGAAATGATCGACTCAATTGTTTTTGATATTTTTACATAATGCATAAAAGTTTTGGGAGCCAAGTCCCCGATGCCGAGGTTATGGTAGGCTTCTTAATAAAAATAAAGAATCATTTGACTGGCTCATTTACCAAGCTCAAAGATGCTTTTTGCGAGGATTGGGCAAACCGGCGATCGACTCACCACCTGTCACGCTGAGCACATATGCAGTGGCTATTTGGTGAAAAGTGGACTATGGCAGAGGACTGAAGATTCTTTTGCACAACGAGATCACGAATGCTTACTTTATTATGATAATAACCAACCACGTACGTATCACCAAGGGGGAGGGGGTGGGGTTAAAAAAGTTCTAAAAAAAAGAGCACTGCCGAGATAGCCTACTGTTTCTTATTTAATCTGTACATTTGTTTCCTAACAAATATTGCGACGGAGATGCTTTCACCGGAAATTAACGAAATGAATCGCTTTTCTTTCTTATTCAACTGAACGGTGTTTTAATGGATACATATAAATGATTTTGTAATTATTATTTGAATTTCTAACCGTGTCGCATTGCGGTGAAATAATACTACCACCCCCTCTCTTCCCTTGGGTGTCGTAAAGACTAACGGACTAAAGACTGCACATAAGCGCTGAATAAAATGCTGTAAGAGCTTGGCCTTCATCTCACCTGATGGTAAGTGACGATAAGGCCGAAGGTGGAAGCGCGCTTCACCCGGAATCCTCAACCGCTGAGGAACTGGCTATCTTATCTCAAACTGCCGGAACACAACAATGCTATAAACATCGTTGTTATGGCGACAGACTTAGATAAGATGGTGGTAGCTAGCCAGGCGAACTTAACAGCCCTACCACCAACCAAACCGAGCACACAAAGATGTACCCCCCGCTGGGAATCGAACCCGGGACCTCTGGGTCTGAAACAGGTAGCTTAGCCACTAGACCACAGAGGCGATTAAAAAAACTACGGTATAGGACTGCTCTTGGTCCTCCTTGCCTAATCTCTTTGACTAATCCTTCGGGGATAATAGTCGTGATTTTATGTATTTGAACTTAATTTGTATCGTAACACCCACCAACCCGCACTGACAGCGAGTGTGGTAGTGATGACTCAACCTCTCCATGTGATGTTATCCACGTGGAAGACCTGTACCTGATGATGGTTGCATCGGTAACACTATAATTCGGATGATACAATGGTTTTGTCTGCAGTAATACCTGGTAATACTGTGTACAAATACATACACTACTGAAGTCGCGCAAATTCCATCCGCTTTTGTATCTTCCCGGTGCCACGTTGAATTTCAGGCAAAACACATATCTCTGGCGTGCGGCTACCAATTTCAATGCGGTGTCCAAGGAGGTTGACATCGACCTTTTTAATACTGGTTATGCAAATGCGAGGAGACTTTTGAGCGAGCAGTTCTTTATTTGATGCTTTTTAATTGTGGTATTGTTTACTGTGAGTATGTGGTTGAGCACTTGTAATGTTAACTAATTAAGTTAATTTGATGCTACTTGTGAGGACCAATAATTGGCTGTTTGGTGTTATTTGAATTTTTATTATGTATATTAGCTGTTGGCCTTCCAAATAAATAAATTAATAATATAATCACGACTATTATCCCCGAAGGGTTAGTCAGAGACTAAGCAACGAGGAACGCAAAAGCAGTCCACTGCCATAGTCTACTTTTTACCAAATAGTGACTGCACATGTGCTCAGCGTGACAGGTGGTGAGCCCATCGCCGCACTATGCTGTTGGATGTATGTGCAGTCTTTAGTCCAAGAGTCAAATAATGTCGTAAACATTTAGTGCACACCTGTACCCTCACACAGGAAAAGAGCGTTCATAAATCCATGTGGGTTATTTTGGTTTACAAAAAAATAAATAAACTACTTAATACGGACGATAATTCAAGTTTTTAATAAATTTTATTAAAAACTTTAATTTTTATTCACTGTCATAGGTAATAACCGTAACTGAATATTTTGCTAAACTTAATATTTACGGCATAAAGAACAATGTCAACTATTCAATGAATGTATAGGTTTGTTTAATTTTTCCATTTGTATAACCTCAAAACTCAATTTTAAAATGTCTAAATAACTTTTTTGTTAGAAGTTCCATTAAAAAATGGGGTTTACAGAAAAGCTTTCGGTATTAAACTACACAAAATAAAATATGTTTCCTCATTGTCCATGACAAATTAATATTAAGCCAAAGTTACTATGGACACTTGACATTGTTCATTGTGTTTTGTTTTTTTTCGGCATGAATCCACTAACTAGTTTCTGAACGTATGCAATTTGTCATGTATGTCCATAAAATATAATAAGCTTTAGTTATTATTCTGAGTGTATGTCCAATAAAAATGTCAACTACCTACCATAGAATAATATGATTTAGATAATACAAGCGGCCGCTCGCGGTTTCACCCGCGTCGTTCCAGTTCCCGTTGGAATATCGGGATAAAAAGTATCCTATGTGTTATTTCAGGTTATAACTATCTGCATGCCGAGTTTCATCCAAATCCATTCAGTAATTTTTACGTGAAAGAGTAACAAATATCCATACATACAAACTATCGCGTTTATAATATTAGTAGTATAGGATTCTGAGCTACCTGCATTTAACTCTACTTTTTGGTCAACTAGATCAAGTAGGTATCCTAGCAACTACATAAGCAAAACCTCTCAAACGAAAATCTCGGAGAGTCAAGTAGAATTCAAGTGAATTTATTGTTAAATGTGCATGTGCAAGCATTTCAAAACGTCTGGGACGACGACGAAAAGCGTGTATTGTGTGAAGTTTTGTATTTCATCTTAAGTCCAACGATGAGAACTAGTCTAAAGCGATTTGTAATGGTGGTGGATATCATGGAGAGAAATGGAGATTTAGCGAAGCACACTGGTGGTCTTACTTGCCACACGATGGGCCAAAAACAAATGGCGAACCTTTGCAAAATTAAATAGTAATGGCACAGGGGTATCCCGATTGGAAATTGGAATAGTGGCAAAAGGGTATGGTGATTGGAACCTTCCTGGCACAAGCCAAGGACCACCATCTCCAGTACCAGCAAGAGTTGGATTCCCCTGTGACGATTGAAGCTTCGAGTGTGTTCTATGAATAATGATTGATTTATTTTATAAAAAGATGTAGGTATGTCAGGCATTTTTGTTAATAATAAAATAATAGTAATACAATACAAATGTGTACAATAAAGAATCATGAGTGAGAAAACAGTTTTATTTTTATTTTGGCTGTCACCAATAAAAACTACAAAATAGTGATTTTTATTGAGTGATATTCGATCTTATATTATTCAAAGAATCAATCAATAGATCAAAGAAATATCGTTATTTTGTAAACATATTTGGGTACAATAGCATCCATCTCTTCCCGTTTTCCGTGCCTACAATAAATTAAATTAATTAGATAAATTTCACAACAACCGTAGCGACAGCTCTGTGAGGCGAATGACATTTAACCTAAGAGGATGTAATCACTACGTAGACATTACGATGGCTAGAAGTCATATGAAACGATGCGATCCGTCTAAAGCGAGTTCGTGCTTCCGAAGTTCACGGATTTTCATACATTAGCTCTCGTTCTATACGATCACGATTACGATCGTCCTATTGAATTTTAGTTCTCTAAACTAAAATACTTTGGTTTTCATACAAAATAATACGATTACGATAACCTTACTAGTATATACCATAATGATTCGTGCTGGCACGATATAAACTTTTGCTACCAAAATACTATCGTAAGAGTTATCGAATAGTAAGCAAATACGATTACTATACTATTACGAGAGTATTTCGTGCTAGGGGTACTGGGCACGGTGCGACTTTTCTGTTTAGTTACGGATCTCAATATCCAACTTCTGTCCGCTAAGTGAGTGTGTTGAAACTTGAAAGTCTTTGAGTACTGTGGACTTCGGCGGACGGCTCGTGGCCTCGCATCAAAGTTGTTTGCAAGATCTACTTTAAGGAGTGCGAGCGACCTGGGGACCCACTACCTCTTATTACTTTAATCAGCCGCATTACTTAAATCAATGGTAAGGCTTTTTGAAGTATTTGTAAAAATATTAAATTTTTTCTCGCTCTTAGAGAACACCGTTCATAGAAAAATAATTTGTAGGACTTGCGGACTTCACCCGCGTGAACAACCCGTATCCCGTCGTAACGAATTTCTACAAAAAATCTTTCATACTAACCTTGTCCTGACATTACAAACACAACTAAAAAAAAGCCAATTAGGTGATGCCGTTCTGAAGAGATGCGCGAATATGCATTCAGAGCAATTGATTTTTATTTACGTACTAGCTTCTGCCCGCGGCTTTGCTCGCGTTAGTGTAGTTTTTGTCAATCGGTTCTGTTTGTTCATCGATAGATACAGAAAGCACGTAAAACAATTAGTACGTTACTTATTTAATTCAGGTAGTTGGTCGATACAGGTAAATTACCTAGAGGTAAAATAGTTACTAAAATAGGATAAGGATAAAAGTGTGCTGGCGGAGCTGTGTGGAGCTGCGTGGAGCTGTGTGAGGCTGTGTGAAGCTGTGTGGAGCTGTGTGGAACTGTGTGGAGCTGTGTAGAGCTGTGTGGATATGTTTAGAGCTGTGTGAAGCTGTGTGGAGCCGTGTGGAGCTGTGTGGAGCTGTGTGGGGCTGTGTGGAGCTGTGAGGAGCTATGTGGAACTGTGTGGAGTTGTGTGGAGTTGTGTGGCGGCGGCTCTTTATTCAAAGATTACTGCCCAACCCATTTCTTCCTTGGGTGTCATAAAAGGCAACTAACGGATTAAAGACCGCAAATACCTTCAGCAGCAAAAAACGGCGATGGGCTCACCACATATTTATCACGCTGAGCACATGTGCAATTGTCATCGGTCTTCATTTCCTAGCCTCCGCCTAACCCTTTGGGGATAAAAGGCATGAGTATGCATGTGTTTCGGAAAAAAGTGAACAACAGAGTCATAGTTCTGCCTTGCCACAAATTAAAGATTCCACTTCATTGAAATTTGACATACTATCCTTTAATAACTCCGCTTGTCCTTAACCATTAATTTATGGGCACAAAAAGGAACATTATATTAGGGCGCTACTATAATATATATTACTAGCGGCCCGCCCGCGCCTTCGTCCACGCTAACTTAGAAATACTGTCAAAGTTCAGCCATTTAAAAAAATATACATACAAAATAAACAAAAACCATCCTCAGTTAACGCTCTATCTTAAAGTAATTTTTTTTATTTAAGATACAGACCTCTGTAGCTAAGTTAAGGCAGCCGCCCGGAATATTCACATGAGGTTGTCGTCTTTTTTCAGTGTTTAAAAATTCTACTTAAGTAGATATATTTAATAATAATATAAAATAAAAAAATAAAAATAAAATAAATCTTTCCTACAATATGTAATGATACTATGTTGAATGTTCATTTGGGACTAATACAAATTCTTGCCATGGGAAAAATAGGCTTTTTCAAATGCATCCCTGCTACCTGTAATGTTTTACTATGCGCTTTGATAATAATCATAGTAACATAAACTTTGATAGGAAACTGGAGTTTGCATTTTTACATCAAACTCGCTTATGGCTGCCTGCCGCTGAGCTTATTCTTCTAAACGCAATTGCATTTGAAGGGGCGACTCAGTCGCACTCATAGAAGCCCTACAAGCGACTTAGTCCTAAAACAACTTTGTTTGAAGGGGCGGCTCAGTAACTATCATAGAAGCCTAGTATTCTATGGCACCGTTGGCTAATGCATTGTTGAGTAATTAAATTGCTTTAAGCCTCGCACCGGGGTTTAACGGATTTGTTCGACGTCTTTTTGAATTGTTAATAACCCACATACTCGTATGTAGGTGTACGTTATATAAAAACATGGTTAATGACAGTATTTCACCTTTTGTTCAGCTTGCGATCTTGCCAGTACAGCAAATTTCGCAAGGTCGGGTCGGGTCGGATGGGCGACCAAATTAAACATCTCAAAGTCCTCCGTGCTGCAGAAGGCGGGCAAAGCCGTTGGTCCCGGTAGTCGCCGTAACATGGAAGTTGTTAAAACCCACCAACCCGTATTGGGCCTGCATGGTGGGATATGAATGACCCAATATGATGTTGTCCATGTGGGAAGATAGATAGATAGTTAGTTAATACTTTTATTGTAACATAATAACACAAACATAGCCTGAAATCTTGTGCCCATCAGTGGGACTTTTACACGCTGTGATGAAGGTTTATATTGCGTTATGGTACACACAATAAAGAGAGAGTTATATAAAAAATAGTTTTTAAGAAAGGCAATGTTTGCATTTGTAGCAACACAATAAAAAGAGAGTTATATAAAAAAAAACGTTTTTAAGAAAGGCAATGTTTGTATTTGTAGCAATGAAAAGTAGTTTTTAAAATCATACATATATATTACAATATATACATATATATTATAATCACGACTATTATTCCCGAAGGGTTAGTCAGAGACTAGGCAATGAGGACAGCAAAAGCAGTTCTCTGCCATAGTTCGCTTTTCACCAAATAGCGACTGCACATGTGCTCAGCGTGACAGGTGGTGAGTCTTTTTCGTTTCTAGTTCGTTAGTCGCCTTTTAGGACACCCAAAGGCCGAGAGCTGGTGGTAGTATTCTTTCACCGATACGCGACACGATGTTAAATCACTTCTATAATAGTTTATTATCTTATAATTCATTGTATTGTGTGAAGGTGTTCTGGATAAACGTTGACAATGATTTAAGTCACATGTAACGTACTTTTCTTAATCAAAAAAATATTATTATTATTATTCTTGGCCGTGTAGTTAGACAGAAACCAAGCAAGACCGATTCACTGCGTAAGCACAGATTAAAGAAGAGTTAGCGTAAGTTCCGCCCAATCATAAAACGTTTTTAGGTACATCACAGATTTTGTGATCCTCTTTAAAAAAACCGTAACGAGAATATAAATTATACGTTTCTCGTGTATATAAAAAAACATGGTGAGCAACCGCTCCAACCAACTAATTGTTAATTTGCTCTAAGTTATTGACTTACTTTTTCCATTTAGTACCTTACCGATACTAGGTCGTAATTTCTTTTTGCTGACAGTCGAGGGCTGACAATATTATAGTGCAATCACGTGTACGAGTATTATGTGACGAGCAAGCTTAGCACATGCAATATTCACTTTAAATACTTTTTTATGACTCTGAGCTGTCAAACGAGCTTTGTGTGTGCGACACCAAGGTTATTACGCGCCAACCGGAGAGGTTCAGTTTTCTATGCTTCCATCCCTTTAATTTCACTGTAACTATATCTCACTAATTATTTAAAACGTATATTTTAATTGTTAAGTCTACAAAACTGAATACAATCCGTTAATAATAAAAAACTATACAAAAATAAAAATAAATGACAAACATAAAAACAAATGACAAACGCAAATATGCAACAAATTGTGAAGGCTTCACTTCCAATCGAGGCAAGATTAAGGTTTTTTTTGGTAGAGGTTTTAAAACCTGTAAATATCGATATATTTACAGGTTTTAAAGCCTCTATTATGCAGTCGAGGTATCATAGCATGTTGTCTAAGTCGCATTTCGTCCAAACGTATTAGTCGCATTTTGTCCAAGTCGTATTTTATTCAAGCCTTATTTGGTCAAAGTCGCATTCTGGCAAGGTCGCATTTGATCAAAGTCGCATTTTGGCAAGGTCGCATTTGGTCTCATTTTTAACCGATATCGTAAAAGGAGGTTATCAATTCGACCCGCAGATAATTATGTGTTTGTATGTATGTAATAGTATGTTTGTCCATGTCACAGATGAAATAATCATGTAGTTCCCAGAAAATAGAAATCGGATTGAAATGATTTTTTTTCGTAAGGTACCTATCGCTTAACTAAGGGAACAGTGCAAGAAAAAAATATTATAAAAAGTATGTAAGTAGTTACTACTTACTTAGATTACAATCTCTTTCGTAACTAGCTCCTAGAACTGCTGGTGTTCTGAAACCTAAATTGCTTGGTCAAATTGCGACTTGGACAAACTGCGACTTGGACAAATTGCGACTTGGTTAAACTGCGATTTGGACAGCAATTTGTGATTTGGACAAATTGCGACTTGGACAAACTGCGATTTAACAATTTAATATGGTTTTTCAAAGTTGGACGAAATGCGACTTGGACATCATGCTATGATACCCTAGCGACGAAGGCTCGGGCGGGCCGCTAGTAAATAATAACCAGACCTTTTTGGTAGCGAAAGGCGAATGGTGAACTGCCATTACTTCTAACGAGTCAGGTCGTCGTCCTGCCATCAATATTTTTCTTTGACAAATGTTTTATGTTCTTATGGAAAAGTAATTTACGGTATTATAATTTGGCACTGTTCTCTTGGTTAGAGGTTAACTCCAAAATGGACCCCATCCACGAATCCGGCTGTGCTGTATGCATAGGCCACATACTTACTTTAAGGGTATGTTCAGATGATGAGCGCTCAACGCGCGTTTTGCTAACGCGCGTTTACAACTACATGTATTTTATTCTAGGAGTGCACATGCTAACGCGCGTTTCTGTACCGTTCTATAAACACGCAGTAGCAAATCGCGCGCTGATCATCTGAACTTACATTTAGAAGATAAAATAGAACGTTTATTTAGAAGACAAAACAGCCTGGTTATAATAATATATTCACATTATTTTTTCTTAATCCGTTATCTTTATAACTGGTTGTACAATTTGGTAACGACACATTGTTTTGTAAATGTCGTTACTTCTCTAGTATTATAAAGCTGTGGAGTTTCTTGCGTCCGTTCTTCTCCACAGCTAAAAGACGTCCTGAATGTGTTTTTGCCCATCCATCCATATAGAGATGTAAATTGAAGTTTAGACGATTCAAAATGCTTATTTTAAGCTTACTGAATAAAGACATTTTGATTTTGATTTTGTACCCTAAGGCTAAGCGTATGCTGAGACGCAGACGACGCAGTTTCTCGCAGTGCAGAGCAGAGGGCCTACTCTTTTTCCCCGAAACAAAATTTCGGCTGATTTTCGTTTGCTATACAGCGGTTTCTATTATTTCCGAAATTTCGTTCATACAAAATAGGTTTGGCATTTAGATTATTAGTTTAAAGAAAATTGTTTGAAATACCAAAAATAATAACTTTAAACTACTAACTTAAGTCCTAAGGTCAGATACGTTCGTTGCCAGCAGTGATGTGAGGCTAACGCATGGTGTTACGCTGCCCGCATGTGTGCACAACGCAAGGTTCAATGTTTGCCGCTTCCCGATATGATTTTACACTCTATACGCGTAATTCTAATGACCAATTCAACATTTGCATAGGTTACATAGGGTATCACATTGAAATGAAAATTGTCAAAGACATAATCTCTTTACTCAAGTAAACTTAATAAATTAGCACTTTCGAATGGTCTAAAAACATTTTTACCTACCACCCATTCACGACGTCTTTTAGCTGTACATGAAAGTAAAGCATTATATATACTATTTACATTTCCAACGTAGATTTAGTATTTAGATAGGTGTGTTGAAGTCCCGTTTGATGAAGTCCCAAAGGATACGCCTTTGAAGTCGGCGCTTGCTTTTACTCGGAGTATTCATTTTACGCCGTTAGATGAGCGTTGAAAATTAAAGCGTCATTTTCTCCCATTGAAATGAAGCGCAAAATATTTTTTAATTACGACTATCATGCAGTGCTCCTTCGCATGCAAGAAGCCATGGCGAGGTTGCTGGCACTGCGCCAGGCTCCATCTCAAATGAAGCCTCCAGCTAAGAGAGAGCCGCGGGGGCGGCGCGCGCGGCCGTGCGGTGAGCTCATTTACGCTGGGCGGGCGGGCTCGTGCGGTCTCTTGTTTTCTTCATTAGAACTGCGCCACTAAGACCTCATTTTTCCCAATTTCTGTGATGAATAGGTCGTTAGCTGCAAACATAGTCGGTAAGCATAGTGATATCTATGGATGAACATTTGTTAAACGCACGCCGCGGCCATATCGTGATACCAGTAAATGGTACCTATAACTTACCGGTGTTTTATTACTATACTTGGCTGATTGTATTATTAATGTTGCGTATGCCCATTGCGAATCCTATTGATATTTAGTTTGTACTGTTTCTTGTTTTATAAGTTTTTGATTTATTTTATAACGAATGAAAAAGTATTACGGTGTTAAGTCTTAAATCGTGCACTGCAAAGTAACAAAAAAAATGAGTATAGAAATAGGTAGTTAACAATGGCACTGCACATAATTCGGCATTAAACATACGTGTATGTTTAACAGAAGCACGGAAGAGTTGCATATATCTATGTGCGACTATAAATACGAACAACTTTTTTTTTTTATAAAAGAGGGAGGCAAACGAGCAGGCTGGTTACCTGATGGAGAGTAATCACCGCCGCCCATGGACACCCGCAAAACCAGAGGAATCGCAGACGCGTTGCCGGCCTTTAAGGGAGGTATAGGAAGGAATAGGAATTGGGAAGAGGGGGGGGGGGGGGAAGGGGCCTCCGGAACCCTCACTGGTCGAACGAAACACAACAGCACCAAGTGCCGTTATTTCACGCCGAATATTCGTGAGAGGGTGGTATTACGCCGGGCGAGCCGGCCCAATGCGTGCTGCAACGCAGCGTGGCTCTGCCACTCAGTCAGTGTTACTCATTTAGCACCACCCAGGGATCACGTGTAGGGTCTCAAGGGTAAACCTACGGACGCGAGCAACTTTAACCCCCAAAACTTACTTAAGAGCCGCATGGTAATGCCACTGTAGTACATTTGCAGTTATATTTATCGTTTTTATCGAAATATGATAATATTATCATTATAAAATCTTTATTTCATATGAAGTAACAAGTTATTCTGGTATAAATTTGCTTAATAATATTATCGTAGATAGGAGAAATTCACAGTTAACTTAAAGCGACTTTTGAAGTTTTTTGGTTTGGAATAAGATTTTTTTCTATTATAAAATCAGCGATATCTAAAAATTCCGAGGCCGCTACGAACTATACGACTATAAAAGATAACATTCAATTTTTTTTTCATTTGTTTAGAACAGTAGTTCAATCTAGGAACTCAAAAAAAGGGCCTGGTGCATTTTATGAAAATATTTCTCTGCAATTTTGGGATTAAATAAAAAGTTATGCAAAGTTTACACAAAGCGAGGCCTCTACGAACTATGCCAACAGCTATTCTACACTATTCAATAAGTCAAAATTGTTAATGTATTTTTGTGTCTGAGATCAAGGACGCCAAAATTGGACATTTTATTCAAATATCACAGTAGAGATGTAATAGGGCACTTAACAGCGTAAAGGGTTGGAGTTAAGGATTAGGAATATTTTTAGAACTAAAAATAAATATCCATATTATGTATATGTATTTGCTACTTTATGTGGTCACTCCTGCGATGCATTGACATGGAGAGTAATAAATATTATTATGCTTTACCATTTTACTTGTTACGATGATCCTAATGCAATAGACAAATATCGTCCTTGTTAATACTAACTAATATTAAAAATTCGAGATTGAGTTTGTTTGTTACTCTTTCACGCCTTAACTACTTTTTATTGTGTGACAGGCTTGCATTTAACCACTATCACATCTGATGGTAAGTGATGATGTAGAATAAGCCTAAGGTGGTACATGCTTGCCTAGAAGAAACCTGTTCACTCAAGATTTGAAGACCCCAATATCGTACCTGATAGGAAAAACCGACTTTGGCAGGGAGTTCCACAGCTTTCCAATACGAATGATGAAAGTAGACGCATAGCGCTTCGTAAGCATATGCGGATGAAGAAAGATGCGGGATAGAGGAATTAAATCGAATAATTCCATGGCACACTCTCCGAAGTGTATCCTATAAAAAAC
This sequence comes from Scoparia ambigualis, assembly GCA_963921215.1. NCBI lineage: Eukaryota > Metazoa > Arthropoda > Insecta > Lepidoptera > Crambidae > Scoparia > Scoparia ambigualis. Next base: position 44,779,632 of record OY992501.1, on the reverse strand, counting down.
TGAGGACGGCGCCATTGTTCTAAACTCTGCAGCTTGGCGTCACAAAGGTTGTCATTGTTGATGAGCTTTTTAGCTCTCCTATCAATAGACTCCAGTGCCCCAAGTTGGTATTTAGCGGATCCATCCCATAGGTGAGAACAATACTCCATACACGACTACACTACTCAACCGATCATCACGAAATTTTGCACGTACACGTTGTCAAGGGTACAGAAAAGGATATACGATAAGTACTTTCTATTTCGGTAAAAAAAAATCCTATGACATAGTAATGTAGTCCACGCGTACGATGTCGAGGAAAAATTGACTGTCCTGTAAAATAACGTCATATCTGCAAGAGAGTTGTATCGCAGATATGATGTTATTTTTCAGGATCGTTGAAATGCTAGTGTCATATAACCGCGGGCAGTCTGTTTCGCGCTGCCATACATCAGTATGGCAGCGCGAAACAGACTGCTGGCACGCCGCCAGCGACACTTCCGCCATGTGCGGCGGGAGCAGCCGATTGCGGATTATCCTTTGATTTCCCCGCGCCGATACAAGCGCGTACACACGCGCGGATACACGCTCGGATACACGCGCGGATACACTCTCGGATACATGCGCGGATACATGTGCGGATACATGTGTGGAACTGCGGATACGTAGGTATGCAAATACACGCGCGGCGACGGTACTGTTGAACTCGTTGTTAATTTTTAATAAAGATCTGTGACTCCTCTGGTTATGCAGGACACCCGCAAAACCAGTCGCAGATGCGTTCGGGCCTTGAGAAGAGAAGGGCCTCCGGTAATCCGGTACGGTAGTACGCTGTAGTAGTACAGTTGTACCCCGGAGGACTGGGGAATACTATCTTTTTATAACCATAACCGTTCAATTTTCAGATACTTGAAACCAAGATCGCATCAAGTGGTAGGCCCCCGCTAGGTAGCCATTTTTTGGTACGTTTACATTTGACACATTCGTTGCAGACTGCGGCTTAACAGGCTTTTTAATATTTTTTCTGCATCTGTAACAAATTTTACTAACATAGTTTTAAGCAATTTTTGTAACTAACACATTAAGGGTGTATACCCGAAATAAATAATTTGAATTAAATTGAATTTACAAACAGGGTTCTCTTGGTTTATAATTTTCGATTAAAATGAGACATAAGTATGTGCTCGCCGCTCACTCGTCGAATTCATCTCGTTAGCGCTCCGATTCACATTTCGCAAAGTTAAATTGAGTCTCTCATTTCCGTAAAATGTTTGACTACAGTTTAATTGGAGGATAGCAGTCAGTGGCAATGTTTGAAGTGTAAGAAGAATGATTAATCACGGGAAACGTTCTGTGCAGCTTCACGTATCGTAGTGTGTGGGACTTGAAAAGGCGACAACTAATCACGGACTGTATAATTTTATAAGCGATGATAATTTTGCACAATCATAATTACTGATTACAACACGACTACTTTAACATGCAACCAAGATACAATCTACTCGAAAACTCAGCTAATTTCAAATTTTGTCAAAACAATAGTTATTTGCACAATAATTATAAAGTTGAAGTGCAGCAGTCAATTTTATCTTTGAAGAGGAAGTAGGTAGTTTTTAGTTATTATTCTTACTAATCCTGGTTTGTCCCCTTGCTTGGCAAAGGCCTTCATACCATCTTCTTCCACACCATAGAAGTACAGTTCGTTCCTCCAAATTTTGGGCCTGCCGCGACATCTCGCCGTCGTGGTACGTTGCATGGGCTCCAAATAGGTAAAACATTGACCTAGTAGTATAGACAAGAACGTTCATACAAACCATTTGTACATATTCTGGAATGAGAGACCTACAGTTCGCTGCAGCCACTGCAGCGCTTAAACATTTATGGCGTCTAATCAACAGACAGACATAGCAGCGCCGCAGCCCAGATCGGTCAAAGACAACGTAGTGTGTATCAAGATGGCGTCCCAAATAGATTGTCAATAACAATAATTTGAATAAATATCTTTTCTATTTTAATAACACGATATAACTACATAATAATGACTTTAATTACAATTAATTTCACAAACTTGACAACTGAATTGTAGTAAACGTCTAGGTGACACTTTGAAAAGAAATAAAGAATTATTTTCGCCGCTCCGCACGCGCGAAAGTCAAAGCCACACTAAAGCAAGGTGCCGAGTCGACTCCGCAGATGAGTGGAACATAGTGCGTGTTTGGAACGGCCTATCTAGTGTAACGTATATATCGCTGGTAAAAAACATCAGCCTGTAAACGTTCCACTGTTGGGCACAGGCCTTCCCACGTGGATAGTGCATCACACGGGGAGGTTGGGCCACAACCCCCCACGCTGGCCCAATGCAGATTGGTGGTCTTTAACGACTGCCACCTTTGGACGACAACCAGGACCAAAGGCTTTACGTGCCTTCCGAAGCACGGAGGAGCTCGAGATATTTGTAATTTGGTCACCGATCTAGCGACCCGGCTTGCGAAAGTTGCTTTGCAGGCAAGATCGCAAACCGAACGCGCTAGCCGCTGCGCCATCGAGCTCCTCATATCCAAGTAGGTAGTTTAGGTGAAATCACCTAACGAGCTATTGTGACACTAAAGTACGTTAGAATTCTGATACTGTTTGAGCAGACCGGTTCAAATAGTATCTAAAGTCACAATGGCGTGGCAGCAGGTTGACCCAGAGCGGGGCGCCCCGGTATCTCACTATATGCTACGGTGCTACATTGCTACGCTACTACGCTGCTACGCTGCTACGTTGCGACGCTGCTACGTGTGCTCGATGCATGTTTTATTTGTATTGAATGATAATATTACAAATGTTCTTGTTTAACTAACGTGTATACAAGATGATCAAACCAAATGTTAAGATATTTTGACTTTTATTAAATCTTCAAATTTTCATCATTAACATAACCCCATAGGAAATAATAAAGTGGCGTGATATTAGGCGATCTCGCGGGCCATTTAATGGGGCTGTCTGTACCCATCCAGTTAAGTTGAAATTGATAATTTCTGTCTGAGGTCTACCTACACAAAATTTCTTAGCATTATTCTCACAGGGTCAACTTTTAACGAACGCGACATTCGATTAGGTACCTAATTAATATTTTTTTTGCGTCTAAAAAATGGTTACCATTTATCTTAAAAAAATGTAGTAAGCTATATTTGGGATTTTTTTTCAATTATTGATACAGGATTCCATTAAAAATGTGTTCCTTGAGATTTTTTATTCATCAGTATGAGATTTAACAAAAAAAATTGAGTGCTGTTCTTATTAAATCTAAAATCGACGCCATGGTTCCTAAGAACAAAATCCCATCTCTTATAGTTTTTGATTTCTCCCTACTGACCCATTTGGATTTGATTTGATTTGATTTGATCACCCTGTATATTAATTGATAACACACAAGTCTAATACAAGCTTGTGAAAACAAAATAAAGCACCCACTTAATCACTACACTTGTAACAAGGCAGCTAAAGCCTTGTTGGTTTTTGTAACCTCCTTTGTGAATGACATTCTTTTATATCTAGTTTTAAATTAAAAATTCATAAATTTACTTGCATTCTCTGTCTAGCCTCTGTTTTTATTATAGCTCTACTCTTTGGTGTAAATGCAGTTTAGATTCATCCGCGGAGCTAGAATGAGCTACTTCTAATTATTATTTTCTTTACCAAGTTATTGTTGTTTATGAATAGTGCATTATTATAACTAGGCAGTATCAGGCATATGTCCTGATTTAATAATATTTAACCTAAACCTACATGTACCTAGTCCAGTGTTTAGTGTCCTAACGCTTAAATTGTGCTTCATCTATTGAGTAACCATTTATTTAAAATAATATACGTCTGAACTCATCGTCACTTTTATCTTCATTCTACTTCTCCTCATTGTGTCACTCCTCCGTTCCTCCGCAGCGTGACACACTTCCCTTTCGTCCAACTTGGGAATCGAAGCCTCCAGATATCAAACCGGGCTTAGCTACTCGGTCACTAAATTACAAATATTTATTATAAAACCTTTTTTTTATTATAAAACAAATATTTATATGTTATAATAAGTTACAATTTAATGCTAACACGTTTAAGTTACTACGATTTAAAAGATAAACAAGTTAGCCAATAGCTTGACAAAATAAAAATAGAATTTCATGTCTAGTAAAATTCTGCGAGTCGTGAATGGTACTACACTACAACGAGTACTACTACACCGCTTCTCATCTCAGACTATTCTGAGATGAGATGCGGTGTAGTAGTACTTGTACCGGCTGAGCGTAGCTTCTGCTACTACAGTAAGCAAAGTAACCACTTTTCCCGCCACCTTTCCTGTTGCGCCAGGGAATTCAGGGAGAACGCGCTTCGTATCGCGGAAAGGCAAATTGTATCATAACTTTATGAAAATAAATATGCAGCTCACTCTAATTTAAATGGAAAATACCAGTTAACTTTTTTGTTTTTAACTGACTGCCAGTTCACAATAAATTTGTCTGACATTTTGACGACCTCCGTGGTCGAGTGAACGCACTTCGGGTCTGGCGTCAGTCGCGCCATCTCTGAGGTCCCGGGTTCAATTCCCGGTCGGGTTAATTTAGAGAAACACCGTTTTTCTAAATTGATTTTGGGTCTGGGTGTTTTTTTTAATTTTTATGTATATTTATCCGTTATCTTACCATATAAACGAGTTTAAAAAAGATTACTTATCTTGGGCTAGATAAATGATGTGAGCGTAAACAAATATAATTTAAAATTTAACTTAATGCTCCGATTTGTATAATTATTTTTGGTATAGTGGCTCACTAAAAGGATACATACCAACCCATTTCTTCCCTTGGGTGTCGTAAAAGGCGACTAACGGACTAAAGACTACACATACATCTAAAGGCATAAAGCGACGATGGGCTCAACACCTGGCACGCTGCGAACATGTTCAGTCGCTATTTGGTGAAAAGTGGACTAAGGTAGAGGACTGCTTTTGCGGTCCTCATTGCCTGTCGCCACTGACTATGTCGCCACTGACTAACCCTTTTGAGGCAACTAGTCATGTATCTGTATGTATGTAGGTATGTATGACATGTGGCAGTTTAAGTGCTTACCGCCCACCGCATAAGTGCATTCCGTTATAGATTACAACGTGTCCCGAACTCCCGAACTAGTACTAAAGGCTTTAAAGCTGAATGCCGATGGGACGTGGATGTTTTGATAATCAAATAGTCGCAGTTTAAGCGTTTGTAGGTGTAGTTTGCGAGAGCTCTTTGACGCTTTGAAAACGGTATAGAGCAACGACCTGTTAAAAAACTAATTGGAGTTTCATATTTACCATAAGTGCATAAGTGAAAATTTTATTCATATATAATATTTCAAATTTAGAGTTTTTTATTTACCTTGTAATTTAGTTTGCTGTACCTAATCTAGGACAAGCTGTTCATAGAGGCACTTACAACTTAGTATTGTTAGAAACTAAGATAAATTAAATACGATATCAAATTACACAGTGTGGTCTACACAGTCAGAGGGATTACGTAAATGGAGTGGCAAACATCGTTGTACGCTCTTTGAACAAGTTAAATATTCAGTGATATCTGCTTGCTATTTTCTGAATACCTTGTGCACTCCGTTATTTTGAGGTGAGGCGACGCGACGGTAGCCGAGCGGATAGATACTCGTCGAGGTTTAATCCCCGTAGCTCCGTTAGACTACTAACGTGAACCCACACACCCACCCCCAGTGGCCGCTAAGAACCATTGAATAGAGCATAACGCAGATACAAGTAACAAATGAATAAAATTCTGCTTACTATGAGTTATTCCGATCGGATCCCTTTTTTTTTTTTGTTTTTTTTTTTTTTTTTATTGTTTCTTATTACAAATACATGAATGCCTTACTGCTATACATAGTCCCGCAAAACTGTTTACACAGTTTGTCTGCAGGATCGGTTGAGTTTGAGTCTCAAATCTATATATCACAATATATACTTACAGCTTAGCTACCTAATTATTAAATTAATGTATTCAATAAATACATTTTTAACAAATGATGTTGATTTGATCTGATCCCCTGCTGGTTATTATTATGTTTTAATTCCTGTCTGATCCACTATAAACTTTGTCATTCCGATCTGATCCCCTTACTCTTTTTGACAGGAAAGTACAGTCAAGGGAAAAAGAGTTGTACATGTTAAAGATTTTTTTTTTCATTATTGTCACTTACATGAAAACTTTATAACGATTAAAATACATTATAGTCGTTACACACTGTATACTGTACGGGACGTTTATTGCCATTTTTTAAGGTTTGCTTTTATACGGGTGTTCGCAATTTCCTTTGAAAGGTAAATGTATCGGTTTATTAGCCTAAGGCTGCGTTAGCTGCATTGAAATTGTAGGTTTATTTTTTAACAAAATGAGTTAAAATAAAATGCATTTGTAGGGTTAATAAATGCAGCGGTTTGCGATTTTGCCAGTTAACTATGTATATTAAAGCTGGTTCACGGGATGAGTGACCAAAATAAAAAGATAACATCTCAAGATCCTTTGTGCTTCGGAATGCGTAAAGCCGTTGGTCCCGGTTGTTGTTGTAAGATCAAGCAACGCTCTCAAAGTGTCTGCACAAAATGAGTACCTATCTAGAGAGATGTTTAGGTACTCAACTCATTGATCTAGGACACATTCGTCAGATTCCTTTTTCGTCAGAATAAATTACTGGCTGTTTCTTTAATGAAGAAAACGGACATTTATTCGGATTCCGCTTTCGTCAGAATAAAATGTCGACTGTATTTTTCTGACAAAAGCGGAATCTTTTTGTTAAGTATTGCTACTCCGCCCAAACACATATTATACGTCAAATGTATATGTCAAAGCAGCCACTATTCTGCTACGATTTAGTATAGGATTGTGTATCTAGCTTTCTAAGTGATCGAAGGTTCAATCAAACATTTCATCACTAATAACCAGTTGGGTTTAAATTGCAATGGTGTGTGAAATATAATAATAATTTTGATGGCACCAGCTAATTTCGCGCCGTTGCCATGTCAACATGTTGTAAATCGCCACGACGTTACTGAGGCCCCTACTCTGTAACCCATAGAATAATAACTAAAGCATAGAAGGAGTCCAAATGAGACTCGTATAGTTGTCCTATTTTTTCAAATGGGCCTAAACATTGAAAGAAAAGAGACAAAATAAGTTGCCAAAAACGTCAAAATGTCTAGCGAAAAAAAAAACCGGTTACCATTTATGATACAAATTTCAAAAGCAACCTATACAAATGTAATTCGAATGGTGACCAAACGGAGTGCCCACTCAAATGTCATAGCACTCCTTCTATGCTTTAGTTATTGTTCTGAGCTCTAACCGCATCCGCAACTTTGTCTGCCCGTGATTCGTCGTAGGCGGCTGTGTGTGCATGTACTGCGCCAATCGCTAGTGAAAAAAACAGCAGCGCGCGTGCATTGTACGACCAATTGCGGGCTAACGAAGTTTCGGTTTCGCTTAGAGAGTAGGGCCTCTGATACCGGTGCCTACTACGGAGCTACCGAGTGGAAAAGTAAAGACACGTGTTTACAGTTGGTTTTCGTGTGTAAGTAAGTTTCCCGGAATGTTAATGGAAAAATATGATGAACATTTAACAGTTCATATTGTTAAAACTAAATGTTCGTGTAGTACACTCAAGGTGTTTTTTTTCTTAAATAATGGCTTCGTGCGTTCTGCACATTTAGCCAGTGTCAAGTAATAGAGATAAAGGTGAATATTTTCTTGATAAGAGTAGGATAATGAGTGACAATATAAACGTTTAATGGTAAATGTTATTCCCTTCCAAACCCCTCGAATTTCAGTAAAAGTGTTGGACTTTACTGGGATCTCACACGGACTTCTTGAGAGAATTTGAAAGTGATGTTGCACTGTTTTGTATGATTTGCCAACACTCAAGCACGTTCACGAACACTCAACGGTTAATATTACACCATTATTTCACAACAATTGTCGAAAAAAAACATTTTTTTAAAAAACAAACAAAACTGCAGACATGACTCTTCACTTTCCCGCCAAGTGGTGTCCTCATGGTGCTATCACATACAACCATGGACGTAATAGTTTTTGATTAAAGGTAATAGTATATTACGTCTATGGTTACAGCAAAACAGTCACAGACAAATAATAAGAAGTATATGTCTGTGTGGTCCGAGGTGAAAACAGTGCAATGCGACTTTTTCCGCCCCCTTTAATAATGGCTTGGTGCGGTCAGCACATTTAGCCAGTGTCAAACAAGATAATAATAGTAAATGTTTTCTTTGTGTAAAGTAGCTATGTTAATGAGTGATAATATGAACGTTTAATGGTAAATGATATTCCCCCAAACCCCTTGAGTTTCAGTAAAGAAAATATGATTAGTGATGTTGAACTGTTTTGTTTTATTTGCCAACACTCATGCACGTTTACGAGCACTTAACATTGCACTTAACAGTTAATAAGCCACCATTATTTTACATTATTATTCGACAAAACAAAAATTATAGAAAATTAATTAAACAGCAAACATGACGCTTTACTTTTCCGCCAAGAAGTCCCAAGGCCACTTTCAAATGCACATACATCCAACAGCATAGAGCGGCGATAGGCTAAACACCTATTCGGCTGAGCGCATGTAAACGTGGACTACATCAGTGGACTGCTTTTGCGGTCCACTTTGCCTAGCCTCTCAGCCCCCAAGCGGTCGCATGAGACCGCACCTACAAAAACACACTTGACTTTGTACCGTGTTTTCTTAGACTTACAGACTACTTTAGTATGAACAAGTTTGATTATTTCGGTTATGTGGTACATTTTATGCATCGTGATCGCAAAATATCGCATAGTCTATTCTGTTAAATTTGACGTTGACAGTTGCGCCAATTTTTGTGTCAGAAAATTTCCACGAGTGAGTCTCTGACTAACCCTTTGGGGATAATAGTCGTGAATCTGTGTATGTATTTCTAAGGATTATAAACAAACAAAGAACATTTTACCGAAGCTTATTTTTCCCAACATTTACGAGTATATTGGCAATGTGCAAATCGCACTTAGCTAAAAAAACACGAATAGGGTAATTTATAACGGCGCGGCGACGCGTTTCAAAGCTAGATGTTCAAAAAAAGTTGAATTATTTTAATTATTAATATAGTACATCTAATGGAACGGAAATAAAATGGAATATTTGGAGAGGTGTACGCGGCACATCACTCGTAAATAGTTTCTGCTTAGCAGTGCATGATTTGACCAATGACGATGCTCGAAATCTTAACACCACAAGATTTCGAGCGTAGTGATTGGTCAGTTCATGCACTTCTAAGCTCCGCTCAGCTCCGCCTCAGTGGAAACGCAGCCATACACCTCGCGCATCGTTCCGCTAAATGCCCCGCGCACCGCTCCGCCTGTGCACAGCGGCCACTGTTGCCACCATTTAACTGTCTGTGGTCTAGTGGTTTAGAGCACCGGTCTTAGACACAGAGGCCCCGTATTCGACTCTTAACGGGGGATATTTGTTTGTCCTCGGTTAAGTCCGCCTAGCTAGCTACCACCATCTTATCTTAATGTGTCGCCATAACATCAATGTTTGTGGTTTTGATGTGTTTCGGCAGTTATAGATAAGATAGCCAGTTCTCAGTATTGAGGATGCGGGTGAAGTGCGCTTTCATCTTCGTTCTTATCATCACTTAACATCAAGTGCTTACTCGTAAATTAATGAAATAAAATAAAAATAGGTAAATGCCAGACAGTCAGACGGGAGGCCCCGCCCGCGACAAATCACGTTATCTCTCCGCCAGTGCAATCTGTGTTTTTTAATGCAATTGCAAACCAACGCTGCAACACCCGTAAAGCTGAGTGCAGTTAGGGTTACCATTTAGGAGTTTGAAAAGTCCTTACAAACGCCTGACATTTCGATAAAAGTCCGCACTTTTTAGTCACAAAATGGAAACATTACCTACCTCCTCACTTTTTATGTTTTGTTTTTAGATAAATGAGAAGTAATAAAGATTAAAATCGTCAACCGTAGACTTATTTGATATACTTAACTTACATAAAATGTAGTTTTGTTACTCATATCCCAAAACCCAGAAAAATTAAAGAGCCAGACAAAATCCGGACTAGAGTCTAAAATTCCGGACATGTCCGGATTATCCCGATGAGATTCATCGGGATAATCCGATAATCCGATAAGTGTAGTAGACAAACAAACATACATACATACATACTCGTACGAGTAAGTGTATGTACGTATGTACGTACATATGTATGTACATACACTTACGACTGTTATCCCGTGAAGGTTAGTCAGAGGCTATGCAATTAGGACCCCAAATCAGTCCTCCGCTATTGTCCACGGTTCACCAAGTAACAACATCACCATGTGCTTGGCATGCAGGGCTGTGAGCCCATCGCCGCTCGTTCGTCGTTTGCTGTAGGATATACGATATGTGCAGTCCGTAGTCCGTTAGTCGCCTTTTACGACACCCCAGTGAATAGAGGGGTTGAAAGTACTATACTACTAATGAAAAACCCTCAGAACAATATATTGTTCTGAGGAAAAACCTGACAATCTAAACTAATTAAGCTAATAAAATCTATTTGGGTCAATCCTGGGTGAAGCGTTCTTCGCGTCAGAGCCGTGGCTTTCATTTTTTCTCGTGACTGGTGAAAACAAAAATTACATGGCAAAAGAAGGTTTAAAAACAAGGCAGTCTATCAATAAGGCACGGTAATTATGTACAGAAATTAATTGTCATAGAAATGTGGTCAGATCCATGGCCGATTAAACAGATCCATGGCTTAAATCCACGGATTTTACAGCCATTGATCTGTCGACAATTTAAAAATAAATCTATTTTTAGATAACTATAAATAAAAACGTATTCATTTTGATTTCAATACCTATTCGGGGATGAATGCAATTTTGTTCTTGGGACAGTTAAGTGTTAACTATTCCTAATTTAGTTGCGACCACGCACCGGAAGACGTAGTGTGGGCATGCCTCCAACAAGGTGGTCCGACGATCTGGTGAAGGTCGCGGGTAGCCGCTGGATGCAAGCAGCACAAGACCGGTCGTGGTGGAGATCCTTGGGGGAGGCCTTTGTCCAGCAGCGGACGTCTTCTGGCTGATGATGATGATGAATGAATAGCACCACGTCCTTCCTGACGAAGTGCTGCAGCACAACTGGCGATGGTTTGGAACAATCACAAAACTCTTACCACGTATTCAATGTAGAAGGTAAACATAATTTCGTCGCGCGATTCAACATATGCCCACCGCGTGACATTTTACTGAACGACAGACACAAGAATTTCGATGATATTAAAACAATGAATACATGATTTGATAGAGGCACTCTTTTCGTATTAAACAAAGTATTCATTAACGCAGTCTTAAAAATGTAAAAAATATAATACATAATTACACACCGAGCGCCGCGCGTGTGTCATGTAAAAAGCTTGTCAAATCACCCCATTTTTCAGTTTCAAAAGAATACTTATGCAATTCATTTTGTAAAATATTGGTTTTAATTCATATGCTTTAATACTACATAAGTTAAGTAAACATATAAATGCTAATTTAATTTAGTGTGTTGTATATTATAATTTATATTATGCTGTGACCCTCAAAATCAAGTGTCCCAGGATTGACCCATTTACATGCTACTTGTATAAACATTTGAGTAATCAACTGTTCTGTGATCATACTGTAGGTGAGTTTGTGCTACAAAAGCTTAATGAAACGAACCGAAGTAATAATAACGCTCGGCCTGAGTCCAGAAGTCCGGGGTTCAATTCCTAGGTAGGGCAAAGTGTGTTTCGGATTTGTCGATACATCGCCCGGGCCTGACTGTGATCGATCACCGACGCGCATTTGGCAAGCGGGTGATTAAGCCAGTATCCATCTATTGTAGCGATGACTTGATTTCAATGATGAAGGCCTTATTATGCTTATCCCAGTAGGACACACCAATTATCTAAACCAAGATAAGTATTTTTTTGAAACTCGTTATTATGGTAAGAAAACGAATAAATATATATACGAGTAAACATAGAAAATAACACCGAGACCCGAAATCAATATAGACCCGACCGGGAATTGAACCCGGGACGTCAGAGATAGCGCAACGCCAGACTCGGTGTGCTAACTACTCGACCACGGAGGTCGTCAAAACAGGACAGTTTGTAGGCTTTACCATCCTAACTAATATTATAAACGCGAAAGTCAGTTTGTTAGTTTGTTTGCTGTTTGTTACGCTTTCACGCTTAAACTGCTAAGCCGATTTTGAGACATTTTGGTATAGAGACCGACGGGGTGATAAAGACAATTAGAGGCTACTTTTCCCGGGAATTTCATCATGCCAGTTACAAGTATTAATGTGTATTTGTAAAAGTACAGTTGTACAGTATATTTAATTTAAAATTGGGTCTCACAGCACGTGTTGTTGCAAGAAGAACTCGGGTGAAAGAAAACTCTCGTAAATGTAAATGCCTATTAAGACAATTTCCACGACATTATCCGTTATACATTTTAAACGTTGACGGCTTTATTAATGAAGTAGTCGGCGTAATTGCCAATAACGCGTGCATCTGCTCTCGTGTACGAACTAATTCTATAATTCCGCTAATAAATTGAACTATGGGCGCAACGCCTCGATGGCTTTGTGCAATATCAATTTCGATATTTACTGTACTCACGTGTTGAATAATCGCACCACTCTGATTAATCGGATTATTTTGATTGGCAAGCGACTATGGTATCCGAAGATATGGAAGCTGTGATTGGAGTACGTGGCCCCAAGAACGTAGGAAGGGGAGAGGAGGTGGCCTACGTCCAAAGCTGGACTAATGATTGGCCGTCATTTGGGGGCTTAGGTATTCTTTTAAATTCTTAATATACATTAACTTAGATTGGCAATTACATAACATTAGCCTTCACTGTCCCACAGCTGTGCAAAGGCCTCCATTTCTTCCATTGATTGCGGTCAAAGCTAATTGTATCCAATTTTGGTAAAATACATCCCGCCATCTCCTTATCTCTCTTCTCCAAATTGAGAATATAAGATTAAAAAATATACGTTAATATTACTTGTAACCCACCAACCCGCGTTGGGCCAGCGTGGTGGGTTATGGCCCAATATCCCCACGTGCTATTGTTCACCTGGGAGACCTGTGCCAAGTGGCAAGTGGGACGTTTATAGGCTTTACTTATACATATTTTTAGGCTAATAAGTACTTGTACATAAGCGAAAACAGAGACAGCCTTTTGCAACGATTAAATACTTATTAAACACCTAACTACAAAACTAAAAACCACAAATGTTCACGAAAACTATTAACATCTAAAACCAAAACGTGGTTTGCGTGCCACCACTCAACAAGATTTGCACCAGCCGTCGTTAGTTTGGATTTGGATATTCACGCGATGCGAAACACAGAGTACAAAGCTATTAACACTAAGATGGGCTAAGTGTATAATCGGTTTGGATATTTCGAATCATAGGGAACGGAACAAATATAAACCTTATTATTTTAATTTATTTTTTGATGAAAAGACTAACAATTTATTCAAAGCAGACAACAGAAAAAACACCAACATCAATAAATCAAAACTATATAAAAAGCTTGACTTTAAAATGAAAAACTTAAAAATATCTTTTATATAAAAATATCTCGCTGCCGCGCGGCAAAGTCCCCAGATAGCTGGCAGCGGTGCCCATTTATATAGATAGATATAACTTCTCTTCTTCAGCCAGAGTTCTACCTTTGCACACCATCTCTCTCTGTTGGTAGCCGTTCTAAGGTTTAAGGTTTAAAGACATTTATTCTCATAAAGACATATTTTACATCACTTACATGAGAACATCAATATAAAAACAAATAAATACATCATTCGTTGCCACACTGATTAATTGATGAAACAAATAATTTTAACAATTTAAAATTACATACTTGGCCAATCGCTTTTTAAATACTACGTACGAGTTAATTTTTTTAATGTCCGAGGGTATCTTGTTAAAAAGGCGCGCACCTTCATAAGTTACTGTGGTTAGGCCGAACTTTGTGCGTGGCTTAGGCAAGACAATGAAGCTCGCGCGTCGAGTGCAGGGGCGCCCAACTTGTTTTCGCTTAGTGAAATGCAGGTCGGTGCGGACGTTTTTACTAATGGTTTTACGTATGAAAATGCAAATGTTATAAATATATAATTGTTTAATAGTCATTAAATTTGTTTCATGATAGATTTTTTTTGTTGCTGTTTGAAAGTTATAATTAAATAGCGTTTTTATTATTTTATTTTGTGTTATTTGTAATTTGTCTAATCTTGTTTTGGCGTCGCTTCCCCAGATTTAGATTAGGTGTAACAGGTGTGGTTTTATTAGAGCATTATATATTTCGTAACGTAAATTGCGTGGTATGTATCGAATATTTATCCGGAGAGAGGCATGTAGTGATGTTAATTTAGTTATTAAGTTTTTAATGTGACTATTCCACGTTAAATTGGTATCTATGAGGAGGCCAAGGTATTTTTTTGTACTTTTTTCTTGTAAAGGTGTATTATTTATTGTGAGAGGTGGGAAAGTGGGAATTAATTTATTCTTAGCCTTAAAAATTACGTACTGGTTTTGGAGATGTTTATGGTTAATAAATTATATTGAAACCAATCATGAAGAATATCAAGGTCATGCTGGGCTTGAGAGATTAGGTCATGAATAGACAAACCGAAGTTGAAAAGGCATGTGTCATCAGCGTTTAAAGTGATATTACCATTTAAGCCTAGTTCTTGCATATTATTAATATAAACCAAGAAAACAATGGACCCAGTATTGACCCTTGTGGGACTCCATAAGAAACCGGCAGTGGAGGACTATGGGAGTTATTGTCTGTTTTAACGATCTGCAGTCTGTTTGTAAGGTAAGATTTAACGATGTTTAGGGCTTTGTCAGTAACTCCAATGACTTCCAGCTTCTTTAAGAGTAAGTTATGACTTACGGTATCGAAAGCCTTTTTTAAGTCAATAAATACCCCCAATGCAATGTTTTTTAAATCGATGTTATGTTTAATTTTAGTAACGAGATCAATTGTTATAAATAAATAAATAAATTGTTGCCATAGTTGTATTACTTTCAGATCGAAACCCGTATTGTCGCTCATAAAAGAAATTAATAGAGTCTAAGTAGTTCTGTAACCGCGTGTGTAACACTTTTTCAAAAATCTTTGATAGTACTGGCAGCACTGAAATTGGTCGATAATTACCAGGCTCTGTTTTTGGGCCAGATCTATAAATACTAACCCATATGAAGTCAATTCTTTTCCGCGACTCTATCCATGTCATCTTATTATTCCTTATTATGTTCACTTGTTGTTATGTACATCATTGGAAACTTTATTGAAACAAGTTACTGCTAAGATTTGTTTTTGATTTGCAGGGGTGATTCCCACGTTACCCTTAGTTTTCGTAATAAATTGTTGTAATTGGACGTACACTTGCAGCTCTACGTAATCCAATCGTAAACTATCGTAATCTAAGGAGAAAACGAACCACGGCAGGCAGACACTTCAAGCAATTAAAAAATACTCAGAGGATAATTAGTAGGACAACTTTCCGTTGGATAGTTCACAAAGAAGGCGCATTCTTTGAAGGAACTTCCATTCTTTATTAGGTACAAAATGAGTTAATTTAATTTAGAGGTTTGATTTAAATTCTTTCTTTTAAAGGCATTCTGTTTTTAAAACCAAAATAAGGGAAATAGTTGAGAGGGTTAAACTCAAATCGACTGAAATGCGTGGTAGATAGAGGCCTACCGTGTACCTGTCAAACTGTCATGTTCAACGGCAACGTACTTTAAAAATATTAAGACTTTTTCAAGTGGTACTTGAATTTGGCTTAATGCCGAACGCGAAGCCATTTATTAAGATTATTAATTATTAATAAATGGTAACCTACGTAGACGCAAGTAGCCTCTGTAACATTGTAGTTTCATTGACGCTTCGATTAAAACAAAAAGAGGAAAGTACGATATGTTTTGGTGGCATACATAAAAAATAGACCTATTAAACTACATTTATATGTACGGTATACCCATGGTGTGTGTACTTAAAAGGTTGGGGGGCGTTTGTTATTAAATAACAACATCGTTCACATAACATACGACTTTATATTTATTTAAAACTATATATTACATTATTAAATATCAAAGTAACATGGTAAGTGTACCCATGTTGGCACTTCAGATCGTTTTCCCCAATTCCACGTGTGACATCTTGTCATTTCAAATTATTTATTTTATTTATAAATTACTACAAAGTAAAACCTGCCAGCGCTCTAACATGCATAGACTTTACAGTACCTACCTCATATATACATTTGTAAATAAAGATGTGCAGCCAGCTGCTATAGTGTCTATTAACCGCTAACAAAGCGATATTAACAATGCTAAGCAAATATGTTTTAACATCACACGACAGAAACCACAGTAAAAATAAGTATAGTGAAACGTGGCGTAGCTTGCCTTGGGACGGGCCTTGTAACAAAAATTAGGGCAGAGGGGGACTAATGTTTCTGTCTCGATCAAAGGAGTGTAATCGTTTTATTAAAAGGGTGAAAGTTAAACCAATGGTATTGTTGCAGATTGCCCGCCAGACCTGAACACGGAGGAGACGCAGCCCGAGCTGTCAACGGCGCCCCAGACGAGTGAGTCCAAATCTATTCTCATACATACTCACGGCTATATCCCGAAGGGTTAGTGAGAGACTAGGCACTAAGGACCGCATAAGCAATCAACTGCCACAGTCAACGTTTTACCAAGTGGTGAATCCATCGCCGCTCTATGCTGTTTGATGAATGTGCGGTCTTTAGTCCGTTAGTCGCCTTTTACGAGACCCAAGAGAAGAGAAGCGTTGGTAGTATTCCATTATTAAGCCGACACGCACGCAGCACGATTGTGATCACAATTCAATTCTCCATCTAGGAATGGTAGAGTGCAAAGGAATGAACCTCAGAAATTGCTTTTTCAGTTATACGAGTACCTAATAACAGCGCGCTACTTCATTCCATTGAAAAATATTTAATTGAATAACAAATAGTAAAGAGGTTTACATTTTCCAACAAACGAAGCGAAAATAAATATACACTGTTTTTTTCCTTACTCTTTCTTTGGTTCTGCCCCCCAAGACAAGTGGCAAACGCTACTCCCTGTCTATTTGGAATTCGTCTTAAGAGGGTTTACGCATTTCGGTTTCCCATACAAACTTCCAAGTCGAAATTTTTAAAAAGTATAAAGCCAATTATAATGAAACTTTGCATGCCAAAGTAAAATACAAGGATCTAAATAGTTTGTTGAAAACATTTATAAAATAAGTTTATGTAGCTGAGTTATCGTGATTTAAAGTCCACTTGACGACCTCCTTGGTCGAGTGGTTTGTACACCGGTTTTCATGGTGTCGCCATCTCTGAGGTCCCGGGTTCAATCCGCGGTCGGGTCAATTTAGAAATTATTGTTTTTCTAAATTGTCTCGGGTCTGGGTGTTTTCTATGTATAATAAGTATGTATTTAAGTATTTTAAGTATGTTTATCCGTTGTCTAGTAACCATTTAACAAGTTTCTTCGAAGCTTCTCTTGGGCTAGGTAATTGGTGTGATTGTAGGAAAGGTTTATTATTATTATTATTATTACTATAGAAAGTTTAAAATCGCAATAACTCAGTTAAATAAAGGTTTTATAAAAAAGGTTTTCAACAAACTATTTAGATCCCTGAATGTTACTTAAGCATGCAAAGTTTCATTAAAATTGGTTTATTAGTTTTTTAAAATTTCGACTTGGAAGTTTGTATGGAAAACCGAAATGCGTAAACCCTCTTAAATTCGCGCGCTCTGCTCTGTTTTTCACTAGCAATTGGAACAGTACACAGCGTGTACTACCAATTACTATCACTTCTATAGGGGGGCTGTGCTCACAAGACTTAGATCAGATATACCATAGTTGATTGCGAAAACCTTTCAAGATGAACTTCGAAGAGTTTAAACGGTCCAGATTGGGCATGTTTAATTAATTTTAAAAAGGTTTTTGAATAAAACGTTTCACAATTTCACTTGAAAATGTATGCCCGGTCAGCTTGTACTAACCGGTTTACTTAAAGCCCATAAAACATTTCATTTATAGGGAAACGTGATGGATTAACGGCGTGAAAGCTTTATTTGCATAGCCCAGCGCCGATATGCACCCACAACCGATAACCTGTTACAGTGGAACTCGATTGGCGCTCAATTTTTAACATGTATAGGCTTTGATCGACAATACAAACTTCTTTTCCTTCACACTTTTTGGTTCTTCTAACGAGGCGTGAAGAGGACTTTTGGTTCTTCAAACGAGGCGTGAAGAGGACGGCAAGGCGAGGGCGACTGACTGCTTCATCTTGCTAACGCTGCACCAGTTGTCTTCGCGCCTGGACTCCTTAACTTAAAATCCTGTGTAGTGGAGTCGTCTGCCGTGCTTCGTATACAGGATTTTATTTATATCTGCACATATTTTTTTATATGATTCAGTACCGTTAGAAGATATCATTTTCATTTTTTTTAAATTTATTTATTATTCATTATTTATTTAATTTGTCCGGCACAATAAAAAATAACTCGTGGATACCGGGCGAACGAAAGGTCACGTGTAACGTAAAGGTAACCTAACCTTGCGCGGTGTGTCGATTTTTGTGGATATGTTTGATCAATTTTAGTTTCTTTATTTTTCACCTAACAAAAATTGTAGCTCTAGATTAAGTTACTCTATAATTTATATATTTATATATACAAAAAAGCAACATCAAGATATCGAAACACAAATAAAAACTGATGTCAAATATGACACCAAGTTATTGTAGAATTTAAATGCAGCAAAACGACATTCACCTGTAATAATCTCTATCTAACTTATACTACCTTATAATTTATCTACCTAAATGTAAAGCACGCTTTTGTTTGTGTGAACATTCACTTACTTTTTTACGACATGAATGACAGAAAGCTATAAAAAATAGAAGAGGATTCGGTCAAAATAAAAGCCCACTCTGAAGTGAGGCGTTATTCGCTCTGCCGTTTCTGAAACTAACCCGTTATCTAGTTGTATTGTTGATCGAAATCGCACAGCCCTGCCAGCGCTCTAACCAACCGATGCAGCCAGACGAAGCATCGCGTCACAGATTAAAATCGCTCCATTTCGTAAAGCCCTATATAGCCTCGCCTGATATTCCTAGGGGCTGTCGATTGAACTGTATTGTACGTTATTGATTTGGAAAATCGTTGGCTTTTATCCGTTGATAAAACTTTTATTTACGGGTAAGCACACGCCTTCATCTCACCAGATGGTAAGTGACGTTAAGGCCGAATGTGGAAGTTCACCCGGAACCCTCAACCACTGAGGACAATGATAATAACATTGTTGTTATGGTAATTGGTTTACACGATGCTTAAATTCCAAAAGGTTTAATTGTTGTCCAAGGTAGGTAACTTAGGGGGCGATTCTCTAACGCATGATCGTACACATACGCTCACCTCGAAAATTTTTTAATTTGATTTATCGGAGTGGAGTCGGAATCGGAGTTGAATCAGAGTCGAAGATATTCTAGTTTGATTTTGGCTTCAAAGGTTAGAGTAGACTCAAATTTAGAGATTGCGGATTTGATGACGACATGCTTTGCTTGGTTAAGTTTGAGGAGCTCGATGACGCAGCGGCTAGCGCGTTCGGCTTGCGATCTTGCTTGCTAAGCCACTTTCGCAATGCCGGGTCGCTGGATGGGTGACCAAATTTAAAACATCTCGAGCTCCTCCGTGCTTCGGTAGGCACGTTAAGCCGTTGGTCTCGGTTGCTGTCGTAAGATGGCAGTCGTTAAAACCCACCAACCCGTATTGGGCCATCGCAGTGGGTTATGGCCCAATATCCCCACGTGCTGTTGTCTACGTGGGAGGCCTGTGCCCAGCAGTGGGACGTTTATAGGCTGATGATGATGATGGTGATGCTTTGCTTATTCCGTAGCGATTGAATACGCATCCTCTAAATTTGACTCTACGCTAACGTCCTAATGGTCACTTTTGATCGGAACGGGAGGGTCGAAGTGGGCGCGAGCTTACGATAGAGCAATAGAGAATCGACGTGCAAGCTTGTATTTTATTCTATGGTGCAGATGCAAGTGAAGATACCTTTTTAGTAGTTCTTGACTTAAAGAAAAAAACAGATTTTTCGCCTATAAACATGTTTTATTGGCAAGTTAATGTATCCTCTGTCGAAGCAAAAACATAAACTAAAGGTTATAACTATTAAAACATACGGCGGCGTTTGTAATATTATTATTATCCAATTAAAATGAGCCGCTAAATAGTTTATTACTACCAATTGACTGAGTTTATTTGATGCCAACTGTAGGTAGGTAGGTAGGTCGTATTTACCACTGGTATATGGCAGTAAGCTTTGATTATACCCTTATCGAAGGCAGTAAGTAACACTTGCAACGTCTAACTTTAAAAGTAATTCTGACGATGATCACTATAACTAATGTCAACCATGCACTTAAATTAATGTTGAAGACAAATAAAACCACATTCGAGGCAACCGCTGTTTGATTGTATCATTGATTAATGTTGATGAGCTTCGGTTCCTATTGAACGAATCATTTTCATTTCAGCATTCGACGGATTTGGAAGGCACGTTGTGACGTAGGGGTTATATGTTAAAATAATACAACCCACTTACGATAACTTGGTCTCAGGGCGTGGAGTACGTAAAGGCCTAGCTGAATAGTTTGCTCTCGTCCCTGACTTAGCTTGGGGAAGCGCCGAGATGTTGGGAGGCGCGTCGCTGTACAGGAGCTGCGTGCTGCGTGGTGTGTTCACAAAATGGCGGCCGTGTCGAATTGCGAAGACGGTCGCGTAGAATCTTCTAGAACGTAGAACTCCGAACGTAGAACTCCAAACGTAGAACTTCAGTCCAAGCGTAGAACCCTGGAACACAACGCAGCGTGAGCCGGTTTGTCCAGCAGCCGCCGATTGCGATAGCCACCTCACCCCCAGCCAATCCGAAAAAAGTCAGATGAGAAGAGACTGTAGTGTGAGGTGGGATGCGATCACAATCAGAGCGGAGTGCACATAACTATAAGTGAGCCTTGTATGCCGCCGATTGCGATGGTCCCCCTCACCCCAGCCAATCCAAAAAAGTCGGATGTGAAGAGGCTGTAGGAGGTGTAGTGGGAAACGACCACAATCGGAACTTGACGCACATAATTACGAAATCTAAAACCTAGCTAAAAAGCATTGCGAGAAGCGCTAACAACTAAATCATGTTCCAAAGAAAACAAATTAAAATTAAATTATTTAAGTGCGGGTTCGGATCACCGTCGAGGGTACTTTTCAAACATTTGGTTCCCATCCAGTAATTTAAAATTAAACTAATAAATAAAATAAATTAAAAGCAAATTACATATGTGCGGGTTCGAGTCCCGGTCGAGGTTACATGTATAACATTTGATTCCTTTCCGTAATTTAAAGTTGAACTAAATAAGAGATCGACCGTAGTAATACCGGTCTCAACAGGAATTAAATAATTAACAACCTCTAAAAGTCTTCCTGACTGACAAGGATACAAATAGCAATTAGCAAACGAGTTGCACAACTAAAAATTTACATTATACAATGACGGTCACCCATTAACGGTTACATGTTGTAACACTTTTGAAAATCACCGTTACATGTTTAAATCTTTGATTTGAAATTATAAACAAACCTTCGCACGCTTAGTAATGGTATCTACGCGCACTGCATAAGCGAGCTAAGGCTAAAACAAAGGATTAACACACATCTAAATACTTACTAGCTAATAACTACTCTAATTTTAAAAACTATTGAACACTTACCCTGACGGGGAATAAGTAGCACAAATTATCGTAGAATGACGATAAGGCTGGATACTTTATAAATAATAGCTTTGGTCAAATACGTGACCTATTACTAAAAAAACGTATTTAAATTCGACGCCCCCACCCAAAAAGTCAGTAATGTGCTATTATGGACATATTGCTGTTATGTTAAATTCGGCATCTGTGGACTGGTATACACCTTAACAATTTTTTTCAGATTTTTCCTAATAAAGTTGATGCAGATAGTAATGACATATACGTTTATTGCACGGAAATAAACTTAACTTAAAGTACTGTAACACAGTGTTACATAAAAATATTTCATATCTGGTTTTGGTAAGACCCGTTTACCGGATTATTGGCGAAAAATTTTTTTTATGGATTTGATAAAAGCTAATGATGGATTTTTGTCGAAAGATTTGAAATATATGAATTCTGTAATAGACACTGACAATATTTCTGCAGACAATAATTGGCTTAATAATATACGTAATATGTCAATACTTATAAATTTACTAACTGTTCCGGCGAACTTCGTACCGCCGAACGGTCAAATATTGTTGTGTTACCTCTTATTAACTATAATTAATTTACGACTTTATTGACGTTATGAAATGAACACTAAAACTTCACAAAGTTCAGTAGTTTATTAGGATAATAAATATAATAAGTACAAAAATCTAGTATTTTAATGGCAGCACTGTATTTGCTTTATAGAAGCATAAAAGCATTACTATGAGAAATGCCTTGCTCTTACCCCGGGGGCATCCAGGAAAAATAAGCCACCATCAATTGCTTTGTATCATAATATGCTGCCCTCTGTGGGGGGTGCAGTCTACATTCGTTTAAACTGATTGTTCTAATTCAAGTCGATCATATTCACAGTCACGTTCCAATTTATTCTTGATTAAATGCGTCATCTATTCCACGATCTGGCGCTGGTATTCCTTACCTGACTATCAGACTGCCGCACATGAGATGACACGTGTCTTCACCAGAGCAAAGACTGGTTATGCATCTCCTCATTCACCTTATTTGCCGATCTGTTCGATAAGCTCAACGATTCCAAGCTATCACCAACGATCAGGATTGCAATTTCATCTATTGTTGAAGCGTTAAATGTGAGTTCGTGTGTTGAAGCTGGTCGTTTATCCGCTCTCATTACCACTTTTCATTGGCATGCGCTCCAACGCCGTTTTTAACAGCCTGACCAATGCATGACGTTTATGAAGTGGTTGCTGCAGATGTTCAAGAGTTGCTCTTTTCATTGCTGTGTTTATATCTTGACGCCGATCAAGTTGCTCTTCCATATATCGCCCATGGCGTATATTTTTAAGAATTTTATTGTGCATCTAGCTGTTCAGTTTAACTTTGTACCGCTTATCAATCAATGAATGTCATGGTAACGTTCAGCTGGCGAAGTCAATAATGGCAATTTTACTTTGTCTTAAGGCAACACAATCCAGGCGTTTCTCCAGCAAACTTCAATGCGTCACAATTCTCGCAAACAACGTCCATGGGACAGATGAAAACGAAATGATGTGAGCTGTAATCAATCGTGTTACAATTTAAAACCGCTGCTCGATTCAAATCAACACTCAAATGATTTCTTCTTGCGCGTCGAAAATTATCTCGAAGATAATTTTTGTGAGATTGTTTCGACGATTTATCATTCACTGTAAACCGAGCCGATTCACGGGCTACTTCTCTTCGTTCTTGTGTTTGGGAAGCACAAAGTCGGGCCATCTTATCGTGGCGCTCTTCTCGTGCGATTTCTCGTTCTTCATCACTGGATTGATTTGCAATGCGCCGAAGCCTTATAGCATTACGGCTTTGTTGGGAAAGATTCAACACCTAAATGATTTCTTCTTGGGTGTCAAAGGTTATGTCGTAGTTGATCTATGAGATGCTCCCGACGATTTCTCATTGCCAATCCTCGATCTTGTGTTTGAGATGCACGACGTTGGGCCATACTAACTTGGCGCTCTTCTCGTGCGATTTCTCGTTTTTCTTCACTGGATTGATCATTATTCTGCTATTCGGGACGAAGACAAATCCAAAAAACTAAACGTCATTAAAATCGGTACAGCCCTTCTTGAGTTATAAGTGGTGTAACTAGCACGACTTTGTTTTATAAATATAATATAAATATCTTGTACGGACTGAAAGCACATCTGTCATATTTCTTAGATATTTAAGTTATTTAATTATTTTTATGTATTTTGATACAATTTATCTTGTTTTTTTTACCAAACTGATTCAATAAACACCATTTAAATACCAATATTCTGTCTGTTTTCTTACAAACCTTGTAATATTACGTTTAATAAATTGGCCAAAAAAATATTGGTATAGGTGCTAACGCTACATGGTTCATAGTAAATTTACCTCTAAAAATAACGTAATTTAGCAATACCGTTTCTGTATCTATAATAAATAACCGCAATAACACCGTACTAAAACATTACGCGTCATCTTTGCCATAGAAAATTACGTTATAAAAGTTCATAAGTATAATGTTACAAATTGTAGTTTTTCATAAATTTACTGCAAAAACCCCGTAAGTGTTAATACCGTAATGTTTTACTTACAACATTTCCTGTAATATGTATTTTCACAGACTACTAGATTTTGATAAAATGTGATTTCCTGCTGATATAAGAATTACATTTCACAAAAAATTAGGTTTGATTTGATATATCAATGTCTTAAATATTCCTACGCGTTGCAAAGATATTCACAAAAAACCGTAAAACATTTCTCCTGTAAAATTTGTATTTTTCGATTACCGACTTTTTGCTTGAGGGCATCGAATTAAACTGCTAGCGACGACAAAAACAACGTCTGTGTCGGCTCGCTGGCTCTGAGGCGTATAAGACGAGATCAGCTCGCGCAAGTAATTTTTAAATTACCTACTTAAACTTAAACTTAAAACTATTAAGACTTTATTTCTTTAGATATTATATTAGATAAGTAATTTAGTTTAAAGTAACATTTAGAATTAAGTTAATTAGGATAAGATAATCTACGTTTGTTTATTTATAAATTAAAATTTTATATATGTATTTAATAGCTATACGTTTATAACGTTACAACGCATAGCCATTGCTCCCGGTTGTTGTCGTAAGATGGCCATCGGTAAAACCCACCAAACCGCATAGGCCAGCGTGGTGGGTCTTAGCCCAATCTCCACAAGTGCTGTTATCCACATGGGAAAGCACATGCTATCCCACGTGGATAACAGCACTTGTGGAGCACTTGTGTGCTGGGCACATGCCCAGCACACCTCTAATGTTTATAAGCTGATGATGTTGATTCGGTCATAACTCTATTCTCTCGCAGGTGAAGAAAGTGACACAGCAGAGGCAGACGGCCGGTTGTCGTCAGAGAATTCCCCGTTGAGGCAGCGGCGCGGCGGCATCCTGAAAGGGGGAAGGCTGTGGAAGTCCGTCGAAAACGACAGAGAGGAACAGGTACGTGGCAATGGACACAAATGCTGGTGACTCAAGCTCTGCGACTGTGGTTGTCAGACCAGCAAAGAAGACGACTCAAAGTGCGACGTTTAATCTAGCGGCCCTTTCGTGACTTTGTCTGCGTGAACCTCATATCCCGTGACGAATTTACAAAAAGTTTCTTTCGTGCTAGCCCTCTCCTGACAATTTCAAACACAACAAAAAAAGAATTAGCTAAATAGGTGCTGCCGTTTTGAGTGATGCGCTTGCTTACATTACATACAACAATAAAATTGATTTTTATTTATACAGAAAGTTATATCTATACTGTCTTCGCCTCGTTGGTCGCATTTGGTTAGTGAGGTGATAAAGCCAAAACAAAAATTGCACTGACTACTTAATTTCAATGATGGACGCATTTGCTTAGCAGTGGAGCGTAATAGCCATTACTTAAGTATGTTAGGTACTACTGTCATCACAACTTTGGATGACAATATCATGAACTGAAGCTATATCAATAACGTAGTACCACGGTACCCACGTCACACGCCACATACGTCAATTACCGCCGCTACGTGGTTTTCCGTGTTTCCCTGCTTGCCTATTTCATCATTCTCTATCATAGATGTCTGCTGAAAATTCAGACGAAAATATTTGACGAACCGACCTTACGCTTAATGGTAATGACCTGTTTAGATTGCGAACATGCACGCGCGTACTGCAGATACTTAGAGGACGCCACTGCTCTCCGTTCTTCGCTGCCTCTTTGGTGTTGATGGTTCCTTGCAGCTCGAACAGGTCCTTGACAATTACGTATTTGGAACGCCATTGCGTTCCCAGAGGTACACGCGCATGGTAATGTAAATGGAAGACTATTTATTTTATTTTATTAGGGATAACATTAGACAACAATAAATGTGCAATTATGTTTTTAATTGTGAAGACGTCTAGTTCAACACAGTATTAATAATAATAATAAAATTTCTTTATTATTCCTTCACAAACAATACAAATTTATATAAAATCTTATTTTACTTAGTAGGTAACCTAAAATTGTAAAGGACTGGTGCCTGAAACGCGTTTGTAACAAACCTATACCACAGGTCAACAGGCCCCACCCGCAGAAAGGATATACAGAACTAATTTATGACAAGAGTTATAAATTAAAATGCAATTATTCAGAAATAATGTAGCTTATAGTTGTACAATAAAACATAAAGTAGCTTAGAGTTATACAATAAATCAAACTAAACTAGACTAGCCGAGCTATAGAGTAATAATAATTCGTGCGCGTTTGTGTAAGTCTATTGAGTATGAGGTGTACCTAAGTGAACGTTTGGACACAGTATGTATATGAGCTAAAGCAGTACGGAAGCTGGGCCTGTTTCTTGTTTTATATACCTACGCGCCAATTGAGCGTTAGGGTTGTCCTCTTATTTTTGTAAAATTGATAAAGTTTTTGTTTAGTTAGCGATTTATCTCAGCTAGTTAGCGCTTTTTTTGAGATAACTAGCAAAGCTTATGGGTTGTCACTTCTAATTTTTATAAAATTAAAAGGTAATTTTTCTATTATTTTTCAAAACGTTTGTTTGGGTTCTATAATGATCAAATAATCGAATGAATTGACTAGTTTACAAACAAAATTGTGTAAGTAATTAAAAAATCTTTAATATTTTAAGAAGTCTTTATTTTTCGTTAGTTATTATAAATTACTTACTGAAAAATACTTTCGCCTGCTACGACACGTTCGAAAAGCTTTATTATTAAATTTTATAGTGTAAAAAATTCTCATTCTAATGAATAGCTTTTTTAAATAAATTATCGGTAAACATGGACACGGCACTATAAAACTGATTTTGTCTACTTCTTTATAAATGAATACAGCTACTTTACAATTAATGTGTTCTCTTTGAAAACAACAGCGAAAAGTTTTGTCCATTTTCTCGATATATTCAACGAAATCATCCGGTGGTACAATTAGTAAACTCCGGTTAGACACAGATCTGATATCGATATTTAAAGCAATCGGTCGAATAACTAAAAAGTTCAAGATGGAGGCTATTTTGTCTCATACTAATAACGGAGTTGTTGTCAAAAACCACACAGATCCCCAGATATCGATATTCAAAGCAATCGGTTACTTAACTAAAAAGTTTAATATGGCGGCTACTTTTTCTCATTCTAATAACGGATTCATTGTCAGAAACCAAACAGATCCTCAGATATCGATTTTTAAAGCAAAGTTTATTAACGATGAAGTTTCGTAGTATCAATTCTTATTATTTTTAACTATTAAAATAACGCGCGCTCAAAAAATATACGTAAGTACTCCAAATGTCACCTAAACAACCAAACGATTTATTTAAAAGAAAAAGCTATTTATTTATTAATAATAAATCATTCTTCTTTCAACATCAGCAGGAAATTTAAAAAACGAAAGCTCCGGTTTTGAAGCAGCCGAGTTCAAGCAGCCGTATACTACGCAATACACTCGCGGCATTTTTAAAAATCGCGCGCACAGCTCCCACAAAATGCAACAGTGAACACTCGGTTCGACGCCACACGCGCTACTGAGAGCACTGCGATGTCCGCTTAGGGGCCCTGTAAAGACGTGCGTCTGTGGGCGTGCGTCGATTCGAGCGTTTGTACGTAGCTTCCTTACTGCTTTAGCTCATATTTATACTGTGGTTTGGATGAGTGTGCGTGTGGGTGTGTAGGTGTGGGTGTGTGTATTTTTAAAGTATTATAGTTGTGCAGTACACAATTTCGACCCTTTGATTATATACCTGTCATATAGTCAAAGCTACAACCTAACTACGTTCCTAAAAGTGACTTTAGAGTTTGTAAAGATACCTATCTATTTCCTGATTTTTTTGTAATAATTATAATAATATTAGGTAAAATTTCTAAAAAATCGCCTTTCGCCGCAAAAAGATAAATTTAATCATATTTTCACAATCGCAGAAAATCTCACCGTCTTCCTAAAACACTAAGTTTTGCGGGCACATTCTCAGTAGGAAAATACATAGGTACCTACTCCATATTGTATTTAGCAATTTAGTGATAGGACCTTCGATGTCATATCAAAACTAGATACTATATTCAACCTTATTCAACCTCTTCGTCATGTCGACAATAAAAGTTAGCTCGCACACTTCTAAACGAAACGAGTACCTGCACATCGCGCTAGATACCTACTCTTTGTGTTTAGAGTTTAGACGTTTTGAGACCGTTATTTAAATCTGCCTAGTAGTTTAATTGAAGTCTGTCGCCACCACAAATGTTATTATTATGTTCAAACAGTTAGAGGTGAGTAAAAGATCTTTAGATATTCAGTGGCTGAATTTGACCGGGTGATTTCGTTAGAATTCAACCTTATTGACAATTACTTCCAGTATGATAAAATCTTTTCAAAGGCTTTTCTTTTTTACGGTTAGAAACTTGGAAGTTTGGTTTTCTGTATTAATTAAACTTATTTGCTTGAAAGTTAGGCTATTGTTCTTTGAAACTCGATGAGATATAAACCCGGCATATTTACAACTTGCATACTTTTGTAACGGAGTTTTCAGGATAGTGCGTCTGTCAATTAATTACTTCTTCTACCACCTCTCATTTTTTTTATTCATCTCACTTGATGGTTCTAGTTGTATAATGCGCGAACGGCTAAGCAATGCTCTGACGGCACCTGTTTCCCGAATCAAAAGATTCAAAATTATTTATTCAATTTGGGCTACAATAATTGTGCTTTTATGAATGTAGCTGTGTCATTGGTTCGTAAGTCTAACTATGGTGCGGGAGCCTTGTAGGTACTGAGATGTACCGGCAAGAAACTTAGCAAGGGCATTTGTTTTCTCCCTTTCTTTTACAACGTCAATACAAATTGGAAAATGCCATCCCTATTTTTTCCATTGAATCATAATAGAACATTTGGTACTATTACAAGACAAACACAACAACATACAAAATAATATCTAGTAAAAAAACAGGTAATCTCATCATAACCTTTAGATTTTTAAAGGCTAATCGGCGAAGTCCGAGTTCACGGTCAGTGGCGTAGCTTGCTTTAGACGGCCCCAGTATGAAAATTTGTAGGAAGTTTTTTATTAAAATCATTTATAGTTCATTTCAGTTTTTCTAGATCTTCTGCCTCTAAAGACAAATGGAAAATCTGATAGCTGATCCTATCCCATAGAAGTCCTAAGTTTGACCCAGAGAAGCCAAATACCGCCCAGCTCGTATTCTCGGTGTATTCTTGTTGAAGTGGCAAAAAAATAAATACGTATAACGGCATCTTTAAAATAAAACAATCAATTACTAGATAACCTTATCGCGTAGCGGCGAAAGAAACTACCACCCCCTCTCTTCCCTTGGGTGTCGTAAAAGGCGACTAATGAACTAAAGACTGCAAATTCTTTCAACAGCAGCATAAAGCGGCGATGGGCTCACCACCTGTCACGCTGGGCACATGTGCAGTCGCTATTTGGTGAAAAGTGAACTATGGTAGAGTACTGCTTTTGGTCCTCCTTGCCTAGTCTCTGACTAACCCTTCGGGGATAATAGTCGTGATTATATGTATAAATAAATAAATAACTAAACTTATGTATGTATGTATAATAATTACTGAACCACAGCATCTATAAAACGAAAGAAAAAGTGCAATTAAGTGACGAACGATAAATGAGTTGAATAACAACTTTTTACAGCAAAGAATTTCTTGGGTGTTGCTTCTTTTAACTGAGTAAATTGCATTCCATTTAGCAAGTGACGCAATCAGTACAAACTCATCGGTGCCTTTCTTAATTGACACAAATAACTTAAAATTTTATTTAATGTAAGTACGAACGGTTTTTGTTCGTAATTAAACTATCAATTTCAAAGTTTTACGGTATTTCCATCACCTCATCATCATCAGCTTATAAACGTCCCACTGCTGGGCCAGTTGTCACAACTGGCAACTTTTTTTAAATATTTTTTTTTATTATACTACGAGTAAGCGCTTGGCCTTCATCTCTCCTGATGGTAAGTGACGATAAGGCCGAAGGTGGAAGCGCGCTTCACCCGGAATGCTCAATCACTTAGGAACTGGCTATCTTATCTTAAACTGTCGGAACACAACAATGCTACAAACATCGTTGTTATGGTGACAGACTTAGATAAGATGGTGGTAGCTAGCCAGGCGGACTTAACAGCCCTACCACCAACCAAACCGAGTACACAATGATGTACCCCCCCGCTGGGAATCGAACCCGGGACCTCTAGGTCTGAAACCGGTGGCTTAGCCACTAGACCACAAAGGCGATTAAAACTTACGAAAACAGCCGGTACCAAAGGTTTTACTTGCCTTCCGAAGCATGGAGGCGCTTGAGTTGTTTTTAATTTGGAAGCATGGAGGTTGAGTTGACGCGAGATGTTTTTAATTTATCATCTATTCAGTGACCCGACATTTCTAAAGTTAGATAAAAAAGTGCGATTTCGCGCGCGTTATGTTTATCACACTATATCACCCACTAGTGATTTTTTTCAAACCTCCTACCCTCGCCTTTTGAAGATGCCACATGTGATGATGATGATGTATTGATGTTCTGGACAGCAGCAGACCGAGGAGCGGTCGACGGCGACGGCCAGCGACGAGGACGGCTCGGTCACTCCACGGTCCGTGCGCTTCGTGGACCGCCGAGAGCCGTCCGGCGAGGAGGCGCCTCCGCCCGAGCCCGCCCCCGCTCCCGCCCCCGCGCCCGCACAGCTGCCCGCGCCCGCCAGCACGTATGCCGCCGCGCCCAAAGACTTCAGCACTAACGTCGCACACAGGTACAAAAAAATATATATAAGGTGACTGCTAGAAACCGCAAGAAACTTCAAGAGCTGGTCAAGACAAGTGTTTTAAACATGACAAAAATCACAAAAAAGGAATTCGTGTTTTTTATTTTTAATGAAATAATTCATTTTGTGAATTTTAATAGGATGATAGTCTTTGAGTATCTAACTTATTTTAAAGCATACGGCCGCCTGTTGACCCGTCCGCGCCAGCTGGGCGATAAGTACCTACGTTGACGGGTCAACAGACGGCCGGCCGGCCGTTGCCCTCGTCTGCTAGGCGATAAGTAGGTACTTATCGCCTACGAAAAAACATTAATTCCTTTTTTGTTATTTTTGTCATGTATAAAACACTTGACCTGACCAGCCCTTGAAGTTTCTTGCGGTTTCTAGCAATCACATTTTCAAAACCAGATTAAAAGTTACTAACATGTTCGTGGACCGCCGCGAGCCGTCCGGCGAAGAAGTGTCCTCGCCTCCGCCCCCCCACGCCCGCTCTGCTACTGCGCTCCAGCAAGCGCGAACGCCGCCGTGCCCAAAGACTTCAGCACTAACGCCGCACACAGGCAGCTTTGCATAAGCCTCGTATAAAAGTTTGTAACAGTCGTACTTATGATGTAATGTGTTGTTTAGGCATGGTTACTTATCTTATCAGTGGGATCCGCAGACCTCTCTCCAGCAGCACGTCGATCCATTGGGATCTTTTGTGCCATTTTTTAGGCATGGTTACTTTTCTCTTGTAGCCGTGTGTGTAGCCGCTCACTAAACGAATACTACTAGCCTTCCTTTGGGTTTCGTAATAGGCGACTAACGGACTGAAGACTGCACATACATACAACAGCATAGATCGGCGATGGAGTCATCACCTATCACGCTAAACATATGCGCAGTTGCAATTTGGTGAAACCTGTACTATGATAGTGGACTGCTTCTCGGGTCCTCATTGCCTAGTCTCTGACTAACCCTCTATGGATACTTAATAGTAATGAATCTATATTTTATGTACTTTTCTTTCAATTGAAAATAACATTCAATCGCATCACCTAAACGGTAGTAAAATGTCATCGACTCATGATAACTTAGCTCCTCTTTGGTACTTTGTACAGAATCGAAACGCCTCTTATCCTGACCATCAACACTCCGAAGACCAACTCAGCCGTGCAGCAGCTGTTCAACAGCGGGCGGCCGCCGCCGCCAGCCATAGAACCACAGCTGGTGACGTCAGAAACTCTAAGGTGAGAACAGACTAGAAAAGAATAGACCTTCATATTAATAATACTGTGTACAATTTGCTATTGACGATGATGCAGAGCATTTAGTGACAACAGTATGCCGAGGGTAACCGGCATGCAATTTTCTGCAAATAAAAAAAACTAACTGGTTTAAACACTATTTTCCCAAGAAAGTTACTCGTACAGACCTAGAGAATAAGTCCCCAATAAACAAATGCAGATCAAGATTTTAGCTCAATTCGGAGTTTACGGATATAGAATTAGAATAGTCTACGGGCACAGAACTACAGAAATACCTATTAATATCCCGCTTTTGCACAAGCACAGCACTCGCCAGTCCACACCCAGTAACAACTTGACTTGTTTAAAATAACTTGAAAGTTTTAAAGTAGAAGACTGTGTAAGGCGGCTCGTATCAGCGAATACCACGGCCCTATCTTTTCTCGTAGATGTCGTAAGGGGTGACTACGTTGCTAATAGGAATATAGGTAATATTAAAATAATACCAGTTATGGTGACTTTGTATATGTCACCGTAACATTGTGTACTGTTACATTATAAGCTTAAGTAAAATTTATAAACTCTGAAAAAGACGACAACTTCAGGCGGGAATCGAACCACGCACCTTCCGCATTCCGGGCGGCTGCCTTAACCACTTGGCTACCGAGGTCGGGCTCTTTCACGAAATATTTTTACAAATATTTGAACATTCGGTTAAAATGAAGCTGCGTTTATAGATTAATGTTTTTTTAAATATATTTAAGCGTTTTATTAACGCTTAAATATACTACAGTAAAATTTTTTAAACACTGAAAAAAAAATGTTTAAATATTTACGAATATTCAAATATTTGTAAAAATATTTCTTTCGTATCTCAGAGGTGAAAACTTCTAAGATTTGATGAAGCAATGTTGACTTAAAAACATAAGCATCAAGCATCACTGACAAATTTCGACGGGTGAAAACCAGACCTCGGTAGCCAAGTGGTTAAGGCAGTAGCCGCCCGGAATGCGGAAGGTGCGTGGTTCTTCGGTATTTCTGCAGACTTTCTAGAAGAGCGGAGGATTCGTGTCCTTTGTGAGGGTAGTTCCTCCGCGTTCTATAAAGTCAATGCCGGAGTGCCGCAGGGTTCTGTGCTCTCACCTACTCTATTTCTTCTGCATATTAATGACATGTTGTCATTGGGCAATATTCATTGTCATGCGGATGACAGTACGGTCCATGAGCGGTACTTGGGACATCCTGCGGCAAAGTCAGCCAATATCGTGATGATAAGGCAAGAACTGGTTGCCACTGGTTGCCAAACTGAACCTGACTCTCGATCGTGTCTCTAAGTGGGGACCTAAAAACCTGGTCGAGTTTAATGCTAGCAAAACCTAGGTTTGTGCATTCTCGTCCAAGGTAACTCCCTTCCTTACTCCTCCCTTTCTTCAGAAGTCTCCGTTACCCATTTCGGTGAACCTCAGCATTCTTGGCATGGACATCGGCCGGGAACTGAATCCAAAATGCTACATCGAGAGTGCTATTTTAACTGTCTCCCGTAAGTTGGGTATTCTCAATAAGATGAGGCGGTTTTTCACTCCCGAGCAGCGCTGTTTGCTGTACAAAACTCAGGTGCGATCGAGTTTGGAGTATTGTTCCCATCAGTGGGACGGCTTCGCTAAATACCTTCTCGATGCACTTGATATACTGCAAAGGCGAGCGATACGCATTATTGGAGATGCTGAGGTCACAGCCTCCCTTGAGGACTTCCAGCTGCGTAGAGACATTGCTTCTCTCAGTGTCTTCTACCGGAATTACTACGGAGAGTGTTCTGAAGAACTTTTTGATCTTATCCCGCCCTCTCCTTTCCTCTCCTGGACTACACGTGCTGGTCTTAGGAACCACCATCATACTGTACAGACTATCAGTACTCGTACCAAAAAATTTGGCAAGTCGTTCCTCTGTAAGACCATTCGGCTTTGGAATTCTTTGCCGGTGCATGTGTTTCCCAGCTCCTACAGTCCAGGGTCTTTAAAGCGGGGCGTAAAACGGCATTTTTGCAGGCCGTCATGAATGGGTGCGCTCGTTACCGTGCTTATTCCACGATTGGGAGGGCTGTCATTATTTTAGACTGCATCGGCTGCTTACCATAAGGCAGGATGCAGTCACTATGGCAAGTCAAATTAAATAAAAAAAATAACCTTAAAATTTGAGACAGTCGCTACGCTGCGCTTCGCGATTGTCTTAAATTTCTAACCTGTCACGTGACCTACAGGAGTAGTCAATTAATTATTGAAGTGCATTATTTTTTTTTGCTGACACCTGTAATCGATTCCTAGCTCTATGGACAAATAATGGCCTACCGCAAGACCGACCATTCAGAATGAGAGATTGTAATCCAACGGTTTCAGAATAGAATAGAATAGAATATTATTTATTTGTGAAATGCAGGTTAGGTACAATGTCATAGGTGTTAAACTTATTAATTAGTTTCACTACACTTCCACCTTCGTCAAGGTATACAAATATCTAAAAGTTATATAAAATTATTAAAGTAAACAAATTCATAATTGATAAAATATAAATTACACATGTCCAAATATAAAATTAATACTAATAAATGTTAAATATTAATAAAATAAAAATTACACATGTCCAAAATCATTACTTGATAATTAATTAATAAATTCAAAATTGATAAACTATAAATTCTAAAATCAATTAGTAGTTTTAATATAAACAAAAATACGAATGACAATACAATTAAATTTAGTAACGAGCGCTCGGATGCATGATATGATAATATAATAATAGTAATAATAATTAAATCATTTTAAAACTACACTGTGCCATAATAAATTCAGAAATAAATAAGTCAAATAACAATAACAATTGAGATCATTTTACGTCAAAGATAATACTATTATGTCATTCAGGAATTCAGTGGTCCAGTATATGCTTTATTAATTAACAGCTTCCTTAAATGTTTTTTAAAAAGATTAATTGGCAGGTTCTTAAATTCATTGGGAACCTTGTTATATAATTTTGGGGGTCATACCAAAAAAGCTTTTTGCAAAGAGTGCAGTTTTATGTTTAGGTGCACATATTTTGTGTCCATGACTTCTTTGTGGATTCTGTTCATCGAAAGTAGGGAAAATATGTCGGTTCTGGTGGACAAATACTGCTACTTCAAAGATGTACAAAGATGGAGGTGTTAGTATGTTTAACTGCTTAAAAACTGGTTTACAACTATCATCAGATTTTAGACCCTTTATAGCTCTTATACTTCTCTTTTGTGCCTTAAATATTGCAGTTTTATTAACAGAATTCCCCCAGAACATGATCCCATAGCGCAAGACTGATTCAACGTATCCATGGTAGGCCATTACAACAGCCATGGTATTTGTTACCTTAGAAAGTCTGTATAAGGCAAAGGCAAAACTACTCAGTCTTTTGCAAAGCGTCTCAGTGTGAGATTTCCAATTGGTTTGGTAGTCAATTTGAATACCTAGGAATTTGATGTCAGAAACAGATTCAATTTTATCATCATTAGCTTTCAGGGTAATATTTGGTAAATTTGTGTTTTGCCTAAAATGCATTATTTTTGTTTTACTAGTGTTAAGTTTTAGGTTGTTTTCTCTTAACCATGTAGTGAGATTCCTCATAGCTTTGTTAACTACTTCCTCATAAGTGTGACTATTTATACATTTTATTATAGCAGTGCTATCATCAGCAAACAGTATCATGGGATGGTCAATGGCTTTAGTAAGATCGTTTATGTACGCAATAAAAAATAAAGGCCCCAGTATGCTACCTTGTGGCACGCCAATCTCCGTTTTTCTGCAAAGTGTCAGTCTTTCCTCACCCCCGATTCAGCGCATAGTTTAGTTATTCCAGTGTACTGTTTTCTGTTGCTAAGGTAGGATTTTATAAGATCATGAGCAGAACCTCTAACACCATATGAGTAAAGTTTTGATAAAAGCAATCCATGATCAACATGATCGAAAGCACTCGTCATGTCCATATAAATTGCACATATATGTTGTTTTCGATCAACAGAAGCAATAACCGATTGAAGTAGGTGGAAAATCGCCAAACCCGCATTTCTTCCACGTCGAAAGCCAAACTGATCCTTAGACAATAAATTGTATTTTTCGAAGAAATTATATAAGTGATTATGAATTATTTTCTCGAATATTTTTGAAAACACATTTAATTGTGCAATAGGTCTATAATGCCTAATATTGGTTTGTACGCCTTTTTTATGAATAGGCTTTACAATGGCGATTTTAAGGTTATCAGGAAACACCCCAGTGCTCAATATCAAATTTATAACATGATTTAAGGGAGAAGCTATATACATACTAAATTTCTTTATCAACGTAACAGGTATACCATCTATTCCCACAGTATGTGTCATCTTCAGTGATCGAATTGTCTTTACTATTGTTTCAACCGTAGAAGGCGGGATAAATATTGAGTTAGACACGTTTGAGAGCTCTGTGTAAGACAAGTTACCATTTCTGCCTTGTTTAATAGAATCTACAAAATAATTATTAAATACGTTTGCCATTTCCGTAGGATCGCACACTGTTGAACCATCATCGGCATAAATTAATTTCGCAGTTTCGGTAGGGTACTGATTTTTATTTCTATTAATTACTTGCCAGGTAGCTTTCGATTTATTAGCCGATGAACTAATGTAGTGGTTATTTTGAGCTCTTTGCGTGAGGTTTAATATTTTTTTATATCTCTTTGAATATTTCTTTAGTAAGTGCTTATTTTCATTTGTTGGGCACGATCTGTACATCCATAGCAGTCGCCTCTTCTTTCTGCTACAGATACGAATACCGCGCGAGATCCATTTCGGTTTTCTATTACTTTTAATAGTTATTAAATTTATAGGAAAGCACAAGTCATGGAATAGAGAAAATGTCGCTATAAAAGCACCATAGGCTTCATTGACACCTTCGGCTTCATAGACATCACAGAAGGTAACTACATTCATAGCTTCCTCGAATTTTGTCATGTTTTCCTCACAGTAGTCGCGTCTACTAATTCGCCATGATTTAATAGGACAAGTCTTTTTGACAGGACAATTCAATGTTTGAGATGTGTGATCAGACAATGCAAGTTTGGTCACTTCACTCTCACAGCCGCGAATATTATGAGCAAAGTTGTCAATGTAAGTTCCACTATTCAACCTAGTTGGTTCTCTGATTTGCAGTTTTAAAAAATGTTCTCAAAGTCAATAGATATTCTGCTTTTCTTTAAAATATTAATATTGAAGTCACCAAAAATAACATTATTTTTATTATTATTGCACAATTTCTTAAGTAATAAATCCATTTGGTTCATAAATAGTTCAATGTCAGAGTTAGGTGGTCTATAGATACATATAACAATAAGATTTTCATGAGACAAAGCAAGGACACCTTTTATACAAAAATATGAGACATCCATTATCTCACAATCAAAACCCTCGCGAATTAAGATGCAAGAACCGCCCCTACGGGTCTCTTGTATAGCTTGTTACTAATTTGTAATTGTGGATATATAAATTACACAAGTCCTCTTTACACATAAAATGTTCTGTAACACATATAATATCTACATTTTTATTATTTAGTGTAAATTCATGCATTGCGACCGCCAATAAATCTGATTTATTCAATAGACCACATATATTTTGGTGTAGTATTGTTATCGATTTAGACACGAAAAACATTTTGCTTCTTATCATGTTCCTTTGTATCAGATTTAATAGAATTGTTATGTATTTGTAAGTTACTATTATATTCAACAAGTTCCAAGATAAGTTTATACAAGCAATTTATTTTGTTTTAAACCTATATTGTTCAACTTTCCATGATTATAAGAAAACATTTCATCTGAATATTTCAAACTCAAACATGAGTCTAACAAGTAAGCAAAGCCATGACAACAATTGCTAATGTGCAGATACTTATTAAAAGTTTCAATTCTTTTATTAAATAATGTTACATTTCTTTTAATTCTAAATGTTGGAGAGACAATTATAATGTTTGTGTGGTTTAGTAAAATAAGTTTTTCTTGTATTAGGGTGACAAGTTTATTGTAGTCTTTTGTCTTTTGGAAGTCTACTTCACCTATTATGATTACACAAAAGTCGTTTAAAGTTAAGTTTTGTACTTTTTGTTCGACACCTAGCAATAATTGCTCCATACCTGCACCCGGCGACAAATAGTGACAAATGTTAAATTCCTCATTAAACACTTTTTGCACCGTTTTTAACACTTTATTTGTTTTGTTACTACTTAAAACTAATAATTTGTTTTTCTCTAGAGTACCTATCTTTTCACAATCATTAGTTGGAGTTGGAGGTATTTTCGTCCGTGTTTTGACAGTAGTCCGGGGCGAAGTTTGGTGTTTTGAGGAACTCCCAGCGCCATCAAGTGAGCCGCCACATAACTGCGTAGATGTTTTACCGATGATAAAGGATTTGCTCGTACCAAAATCTTGCTTTAAATGTAAATTTGGAGTTCGAAATAACCCGCGTGTTGATAATTGAATTCTTTTTGATGTTGGTGTATAGAATTTCCCTGTTCTTCTATTACAGGGTGAAGAATCAGACTTCAATGTGTGAAATGCATCCTTAAACATTGAGACCTTTTTTTCCAATTCCGTGTTTCTTGCTTTTAGTGAGTAGTTTTCACTACAAAGATTGGAGATTTCCTCATGGGCACTTTGAAGTTCCAATCGTAACTTATCTAATTCTTCCTTGAGAGGACTAAAACTTTGAGTAGATATATTAGGTACGCTGGTAGAACTGCCATCCAATATGCTATTTAGGGTTGAGTTAGCATAATTTATCTCAGTTTCTCCTCCATCTACAGTACTACAATCATTGCTGAAGGATTGAGCCCTTTAGGCACGACAAAAAGTAATATTTTCAAAAAAATTCATTGTAGCGCCATCTGTGTGACGTTGATAGTACCTATGTCAAGCAGCTGATTAGTCCATACATTTGAATTATATCAACCGTCTGAATTGGCACATAATAATTTAAGATTTATTCACTTAGTTCCAGTTAGAATGATAGTCACTTTATTATATTTTAGGCACTAGACACGATAATGTTATTGTTCAATTAATTTTATATGAAATTTGTTTAATTTATTAGATAAAATCAGTCTTACTTAGTCACTAGATATACACCGACTTCTTTTCTCACTAAAACGTTCGTATTTTTCGGGGATAACACTTGTACAGAGTCTTTAGGCCGCACTTTACACAGTGTTCATTAGTAATGCATCTAATGTTTACTTTCACTATTTTTAAATTACAAATTTATACGTAGCTATTGTTTACTAGTTGGCAGCGCCATCTACCCTCTCACTCTTCACTCTGATAGATTATAATCTGTCGAAAAATTATGCGTTATATTGTAAGCATAATGCTACGATCAGAATATTTCGACAGATCATAATCTCCCTAGAAAGATTATAATCTAACCATATTTACAATCTTATAATGTCACCGATATACACGGGTCAGACTCTAAGCACCTATGAAATGCGATATAATACTAGTGTGTGTGGAGCTTGATGTTGCTAGTTATGCAGCTTTCGCAATGCCGGGTCCAAATTAAAAATATCTGGAGCTCCTCCTTTATTCGGACGGCACGTGAAGCCGTTGACCTTGGTTGTTGTCATAAAGAGGCAGTCGTTAAAACCCACCTACCCGCATCGGGCCAGCGTGGAAGGTTATGGGCTAATCTTAGGAGCTGTTGTCCATGTAGGAAGGCCTACCAATCTGACGTTTATATGCTGATGTGTGTGTTTGCGGCCTTCATTGCCCAGTCACCGACTAACCTTTTGGGGATAATAGTTTTGAGTGTATGTGTGTGTATGTACACCTTCAAACGAATGCCACCATTTTCCGCCATGATTCAATCGGTCATATTTTAAGAGTCAAAACAGCTTCTTTTTTTAAACGGTTTTATGTTCTTTTTTTGATGTAAAAATATGATTCAGCCTAACAGCCTAAGTGCCTTCGCACACGGCGGCGTATTGTAAGTATCGTAATACGTGCGTAGGACGAGAGCAATACGAGCACGTACATTTTCAAACAAGTCCGCACACGAAGCGGAGTCTCCCTATAGGAAACGCTTACGATACGCCGCCGTGTGCGAAGGCACTAACACTCGTCCATCCTGACGGAGTGTATGTCTCCCAATACACTTTCTAACAGCCGGTCGATTGAATCACAGCTGAAGTAGTAACATTCTTTCTAGTGTCTACCCGAGTGATCACAAGAGAGAAAAAAATACAAACAAACAAAAACATTGTTGGCGCGAGAGGCACCAACATGCGACGTGGGTAAAGGAATAAGATGGGAACGGGGCTTACCGGGGGTCCGTGTTGTAGGCACGGGATCGAGCTGAAGGTGGCCGCGGCTGGCGCTCTTGGCGCGGGCTTGAGGGCGGCAACACACACACACACTTCACTAGGGGCACTGGTGTTCGTTAGGCGTTAGGGGGGAGCTGATAGTCCTAGCTCTGTCACTGCACACATATGATCACGTCGGGGCTGAGTTCAAGGGCGCGTGACGCGTGGTTTCGCCTTGAGATCTCGAAGGGCACTGATTCGGCGCCAGTCGGTCGGCGCGGGCTAAAACCTCGTCCAGTACATACGTCGCAGTGTCCGTGCGACGAGGATAACGCACTCTAATTGGCCGGCTTATAGACGGCTGTCATTCGTCGCGTCTTGTTGGCGCGTACAAACATGTTTTAAAGCTAACAAAATATCCAACCCCCTGATTATCAGCATTGTATAAACACTTCAATACAAACACTATCTCTTAAACATACGTTGTATGTTATGGGTGTGCGCAGGGCGTGGGATGCGGGCGGGCGGCCCAAGGCGGAGGAGGCGGCAGTGCGGCGTGTGGCCGAGCGGAATGCGTTGCGCTGCTCGCTGCTGCGGAGCGAGGCGCGCAAGAAGCAGCA
Source organism: Scoparia ambigualis (assembly GCA_963921215.1). Taxonomy (NCBI): domain Eukaryota; kingdom Metazoa; phylum Arthropoda; class Insecta; order Lepidoptera; family Crambidae; genus Scoparia; species Scoparia ambigualis. The sequence continues at coordinate 44,738,276 of OY992501.1, read as the reverse complement.
GCCAAAGGTAACGCCATTTCGCAAAAATTAAAATAACACGTTCTTAGAATTACTTTTTGAAGTAGTAAACAGTAAAATTTAATTCTGCGAAAATTATGAAATATTGTTGAGGCTTTATTCTGTGAAATACACCCGATGGAAACACGATTTGATAAAGTTGGCTTGATAGAATAAATTCACAAAGTTACACATTTTTGTGTCATTTTATCTTTTTTTCCAGGTTTTATTCTTAAAATAAGTGATTTGATATTATTAGTCGTTTACCAAAATGAAGTTTATAGATAACTTGAGGAAATATAACCGATCGTTTTTTATTTATTACATCTATCAATTTGTTAAAATATAAAACACGACTATTTGCGCCGCTTCGCTGTTATACCCGTCCCTTACCGTCGTACCGTCGAGAGGGCGAGAGAGAAGCGCTCGAAACACCTCCCCTTAACCGATTTATTTGTTTACCGTCACTTATTCGTCTACATCTTTTTTATCAAAGTGGTTCAAAGTGATGCAAGCCTGATGAGAAGATCAAGGATCAAGGAATTTTTATATTTTCTCACGCAGTAGTCTCACATAGACTTGATTAGTAACTACTACTACTACAATGGATGGGTGACCAAATAAAAAAAACCTATCTCGAGCTCCTCCGTGCTTCGGAGGGCAAGTAAAGCCGTTGGTCCCGGTTGTCGTAAGATAGCAGTCGTTTAAACCCACCAACCCGTATTGGGCCAGCGTGGTGGGTTAAGGCCCAATCTCCCAACGTGCTGTCATTCATTTGAGAGGCCTGTACCAAGCATTGGGACGTTTATAAGCTGATGACGATAATTCATTGTTATCTAAAGCAAAAGTCGAGACACTGTCGTATACAAAAAATCAAAATGCGGTTGAGACAAAACCAGAAACACATTATTATAATATCAGAAACTACAAAAGACGCGGAATACATGGGGTCACGTCGCGTAGACTTCGACCCAATTAATCTGGATTGTTTGAAGAATCTAACATTACGATATAAGATGATAAGCTTATTTTCCGGCATGGGACTTCAAATATGGCTATTATTTAATGTTGGACAGTCATTGTTGTGAGAATAATAATGGATAATGTAGGCTTTGGGGCTGTAGGCTGACCCGGTTTACTTGCCCGCATTTCTTTGTCCCTTTCTCGGAAGCTGCGTGTTTATTGCAAACTCTAATTACCTACTGTCACTGGGGAGGAAAATATCGACTCAGTATCTTGACGTACAACCGTGACCCAGTGACGAACTAACGAGGAAAGCTGCGCAGTAATCTGGCCACTGAGAGGAGCTTGTGGCGGACCTCGTGTGTTTTTCAGCATGATTATAATTAACAACCATTTGACACGAGAAATACGAATTTTAATATTTTTGATCCAATTGGTACCAGCCTTGTAAACAAGTAGCAAACGCCTCTATGGGGCCTAGACGAGTGGCATTATGGTGGAATGAAGTGTTTTTTTAAAATTCGCTACGGTTAAGTACTTGGTTTTCATCTCACCTGATGGTAAGTGACAATAATGTCGAAATGGAAGCGCTTTTCACCTGCAATCCTCAACCACGAAGAACTGGCTATCTTATCTCTAAACTGTCGTTATTATAATAACAATGTTAATAGCATTATTGTGTTCCGAAAAAAATTTTAACAGATGTATTCGCGATTGACAGACAGACTTTGAGCAGATAAAGCTTTGCGTTTGGTCTTCTATTCTTTCTATCCACAAACACATTTAAATGTATTTTCTAAATCTTTTAAACGCATTTATAAATGGATCCTTTTACACTTTACATGAAAAATAATTTTCTAGTATTGTTCTGATTTCTTTATTTGGCTGGCGTTAAATGTACTTGAAAATGTACGTTTAATGTTTGACTATATCATGACATGACAGTAAACTATTAAATATTATTATAATTGAAAATTAAATAACTGATATGTAGTTTTGTATTATGCTTGTAATAGCCTAATCGCGTTAGCGTATTGCACTAATATTTTCTACTTCCAGGAAAAAGGTTTCAGTTTCAGCATTACTTAATTGTTTGAAAGCTGAAATTGTTGGAAATGGAAAATATATTATAATGCTTTGCGTTCTGTCCCGATCGCTTTTAATACAGAGAAATCCTCATTCCTGACGCAGTACTTAACATTGTCAACGTATTTATTATTGATAACTTCACTAAATAGCCATTTGCGCAATCATTTGTACACAAACCACGTATCATGTTCATGAACAGTAACGTACTGGGTATTGGGTATTTTCAAAAGAAACCACGACTTGTTGGCAATATCTGAGCACAACTTCTTTACATACATATTAATGTCGTATAAATAAATGAATACTTAACTTATTTATGCGTTGCCAAAGTCTTGATTTAGGAATGTGGGCACATTGGGTCCAAGTAATAGGTATAATGATTATTTATTATGAAAGCTAAACCTACAAATAGACTTATGGAAATTCCTTTACTATTAATAGTCCAGTTAACGCATCCAGAAACTTTAGTAGTCACTTTAGTAGCGTTATTGAGCTTTGGGGCGTCCACGATTTCTTGCATTGAATCAAAGTATTTCCATTCTTCTCTTAGGTTAAAAATGATTTGGTATCCAATTCAATTCAATACCATCTATATAGTTTAGACTACAATAATTGAGCACTTATGAATGTCACTATGCCTTCGGTTCGTAAGTCGGGCGGAGACTTTGTACTGAGAAGAACCGGCAAGAAATTCAGCAAAGGCATTTTTTTGCTCCCTTTCTTTTACAGCGTCAAATACTTTACACATTGTAAAGTACCACTGTTTACTACTACTACTTATCAAGAATTACTGTTCGTATGTTACTAAAGTCAGTGATCACTAAACTTGACTATCAGAAGGTTGAAATTAAAGTCACGAATTGTCCCCAAATAAATATATGTTATTTTTCGTATTACAATAGTGAATTTACAGGTACTTACTTATACAGTTAGGCGCAAGCTTGTCGGCTAAGTGTGGCACGACGGGGAACGGCGGGGAACGACTAGGAATGACTGGCGTTTGTGGCCGTGCGTCTTACCTCGTGATATCATAATTGAAATTCAGCGCAACTTACATTATTGCAAAAAAAAATTTTTTTAAAGATTTAATCACTGACTTTAAACAAAATTCACCACTCTATTACATTAACAAACTGATAACCCTAGCGCTTACGCTCGGATTTTCTAAAGTCAGCGTTTAGCGCTGAGCGAACTGATAGCGTTACTCGGAATTGACCTACTGGTTATTATCAACAAGTTCTAAAAATAACTAGGTATTACAATTATTTTTGCCCAAATACACCTATAATTAAATAAGATTACATTGGTTTCTCTTGTGGAACCTTGGACTCTAAACATGTTAAGTATTTAAGAACTTTGTTTTACTACATTTCAATTAGTTTATATTAAAAAATATATGCTTTTTTGACTACTTTGGTGACAAAAATAACTTCTAAAAACATCGATACATACATACTGCTTGCTACGTCTTTTCGTCCATACAAATATGTTAAACTGAACAAGTATCGTAATAAGTTGACTAAAATAATCGCATTTGACTTTAAGTCCCTTCGCTCATATCATGCCAAACAATAAGCATGGATTACGTCATACTACTCGGACAGGAGAAATATTCATTGTTACAATCAAATGAGTATAGTTTTTATAACCGGGTAGTCGCGTGATAATCTTAACTTTACCTTATCCCAACATCAAAAGTAAAACAACACTAGATGTAGATAGTTACTAGATTAATCTCTCCCGGGAAACTGGCTTGATGTATGCATGTATTGTATCCAGCAGGAAACGACGTCACTGGCTGAGCGTATTCGACTGCTGACGTGCGACGTGCAAGACGAACTGGACGAGCAGCGCGCCTCGCCGGGCCACGGCGACAAGCTGTCGAACAGCAGCGACAAGTCGAGTGACAAGTCCAGCGACAAGTCGTTCACAAGTGTCGACAAAAACAGCGAGAAGGCGTTCGGCAGCGCGTCGTCGTCGTCGTCGTCGTCGACGCTGTCGGCGCCGGCGCCGCTAAGGCAGCCGCCGCCCGACTTGGGCGACGTACACCACGAACCACAAAAGGTGCGTGTGTTTTGCTTTAAATCTGTTACTGTTAATAAGTACTTATTTAGATAATCAATATATTCTTGAACTAAAGAGGTTTCGTATATTTTCAAGCATTGGGCCCTTCGATCAACAGTTGGTATTGTTGATCGAAGATTGGGCCAGCGTAATGGTTTTTATTTGGGAAATAATCACGCAACTGGGCTAATTATTTACTTTATTAAGGGCCTACGCACGCAAAGAGCATTTACCTGTTTGCGCAACGTAATTAACACTTGAAAAGAAACAACTGTCTCAAGTACGTACTCGAACTCATGACCTTTCGCGATCCAGGCGACAGGTCTACAATCTGATTTACAGGGACATTGGTTTTCTGTCGAAGTCTTCATAAGCTTTCGGATATTTAATGTGTAATTCTTAAACAACGTAGTTGAGAAATAAATCTTCATAAAAGTAAAAACTTTTTTACGTTATCATAATTACTGCTGAACATATGGTGATGTAAACCCTTGACATTTTCGGACTTCTTGACTTGAAACTGTAATATGCCTCTCGAATCCCCATGTGCTGTAGTCCATATGGAACGAACCCGTTCCCCCAGTATTACATTAGTAGGCTGACGATGTTGATCTGTACCATATAGCCAAGAGCGGAGCCTCGGCGGCAGTTCCTGTCAACCCTGGCACCTCTGACGGCGTGTGTCGGCAGCGCGTCTCACCACGAAGGTTTCTACTACGTGCCACCCGGCGAGCGCACCGCCTCCGCCAGCCTGGACCTGCACTCGTTACATGAGCACAGCGATGCGCCAGCGCCGGACGTCGTGGCTGGCACGCCAGGTAGCTAGGAGACCATCTTATCTTATCTTATCTTATCGTATCGTAGAGGGCCCTTTTTGAAAACTATTTAAAATGCCGTCTTACGCATACACCGAGGTCAGGGGCGACTCGGATTATTTGGAACTCTCCTCTCTCTGTTTAAATAAATTAGACTAATCTCAATTTCCTTATGTAGGAAGAAGGTATGTCCCCCTCATAGGCTGATGATGAACTCCAATAAACGGGAGATCCAGAAACAAAAATCAAAAGAAGACAAAAATCAAGTGTTACTACAAATTCTAGATATTTTGTTATACACACTCAAATCCAAGTCGTTGTCGATGTGTATTATGATGATGTGATATGATTTTGGTAACGTCAGGAGCGGGCGAAGGTGACGACGGGCTCGCGGCGTTCGCGCGCGCCGCCACGCCGCGTACCGAGCGGCTGCGCCAGCGCTACGGGCAGGAGTCGCAGCCGGCCAGCAGTGACGACGAACACGACGACTACGGTAATAACCCACCCTCATCACTCCCCACCCCTTTATTCCCGCAACCTTTTGTTTTCCTTGTTAACTTGGTTAAACTCATTGTTGAGTACCACCGCGCCCGGGCTATTATGTGGGGTCCCCCCCCAGCTCCCGCCTCCCTGTCCAGATCCAGAGGCCTCAACCGAAATTTGGGAAAAGGGGGCATATACCCACTTAAAAACCAAGTACATCCCCTCACTTGCCGCTGGGGTCTGGGGCCGCCGCGCCGGTTAGGCAATCTCTAGTGTTTACCCTAAATCATAAATCATAAAATCTTTATTTGCATAAAACATGGTAACAAGGATGTAATTATTGGAGGATAGCAACATACATGTTTTATCGATCTGTCGATATGCAAATATTTTGTCGTCATGCTTTTGAAATTAATTATTAAATAAGTACCTATCTATAATTCTAAATTTACTAAAATAAATAATTACAATATTTACTAAGATTAGATGTTACTGTGTCATTAACAATTTAGCCTAGCCGCGGCTATAGACCTATACAAGTTTATTATACATCGACAAAGACCTTGTTAGTTCCATCGTGATCCGGCTCGAAGGAGCATGATCAAACTAAATTAAGGGAACTACTGACGTGAACCTCAATACTCAGTCATTTTAAATTACAGGATTGGTTAACAGGACTATTCTTTCTGTCAAAGATAACGAAACGTTGAAAAAAAATGTCTACCTCAGGCGGGAAAAAAGGAAAGGTTGTGTTAAAAGGCGCATTAATAATAAGCTTTAAAAAATAAAATATAAACTTTATTAAAGTTTAGATATATCACAGGCTTCCACCGGCGTCCCGCCGTACGCGGCATCGCCATCAAGAAGCAGCTGGGCGCGTCCGACGACATCTTGCAGCAGATGCAGAGCGACCTGCAGCCGTCGCCGGGCGTGACGCCGCTCGCCGCTACGCTGTCCGCACCGCAGACCGCGCACGCGTGCCAGCGCACCAGCTCGACGTACTCGTGGCCCTACTACTCTGAAGCCAACCTCAACTCGAGGCCTCAGAGTAGGACGAGTGCCACCTCCAACTGGTAACGCTTAACCCCTCAGGCTGAGAACGGCAATTTCCTAAAACGTCTATTCCAAAATAGACCATTTCCGAAAATGACAAATTCCGAAAGAGACATATTCCGAAAATGACAAATCCCGAAAGTTACATATTGCAAACATGTCAAATTCCGAAAATGACAACTTACTATAAAGGGTGTAGGTACTTAATAAGGGGTGTGAATTTCGGCCCACAGTTGTGAAATGTCAAATTTATACTTACGTAGGTATTAGGTTGTTACAACCTAGTCCTAGGTATGGCCATAGGCGCTTTTCGTTAAAAATAAATGCTTTGCTCTGTTACTGAACGTCTTTTAATTAAGTAAAACAACTTAATAATGAATACAACTTCATAAATAAAACTTAGCGTTATAACAACAAGTGGTCAAGTGCGAGTGGCACTCAACCATATGAAGTGTTCTGTAGTAGCAAGTAATATTTGACTGGATGTTTGTGTTTTGACTTTGAATTACTTACTTACTTTGTTTTTCATAGTGTTTGTATGAATGACAAAGTTGTCGTTTTTGGAAGTTGTCATTGTAAAATGTTGTCATTTAGGAAGTTAACATTTTAGGAAGTTATCCTTTTTGGAAGTTGACATTCTAAAATGTTGTCATTTTAGGAAGTTGTCGTTTACGGAACTTGTCATTTTAGGAAGTTCTTGTTTTTGGAAGTTGACATTCTAAAATGTTGTCATTTTAGGAAGTTGTCGTTTACGGAACTTGTCATTTTAGGAAGTTCTTGTTTTTGGAAGTTGACATTCTAAAATGTTGTCATTTTAGGAAGTTGCCGTTCTCAGCCGGGGTGCGCTCAACATCTTGACGCTGGCTATCTTTAGTCTTCACTTACTGTTCTCTTTTATTTATTCAAATGTAGATCAACTTTACCTTTTTTTTAATAAACGTCAATTCTTCTTGCTAATTCATGAAATTAAGGGGATCAATTAGACGATATGTGTTTATTCAAACTTTTATTTATAATATACTAGCGGCCCGCCCGCGAGTTCGTCCGCGAACAACCCACGTCTATATTTGTAATACACTACATCGGGTCACCCTGTTTGTGCTTATGCGAGGGTAAACCCTATGCCTTTCAGCGAGTTTAAAACTTGGCGGAATATAAAGTGCCCTGTTCTGTGTCCATTGATTGTATCTATTGACATATACTCCTTTGTCTCCCTGCACCTCTTTTAAAATGTTAGATTTGATTTTGTTTACCATTTAATTTTTGGGGGCAAGAATTGTGATGAGTTTTGTCACGTCAATGAGAATGTAATGGCATGGTAAGTTCTTTGTCACATCATCTTATCTGTAGGTGGCCCTTCTGAATTACCCTATGATATCTGTACTGTCCCACAAGACCTAAAAGTTCAGTTCAGCCTTTGTAGCTTTTTTGTGGGATGTCGTACTTTCCGCTCCCTCTAAAAGTTTACATCGTATTAGCATCATACTTAGAGCTGTTTGTGCTAAAATTGCGAATGAGAAAGAGAAGCACAAAAGTCTTCTTGTGCAAGTGCAAGCATTTTCAGATCAGAACGTGCAGTGCGGTCGCCGTTGTTCAGTAGTGTAACCGCTGTTCTCGGGGAAGCCACTGTAATGCTTAATTCTGATCTTTTTATGAACTCCAAACACATGCGCATAAAAACGTTTTCCCCGTTTCCTCCAGAGGTGCCGAGAAAAAACAGTGCACTATTTCCTGATTCCACTTGACGTAAGACCTTTTAAAAGACGTGACTTTGTTTTAGACGCCACCGATGAACGACGGGGCAAGGAACAAACGTTACTTGCTCTTGCAACGCTGTGATTTCTTAGTTTAAATCGCGATTAATTTCATCGTTTAAGTCATAACGAAACGTTGAAAAAAACGTTTCAAAGTTTCGTTATCTTTGAATTTATTTGAGCGTTATTTAACGCAAATAATCAAATATTACGAACGTTTAAGTCATTTAAGTCATTTTATATATTTAAGCGTCGAAGGCTTACAGTTTCCTAAAGTTCCCTGATTTCGTCTGGTGATTGACATTGCACGGCTTCCTCCATAGTTTCGTCCCAGTGGTTATCGTTCTCTCACAAACGTAGAGTTTCACATGCTTTTCTATAAGTTCCGCATTCCAGACCGTCGCTGTTGGGCCTCGAACATCATGCAATAACATGTGCATACAAAGAATTCAAAGATCGTTACATGGACCTCTTTAACCCCTATGGCCAATCTTCAACGGGTGTACCTTGAACACGGTGTTTTCATTCCTTGTTTTACGTGTTCTATGTGGAGTAAAAGGGACTTCGGTATACAAACACAATACTGTTTTAGCGGAAGTATCTGTTCGACAAAGCTGGAAAAAGGCGGTTAGTGTGAAGAATACCTTATCAGGAAATTACTCTTATCACAAAAAAAAACATCACGCTGTTCATTATCTAAGTGTACGGCAGGATGAGTAACAGTCCCATGTCTTTCGTGTAAAGGGCCCCACACACAATCAGTTTGCCGGCAGGTATCAGCCTGTCAGTTAAAACTAGCCGCCGCCCGTCACCGCCGTGCTTTGTACTACTAAATGACAGGCCGATACCGCCCCACACACGATCAGTTTAACCAATTATGCCTTTTACTATAACTGACATTCCTATCGCCCTGCTTGATAGATTTGTACTTCATTAAAAGAGGCTGCTATACACCTTCGTGCCGCAGATTGAAGATTGCCTGTTCGCTCCCTTTATTAATCATCATCAACACGATCATCAGCCTATAAACGTCCCACTGCTGAGTACAGGCCTCCTACGTGGACAATAAATAGCACGTGGGGATATTGGACCATAACCCACCACGCTGGCCCAATGCGGGTTGGTGAGTTTTAACGACTGCCATCTTACGACAAAAATCGGGACCAACGGCTTAAAGTGCCTTCCGAAGCACGGAGGAGCTCGAGATGTTTTTTTTAAATTTAGTCAGTGACCCGGCAATATAAAAGTTGCTCAGCAACGATCGTAAACTGAACGTCTTAACCGCTGCGCCATCGAGCTGCCAAACAGATGTCTTGATGCCGTAAAGAGGTTCTGCGCTGGTAATAGAATATTACCGCCCCTTCTCTTTCCTTGGGTGTCGTAAAAGGCGACTAACGGACCAATGACTGCACATACATCAACAGCAATCGCTATTTGGTGAAAAGTGGACTATGGCAGAAGACTGCTTTCGCGGTCCTCATTGCCTAGTCTCTGACTAACCCTTCAGGCATCATAGTCGTGATTTATAAGTATGTATGTAACATTTTTCAGTTCACTCCATTTTCTTCATCACCCATAAATAAACTTGAAAGAATTTATTCTGATTTCTCGTTTGGGAAAAATTTACCAACCCAGGCATTTTTATCTCCTTATCTTCTCCAAAAGATGTCATTAGAAAGCATGATTTCTGATTCTATTTAAAAAAGCGCCGTGATTCATCTGCATTACAAATAAATAGAGTTCTCTCAGAGGTTCTTCCGGTTCACCAAGTAAAGGAAAATAAACCTTACCATTGGATCAAAACATCGTGACGGAGAAAGGATACTGTTCGCCGCCCTAGCGGGTGTCGTTAGAGACGACTAACGGTTGTTTTCGAGCTTTGATCTGCTTCACTGGTGGTAGGGGTTGACCCGTCTGATTGGTGACCACCGCACGCAATATAAAACCAGCCATAGTATTACCTTGCTTATGAGAATGGTGCTGCGATGAATTTGGTTTGCAGTAGCTTCTGTGGAACCAGTGCTAGGAGAACTTCGTTAATCTGCTGACAGGAGAGATCCGTAGAAACAGTTGTACCGCTGGCCAGCCGTGGCACAGTACAGGGGACCAAGCGGGCCTGACCAGCTCGTGAGGCTGCCTCACCATGCCACGCATAATCTCGGGGTGGGGCACCGTGCCGGTTGGTGGCCGGATATTAGGGTGGGATGGGTAAAGAAAATAATAAAAGAACCAATACTCTCAATACTCACAAAACAACACCGTTAAGATTTGGGTTCTCCTTGAAAAAATAAATAAACTTATGAACTTAATCATCATCATCATCATGAATCATTTGACTTCGCGTCTTCAAAATTTCCTCGCGCCCTTTTCACACTACTATGCCCTCTTTTTGCAAGTCATTTTTAGGTGCAAATTCTCCTATTCCGAGGTTGTATAAATATAGTGCCTCGGGTGATCTTCATTTCGGTTCATTTGCCAAACTCAAAACAACCTGGCTTGAGGTTGATAATTAAAATATATTGTAGTAATATAATAATTAGTAGTAACAGTAAGTAAAATTTAGTAGTAAGTCTTTTTTTATCTTGTTGTATGTTGTGTTCGCCTTAATAGATTGTTACGTTTAGTTAAATAATTTTGTATTTTTGTTGTATTGTAGAATTATTATAACAAACGCTGATGAACTTAAAAAAAAAATAAAAACAAATAAATCGTCAGCCTATGTTTGTCCACTGCTGGACATAGGTCTCTCGAAAAGTACGCCACTGGCCAGGAACCGCGGCCACTTTTATCCAGCTCTTGCCGCAGCCACCTTGCGAAGATCGTCGCTCCACCTTGTCTGAGGGCATCCTACGCTACGCTTGCCGATACACGGTCTCCACTCTAGAACTCTACCCCAACGGTCATCGATGCAACTGATATGAACTTATATCGACAAATAATGAACACTACTCTGGGACAGTAACATTAGCAACAGGTAATAGAAAAAAATAATAAAGGAACCTAAATCGCAATATTTACAACACCATTCTCAGTTAACGCTCTATATTTTAGTGAAAACCGCATAAAAATCCATTGCGTGGTTTAGGAGAATAGAGCGTAGCGACAGACACAGGAAAATGGCGACTTTACTTTATAAAATGACGATGATGATAATGACTATTTATTTATTTATTTAAAAAAATTACAGCTTAAGTATTCCTTTATCTATGTAACAACATTCAGGTTATCAACTAAAGCCAATTAAGTTCTTCCCTTAATTAACCCTCCTAACCCCTGGTGGGTTATGTATAGGACATCAAAAATTAAACTCAGTAATCGTTACTAAGATTACTATCACTAGATAGTAATGACGACCTCCTTGGTCGAGTGGTTTGTGCACCGGTTTTCATGGTGTCGCGATCTCTGAGGTCCCGGGTTCGATCCCCGGTCGGGTCAACTTAGGAATTGTTGTTTTTCTAAATTGTCTCGGGTCTGGATGTTTTCTATGTATAACAAGTATGTATTTAAGTATTTTAAGTATGTTTATCCGTTGTCTAGTAACCATTTCACGAGTTTCTTAGAAGCTTCTCTTGGGCTTGATAATTGGTGTGAGTGTAAGGAAATTAAAAAAAAAAAAAAATGCTTATTTTGACGTCTAAACTGCATAAGCTTACTTAAAATATTTTGTATCCTTGTTTTTCTTGTCATTGTAGTTTATTTATAAACCTACCAAGTTTCATGGTGTTACGAGATGAGTTAGTGGCGATCATGAAGTCAGAAGGCTAAATGAACTCGATACAATTTCTTACCTTCACGGTAACTTCAAAAGTTTTAAGTCTAACTTGAACTGCGCAGGTCGAAGTCGTCCGACTACGTGACCGCGCGCCAGTGCGCCGGCACCGCTGCGCCGCAGCACAGCGAGTCTTGCTACGCGCATGCGCAGAGCGCAGCGCAGTACGCGCACTACGCGCACGCGCAGCACCGCGCGCCGCCGCCGCAGGACGGCTACAGGAACTGCTCGCTCTACGCCAACATCGGGTGACTACACGTAGCGGTTATTAATTAGCTTAATTAGATCAATTAATAAATGAGACGCCCAACCACAGAAAAACTAGTCACTTCGTTTTATGGCTTTTGAGAAGTGTTGAAATGTAAATACAAAATGGCCTCATGCACGCAATACTACTTCATAAATTAAAAAAATATGAAAGTATTTTAAGTAAAAGCCTCTTGAACGTTTGACGGCCCGGCTACGACCTTGCTGCTGTGAGCGGAGCGGTGAAGGGATTCTTCCACCACTGCGCGTTATACTACGGAAGTCTTAGTCACCCTTGACGACCTCCTTGGTCGTTTGGTTTGTACACCGGTTTTCATGGTGTCACCATCGCTGAGGTCCCGTGTTCGATGCCCGGTCGGGCCAATTTAGAAATTTATGTTTTTCTAAATTGCCTCGGGTCTGGGTGTTTTCTATTTATAATAAGTATGTATTTAAGTATTTTAAGTATGTTTATCCGTTGTCTAGTAACCATTTAACGAGTTTCATGACGAAGCTTCTCTTGGGTATTTTCCATTGACTTAAAACAATTTATAGAAAGGATGCAATGCAAGAAGATTCCGCTCGCCGCTCCGCTCACCGCGGCGAGAAGCGGCGCAGCGGGTTTAATTCCCAGTGGGGTCAAAGAAAAAAATATGTTTGGGTTCGTCCAGGTGTTCGGACAGCAGCCAGGAGCTGTACAGCTCGCAGACCAGCTCGGAGCCGACGTCGCCGGTGCGTGCGGCGCGCTGCCGCCGGCCCGAGTCGCCGCCGCCTATCCGGAGTCACCACCAGTTACTCTACGTGCCCTACAGCAACACGCACTACCACTACCAGCCCGACTACGGCAGCCATTGGGCGGCTAACGACTGTGAGCGTTTCATCATAAGCTTATCGGAAAAACGTTGAAAAAAATGTTTTTTTTTACAAGTAGTATTAGAACCCGCCTCCTTCTGACAATCCGGGTAAGATGCTCTTCTAATTAAGCTACCGTGGACTTATCCAGCCCGTTGAAATTAATCAACTCTATCTACTTTGTACTTTGAAAGCCCAAGGCGCCCATTCAATGTCAACAACTACGTCATCAACTTATCTTAGTGCCTGCAGAGGTCTCCCCCTCGCGTAGTATGTCGAACCGTTGGGATATTTTGTGCAACCCCGTTCTAAAACTCTCAAATGGATATATTTATTGGGTCATGCTTAACACTTAATGACCAATCACGCTGGCCCAATGCGGGTTGGTGGTTTCTAACGACTGACATCGTACGACAACAAGCGTGACCGACGGCTTTAAGTGTCTTCCGAAGCACGGAGGAGCCCGAAATGTTTTTCATTAGGTTACCCTTCCAACTTCTCAGCTCTAAATCGTTAAAGTGTTGCCCCGAAATAGTTTGTACAATACACATACTCACAATTTTTATTTCTTTTAACAGCTGACGATAATAGCAGAAGTCACTCACACCAGCGGTTGTATGACCTGCAGCAGACCGCGAACGACTGTAAGTGTTTAATAAAAACAAGAGGTTTTAGGTTAAATAGTAAAACAAAACAGTACAATTACTAAGCAATCACCGCACCCAATTGTATTTTTTGAAAGTAGTAAATAGATTATGATACGATAATAATATGATGAGAAAGTAACGGCACGACATGTGCTGGTTACAGACAGCCGCATGCACCAGTACTACCAGCAGCAGAGCCGCAGCGGCACGAGCACGCCGCAGCCTGTCGCCGCGCAGCCGCAGCGGGCGCACTACGCGCACGCGCTGCAGCTGCAGGTGACTAGCACTTCAGCAGCAGCCGCAACGGCATGAGCACGCCGCAGCTGCAGCAGCATGAGCACGCCGCAGCCACAGCGGCCCCAGCACGCCGCCGCCGGTCGTCGCGCTCCAGCTGCAGGTGACTAGCACTCCAGCAGCAGCCGCAACGGTATGAGCACGCCGCAGCTGCAGCAGCACGAGCACGCTGCAGCCGCTAGCCGCGCTGCACCTGCAGGTGACGAGCACTCCGACACACAGCTCCGATTTTACGTTGAGCATACCATACCTATTTTTACTGAAAGTCGCTCAGCGAGCCATGGAAGAGCTAAGTTCGGTGTTACTTTGAGGTTACCGACCTCAAAGAATTTGACAGTGGGCTGGTCATATTAGCCGCAGAACCATCAACCGCTGGGGTAGAACTGTGTTGGAGTATAGACCGCGACTCGGCAAACGTAGTTTAGGACGCACTCCGGCTAGGTAGAGCGACGATATACGTAAGATGGCTAGCGGCAATTGGACTAAAAGAGCTGAAGGACTAGCTCATCGGCATGCGTTGGCAGAGGCTGAGATCCAGCAGTAGACACTGCCTGATTATGATAATGATACCTATTTTTTAACATTTAACTGTACTATTGACAGACCCTGTGCCCGGCGCCCGCGCGGTACCGGCCTGTGCCCGCGCAGCAGCCTGGAACTGTCAAGCAGATGATTTGCTATTCAGAAAAAGTAAGCTCTTCATCACCTTAAGCGAAAGCTGATGTTCGCCACATGGTTCATAATAGAGTCAAAAAAGTAAAACGTCGAATAAATTCAATATAAGCCTTTACAGGCACTTATTGACGTCAAAAACTAATAAAATAACAGTAAACTACTGCATACCCTGCAATTCCGGGCTTGAGCAGATCGTTAATATGCAACAAGAAAGGGGTAGCAGAGAAAACAGAACCCTGAGGAACCCCGGCATCGATAGCTGTGAGGTCAGAGGAACACCCAGTTCCGATATTAGGAGAGCCTTCGACTGAGAAAAAGCTGGCAAGAAACTCAGGAGACCTTGCTTTTTTCTCTTTCCTAAGTGTAATTATATGAGAGCGCAATGAATGACTAATTTCAGGTAGCGGCGCCGCTGTATCAGCCAGCGCCGGGCTCGCCGCAGCGCGCGGCGCGGGGGGCACCGGAGGGGGCGCCGGCCGGGGGGGCGCCCCCTGCCACCTCGCCCATGGCGCCGCCCCCAAACCCTGTGTATTACGCCATGAACGTCTGACGAGGAGACTAGGTAAGAAGAATTAGGTTATCTTTATACACAGGGAGTTAATAACTGATGGTGCACGGAAAGAAATTATTAGTTGGGTTTACCATATTTCAACAAAATTTTAGGGTTAATATAGCACCTACTCTTGAGTTTTGTTGAATGAACAAAAACTGTATTGTTGATCAGTTACGGTAATTTGAACTTATTACATATATCTTTTGTTGTTTTAACGTATTTATTTTGTAAATTTAACTTTAAAAATGGTTATTTCAACAACTTGAACAGTAAAATCAACAATTACCTATTGAATTATGGATGAATTTTTACGCCAACATGTACAAATAGGTAAAAACAACTGTTTTCATATCAACAAAAACTTTTCTGTGAAAACAACAATTTATTCATGTTGCTTTAACCCATCACTTTGTTAATTCAACTAATGTGTCGCCGACCTGTGCAAAATCAATCTTTTTGTTCTTTCAGTGTGTGCGGTGTAAAATAATAGTAACTAAACTGAACTTTCCAAATGTTAGCTGCATTTTTAATTAAAAAAACCATAGGTACATACATATATTCACGACCCGACAAGACCGATCCCCGAGGGGTTAGCCAGAGACCAGTAAATGAGGAGCACAAAAGCAGTCCACTGCCATAGACCACGTTTCAACAAATGACAAATGCACATGTACTGAGCGTTACAGGTGGTGAGCCCATCGCCGCTCTATGCTATTGTCTTTGATCAACAATACAACTAGATATCAGGGGCCCAAGTCTGCTAATTTACGAATAGCATACTTGAATCGCAAATGGATCGCATTGTAATTGTTGGACACATTTGGTATTCTCTTACTCATTTAAGAATACCAAATGTGTCAAACAATTACAATGCGACACAATTGCGATTCAATTATGCCATTCGTAAATTAGCAGACTTGGGCCCCAGGTCGGCTCTAAAAATGTGTCTCGGTAAACAAGAGCGCACTTTAGAAGTGAGCTCATATTTTCTCGCAAGGCATAACAGGAAAAAGTACTTTATTATGGTTGATTTCACCACTAAATGTTATTAAGGTTTTTCTGATTTAAGTGACAGGAGTAATTTATTGCTTTGAAAAAGTATTTATTCACGTGGACAGAATTTAGCTTTGATTTTGTACGTGACGCGTTATCTAGTTGGTATTGTTGATCGAAGGCTATTGTACGTATATGCAGTCCTATGTCCGTTAATCGCCATTTACGACACCCAAGCAAAAAGGTGGGACAGTAGTGTTCTATTTATGAACCGCCATCACACTTTTAAAATACGATAATATTGATGCTGCTGTGGTCCTTGCCTACCCCTTCAGAAAGCGGGCGTGATGTATGTATGTAATATTAATGCTACTGATTACGGTTCTGCGTAGGTGAAAATCGTGGTGGGCCCCACAGGAGAAGTCCGAGTGAGCGTGCAGCCCGCGCCGGCCGCCGCCGCCAGCGCGCGGCCCTAGCGCCAGCTCCACTGCGCTTTACCGTCACGTGTTACTAAGCAACCGGCTTTCCATCTCAGATTACTCGCACCACGTGTCTAAAATGTATTTGATGTTACCATAATGACATGTGGCATTTTAGCAATCAGACCAGTTGAACATTTAAAATTCATCAAAGCACGAGGAATAGACCAAGAGCGAAGACTGGTTTTGATTGAACACAAAATATGATTGTGATTATTTTTTGTAGTTATGTAAAGTATTAATTTTGGAATTTCACATTTGACGCTTAATTATGGCTGCACATAATACCAAAACAAGAGAAAATTTATGTGTTACCAATGTTATTTGTACTTGGTCTACTGCCTAAGCTCATTTAGATACATAATTAGAAACCTAAACTTATATGTATTTTGGTAAAGCACAGAACGGACGTGCTATAAAGTAGTATATCAAATTTGTAATTTTGAACTCCTATGATAATACTAACTGAAGGGTTTGTTACCTCCTACCACTCGTTATAATATATTATAATAGCATAAGTGTTATGGATCGAATCGATATTAGAAAATATTTTGACCAAAGCGCATAAGCCACACGGGAATCATAATTCTAGTCACAACGTTAAACTAAATATTTAGGTATCAATCGACGAATAAAAACTTATTGAAGAAGACTGCGCGGAACATTGTAACCAAATAGCCCAATAGAGAGACCACTTTACAATTATGGAAATAAGGAAAACATAACTTTTAGAAAGCACCGAGGATGCGTGCTCGCTCGTGCACGCATCCTCGGTGTATACACTGCCGCCTACAGCGTTGAAGTTCCCGATGCGTCCGCTAGAGACGCTGTCTGAGTTTTTATGCACCATTCTAGAAGTACCGCGATCGACCGACGTGCGACGTTTACACTATCGGAATCGAATACGTTACTTTTAAAGGATATTAATAACGATGGTAATATTAAGTTTCGACGTCATGCAGTCGCTCGTAAACTCGAAGGTTACACCACCTAGGTATTTATGCAAGTGGATAGAGATATTGTCCTTCTGAAATAGACTGACGTTACTTTCGCTACACATCTATCGAGTATTGAATAATGTACGTAACAAACAGTACCTACTACCTACCTAGAATACTACAGAGAATACTAACAAAAGCATCGGGCTTAAGAGGTAACACTACGTCGTGTCATGCAAAATCTCATACGAAACACAGAAATACGACGTTTCGTAGTCCTCTGTTTCCTCTTTCAAAACTGGACAAATTTTTATGTTTTTTTCAGCATCGGTTAAAGAAAGAGATTTTCTACGTTTTAATTTTTTAGTATTAAGTCATTTATTTAACAAACAAACCAAAATTTAGCGAAATCACTCCGTTTTAAGGTAAAACTTTAAAGTTAACCGGTTTAAATAAAATCAAACATACAGACATAGAAGATCTCTTTCTTTGACCGATGCTGAAAAAGTAATAAAAATTGGTCCAGTTCTGAAGGTGGAAACAGGGGACTACGAAACGTCGTTTTTCTGTGTTTCGTATGAGAATTTTGAATGACACTTCCACGTAGTGTTTCCTCTTAAGACAATGCTGCCTCTTTCATAGCTACCTTGCCGCTATTAACACATGAAGGCTTCCAATACGCAATCCCTGGCCCAACCGTGAATCATCAGGTCGCCAGTGCCAAATGTTCCATTGAGTGTCTGTATTATTATAAGTATTGAAATGTATTACATTTTATTATTAAAGTTAGAGAATATTAATTTTGTTAAGATTTCACATTATATAAAAAAATATAACTATGTTACCATTCCAAAAGGCCTAAGAAAATAAGTAATGTACTTTATTTTTATTTTATTTTATTAGTGAGTACCTATGTGTGTGCACATACTCATACAGCTGACGTTAGCAAGTAATGGCGGAATAAGTACATTTTATTTCTTTATCTAAATCCATTGTTGTTTTGTGCTTGTGCCAGCCATACCTAATGGGATAAGGGCAGGAAGATTATGACGAGATGATGAATTAAGTCCATGTACAACACATTTACATCTAGATATCAAAGAAATGTATCGCGGTGTCACAATTCTGGAAACCGTAGATTTGTGGGTCATACGTGCCGTTGTGTCTCCAACACTATTTCGTATTCCGTATCCTCTACCGCTAACAGTATATGTTACTAACTATAAGTAAAAAAAATGCTCTTAGTTTAATTCCATGTACGAAGTCGAGCGTGAGTTGAAAACAAGCCGGCCGGCCCGCGCCGGAGGGCCACCTCGATTTTCACAGAGTTGTATGATTTTAATTCTCATTATTTTGTCGACATTAATGACTATGTTTTAATGTTTGCTTACGCTTGTACGATTGTAGTTGATATAAACATCGGCGTATGTTTCGGTTCGTATCAGTAGTTAGAGGTAATATCGACGTAATAAGTAGCTCGTAAGTAAGTGCCCTTAGGAGTCAAGTTTCAAATAAGACATAGGTACTACTAAACGAAACAAAGTCGCACAACTGGTAGACCAAACGGATGACCAAAGTTAAAATCTAACCATTCTATAATTAGGTTATTGCAGAGAGTGTGTCCCGCTCGGCATGCTCGTATGCATGCCTGTCTGCATGCCTGTCTGCATGCGTGATTGCATGCCTGTTTTCATGCCTGCTGCACGACGATGGGGTTGGCGTCTGAATATAAAATAAAATTCGGCATTATTGACGATTAGTACTGATCTTGTTGAATTGATTTAACAGTAAACCCTGCCGTTTTTAATTGTTCTTTTTGACATGAGTGATTATGTACCTAGAGACATATTGTTAGATTGCAGCATGCGGTCCCAACGAAGTAATTTTTAATTTTTTGTCTCTGGCCATTTATATTGAAATGCAAAATTAGTATCATTTTATTAATAGGTTAGTTTAACGGACCCAATATTGCTCTGTCGAAAGGATGATTATATTTTTCTTAATTTTTATTTGCTGCATCATTATTTTTTAAATAATAATAAATATATTTGACAGACCATATAAAATGATACGCGATAATGGCTCTCCGAGCAAACGCGAACTGACCACTCAAAGAGAGATAACCGTCAGTCAGACACGTTCCAGCTTTTATCGCTGCAGGTCAAACGCTAATTACTCTTTGTGAAATACTTACTAGTCGTCATGAAATGTGAAAAAAATGTGGTAGACGTAATTATTTTATATGTAAAATGGAACATGCAGTTCATGAAAACGGAAAAGTAATTCCTCTCCTTTCCCGTTAGTGATTAGTTATCGGTCTGATATTTGTTGTTAACGACATTGCTATTTTGTACTGTCAATTAAATATAAGTTATGAATTCATCACAACTACCCTGGCCAGTAATCTATCGAGCTAATTATTGTAGTTAGTTTAGTATTATTAAAAGTGATATCTGATTCTCTGTCCATAGTTACAATCGAAATTTTATTTAGGTATATAGAGAGTGTAAACGGAACCTCTAACTATGGAAAGAAACTCAGGTAAAAAATAGGGATCGACAATTTTGTATAAAATGGCATTAGATTTTGTCCTATTAGAGGCTATTTAGTAAAATCCATGTAACATTATTACTGAAATACTAGAAATTAAGTTGTAAATTAAAACAGTGTAAATATAAGTTGATAGGTAGTGTACAGACGACAGCCAGGTCAACCTACCAAAAAAATGTCAAAATTCGTTAATACGTTTTAAACTTTATTGTATTAAACTTTATAGTTTGATTAGCTTGACCTGCTGGTTTGTTTGTTGCCAAATCATATACGTAGCGCAGTTAGCCGCGATATAGAACATGACCGTAGTTTCAGCTTTCAGCTAATTTAAAAATCTTTTGTTATTTTTTTATGTTATTCAATTGATTTAGGGGGGCCTAAACCGTCATCTCTTAGAGCAAGTAATTACTTTAATCTTACTTTTGCAATTTCGCTATGTATTTAGCATAGTAAATTTAAAGTCATTGTTCTAAGAAATGAGGCCGTCCGGTATTGTTAAACGGCGATTGAACACTCTCATAAATTTAGGAAAATGCTTTAATTTAATTAATTATTATGTGCTTTAAATGTGATACAATGACACTTACCTACAAGAATTAAAAGTTGAACTTTATTATTCCATGCAAGATTTTTGGTTACCATATCTCTAAGTCTGAGGTTTAAAAAAAAATAGGTAGGCATTCGTTTATTGAGTAAAAAAGAGATTTTAAGTTTTCTTTTTATATTTTTCATTTGATAGCTCTATCGCTACTATTAAGGGATATATTTTATGTTTTGTGTAGGCTGCCGAGTATTTAGACACAGATTTATCAGTTTACTAAGTCGGTTTTAATTATAGCAACAAAAATATTCTTAGATGATCGTAGATGAGAACTGTCTATTTTTTTCTATGCATATACCTGCCGGCCTACGAGAACTCTTCTCGACCCGTTTTCTCGTGTTTTATTCATTTATCTCTAATATCTATCGACACTAAAGACACATGGATGCGCTTAGAACTCTACATAATATGTCAAAAATGGACTTAATAGTAGTTTTTGCATAAACTGTGGTATTCTTGTCTACAAACCTTAACATGACAACTTAAAATGATTTGTCGTCTCTCGTCCGCGACATATCTCGTGTTACGCATGCTAAGCCTACTGGGCACGGGGCATATGACTTACGTTTTATTCGTAGCACATCTAATTGACTAGAATTTATCACATAGATAGCTGGGAGAGCTGCGTCATTAAGGGATCCGTGACAAGCTTCCATGTAGCATAAAGCTTACATTCCTATTTGGTTCAGTGTAAATCCCAGATTCCAATAAGCGTATAAATAGTTTGTTATACTTCTAGACACTGGTAGAGATTGAATTTTTTTTATATATTGTTAAGTTATTATCTTTACAAAATGGGTTTAGAACATTAACAAAGAGTTTTTTTTTAATAAGAGAAGGAGGCAAAAGAGCAGGCGGGTCACCTGATGAAGAGCAATCACCGCCGCCCATGGACACCCGTAAAACTAGAGAAGTCGCAGATGCGTTGCCGACCTTTAAGAAAGGAATAGGGAAGGAAGGAATAGGAATTGTGAGGGGAAAAGGAGGGAAGGGGCCTCCGGAACTCTCACTGGCCAGACGAAACACAACAGCACCAAGTGCCATTATTTCACGCCGGATATTCGTGAGAGGGTGGTATTACGCCGGTCGAGCCGGCCCAATGCGTGCTGCAACGCAGCGTGGCTCTACCACTCAGTCAGTGTCACTCATTTAGCACCACCCAGGGGTCACGTGTAGGGTCTCAAGGGTAAACCTACGGACGCGAGTAACTTAACCCCTTTAACTTAAATGTTTATACCTAATTACATTATAATTTCAGACTTTTTAAAAGTAATTAACTGTTGGAGTAAACTTACTTATTAAGCTAAGCTTAGCCCTAAACTATTTGATTTTGGAAAATGTTGCTTGGGTTAATATGTTATTATGTTTTAGTATTCCTAATTTAGTATGCATGTATTTAATTTGAGTGTAAATAATAGTATATGTGTTGATAGTTCTACTATGAGGATATATTTTATTACGAAACGAAGAAAATTATATTATACTTACTTACAAAATTATCCTAGTTACATTAAAATTGTTGATTAGATTAACGTGGTGAAGGCCAAAGTATTATTTATTCATTGTGTCTATCTGTGACTTGAAGAACGGGAGTTTTTCAATATATTTCGGTGTAGGGTTAAGGTTTTTTTTCTTCGAAAAAAAGAAAGAGTAAGTACATACCTAGTAGAGTATCTATGGCAGATTGAAGTTTGTACAAAAGTATAGATTTTGAAAATATGTAGGTACGTTCGAACAAATTTTATGGGACGTTTAAATTATGTAAATTGTATTAAAAATAAGAAGCTAGTGCGCTGTCACTGGCTGTATCTATAATTGCTTAATTTAATTAATTGCATAATTATGTAGTCAAAGTCCACGCGAAGGGAGTGGTGGCGGGCACAGCTAAAGATTAAAAGTTTTGATAGCCAAGGGAATTAGGGCCATTTTGGTTAATTATTTCTATAATTCATATAATTTCTATAGTCGTATAATTATAAGCTGTGCAATAAAATTATGAGTTCATAATATTATAACAGTGTCGCGTAGCGGTGAAAGAATACTACCACCCCCTCTCTTTCCTTGGGTGTCGTAAAAGGCGACTAACGGACTAAAGCTGCAGTCTTTACATCCATCAGCATAGAGCGGCGATGGACTTACCACTTGTCACCTGAGCACACGTGCAGTCGCTATTTGGTGAAAAGTGGACAATGACATAGGACTGCTTTTGCGGTCCTCATTGCCTAATAGTCTCTGACTAACCCTTCGGGTATTATAGTCGTGATTATATATATATATGAACCTAATATTATTGAAACATTTCAAATGTAAGCATGTACATACGAGAAGTTGTCGGGGAGTTTGTGGCACTCACTTTATTCGACAAGAGAAGAATAGTTGAAACTGAGCAAAGTTTTACATTATTAATATTAATAATGTGAAATAATCTACATAGTGGTTGTTGGTAATGGGTGTAGTGAGATGCTCTGGTAATGTTAAACATTACCACGACTACATTTTTGTAATAAATGGAAAGTTACCATTAAAAAAATGTAACTTTCAAAAAGTTTAGGATGCGCTTTTAAAATTACGTTTTGAATTATTATTGGTAGACGAAGTTAAACGAGTTCACTGTTGTCAAATATAATCATTCGGGTGCCTCAACGAAGTAGGTACCTACATACATGGTGAGACAGTCACAAATGTATTCGTATGGCTTCAATCTGGCAATGTTAACTGTTGCTGTCACTATTCAATTATTATTAAGAAACATGCTCACCGTAAACCATCGTAGCAAATTGTTTGTGAGTCTTGATGTTGTTACTGATCTCCGTTACTAGCCCCAACGGCCGAGCAAGGTCGAGTCAGCCGTCAGTCAGTCGGCCCTTATGCCTAGTTCGCACCTGTGTTAGTAATTTAGTAGAGTAGAGATGTATTGCTTCGTCACTTTTCAAATTAAAAATGAATTGTTAAAAAAGCAAACTAGCGAAGTAGTGTACTTCTACTCGACTAAAGTACTAGCACGGGTGCGAACTAGGCATTAGCGCTCGCTAGGATCAGACCATAGAATAATAACTAAAGCATAGAAGGAGTGCTATGACGTTTGAATGTGCACTCCGTTTGTTGTCAAACGATGCGATTGTGACATGCATACGCAAAAATACCCGCTTGGTTCCCGTTCCCGTGGGAATATCGGGATAAAAAGTATCCTATGTGTTAATCCAGGTTATAAATTATCTGTATGCCAAATTTCATCCAAATCCATTCTGTAATTTTTACGTGAAAGAGTAACAAACATCCATCCATACTTACAAACTTTCACGTTTATAATATTAGTAGGATTACACGGGCGCGTTGGCCCTTGCTAATGTCCATTGAGGTATATAAAGTCAAATATTACCCTTCGAATTACATTTTGTAGATCTCTTTTATATTCGGTTGGTGACCAGGTATCCAATTTTTTTTATTTTCACTTTACCTTTGACGTTTTTAGCAACTTATTTTGTCTCTTTCCTTTCAATGTTTATGGCCCATTTGAAAAAATAGGACAACTAATACGAGTCTCATTTGGACTAATTCTTGCTTTAGTTATTATTCTGAGCGATTAGACGCACTGCCTCAATGGTACTACATATTGTATTGTGATCGATAAATGGTTTATCGTTTCGATAATAATTATCTTTTCATGCACGTCCTTTTATTTTTTGGTATTTTAAGGTTGACGGATGTAAAAGAGCAAGCGAGGTGTGTCAGGACCCCGCATAGTGAATATCCATCGTCTCTGCCTAATACCCCTCCCTGTAGGGACTAAGGCGTGAGCAATACGTATGTATGTATGTATAACTATTACGTAGCGGATAATTTGTCTACCTACTTAAAGATCGCACATAAAATAAAACACGTTTAAAAAAGAATGTTGCCTAAAAATCAGCATGATCTCACAGTAATGTTATTTATCTAATGAAATTTTAACCGACAAATTAAACTTTAAGTGGAGACATAGGTTAAAATATATTTTTAAAATTCTATACGCCAAAGGTTTTATTTTAAGGTTTCTCGAATAGTGAATTAATTCGTCTTATATTTATTATAATTAATATATCGGAAGCGTAATGTTACGTATGTATGTGTTGATAGCAATATTGATTGTGTCAGCCGGCGATTCGACGCCGGCATCCCGGGGGTATCGCTCTGAACGCTGAGTGAAAGTTTGTAAATGTGCAAACGTAACTATCGCGTTTGAGTTAAGTTTTGACGGATAGATCTTAATGCTAAGTAAATAAGATCGAGAGTCAAAACTCTTAACTCAAACGCGATAGTATCGTTTGCACATTTTCAACGAACACTCAGCGTTCTGAGCGCATCTGAAATTCCGTTGGCTCGTAATTCGTCTTACAATGAGCGCGGTGCTGTTTTTTCACAAGCGATTGAAACAGTACATCCACACAAAGCAGTAGGTATACGACAAATAACGGGCCAACGAAGTTTCTGACGCGCATTGAGGGCGAGTCCCCAGCTACGGCGGCCGGCGACAAGCGAGTGTGGCCGCCGCCCGCCCTAAGCCCGAGTTTCTACCAAAGCGAAGAGGAGAGGAGACGAGAGGAGTTGTGTTTCGAATAACCTATCAGATTTCGTTATTTTTTCCTCCGAAGCTAAGCGGATAGGAGATGTGGAAATAACGAAATCTGATTGGTTATTCAAAACACATCTCCTCTCCTCTCCGCTTTGGTGGAAACCGGGCCTCACACATGCACGCAATGACTTGTTCACGAAGTTGCGGGGCGTACGGCAAGTAGTATCTCTATAAGTATGACGTCGAGATGTATTAATTATTATGAGTGTTAGGGCAAAATTTCGCCACAGTATGTTTTTAACTACTCGTGTACAAATGTATTTGTATCGTAGATCGGTCAATAAAGTATTGGAAATAAACAGAAGTGTTCTTATTTAATCGTTTTCTTAAGTTTACGCGCGCGCCGGTTTAATAGCGCGCATCCTACGCCTATGACACCTTTCCAAATTTAAAAAAAATTTTAAGTACTTACTTATGCGTCTTGCAATAAAAATAACAAATAACAGACACTTAAATTTTATCAAAACGACAGCAACCGGGACCAACTGCAACATCCTATCCTAAGCACAGAGGAGCTCAAGATGTTTTTATTTCGGTCACCCATCCAGTGATCTTTAATCGCGAAAGACGCTAAACTGACAAGAACGTCGCCGACAGCTCTGGGCGTTTAAGGCACCAAGACCTGAGAACATTTATACCATCCTACTGCAGCAGCTTTTTGCAAGCGCGGTGATTAAAAGTCAAAAGTCAAAACCTCTTTTTTCAGTAAACTTATAAATTATGCACTTGGAATAATAGGTACCCATTCAGGACGTCCAATAACCGACTTGTACGAGTATAATTAATGAATATAGCAATGAATTGATTTCAGTGATAAGCGAATTTGCTCAAGTGTGGTACAGTAGATTACAAATAGGTATTAAAATTAAATTTAATTAAGCTCACACCAATTATCTAGCACAAGATGAGTATTCTTTTGAAACTTGTTGTAAGATAAATATACATAAACTTAATAAATTTAGAAAAACAGTTTTTCTCTAAATTGGCTCGACCGGGAATTGAACCCGGAACTTCGGAGATGGCGCGACGCCAGAGCGTGCTAACCACCAGTCGTCAAGATAATACCTATAGGCTATCATTCACTTCCAGATGCAGTTTGGAGTACAATTGGAAACAGTACACTGTACAATACTTATACGGAATATTGGTGCAGAGCCATGTAAGTAGTTTTGATTGAAAAGCATCATTGAAAATATTAAATTGAAATTGAAGAAACAGTTGAATGAATCTGACATTCAGCTGTTTCTTGTCTCATCATTCAACTGGGGACTGAATCTAGCTATCGCCTGATGAATAATGACGTCGGTAATCAAACCATCAGACAGTTAAGTATAATTTGCTAAGGGCGATGGCACTTTTGATGTATGTCCATGAATGGCACCATAAGTTTAATTTTTCTTAAATAATGTCTTGTTGCGGTTAGCACATTCAGCCAATGTGAAGTAAAATGAATAAGTAATACCTAATTGTTATATCTTTCTTTCTTCTTAGCTATAAAGTAGATGATAATGAGTGACAATATTATGAATGTTAAATGGTAAATGATAATTCCCCCCAAACCGCTTGAGTTTTCTTAGGAGAATTTGAAAAGTCATGTTGCACTGTTTTGGTTTATTTGCCAACACTCTGCATGAGTGTTCACATTGGTTCACATCCACGAAAACTTAACGGTTAATAATCCAACATTAAATCACACACTAATATTCGACAAAACACAAATTATAGAAAATAAAATATAACTGCAGACATGACGCGCTTCGCTTCCCCTCCAAGATGGCTCGCTGCTAGACATAGGCCTTCCCGATTATGGGCTATATATAACCTACCACGCGGGCCCAATGTGTTAGTGAAATTTAGAGACTGATATCCATTTATTAATTTATTCCTATTAAACATTGAATGATTACAAAACTATTAGGAAACAAACGCATACATACATATATAAACACGTGAAACAAGGGAGCTAAAGACTTGTTGGTTTTCTGACCTCTTTTCCGAATAACTATCCTTTTTATCTAGTTTTAAATTTAAAATTCAAATATTGCTACCATGTACAAAAATATAAAAAATGTAGCACTAACCCATGAGAAGGCGCGCTATGAGCATTTTGCTATGCAATATGTACTGACACCGTTGTATCTCTAGCGTGTAGGTCCTTCCCAACTATTCAACCCCTCCTCTCCCCTGACGCTTCTCATACGCCGCATGGTGCCGCGGCGGTCGCGTAGGGAAGTGGTTCTGAAGACCGTGTACCATCTCGTGGCATTTTGCTCATCGCGCGCCCATCCGCGTAAGTATTTTTTCCTTAACAAAATAATATACTTGTATTTTTCTTATTGATTATCTTTTTAATTTGTATGTAAATCCAAAGGCAAACTCACCATGATTTCATTGAAGAATAAATTTTTCGATTTCTTTTTATTCTTATTTTTATATTGTTTTTTTTGAAAGACTGCCAAAAGCTAAGGGCCAAAGTTAAGATATTTTTTTACTTGTGATGAAAGTTGCAGTGCATGCCAAAACTGTTATTTTCATACTAATATATGTTATTTTGTTTATATCAATAGTTTAATAATTAAATCATATTATAATAGACTAAATAGAACCATTTAAAATATTGTGAGCAATTTACTCGCGCGCGCCAAACCGTGATACAAAAAAGGCGCACCTTCTCGCACGGGTTACGATGTCTTAGGTAAGTGCATGATCCATTTAGGGTATTCCAACCCAATTAAATTACTTAAATTAATACTTATAAAAATATAATCATTACAATTAAATCAAATAAATATTTATCTTTCTTATTGAAATTTTGCATTCACAATGCTTATATACTCGTAGATCTAAGTAGGATAAAATGTTTATGTGAAAAAATGTTATTTTTTTGTAGTAAGTAAATACACATTTTATCATAAATACTTAAACATTTTATATACTTACAAATAAACATCAAAATTAATAACTTTTATTATAGTATTATTTTAAGCTATAAAAGGTATTTCTTTTTAAAAACTCATTTAGTTCACACTCATAAATGTTACGACAACAACCGGGAGCAACGGCTTTACGTGCCTTGCGAAGCACGGAAGAGCTCGAGATGTTTATCATCACCCATTCATGACCCGGCATTGCGAAAGTTTATTTCGCCAAACAAACGTATAGCAATTGCAATAGCTGTCAAGCTCCTTTTTGAATGACGTTTTCTAATGCATGTAAAACTGTAACAAAGTACAGGGTATTCGGTAAATGAACAGGGAGTTTTAGTATACCGCGTGTTATACATTGATGTAGGCGGCCAAATCAAAACAACAATAATTTTCATAATCGTCATTATTTTTAAAAAATCTATCAATTTAAACATTAAATGATTGCAAAACTATTAGGAAACAAAGACATTCATACATATATAAGGTGACTGCTAGAAACCGCAAGAAACGTCAAGGGTTGGTCAGGTCAAGTGTTTTAAACATGACAAAAATAGAATTCGTGTTTTTTTCATTTTTAATTAAATAATTCATTTTGTGAATTTTAATTAGATAGTCTATGAGTACTTATCTAACTTATTTTAAAGCAATAACATAAGATAAATAAAATAAAAAACAATTAAACATAACGATTATTTACAATGCGAGGGCAACGGCCGGCCGGCCGACCGTCTGTTGACCCGTTCGCGTCAGCTGGGCGATAAGTACCTACGTTAGTCTGCATTGAGACCATTTTTGTCATGTTTAAAACACTTGACCTAACCAGCCCTTGAAGTTTTTTTCGGTTTATAGCAGTCACCTTATATAAACACGTGTAACAAGAAAGCTAAAGCCTTGTTGGTTTTCTGACCTCTTTTCCGAATAACTATCTTTTAAATTTCAAACATTACTTACATTCTCTGTCTAGCCTCTGTTTTCATGAAAATGGCAGTTCAGATTCATCCGCGGAGCTAGAAAGTCCGCTGCACGACACTGGCGCCCCACGTTGGGCGCCAGTGTCACGGAGCGGAGGAACGCAGGAGTGACACGATGAGGAGGAGTTGGATGGTAATAAATGCACGACGAGTTTACAAGCATATTAATTAAAGAAAATGGTTCGTTATTATTAGATATACGAGGGCGGCACTGAAAATTTCGGGAATCAAGGGAGTGATACAACATTGTTAGTGGAAAAGATATTTATTGTTTTACGAAGTATTCTCCTTGAAACTTGACACATTTTTCGATTCGATGGAACCAATTATTAAAGCATTCATTCCATTCTGAAGTTAGGGTATTGAAAATGGTCGTTTTGTAGGCGTCTATAGCTTCTTCAGGTGACAAAAATCGTTGACCACGCAATTTGTTCTTAATTTTGGGGAAAGCATAAAAATCATTTGAGCTTAGGTCAGGGCTGTAACGGCGGATGGTCTAATAATTCAATGTTTTCTTGCTCCAAAAACTCTTTTGTTCTGTGGGCGGTATAAGAGCTCGCATTGTCCTGATGGAGGATGATCAGAGACGACCTGCGGCAAACAAATACTAGCATACCATTCTGCATTGATCGTTCTTTGTCCTTCAAGAGGAATAGTCGCAACATGGCCGGTTTTGGGGACAAACGTGGCCACCATTTTTTTTGCAACGCTCCGTGAACGAACAACTTTTGTTGGCTTCAAGTCATTTTCGAACACCCAAACTCGTGACTGGTTTTTTGTTTTGGGTTCGTATGCGTATATCCAGGATTCGTCACCTGATTGACGACGCTGTATACATTCAGAATCTCTCGAAAGTTCTGACGTACCAAGTAACGCGAGCCGCTTTTTGCTCCTCACAGAGCGAATGCGGGATCCATCGGTAAAACATTTTCTTACACCTAATTGTTCATGCAAGATTATTTGTATTTGACTCACGCCAATATCTAAAGTTGCCTGAATTTCGCGATATGTCACATGTCGATCTTCCTCAATCAGCTTACGCACGGCATCAACGCTATCAACGGGTGATTGCAGTTTTTGGGCGACCTTGACAGGGATCGTCACACAGCTTGGCACGTCCACGTTGAAATTCCGCAAACCAGCAATAAATTGTGGTTTTTGGCTTCATCACCAAATGCAGAAAACATCCGATTAACACACTGTTTTTGTGTAACCACTTCGAAAGTCATAATTTAAATCATTGCTTTTGAATTTTCCCTAGTCAATTCCATTTTTACACCGACTTCACAAGTTCGACAAGACCTTGCGACAAGACCGCGTTCTTGTTTAAAAATAATAAATGGTATTCGATTAATAAAAGGAGTTTTCGATTATAAACACTTTATTATGTCAGGAA
This sequence comes from Scoparia ambigualis, assembly GCA_963921215.1. NCBI lineage: Eukaryota > Metazoa > Arthropoda > Insecta > Lepidoptera > Crambidae > Scoparia > Scoparia ambigualis. The sequence continues at coordinate 44,707,555 of OY992501.1, read as the reverse complement.
CAATGGAAATATTCCATTCCCGATACTTTTAGTGCAGCCTATGGGAAAGGTTTTGCGCTATGTTTATGACTACTTATGTGTATGTAGGTTTTGGTTATTTATTATTAACAGGACGTATGCCTGATATAGTAACTGTCTATTTATAATATTGCACTATTCAGTGACGACCTGTCCACCCAGTGGACTTTCCCACTGGTGGGTGGACGGGCAATACACGATTACCCCTCTACATTCACTAATAACATTTCGTAAGGATAACCATAAATAGGAGGAGCTCTTTCTAGCTCCGTGGGTGAACCTGAACTGCCATTTTCATGAAAACAGAGGCTAGACAGAGAATGTAAGTAATATTTGAATTTTAAATTTAAAACAAGATATAAAAGAATGTTATTCGGAAAAGAGGTCAGAAAACCAACAAGGCTTTAGCTGCCTTGTTACACACGACTATTAGTACACTGCGAAAGAATCTTGTCGGTACGTAAAATTTGATCTTATTACAGCTCAGGGCAGTTAATGTACGAGGTAACCATATTTTTTAAAGGAAAATTATATTTTCCATTTCTTTACACGGCAAGAAATGGTGGCTGCGCTACGGCAAACTTCAATGTAGTTAGTATCTATCTTGTATCTATCTCGATTATTAAAGATACGATAAAAGTTACGCTGATTCTTCTCGAGTCATCGATATAGGTAGGTAGACAGACATCGAATCCACATTATCTGAGATACAATTTCCTATTGGTATCCAATATCTTTTAACGATTTTCTCGTCGAAAATCCCAGACCCAGTAGTATTTTCTTCTAATCACAAGAAATCAGATTTTTATTTTGTGTTTTGTAAACATTGTCAATCATTGCCACTGTTCGTGTACAGGGCAGGCAGGCAGGCACAAAAAAAATAATTTTCGAGCGAAACGACATGATAAATTTGACTTTTCATGTGTATCGATTTATTAATAACTTAAAACTACTCAAGAGTCACGAAATTATCCCCTATGGGTTAGTCAGCGACTAAGCAATGAGAACAAAATCGTACCATAGTCCACGTTTCACCAAAATGAAATAAGTGCTCATCGTGACGGGTGTTGACCCCATCGCCGCTCTATGCTGTTGGATGTATGTGCAGTCTTTAGTCCGTTAGTCGCCTTTAATGCGGCATCCAAGGGAAGAGGATGGGTTGGTAGTAGGTATTATTTTAATGAGCCGCCACCCCACACATTTTTAATAATGTTGTTTATAAAGATTGAACCCCTTTTACATTAATGTCGAATTACAATTAAGAATAAAAATAAGCACAATAAGCCGCAAATTACAAAACAATAAATGAATTATTAAACGACCAGACACATTCACCTTCGATAGAGAGTCGTGCCAATTGAGCGATATAGCCAATGATATTGATATGTTACGTTTATAGTAATTTGTGTTTTAAATGTGTTCCGAACAGCATACATTGACAAGTTTCACTGATAAGTAAAACAAAAGATACAAAATAGTACGCTAATGAAAGAGATATCGATAATTTTAATGATTGCACTTCAAAAGTTTCTTGTGCATAGAGTTACATACAAGACGTCCCAATTGGGACGTATTCGAGTCTTCACTTTGAGCGCGTTTATAAAATATTATCTGCTTCTGTTATAAATAATATCATTGGATATAGCCATATCGCTCAATTAGCATAGGTAGAAATCATTTAAATGCAGTGGAATAAGCTTGATAGTGACTAATAAATTATTATGTTTTTTTGAAAATTGTCCGTATTCAATTAAAAGAGTTACTGTAATTTATTATTGTCTCGTGAATTTGTCATCAAAATATCTACTTTCCTCAAATGGAAAGTAACGTCACGACAGTCACGAGGTAATAGGAAAATGTTTAAAACAATATTTCCTCAATGTAAGAGAACTCTAAAAGCGAGTTTCGAGTTTGTAACCAGTTTCCTGTACTCCGCATGTAGGTTTCACAATATCTGAACTGTTAAGTATCAACAGTAAAGTAAAGCAGTAAAGTAAAAGTCGAATTAATTAAATGGCATTTGGATTATAACTAAATATATCGACTTGTTAGCAAAGTCTTGCCCACGGAGCAAAGGCTCTACCATCCACGTCTCGCTATATAGTTCTCCCGCTTGGTAGCGCTGTTATCAAAGGCGTGCCATAAAATAATCTTCTTGATTAAATAAGGTAAAAGTTATCCTATTATTTACAAAATACAAATGAAAGAAACGTACCTGAAGAAGCTGGTATTTCTTTTTATACAATGTATTTTTGAAGTACTTAGACATTTTTTCAACGTTTCAATTTTTCAATATATTTTCATACAAGTCAAAGTTATGGTTTTCCCATAGTTTTTCAGTCAGTTGGAGGTCGCGGCTGACTGTATTATTTTATCAAATATCAATAGCCACCTCTAACACAGTTTTGAGTTTCGACAGCCGCAACATTGAGAGTAGGTACTTAGTTTAGTCAAGTTTAGTGATACGATACAGGTACTTATCGGGAGTTATTTATAAAAAAGGCAGTAATTTCTTTGGATTAAGTTTAAAATCGAAATAAATACAAGAGAGCATGATGAAACTAAGTAGGTACTTACCTTAAGTCTTGCACACAATTTCATTCAACAGTCAGCCTTGGAAAGTGTTTCTTTGCTTATTGAACTAGATGTAGTTAAAAGTATCTAACCTACGCACGTAACTGATTGGGAAATACATGAAGATAAAAACCACTATTGGCAACCTTTATTGTAAAAAGCAACCAATTTGTAATGGAATTATAAAAAAATATTACCATATAACAAACACTTTTGTATGAGTGATTTGCTCTTTAGCATTAAATTGATAGAGCGTCGCTCACTGCTCTTAGTAGAGTCAGCACGTGAGCGTCGGCAGCGCCCCCCGGCGGCTTGCGGTGGGTTGTTCGCGTTTATGCTGCGGGCGGAGCAGTTTACGAGCGGTGCGGCGCGCGGCCGTGAGATGGCGGCAGCATCGCGGCCGATTGATTGCAGGCGGGCGGCGCGCAGCGCGACGGTGGCGGCGTGCGGCACCGCGAGCGCCAGTGTTCAATTATTAATTCGCCGCGCGAGCCGCGGGCCGGAGGTCGGTCGTGGTCGAGTGCAGCGGGACCGGCGCGTTTCCCGTCAGTGTTATCGTATAAAGTATCTCACCGGTGTTCCAAGTGACTATTATGAGTGACAGGGACAGGTCGTCGCCCTCCCTCACGGACACTCCGCTGAAGACATACATCGGCAGACACGACGACGACTACCCCCTCATAAACGGAAACGGTGAGTGTTAGCCGTAGCGGACGGGGCGCGTGCGGTGCGCGACCGATATAGTGCGGCGCGCGGTCACGCGCTGCAGGGCGCCCGGGCGACGGGGCCCGCCGGGGCCACCGGGGCCCCGTGGCCCGCTTTGCCGCATTGAAGCTTCCGCGGGTTCGATCGACCCGTCGTTGCTCGGCGGCAACCCCTTCCCGAGATCCATAGTGCTCGTAGTGCGTGCCTCCGTCGGGCCGAATCAATGAGCGGAAGCCTATCTTTAGAGCTCTTAAGCCGAATATGATCCGCGCGAGCAGCAGCGGCTGCGGATCGATACGCAGCTGGAGCCGTCTCCGCTGCCGGCGGCGGCGCTGACCCTGCTCGCTGCAGATCGCTCCCCCGAGCTTTGCTTCCTGGAGTTGATTGATTTCGGGTCGCGATGTCCCGTCGTGTCGTCTTGAGTCTTGAGGAAGATCGTATTGACCGCTGAGTGCTGTCAGCGTTCAAGCAACGCGGTCGACACAGTGTGCTAATCTCATAAGCACGACTCGCAGCTACAATGTAGCGATATCTAAGAGTTAGTGCTGTATATATAAAGTAATATAATAAGTAAATACTTGCTATATTTGACTGATGTCCGATTTACTAAGTAACACATCGTAATTTGCTTCATCGTGACCTACAAAAACGACGACAGGTTTCATATTTACTAACCTACCCTTTTTTGATAAACGTAATATGCGATGTAGGTATATATCCTCGGTTTTTATAAGTAAATTATAATTGATCTTATTAGGTACACACATATAGTTTTTATTGTTGACACATATTATAAATACAGCCCCCTGAGACTCGACCCCCGTCAGCTCGCAGCAAAGAATAGACTAGGTTAGGACCTAATGTACTTTTTTCATTATTCCTAATTTAACTTACAATATTGCTTATTCACTAATATTGGTATTTTGACCCGATCATTTAGAAGCAAGATTGATTGACCTGATAACACCACAATTTTACTAATACTTACAATTATTATAAACTAGAATACCTAGTTGGTGATCATGAAATGATGATTATTGTGCTACTGTGACCACTCAACATCGTCGACCACACAATTTGAGTCAGCACTCAGGCACCTGAGGAAAACCTCAAGCGAACTAAAGTAATGCAGTAAATAGGTAACAAATTGAGTTTAACTCAAGAGGATCCTGAATTTTGTTGGGTAGGATAGAATCATGGATCCAACCTTTATGAGTCAGTCAGGTATAACGTTCGTAAGTAATGACAAGGATGACCCCATGAAATTAGACAAGAAAGTAAAGTACTTAGACACTTTAAAAACTTAAGTATTTGGATACCCCTGTTTTTTTTAACGTTCGTCACGTCCCGCCGCTAAATCAAACGTTGAAAGTTGTATTGTTCTGTTGTATGTTTTATGATAATCAGTGTGGCTTTGCAAAGCGAACGTCATCTTTACATAATATTTTTTTTATTATTTTTCTTAATTGACATTGAACAGCGCTTGCGTCACTCGGAGCTACCTCACGCTGGTGTCGAACCCGCCACCGCGGCCGGCGCGACTCGGGCCATCTTCAAGATAAAAACAATTTATCAATTATGTACTTACTTCTGATGTTATCAATGCTCACTTTATACTGACGTGTTACATTTACGCATTTGATTAATTTGCCTTGTAAGCTTCGAACGTTATCTGCTACTATCCCATCCTATACCATTTCAAAATTCCATTTGAACGATACGATCTCTAAAGATTGAAAGAGCAATGCAAATGGGTGGTCTAATAAAATCTCTATGTCTAAATCAAGCGTTAATTTAAATGTCAGCATCTTGTCAGCATCGATTTCTTTGTAGCTAAAATGAAACTTGCCAGTTAAACTACTAAATGGTGACACAAGTCACACAACGAGCACTTACTCCAACTCCAAGTCTCCAACTATTCGTAATTTTATAGACAAAATTATTGGTTTAGCTTCTATGTTTGATCGTATCCTTTTTAGGAATTTCTTAGGTGTTAAAAAGGAGATAGTTAAAATGAGTTGACAGTGACTGCTGATCAAAGCGACAGGTCAACGAAGCTCATTCCATAATCTGTGGAGTTAGCAAGATCAAGCTGAACTAATCATAAAGCTATTAAAGGTTCATGGAACTAATACGTCCATGGCTCTAAACACTAATTGATTCGTACTGTCATAATTTAGAAGAGTTTAGCTGACGTCTTAGCTTCCTAATGGCGAGACGAACCGAAACATTTTTTGTTTTAAATGCTGAGCTATCCAATTTCAGAGCTGACTGGGAGCGTTCAAACGACCTTTTCACAAATTAAACTTTAAAACGACAGAATTCGTTAGATAGAGGCTTTCTACCAGTTTCGTTTAAATAACAAGGAGTATTTGACATTCTTTTGCAAAGAAATAGATCGATTGTTGAATTTTGACGCTCAGCACGAGCGTCGGGCTTTACGTATGCAGCCAAACTCGTAAGCTATACGTGATTTTAATCCGAATCGTCTTTTTGATTCGATTCCAGAGTCACTGAACCTGTGGCATGACGGCTCGCACCGATGCAATAATTTCACATTGTTATATTTTGCAAAGCATTTTTCTACCTTACCTACCACAATGCAGGCAGGCAGCGGCCGATTCCAATACCGTAAACTCACCTCTCACTTCAACCCTTACGTTCCGATCAAGTTTGACTTCGTGACATATTTAACTATTTAGGGAATACGGATTCAATAATTCACTGCGGATTTTAGATCACGTTTTGTAACGAGCCTTTACAGTATCGCGCTGCTGCGACTGATTTGTGGTTCCCTTGCTTCATGTAAGTCTTTGATGCGCGCGGCTGCGTATGCAGTGGAATCTTCAGTTATAGTGTTAGTTTGGTTTTCATTATGTTTAATAACTAAAGGCTTTTTAATTTTTGTCTATGTTGCTATATTTCCATTGTCTTCCATTGGTCATGAAAATAAGGATTTCAAAACGGTCCCCTTAAACTATCAGTGCTACGTTTCGGAGGCTGCGAGAGAGAGCTCTAGCAGTGTCTCCAGCATTATAATATTCAAAATTGTAAATGCTCAATTAAGACTTAGCCATGTCGAGGAAGCTCCAGCCATTATCAGATGGAAGACTGAGAGGGCCACCGCTGCTGCTTCAAGCATCATCTAGTTAAATACTTAGCTGTCGCGAGTGTGGAGCCGCCCCCTCCTCCGCTCCCGCCCCCGCGACCGCCCCGCTGGCATCGGCCGCGGCGGCTTGGCAGTGGCGAGATGCAATGCTCAATTTAACATCAAACGCCGCCTGTCAGAATGGCCCATTCAGCGAACGCGGCGACCACTGCCGCCGTCGGGGGCCGGTTGGCTAGCACCTCGTCAAAGCACTCTTTCGTAAATATAACATTAGGGATTTTTTTATATTATCGAGTTCTACTAAGCCCTGCTGTTACGTTGCGCTAGGATACTAGCGCTGACGTTATTATATGAATAATCAAAATTAACTAAGCATATACTAATACATTCGTAGAAGAAAGAACTAGAGTAACCGACATAGCTCAAAGAGTCGCCAAGCTCAAGTGGCAATGGGCAGGGCAGGGCACATCGCCTGTAGAACCGATGGCCATTAAGGCAGAACGGTTCTCGAGTGGCGACCGCGCACCGGAAGATGCAGTGTGGGCACGCCTCCAACAAGGTGGTCCGACGATCTGGTGAGGGTCGCGGGTAGCCGCTGGATGCAAGCAGCACAAGACCGGTCGTGGTGGAGATCCTTGGAGGCCTTTGTCTAGCAGTGGACGTCCTCTGGCTGATGATGATGATGATACTTTATTAAATATTTAATTGTCATACAAAATATAACATAATAAATATTTTCAGGTATTTAAATAAAGGTAAGTAGAAAAATAGCGCAGACACTGACACCGGCACCGAGGCAGCACTGCCTTGGGCAGGTCAGGCCTTGGTAGCGGTCAGGGCCACTCAGTGATTTCTTGGAACCGTTAAATGCTTAATCTTCGCAATTATTGATGATGCTCTATCGGAAAATTGGAGTATATTCTCTGTGAATGCTCAAGCAGCAACGATTTAAAATCAGGTATATCTTGTGCATGACCTAGGCAATAAACGTCGGCGTCGCTTTGGGATATTGAACATGTACACACACAAATTTCTCCAATCGATATTGGTCCATATACTTTAGTGACAAAGTTTAAAATTTATTGAAGAACTTCGACATTTTGTGGTAGGTTGAAGTGAAGCTCCGAACTGTAGGCAGCGGCTATTCAACTGTTGTGGCATAACTTTATACTCGGTTTAGAAGTCCTTCACACGTCAGCGCGTCATTGTCTGACGGCGGGCAGGAAGGGTATGCATAAAATGAATTGAATCAAGAGTACGGAGCCAGAAAATAACAAACGCTTTGTTCTACTATCTTGTCGGTAGTACGCACACAATAAAACGGCCTCTCCCTAAACACCACACGTCAGGAACGAACTTAATTAATACGTAACCTGAACTTGAAGATGTATTCCGAAAAAGAGACCAGTCGATTTGTGGTTCCAATATTATCTAATTAACTAAGAAAGTGTTCTTCAGAGAGTTATCGCTGAAGTCGAGTTTCAGGACGAAATCGTCCACTTCCCTAAATTATTAGGGAAGTGGACGATTTTGTCCTGTAACTCGACTTCGTTGGACGGTTTCTGCTCTCGGGCGCGCTCGGCTACGCCCGACGCCCAGCGACGTCACACGCGCAAGGAATTAAATGCGTTTCCCACGGTCAATACCTAACTATCCGAAGATGGCTTTATTGACACATGAATGGGGAGAGGAGCGGGCCTTTCCAAACAACATACCACATCATCTTTATTAAAAAACCGTATGAACGACCGATGATCTGTTACACTGGCTAAACAAAAAGGTGTAGTTACTTTTTTCAGTAGGTACAATGGGGAATAGTGCTTCGTTTATTTCGGTATCGAGGTTCCTTCGCGTACTCAGTAGATTCCTGCAAATAAAATATTATAGGTGGGTCAAGGTAAAAGATATTACTTACGGCACGGAATTTGTCGACATCGTAAATATTAACTATAGTAATACGAAGAGCCTTCATAAAAAGAATAGGTGTTAATCGAATTCAGTTGTTTGCCATTCGATGGGCAAACAGCCTTTCGCTTTTTCCAGACTTCGCTCCATCTGGTAAACGGTTTCGATAAAACTTCCTCATCCTTAAGATGAACTCAGTGACGATGATGCCCCTAATATTAATAAAATTAGAAGTAGTGGTTCATTTTATATGAAGGAGTTCCAACACACGATTTCACACCTTGCTAGGGTCCTTAACATTAAATGGGAAGTCACACGCAGCGAGCCGGCAAGCAAACATCATTAGCAAGCAAGTGTTTGTTATGGAAGTGTGCGCCACTCGTCGCGGCGGCCGGCACGGGGCAAGCCAATGTGCAAACGGTACAAACAGCAGCACGGGGCGAGCTCCATGCGCACACGGTACAGACAGCAGGTCAACCTGCTAAAAAAACGTACCCACCTTGTAGCAAATTGAGACCAGTACCTACTATTCGAAAGATGTTTAAAAATACGAGTATTCATGTTGAGTATTCCGAAAACCCTTTGTGAGTTCACCCCGCGCGCCATTCTACGATGCAAATTTTTAATTTGTTATTCGACTTTTGAGACTTGGGCAATAGAAGGCAATAATATGTAAAGATACTGTCAGCCTTTTTTTGTCTTCCTTTACGACACCTAGTCTAAAATGCTACGAGGTGGTTCCGTTCAAAATTACCCTTTGTTCTTTGTTCAATAAATTTTAAACTACCTAGGTTGAGTATAAGTACGTAGTACTATTAGTTATTCTGTGGTATAAGTAACAACTACTCTCCTCATTTCACTAAATTTATTTGTACTGGTACAAAGCACAATCGACCAACCGTAAGGCTAGAAAGTAGTGCCAGACGTCCCTGCGCCGGTTAAACTAACCTCGCGCAGGAGACCAACTTCGTTAGGTCTTGACGCAGATTTAGAACCCGCCGTAGCGCATTTTTCATTCAGTACTCATTTGACTATAATAGCGTCTCAGTGAACACGTAAAGATTGCCTATTTTCAAGGCAGGTAACCTCACTTCTCCTTGCACGAAGAGTATTTACCTTCAACTCGCAGTTGCCTCTGCTCGGGTCGTCAACTGTCTAAGGGTAACTTTTATATGTCGTCTTCGGAAGCGAAGAAGAAACATTCATATCAGGGTATTAGGATCAATAAGTGTAAATTAGAGTAATTTGACAGTTTTGTATAGGTGGTAGACTTGCTGACGGGTGTACTGGTGTATTCGGTGCCCACAGTCTTCGCGACCGAGCCGCGTAAGCGGCGTAATATGCTATGGAATTATTCTTCTTCGGTTGAATGCACCATCTGTCTAATAAAAGCTAATCAGGTGACGAACTTAAAACGTAATGCATAATGTTAGTAATTTGTATAGTTCAGCTAGTACCTATAGTAGATTATTTAAACGTCAGTTTTGTGTCAGCAAAATTTTATTGTTAACACTACAGTACATGCGCCTCTATTTGGAATGCCAGTACTCACTTACACATACGTAGAACAATTTCAACTCCCTGTTTTTCAGTGAATTTGAATAAAAAAAAACAAATTATACTATAACAAAACATACTTTATTAATACACTACTTTCTTCGGTTTTACTACAGTCTGGGCATTGGAGAAACTGATGCTCAAGACAAATCCATTTGTTGCATGTGTAACATTGTTTCCTGGTGGACTTATTTCGCGCTCTTCCACAAAAGGAACATTTTCCGACACGCCCAGTATTTTGAGGTGGCACTTGATTATGATGCGGTTCAGGTGGATTATTCAGGCCCAATAGCATGTTTCCTTTCATTTTCAATGATTTTGGAAGGCTTTCTAGCGCAATCCTGCGATTTATGCATGGAGCCACGAGATGAAAACCAACTTCATACAAAAATCACATCAAATATAAAGTTAACTACATAAAAAAATGATAATTTTCTAATGTATATTCAATTATAAGTATATAATATTTAGGTAATATTAAATAATAAACACCAAACAAAAATACTAAAATCACCTAACGCACAATGTAAACTCGGTGACATATCACGATAAAAAAGTTACGCGAATACCCGCGCGCTCTACTATTGTAGAATTTTAGTTTTGAAACAAAATATGTCACTCTTATAATCGCTCCGGTTGCCGTGCGGTCACTAATTGTGTTCATTACTTATTCGTGGAAATATACAAAGAGTGTCAGTGTTACCTACCCTTAACATATCTAATAAATAAACAAAGTGTATGTCTGTTCTACGACAGTAGAACGCGCGTGTAATTGGAGTGTTAAACTACTAATAATTACTTCAATTCATGCAGCCGTTCTGCGGCATTCGTGCTGACGTGAGGATTTAAATAATTATGCCGATATTAGGCTAGATTAATTTAGAAAATTTTAGTCTACACGTCGCTACTACGTTGTTTGTTTTTTATCTATATGTAGTTTATGTTTGTTTAAGCAAGTTAGAGCTCAGAAATAAGAAAATAAAATTCACGAAGGCGGCATATTGGCGGCATAGTGTGGTTGGCAGCATCGAGGGTAGTAAACAATTAACAGGATCTTTCTAAGAGTCATAAATTATTATGATGCGTTTATTACCGTTTCTTTTTGTCACCTCATGAGCCCTGCCACCTGATGACGTCACGCATGCCGCGTCATTTTACTATCCGACAAGATGCGCGCGCGCAAGGCCGCGACCCTCCCGCCCCACGCCCCGCGCCTGAACCACTGTCATCCGAGCCGTCCGAGCTATTCAACACAAACTACGACACATATTGTTACCAATTACAATTTCGTTAAAGGCACTTGTTAAATGTCTTCAACGAACTTGGAGAATGTTATGAGAGTAAGTGAAGGAAAGGAGTGTATCAGGATCGTGGCAAATGGAAGTCTCTGGTCTCTGCCTATCCCTCCGTGAAGCGGGCATGCGTGATATATCGATATATGTAATACTAGCTGCCGCTCGCGGTTTTACCCGAGTGGTTCCCGTTTCCGTGGGAATATCGGGATTTAAAGTATCCTATGTGTTAATCCAGGTTATGAACTATCTGCACGCCGAATTTCATCCAAATCCATTAAGTAGTTTTTACGTGAAAGAGTAACAAACATCCATACTTACAAACTTTCGCGTTTATAATACGAGTATAAGTATTATATGTATGTACGAACTTGCAGACATCGGAATCGAGTTGAACAGCACAGCAATTAAACACCTGACACGTATTTAATTAAGCGTAAGCAACAACAGTGCATTTAGGATGACATTTAAGTGTGTGGTCACGGCTGACCGGCCGCGCCGTGCTATATTTAGCTAATCAACATGACTTTAAGTTATTTTACGCATAATACTACTTTCATCTTCTTCACTGCAATCATGTTTTGTAGAAATGAAAAGTTTGCTCGACCAACAGTCCGCTTTCGTGCTAGCAATGGCTAGACTTTTTTGTCATGGTTGAATGAGACCCGGTTAAATTAAAATATTTAATATTATTATTATACCTATATAAGTAACATATGTATGTGATAAGTATGTAAGTATGTAAGGATTTTGTAATTATTAGTCCTGCAGACATTCTTTCCCACAGCTAAGGTTGGCCGAAAGAAATCTTTTTTAGTTATAAGCTCTTGCATAAATGTCTTGTGCAACGTATTTTTATAATGTACTCACAATAAAGGATAAATAAATCTTTAATCGATTCGGAACATTTAAATAAACTAAATAATATGTCGGTGTTGCGCGTTACACTTTTGCTAGGAAACTTGCTTAAAGATAAGGTTTGATAAGGAGCATCAATCCGTCCAAGGTCCCCCCAATGCGTATACTTTGCGGTTAACATGCGCTATCTTATTAATTAACTAGAAATCGTGGAAATTTACCCGCTAACGCTAACGCGCTCTTTCAATCATTATCTGACAATAATTTCAGACGAAAACTTGCGTTTTATCGAATATTATTGTGAAACAATGGTGGATTAATAACCGTTAAATGTTTGTGAACGTGCATGAGTGTTGGCAAATAAAACAAAACAGTGCAACATCACTTTCAGAATTCTCTCAAGAAGTCCGTGTGAGATCTTAGTAAAGTCCCTTTACTGAAACTCAAGGGGTTTGGTTTGGCGGAATATGATTTACTTACTTACTACAATAATAACACTCACGTTCATCTAAGTACTTGAAGTACTACTGCAAAGACAATATTTTGTACTCTCTCTTACTTGACACTGGCTGAATTATTTAAGCTATATTTAAGAATTAAAAAGAAACCGTTTGGTAACAGAATACTCAGCGTTAATAACGTGTTAATAAATATAAATATCAATGGTCACACTAACTATTCTGGGAATACGGCAGTAAATGATGGAAAGCCAAATAATAAGTGGGGCGTGAAAGAGTGGTGGGTGAGGTACCCAAGTGTTCTCTGAGTGCCCTAAGTATATCTACTGTCATCATACTATCATACACTTAATAGGCTTATTATCGGCTGATAACTATTAATATTAACCGTGTCGCGTAACGGGGAAAGAATACTACCACTCCCTCTTCTCCCTTGGGTGCAGCATAGAGCGGCGATGGGCTCCCCACCTGTCACGATGTGCAGTCACTATTTGGTGAAAAGTGGACTATGGCAGAGGACGTTACGTTTGCGACGAATCAAGTCTGCGTGGATGGCATTCTCACGGACCCTCTCCGCGGCCTCCTTGTGTGAAATCGTCTCTTCAAAGAAGGCCATAGCCGTCTACAACCTCCAGCGGTATAACATGGATTGTACCACGGTGGACCGGGAGAGAGAGAGGTCCACCCTGATAATGCCCGTCAGGATGTGACTATAAGGATGTTCCCTCCCCACACACTGCAAGAGTGTGATCAGCTGTGTTCTGCGCAGCCCCACACTCATGGCATTCCGGAGTCGGCTCTCTCCTTGCCACCTTGAACCCGTGCTTTCGCTCAAACCATTCCAGCATGTTCAGCAGACTGACGTGGGCTGATTATAATGTTGATAATGGTACTTTGCAATACTCCCAAACAAAACAAGCTAATGGCAGCTACAACCTGAAACTATTTAGCACATTCTTTTAAATATATAACTGTAATGTACGTACTTGATAATTAATCTCGATTTGTCTCAAGTGGTCCACATTAATTACCAAGTTGTGTGTTGACTAAAGTACTAAAATATAACTCTATCTGTGAAGAGTACATTCTCATTAACTTACGTAGTTATACATGAGTACTTTGCTATTTTCAAACTTTCAAACATTCCGGGAAAGCTTTACAACTCGGCTACAACGATATAATACACGCGTGAGGGTTGATAATTCTGTTTTGCGCGATACATTAACCGGAATCGACGCGATACAAAACAGATGATGTATTTGTAATAATTTAATTAAAATATAATAAAATTAAAGTGTGTTGCTTTTATTCTTTCTTTTGTTTTAGTTTTATAAATTATACCTTGATACATATAGAATTAAAAGTAACACCTCGGTGGCCGAGTGACTAAGCGCTTGGCCCGATAACCCTAGGTCCAGTGTTCAATTCCCAGATCGGGCAAATTGTATTTCGGTTGTTTATTTTCGATGCATAGAACGAGTTGGTAATCAGTGATTAGATCCCCAACCCGCATTTGGCAAAACAATATACCCTCCAAAGAAGAATGAGCGTTTTTCTAAGAAAGCCGCCCAATAGTAAGTAAGTAGGTACTTACCCCTTGTAAGTTCCCACATGGTAAGTTTCGAAATAAATAGTGTATTTTGTTGTAAGTACAGCAAATATGAACAAGCGAATGAATGAATGAATGAAAAAAAAGAAAAACAAATGGAAAAAAAAATGAAAAATGAGGGTGTATAAATAAATTCAAGAAAAATCTTGATTTCAATTTTATGTTATCGTTATTAATGTTTTAGTTATTATGTTACAATAAAAGTATTATCTATCTATCTATCTATTAGGTACCATTTATTGTTTTAATTTTCTTCTTCTCTAAACTTTTTTCTCCAATACCTGACAGATTTGCGGTCATATAATAAAATGCTTCACTTTTCAAGTACTTTTATTTGATGCATAGATGTAATATTAAAAGGGGGGGGGGGGGGACGTTTTGCCCATTTTTCTTTAGCAAAGATGAAGGCATTTGCCAAGCTGTGATCAGTATATTATTATAGGCGGTACACTACTTTTATATATAATAAAAGTAATAAATTACAATTGTACCATGTAATTTACACTGATTGTGAAAGAAACGAAAACTATGGGTGGACATAAATTAATGCAACGACAGCTTTTCTGTGTATAGGTAGAACTATAGAACTATAATCGAACTTACAATTCTAAGCTTCTGACTGCCGTACTCAGAGACGTCATTTAAATTTTTATGACAATTAAGTCTCTTGCTGTCACTTTCTTATGTATAGTGCTAAATAGAGAAGAAAACACATATTATAATCGTCATTAAAACGTCACTAAAACTGACGTCTCTGAGTACGGCAGTAAGTGTTCTAACCGTGTATTGAAAACATAGGTACATGAATAAGTAACTGGTCGCAGGACAGTGACCGGGCGTCGCTCGCTGCGTGTTCGAAGTGTTCCGCAGTGTTCGTACATTTATTGCACTGGCTATTAGTGTTCTCTAAAGCTCGATCGTAAACTCACCTCTCACTTCGACCCTCAAGTATCGATTCCAATCAAGAGTGATATTTGTAGAGTTGGTAGAGTCGAATTTATAAAAGGCGGATTTGATAACTGCGGATTTTAGGATTGAGTTTTGGATCGAGCCTTTGCAGAATCGCACTAGAGGCTTGGGTAAAGCAGTTTCGCGTTCATCCAAGTGTAGAACAAATGCTTCGGTCAAGAGACTATTAAATTCTGCAAACAACCAAAAATAGTTAAGTTTCATTTTTTGTGAGCCCGCCGGCACGCGCTCAGCTCCCGCGCACCGCTAATTATGGTTATTTTAGTTGACTTTTTTGTGGCCACTGCGGCGCACGGCCAGCGTGCAGCGTGGTAACATATAGCCTGACCTCCCCATGTCTAGGTTTGAACGGGTTGTTCTCAGCAGTGGAAAGCTTACCTATAGGATGATGTTGATGATAATAGCAGTTAGTATACGCCGCGCCGCGCCGCTGCGTTGCTTGTTTATTGAAACTAACATGGCACTGGTTAGCATAATCTTTGTCGTCGGAATAACTTAGCGGGGTCGCGCCTAGCGCATTGTGTCGTTTCAGATTCGGTCGTCGGGTGACAGGCGTCAGTGGGTCAGCACAAACGGCCCCACTTTTACGTCCATGCCTGTATCACGTGAAACCGAGAAGTTGACCCTATTAGCCTATAAACACCTTGAGTGCCTGCGACAATGGGATTCGTACGAGGTATCCCGAACTCCTTTTACACTGTGCGCGCGCGTTTCAACACACATGGCCGCGCGCCAGCTCCCCCCTACCCCCTCCCCTCAGCGCTCCTATCCCGCGTCCCCACGTGCTCGCTGTCCAAACACGAGAGATTTATTCGCGTGACGTCTCTTCTAGAAGAGTTCAGGGTCTCTAATCAAAATACCACTAATTGTTGTTCTTCATAACTTCTTTTTTATCATTCATACTAGTAGCACTCATAATATCCCCGATATTTTATTTTATTACAATGTGTCTGCTAAAATACAGAATCGCAATTTTCACATGTAGGTAACTATTATTATTTCTTTCTTTAAATGTTCGTGTTTTCAATCAGTGTAAACACTAAGGTATGCTTTCGTTTGCAACTTTTGTGACCGAGCGCGCCGCCGGGCGTGCGCGCGCGCATGTCGCGAGGCGCGCGTAGCTAGCGCGCGCCGCTTGCAGCGCCCCCCGGCCCCGAGTTATTATTGTGTTCCCACAAATAGCAGACGCCGCGCCGCTGCTGCTGCACATCCTACATTCCACATTCGGACTACTCACTCACGCACAGTATACAATGAAACCTATTTTTATGGTGAAACCTTATACGAACTGACGGTCACTGTTCGCGTGAGAAAGAACAGTGAACAATATTTACCATGAAAGACATTGTTAATTCCTTCCAACAAATAAGGTGTTATTGTGCAATGTCAATACAAAAGCTTTCCATGACTTCAATCCGGTCGATATGTGATTAGACCTCGTCCAATTCGTTTTTGCTAATCTTGGTAGCTTTATGTAGAAAGTTCATATTATCCAAGGTTCCATGGTTACTTTGGTTACCATACCAGGTATGCCAGGCCTCCGCCGATGCCTCGTCATTGAGTACGACCTCTCTCTCTCTCTCGTCTTGGCTGTAGTTTCCACGTGGTGGTCTGGCAGCATCCACTTATTCTCTCTACTCTTTCTTCGAAGCCGTCCTTATTATCACTCTATCATGTCTTTTTGGTTTACATTTCTCATGTACTTAGTTTTAGGCTTCCCTCTTAATAGCGATTTGTATGTGTGGCTTTCGTCACGTAATAAAAAGAGATTTTTCTGCCGTATTAAGGACTAATCCTCAGTGAAAACACCGGGTAAAGAGAGGTCCGGGACAGTTAGATCATTAGCTACTTAAAGGGACCGCAAGAAAATTTGTTTACTAACCTCCAAACTTTAACATAAATGACAGTATACCTTGCGGCTCAAAGGGCGTAACCACCATAACACGACTTTTCAGGAGAGCCAAAAAACTAAAATTAAAATTTTGTATTTGTCACAACGTTGTTGTTATTGATCATCTATATATGATTCTTACACCATAAATCGTTGATTTTTGTGGTGCATAATATTAACACATAACGTTTTAAGAAATATTTATAGTTTAAAAGTTAGCTGGTGAATACGCCTCACAAAATCAAACATGTACCTATGTATTTTGTGCCCCATAAAATGGCTGCTGCGTTAGTAACGCAAGGTGTAATCACCTACTTTCAAAATTAAAATTATGGTTTTTATCGTTCTGTCATTATTTTATTCCATTTTTTGGGTTTATATTACACTACTTACGACTGTTTTAGTAGAAGAGGTCAATTTGGCAACCCTTATCCATCAGAGGCTTGATATTATAGGAACTTATAAGTACTAATATTTATAACTAGGGAAGATTTGTATTTTTGGATTTTAGTAATAACACACAGCATTTAGGTAAAAGGCAACTAAACTTTTTCGATTGTAGAAAACAATCTTGATTGTTGGCAAGTCTTAAAGAAGGTATTACTTATTTAATAAGACAAATTAATTGAAATACAAATTATTTATTAACAAATGCTAGAAACATAGTTTTATTACGTTTTAACGTTACTTAATCATTAGTTATAGTAAATTTAAAATTAATTATTTAAATGAAGACCTTTCATTTAATACCACTAATACGTTAATTGCTTTAATATCATCACCCTTACCCACTCGCGACTGTAATTGATAAGTGCAAATCGCCGGATATTTAGTTGAAAAGTTACGATTGTTGAAAATCAAAATAAAACATTAAACAAAATAATCAAAGTTTATTTAACCTCGGGGCGTACAGTATATACTTTAGTTAATTTAATGTTCATATATTACTTTTAGTCATACGCAAACGCTCTACAATTTTATTTGAGAGTGTCGTTTTCATCCAAAACTTTGATGATGCCTAATAATAATTGCTTTTACGTCCAAACATACGAAAAAAATTACATTACATGCCTTGGAATTTGATGTCGTATTCACCATTTTTTTTAAAATTTGAGAACTTTTAATATACGTTCCAAAGCGGAGAAAAACTGCATAAGATGGCATTCTAAACTTATTTTGGTCAGAATGGTGATTACGCCCTTTGAGCCGCAAGGTATCGGTATAAGGAGGTCTGGCCTTTTACCGATATTGTAAACCAAACGCACATTAGCATGCGCGGCAGTTGCAGTGCATCTCTTCTGCGTACTAACTTCACATTCCTTGTAGATAAGAGCTGGTCGTGCTTAATCTCCCTACGTTTGGTAGTTTAGAACTAGAAGCGAGCGTCACACTACTATTAGATAAAACTAGGTATTTAAGGTTTCCTTTTTTGAAACAGAAACTAGAGACGCTTTATGAACGTCTGAAATGTGAACGTTGACAAAAAACTACTACTACTTATATCTTGCAAATCACTGTATCGGACGATTTGTAAAATATTATAACTGATAATGATAATAGATATTGTCCAATGGTTGGCGTCGGATAAGGTGCCTATTATGTTCTCACGGTTAAGTCGTTTCCGAAGCGTCCCGACTTTCATGGAACGTGTGATGTATTGATGCTATCGTAGTAGCGATGGTGGTGTTTGATAAGAGGTGTTTGGTTTACGCCGCGACCGATAACGGCCGAGGCGACGAGCGACGGCTCAGCGGGCCGCTCCTGCCTGGCTGCTCTGCACCTGAAACCTGCACCTGTAAACAGAAAAATTCAATTGGTTTAATCTGTGTGATTTAATGAAGGATTCTTATACGCGTTCCCATGGCTAATCCTCGAAGGAAAATTGCCAGGACAACGAGGTCCGGGACTAAGGAATTTTGTCAACTGATCTCCAAACTAGATATGAGGATAGCACCCATTGATAATGGTGCAGGCGGCTCATTATTAATAGAATACTTTAACTTATGTATTCCCTTCATCATCATCATCAGCCTATAAACCCGTCCCACTGCTGGCCCAATGCGGGTTTGTGGGTTTTCTCTCTTCTCTTGGGTGTCGTAAAAGGCTACTAACGGTTTAAAGAATGCACATACTTTCAACAGCATAAAGCGGCGATGTGCTCACCACGCTGAGCACATGTGCAGTCGTTGTTTGGCGAAACGTGGACTACAGCAGTGCACTGCTTTTGCGGTCTTTATTGCCGTGTCTCTGACTAACACTTTGGAAATAATTTGCCTTGTCTCTGACTAACATAATTGTATTGAGTGTATAGGTAATCTTTCAGTTACACTGTAATCTTTCAGTTATTATTATAAACATTATGGATACTGTACATGTACTAGGTATGCTTACAATTTTGTTAACTCTGATGTAAGGGTGAACTAGGTAGTTATTTTACTTAATGTTTAAAAAAACGACTTAAATTAATATCCAGGGTTTATTGATGAAGCGATTCGAAGTGAGTTTTGCTTCATTGTTCGCGTTAGAACTCGCATTAGTATAATTTAAATAAACGCAGTCCTTCTAAAGAACACGCACTAACACTTGGGTTTTGACTTTGGTCTTGAACGCCTCGTTTCTTGTTAACTTGGGATTGTTGTTAACTTCAACACCTACGTAACCGTGTTTAAGACTGCACACGCGTCGAACAGCATAGAGCGGCGATGGGCTCACCTCCTGTCACGCTGAGCACATGTGCAGTCGCTTATTGGTTAAAAGTAGACTATGGTAGAGAACTGCTTTTGCTGTCCTCGTTGTCTAGTCTCTGTCTAACCCTTCGGGATAATAGTCGTGATTATATGTATGTATGTTCAAAACTATCGCAATACCTTTCAAGTAGATGTAGATTGCTTTGCTAGTTCGAATAAGTAGTATTAATTTAGTTTTAAATAAGCAAACTAGCAAATCAATGTTCCTACTACTATAGAATACATAAAAGTACAAGTCTTGTACTTGAAAGGTACTGCGATCAACTATAACTCAAACTGAAAATGTATATTCAATAAACTTAATTAATAAGCACTTTGAATAGTTCAGTTGAATAGTTCAGCCATTTAGGACGTAATTTTTTTTTGTGGAGAAGAACGGGCCGGACGCTAGAATCCACACCTTTATAAAGAAGTAACGACATAATAATATATAGGTGTTGAAGTTAGACAATTAGCCCCCGGTACGTACGTCAGGTTGTAATCCATCCACGCCTACGCAGCCACGCCGCAGCGGGTCAAGGCGACTACAGACACCGGCTTCAGGCTGCAAAACACTTTTTCGTAAATCACTCAAGGCAACGAACGAGAATTTTGCACTAAGAGAATTCCTAGTAATTAAATTTCTGCCATCTAAGAAAAGCGAAAACCTTGCTCGGAAGCTCGAGTACTCGAGTTCCCGGATCCCGATAAATAATAGCACAGGCACGGTATACGGTAGGTTGTCTCCTACAGCCGCTCGATGTGCAAACACGCAGTAGGGCTAACCTCTCTTGTGTTACGTATTTGAAAATGAGTAAAAAAATAAAAAGGAACTACAAATAATTTAGTTCCATACCTTGCCGGCTCAGTTGATAATTAAAAATAATTATATTTCTGGTTTCGATTATATTACCAGAAACATACATATTTTCACCGAACAATACAGTCGATAATTTCATGCTCTTTACGTAAATGCGCGGAAAGGACCATACTATACAGTTCCGCTAGGTATAGTAACTTTATGGGAAGGACTCGACCTGACTCCTCACGCTCACGGTACCTACGGCACGTAGGTGTAGGTACGTAACCATGCCAGTCGACCTCTTTTTGACGATATTCGCTTGCACATGCGCACGCTACTTCGACACAAACTCCGCACGGCAAGTAAGCGGCGTGATAGGAAATCACTTCTTGAACATTTGTTGTAGGTATAAAATCGGTATTCTGCTGCTACCAAGTTTTTACTTAGATATTACGATTGTGATGAAGACGTTATACCGTGTACTTCTTTATACTGTGGCACAGTGGAATATGCCGCGGCATGAACGGACGGAACCAGTCGCGGGCGGAGCGCGGGGGCAGGGGTAGGTGTCTTTACAAAGATGCCCGATATTAATTCCAGAACTCGTCCTGGTTTCATTTAAAACAAGAGAAACTAGTTGATGTTGAGATAAACTATAGGTACAAACTTTTGGTAGAGACGAGTTAATGAGAGCCGCAAAAGCAGTCTTCTGTCAGAGTCAATGTTTCACCCTATGTGCAATCATGTGCTCAGACTGATGTATTATGAGCCGCTACCACACAGCTCAAGTAGTTGTAATGTAATCAAGTAATAATCAGAAAAGACGAAAACTTTTCGTAAACTACTTTGTTAAGGTTGCCTGCTCGTCTACCTAGCTGCCTTCATTAAAGTTAAAGAAGAATAAGAAGTAATTCCGTAAAGTTCCGATTATTAAACTTTTTTACGATTTTGCGATCTGCAAAACATTTGACGAATAACAAGAGTGAGACTGCTTGGTAATGCCAGTTGGTCCTAAATCTAGAATTGTACGACAGAAATTTAGGTTGGGGAAAAAGTCTTTTCGCTTATAGCATACTATAGAACTAGTAATAAAATCTATTTGGCTATACTATTTGTATATGGCTGGTTTTGGTATCATTAAATGTTTAAATTTTAAACAAGATAATTCCAAATTCAAATTAGGAAAATGAATTCCTAGCCCTGATTTTGCTCCATTTGTCTTTTCTACTTTCACCGATTGTGACGTTAAGAAGAGCATATTGTCGATCTCTTCAAATGCAGTGGGTGCCGATTGTGTCAGTCGAAAGATGATATTACCTATCCTTGATGAAATCCTTCCCGTCATCTCCCATATCCTCAACCTTTCGGTATCAAGTGCCTCGTTTCCCACCGATTGGAAAGAAGCCCAGATCTTTCCCCTACCCAAGAAGTCCAATCCAACATCCTTCCAAGACTATCGCCCTATTTCTATTTTACCATTCCTCTCCAAGGTCCTTGAACGCCTTGTCCACAACCAGCTCAGTCCCTTTCTGTGTAGAAATAGTCTATTGAATCCGTATCAATCTGGTTTTCGGCCTGGCCACAGCACCACTACAGCCTTGGTTCACATTGCTGACGACATAAGGTTGGGCATGGAGAACGGAAAAGTTACGGTACTTTCTCTACTTGATTTCAGTAATGCTTTTAACACCGTAGATTTTGACGTCCTGCTCGGCATATTGCGCTCTATTAACGTATCTTCAACGGTGATTGACTGGTTTCGTAGTTACCTGTTTGGGCGCCGGCAGCGTGTTCGTATTGACGACACCTTCTCTAGATAGTGTGATACGTCTGCTGGTGTACCGCAGGGTGGCGTTTTATCTCCCATGCTCTTTGCTATTTTCATAAATTCTATCTCAAATCACCTAACTTCCTCCTACCACCTTTATGCAGATGACCTACAGATTTATATGCAAGTTCCCGTAGAACAATTAGATGTAGCTATCACCACACTTAATTCTAACTTAGCTGCAATTTGTGAATGGAGCAAATCTTTTGGACTAAAAATTTAACCTGGAGCCCTTAATTACAAGAACTTAGTCGCAAAATGTTTGCATCTGCGGGGTCTTTGAGAAGACTTCGCAATTTTCTACCAACCGCCACTAAAATTGCCCTTGCACAGTTTCTTCTTCTTCCCATATTGGATTATGCCGATGTCAGTTATATCGATCTCACAGAGGAGCAACTTAATAAACTTGAGCGTCTTCAAAATTTTAGTATACGATTCATATTTGGACTTCGCAAATATGATCATGTTTCCGAGTTCCGTACGAAACTCAAGTGGTTGCCTATTCGCCTTCGCCGGAATGCTCATATTCTGTCCCTCCTTTTCAATATTTTGTTCAACCCTACCACTCCCTCCTATCTTAAAAATCGTTTTAAATTCTTGTGTGACTCTCACTCACGATCATTAAGATCTGCACATAACCTGACACTCGAGATGCCCGTACATTCTACAAAATTTTATGACAGGTCTTTCACAGTACTGGCTGCTCGTTTGTGGAACAATTTGCCTTTGACAATCAAAATGGCCAAAACGCTACCGATTTCCGAGAAACTGGTGAATGATTATTACTTATCCTTATAGCCACCCATTTAGTAAAATCGCTACATTATGTAGTTTAGATGCTATTTATTTCTAATTATATAATATATTTATATGAGTATGTATATAATATGTATGTATTTATTTAAGTATTTTATTATTTTATACTTATTAAACATAATTAGTCTTACTATTATTTATTAATTATTATAATAATATCCATGGTGCACTACAAGCCCACTTTTAATTTTAAATAAATCTTGTCCATCCAAAGGTTGTCTAGAAGAAATCACTTTTAGTGATAAGACCGCCATTTGTACGTCTACTTATATATAGTTGTATTTTTATTTGTTGTCAAAAATGTTTTTCTTGTGGTGTACAATAGAGTATATTTATCTTATCTTATCTTAAAATGTGTGATTTTCTTTTGTTTTTCTTGCTGCCAAGATGAGTAAATCTAATGAAGAAATTCGATACACTTAGATTAATGATTGGTCTCGCTGCGGACGAGCGCCAACTATTCATCTATGTCGATACATTTATAAATTTTACTACAAAAAAGGTAAAATATCAACGTTATTTTTCATCCTCACACATCTTTAGTCTTTCAGCGAAAATTAAGAGAGTTTGGCTGGGAGGTGTTAATGTATCCGCCGTATAGTCCTGTCCTTGCACCTTCAGATTTCCACCTGTTTCGGTCTCTTCAGACTTCTTTAGGCAGTGTCAGGTTAACATCACGAGAGGACTGCCAAAACCACTTGTCGCGGTATTTCGATCGGCTTAGTCGATAAATGATTAATTCTTAAAATGCCTAGCAGTCTACAAATGCCTTATTCTTAAAATGACCAATTCGCAAAAGGACTAATTCTTAAAATGACTAATTCGTAAAAGGACTAATTCTTAAAATGGCCAATTCGTAAAAGGACTAATTCTTAAAATGGCCAATTCGTAAAAGGACTATTTCTTAAAATGGCCAATTCGTAAAAGGACTAATTCTTAAAATGACCAATTCATAAAAGGACTAATTCTTAAAATGGCCAATTCGTAAAAGGACTAATTCTTAAAATGGCCAATTCGTAAAAACACCTACATACTTTAGTTAAATGTTAAAAATATATAAAAAATCCCTACCCTATATTAAAAAAAGTTTTGAATTTTCTTAAAAAATGCGAAGATCCTTTTCCCCCTACCTTTATATGATTGATTTTAATACGAGTATTATCTTTAAATAGAGACTAGACCGACTTAAGCTTAACTTTAAGCGTAAGTAGTAACTTCAAGCAAAAATGAAGCTGATCGCGCTCGCTTTCTTGCTGTGGCTGAGAAAGAGTCAGGATATTGGCTGCAGGCATTACCATCTGCAAACATCGGTACTCTTCTGAGTAATCAGATGTTGACAGTTATTGTTGGCCTGCACTTGGGCGCCCGCATCAACCAACTGCACCGCTGCACCTGCGGCCAGCCCGTTGATGAGCTCGGCCATCACGTGCTGTCCTGATCCCGAAGTGCCGGTCGTCTGTCGCGCCACGCCTCGTTAAATGACATTATCCGTCGGGCCCTTGCCTCCGCAAATGTACCGGCAATATTAGAGCCAAACGGCATGTTGCGGAGCGATGGCAAGAGGCCCGACGGAATGTCTCTAATTTCATGGAAGCTAGGGAGGTCACTGGTGTGTGGTGGAACGCGACTTGTGTAGACACACTGGCTCTCTCCCACATCCGTGCGCATGGATGTGGGAGGACCTCGCAGAAGGTATCCTGCGAGGCGGGCGCGGCAGTAGCCGCAACTGAAAACCTCACGCGGCGCAAATACGAAGCTCTTGGTGAGAGCTATGTGTATGTGCCGTTTGGGGTGGAAACGCTGTGGCCGTGGGTGGGGGCAAGAAGCACGGCGTTTCGTTATAGTTTTATCAAAACGCCTTGTCGAGGCCTCCAGTGACCGGAGGGCTGGCAGCTTCTTTGGCCAACGAGTTAGCCTAGCAATATAAAAGGGCAACGCTGCCAGCCATTTAGGGACTTTGCCGCACTGTGGGTGTTCTCATAGAGATATTTTTTATTTAAGAGGGTTTACGCATTTCGATTTCCCATACAAACTTCCAAGTCGAAATTTTTAATAACCAATAAGCTAATTTTCATAAAACTTTGCATACTAGAGTAAAATACAGAGATCTAAATAGTTCGTTAAAAACATTTTTAAAAAACGTTTATTTAACTGAGTTATTGCTATTTTAAACTTTCTATGGTGGACTTTGAATCGCAATAACTCAGCTAAATAAAAGTTTTTCAAAAATGTTTTTAACAAACTATTTAGATCCCTGTATTTTAGTTTAGCATGCAAAGTTTAATTAAAATTGACTTATTGGTTTTTAAAAATTTCGACTTGGAAGTTTGTATGGGAAACTGAAATGCGTAAACCCTCTTAAGTATAAGGTATTTTTAGGTTTTTCAGTTTTTAAGTTATTTAAGTAGTATTAATTTGTCATGGTTCGTTTTTTAATTTGTTGTCTTGTGTATGAATAAATAGAATTAAATAGAGTATTATTAATAATCATCTGTTATTTTGCCTACAGAGTTATAAATTGAATAAAGCTCCATACAAATTATGTCAAACTTCACATACTAACCACATACACTGATTTATTTTGTTCGGCCGCTAGTTGGGCACTTCTCTGATGCACCTGGGCCCCAATTCTCATTTTTCGAGATGTAGTCTCAAATCGTGTTTTGATTTCGATCTCTATCTCGATAATCGACATTTTGTTCACGAATCTCCTATTCTCAGCGCTAATCGAAATAGACTTCGAGTTTTTTTTTGATGAATATTGCCATTCTTTTTAATGCAATCAACTCGGGATCCGTTCCGTTTGACACGTTTCATCCGGTTTTAAACCGGTTGCAACTATGTACCTCAAATATTTTTACTGTAAAGGTATTTAAATGTATTGAACTTGCTTTTTAATTAAAGAAGTAAATTTTTAATAAGTATCGAAAAATCATTATATTTAATGTGTTGTGATCAAATTTAAATTCCTTAAACAACTTGTATTGTTTAAAACGTGACGTGTCGTCGATAAATTTTATGTTTTTTGTTTGTGGTTGTGTGCTTGTTTGGTGACGAAACGATCATTTTAGTATTCACAAGACACACACAATGTCACAATGTCAACAAAAAATACCCAACGCCACAGCAGAAGCAGCTTCTTCTACAAATGTTGGAAGCCGATATACAGTTAAGGAGTGGAAAGTTTTCTTCCACCTTTTAAAAAAAAAGAGAGCGAGCTCTCTCAATATTTTAAATCACTTCCATGACAAAATTGGAAATTAACTCCTCCATATCCACCGTAATTTCACCGCTATTTGACGTTTCATTAGCTTCTCGTAGTCGAAATTACGTCTCGACCACTGCCGACCACTCGAAGCAATTCGAGCGGCTCTCCCTCGAGAAATGTCGAGTTCGAGATGTTCAGAATAACTAAATTGGATTACCACTCGATAAAGTTCGAATTCGAATCAAACTCGAAGTCGATTAGCGCTGAGAATAGGAGATTCGTGAACTAAATGTTAATAACGAGATTTTATGGTCGAGATAGAGATCGAAATCAAAACTCGATTCGAGACTACATCTCGAAAAATGAGAATTGGCCTCCTGCAGAAAGCTGTGTCACCAGTTTCGGGATTTCCCCGGCATCGGCACGGCGCGGCACGTAATACCACAGTTTATAGAGTATGTACTAAAAAGGCGTGGCGTGGGGGCGTTTGGGTACTAAAACCACTTTTTCTTCTTATTATTTATAAAAAGCTAAAACATTATCACAATATTAAAAATCTCATGGTAAGTCTATCCATGTTGGCCCTTCAGATCGATCTCCATAACTATACGTTTGACATTCTCCTTTCAAAATATAAGTATGTTTCATTCATATATTACTTCAACGTAGAACCTGACAGTGCCCTAACATGACATAGACTCCATGGTACCATCGGTGTAGTCATAGTACGAATAAGGTATACTTAGTTAGCAAAAGGAGCGCCGGATCTGCATACTTCTCTTTTGAGAAGCCAGATTCCATAGGATTACACTTTCCTACTTCTTCCATCACGCCTTGCACACCTCATCAAATTTTGCCGGTATTTCTGCAAACAGTTTGCATACACTATAATTTTAATGTTGGTTACCTTATAGCTAAATAACCTGTGTGCCTTTTTCCAACAACATTTATGCGTAATAAATAGGTACCGCATGATAGCTGACTACAAAATACTTAACTGTTTCAACACAGACACAGATCACATAAGCGGTATAATACTCGTATACACTTACTTATTCGTTTAATGACACCTAATTTTAGAGCGAATACTGTTGTAAGTATGTAAGTAAAGAAGTTTGCCGGCAAATTGCCAGAAACATTTGGAAACTTACTCGTATAAATACATAATATTATGCTTAAGTCAAACTTTTTTTTATTTAAATTCTAGTACCTAATTCGACGTGTGTAGTTCAGTCTGTCGCAAAAGTCTTTATCGCCGATCGTTCGGTAGGCAATAAGTATAACACAGTCAAGACGGCGCTATAGCGCGTCACTCACGTCACGACACGCGGCGCTATAGCGCTTTGACGCGCGTTAGGATTAGGAACGCGTTCTGTTTGGCGAAGCCTTTAGCGATGTATATACGTATAGGTATTATGTTTAGGTACCTTTCTGTTTTCTTTTTTTTTATTCGTTTCGTAGATCCATTAAATGAACTAAGCTAAATACTCAATATGACAAAAGATAATATTTTGAACAGGCCCTATCCTTTTTATCGTTTTTAATAACAAAATGTAAAATTTATAAAAGCTGTTAAAGTTTTGTAAGTACCTAATTAATTTTAATCATCTCTGTGCTTTCAACTTCATAATTGGCTTGCACTCAGCGTAACTTTATGCTATCCATATATGAAATGTTCGTTAATTTTAATATCAAAAAGTTTGTTCAAACCGAGCATTTTGTGCAAATATGAATATTATTCGCTTTAAAGAGGAGAGTTCAAGCCGATGTATTCGCTAGGAAGATATGAGTTTATTTAGTAAGTAGGTACTTATACATTCAATTTCCATTTCTGCCATTCGGAAGTGCATCACATCGCTATTTGCTTTATTTGACAAGTGCTGTTCGTTTAAATCTCTAGATATATATCTTCGATCATCTGAACAGTGAAAATACTCGTACTCTTACATAAAAAGAAAGATGACAGAAGGATCATTAGACGAAGATCTAACAAAATAAAAATTACCCATGTTATTTTTTCAGTTGTTGTTTTACGCGCACACATTCTTATGTAGTCGTCGTCTCGTTAAAATATGTAATAGTGACTCGCTTTGTTTCACTTTCTAAGAAACGTTCGATTTCGTTCATATGTAACAGCTTATATCGCTAATATTTCAATCAAACTTTTGGGTAAAGTGCTAGGTACCAAATAATCGACTAGCCCCATTTAACAACCTGTATTATTTCGCTACTTTAAGATACTTACCGCCTTTAAACAGTACAAAAAGTTGAAGTTCGGAATAGATTATTGAACACCTATGATTATTGAATGGTGCCATTCTGCTATCACGCGTAAGGCTAAGTTTCCGAGGCTAAACAAGTTGACTACATATTTGAAGCAAGCGCACAGAATATTATTACTAGGTAAACGTACATACGGATGCACCCTGCAGATCAACCAATCCAAAACTGTCAAATTTCTCCTATCGCAATTGATCCTTAAACCCTAGAGATAATGTTCAAAATGTATTGAAGTTGACATTTTGTGGTAGGCTGGCGTCTGTACATCATAGACGCTACGTCGCTATACTTGCGTCACGCTCACAGCGCACACTAACTTATCAGCGGACTTTGCTCGGTTTGTTAAAAAATATGTCGGGCGCCAAGGCCGCTTCGTGCGTCGCCGCGCGTGTGCCCCAACCACTACTGCTGGGCAGCGGGGATGATTCTTCCGCATCGAACGAATAGGAAATGGCTGTTTGACTCCCTAGACAAGTGGCAGACACTGACTCCCTGTCTATTCATAATTCGTCGTACTACGCGCGCGCGCTGCTATATTTCTTACTTGCAATTTGCACAGTACACGGCAGTGTATTATATGAAGCACAAACATATTTCTGTATGTTATTGTTCTTTTTACAGATTTAAGTGGAATAAATTTATTCCACTTATGACTTGGGGTGAGCGTTTTCCACTATCTAAGCCCTCTGTGCATCTCGTCTCGTGTAGAGCGCACTGCAACGAACAGCCCCGTGTATGTACGTAATAGTAGAGATAAGTAAACTCAATTTGTTCCCAGTTTACCGTAGACAGAGTCGTTGTGTCACAAAATCGTCATACTTATAATATTATGTCACACTAAAAATGAGCAACGTTCATTTCACGAATTTAGATTGTTGACGTTATTGTATTATCACCCCGGTGAGGAGCTCGATGGCGCAGCGGCTAGCGCGTTCGGCTTGCGATCTTGCCCGCTAAGCAACTTTCGCAATGCCGGGTGACCAATTGAAAACATCTTGAGCTCCTTCGTGCTTCGACAGGCACGTTAAGCCGTTGGTCCTGGTTGTTGTCGTAAGATGACAGTCGTTAAAACCCACCAACTCGCATTAGGCCAGCGTGGTGGGTTATGACCATTAGTTATGGCCCAATATCCCCTCCTCATTGCCTGGTCTCTGACTATAACCTTTCGGGGATAATAGTCGTGAATAAATGTTTATAATTATGGGTCCGGCCGTTATAGTTCCGGTCCGGTTAGCCCCCGTTCATAGGATCCTGATTTCAAGGTGTGGATCTACTGATATATTTTTTTTCAGTTGATCTCTTGGCCAGATCCACGATAGATCTAATAAGCTATGTATTTCTCATTAGAACAAGTTTTGAAGTTGTGGATCCACTAAGAACTTTCCTTTTCAGTAGATCTATAGTATGGACACGATTCTCGGACACGATTTTTGTTAGGTCATTTTTTAAAGTGCGGTTACGCTTCCCTGTTTATTTTAGTTTGCTGCCAATACATCTGTACCTGGTGAAAAAATATTTGCAAAAAAGTTGAGAAGTTATAGAGAATTTATCACATTTTTTTTTCAATTTAACCCAAATACTTATAATTTTAAGTGGAAAATCATAAACAAACAATATTGTATGACAAACAGAAAAAGGAGAGAAAAACACTTATTTAAAAAAATTACGATAATACTAGGGTAAGTGGGTAAGAAATTCCTACTTCATGTAGGTTTAATAGCAAAACATTGTTTATTATATATATAGATCTACTGAGAAGGAAAGTTCTTAGTAGATCCACAACTTCAAAACTTGTTATATTGAGAAATACATATCTCATTAGATCCATCGTGGAATGGCCAAGAGATCAATACCTGACAAAACCATCTCTGGAGATCCATACCTTGAAATCAGGATCCTACTAAAAAATCCTCACTAGTTCCATTATGGATCTGGCCAATGGATCTTCTGAGATTGAACGCCCGGCCGGTATGCACCCACATTGAAAAAGTTGTATTCCGGTACGCACCCAGCCCCGTTGCCCCCGTTTTTCAACAAGAGTCTTGAGCAAGTACTGTTGAAAACAAAAGTGTCTTTAAGTTTAACTCATATTTATTTTGTGCTGTGTTATGTATGATAATGTATTTAGAATTATTTGTAGGTATTTGACTTTAGTAGGCAAAACAACAGATAATAAATAGGTTATTAATTTCGGGTGTTAGTCATCAAGATGAAAGGTCGGTCCAATCATCACTAACATCAGGTGAAATGAAGGCCAAGTGGTGGCCACTTCTAAATGAATGAAAAAAAGTACTCGTATCACCAAAATACCCTGCAAAAGTAATATTATTTTCAATAAATGATCAAGTGTCTACAGTTAAGTAAGAAAGTTGCGCTCATTTTATGCTTCACACTGACAATATTATTTACGAT
Source organism: Scoparia ambigualis (assembly GCA_963921215.1). Taxonomy (NCBI): domain Eukaryota; kingdom Metazoa; phylum Arthropoda; class Insecta; order Lepidoptera; family Crambidae; genus Scoparia; species Scoparia ambigualis. The sequence goes on along the minus strand of OY992501.1, from coordinate 44,676,538 downwards.
TCATAATCAATTTTGTAGCACTGAAACCTGACTCACATAGCATGCATGTAGCACATAAATACACACATCAAAAGTGTCTAGGGATCAAGCATTTTTATGCGGATTTCTTGAGATTGAGATGTGGCTTTGTAATAAATTTATGATTTTATAAATTTATATGGATCCTTTTTGGTGCATTTCATAATTTGAAACAGGAACTTTCAATCAATTTCTAGTATAAGATGAAAATCAGCTGTCAATATTTTCCCTATAAAAACATACAACGCATTGAAGACATTATTAGTGCTACTGTTTCCCTACTACTGATTAAAACCAACGTTATTATGGAGCGGCGACGTCATTTAAGCAGGGAAGAAATGCTCAGAGCCGTGGGAATGATAGAAGCTGGTTCCCGGCAACGTACTGTGGCTTTAGCTCTGAATACAAGTCAGAGTGTTATCAGTCGACTTTGGACACGTTACCGAAGCACTGGTACCGTGGCTGAGCGCCATGGAGGACGGTATCGCTGCACCACACGGAGACAAGACCGATACATTCAAATCACAACTCGAAGAGCTCCAACAATAACCGCCATGATGTTAGCCGTGAGGCTTCATCACTCTTCAGGGAACTTAATTAGCGACCAAACAGTCAGAAACCGCTTGCATGAAGTGAACCTTCATTCCCGAAGACCGCTAAGGGTACCACCTATAGCAATGCACAATCGTAGGATTCGATATCAATGGGCTCTTGAACACAGAAATTGGGCAGAAGAACAATGGCGGTTCGTGTGCTTTTCTGATGAGTCTCGTTTTGGTATGAGACCGGATACAAGACGTATACGACACTGGAGAACCCCTGGACGCCAACAGCGATTAAAATCCTGCCAGGAAGTCCATCCTTATAGTGGTGGAACCATCATGGTATGGGCGGGTATTTGGATCGGCGGAAGAACTGAGTTGATTTGGATCAGAGGCAACCTCAACGCTCAAATTTATGCTGAGACGATTGTATCAGACGTCATCGTTCCTCTACAAGTGCAAATCGGTCCCTTATTTCAGTTAATGCATGATAATGCACGACCGCACACCGCAAGAGTTGTAAGACAGACTCTCGCCGCAGCTAACATCAATGTCATGCCCTGGCCTGCTCAGTCGCCAGACTTGAACCCGATTGAGCATGCATGGGATATGCTACAGAGAAGAGCTCTGCCGAATATGGAGGGTATCCAGTCGCAAGAAGACCTTTTTTTGTTGTTGCAACGAACATGGGCGGCCATTCCACAGCGTGATTTTGATGAACTCATTTTGAGTATGCCAAACCGATGTTCTTGTGTTGTTAGTGTTCGCGGTAGAAACACGGATTATTAATTGTTTAAGTTACCCAATAAAATTTTAAAGAAAACTGTTATTTCAGTCTTTTTTTCGAACTTTAATGTTAGTGGTTCAAATGTCAAAAATCCCTTTATTAGGAAAATGTCAAATTTCTTTATTAATGCAAAGGTGACTTGGTTTATCGTTACTGTAGACAAACGAAAACACTTTATTTGATGAATCCTTAAAGAAAATTTTAATTAATATCAATCAGGAGAAAAGTTATTGCAAAAATATATGTTGATCCCTAGACACTTTTGATGTGTGTATCAATGTATAACAGCTACACATAAAACTTTAGAGTAGTCTAATTTGATATTAATAAATAAGTAAAAGCTTTTGATATTTATGCTGACCATAAGGCATTGTCCTAATACAACGAGATAACGCGATCATCGTGCGATTAAACGATGCGACCATCGCATGATCGCGCGATAGCAAAAACAGGTGCAAAAACAGACCGCGAATACGCGATCACGATTTATGACCGCTCGACGCACAGTTTGCGACATGACTCGATCATCGCGCGAACTTCAGTTAGGATTATTCATCTCATCAGAATCAGGACCTATTCATCATTAATAGGTTTGATCGCGCGTTCGCACGAACTAAGTTCGCGCGAATGGATTTTTAAACAGTTTAGTCGCGCGAATGCATCGTGCGATCGCCTATTAGGACACCTAGATCAATATGTTTGATCGTCGACTAGTACGATGGTCGCATCGTTTAATCGCGCGATGTTCGCGTTATCGCGTTGTATTAGGACAATGCCCTAGACGCATAACCGTGTCGCGAAGCGGTGAAAGAATACTACCACCCCCTCGCGCTTACCTTGGGTGTCGTAAAAGGCGACTAATGGACTAAAGACTGCACATGCATACAACAGCGTGGAGCGGCGATGGGCTCACCACCTGTCACGCTGAGCACATGTGCAATATTTACTGAAAAGTGCACTATGGTAGAGGACTGCTTTTGTAGTCTTCATTGCCTAGTCTCTGAAAAACCCTTCGGGGATAATAGTCGTGATTATACATTGTGTGTGTGATTCATAATACGCATTTATTTTACTGTTATTTTAAATGTAGATACTTATAGAAAAATATATATTTTATGTTCAATTGTTTTATATTTATACTTGTCTATGATTCTAATTACAAAGAATTATATTCCTACTTTTTAGATAATTTTTGTTAGCAATACTTGATGATAAACATGCTGTGTGCACATACCTTTTGATATATATATATATCGTGGGTTATTTATTCTCTAAGCACCCCGTTCCCGTTTCCAGAGGACCAGTCCCAAAGGACACCGAATCAATTATATCCTGGTATTAGTTTTAAGTACCGTCAACAGAGGAAGTGTTACGTGAATAGAATACAAGTCTGCTAAAATCGCAGATTTTAATTATTATTATCAAACCAATGCAACACTCGTGAGAGGAAACTGCTTACGTAGTCGATATGTAAATCCCTTTTTACCTGGTGTAGCAATGTTCAGCTTCGACAAACTAGGCACGAACGGTGAATAATGTCGCACCTCGCCAAGATACTCCAATTAACACGCAATTAGCTGGGAGCTGTGTCGGCGGTGCATTGTGTTGTGAGTTGTGTGCCTTCCCAGCCCCTTCCCGGCTCGCGTCAGAATAGCGACGGCCCGCGCCGGCCCAGCACCGGTTCCGCGCCGGGCCCGCGTCGGTCCAGCGCCGTTAACGCGCCGGTACCGCGCCGGTCTAGCCAGACTGCGTCGTAATCAAGTAAATCGATGAGTCAGTTGGCATGAGGCTCGCTCGCTCTGCCAATTGTAAGTTTGTAAGGGTATCGTCGCACAATGTTGCTTTCATCATGTTTTACTCCCAAAGCACACGGTATAGTGACTCATCTTCTATTGACTTTGACTATTACTAAAAGCTTTGTTGGATTATTCGATTCCATCTGCCCTAAGACTGATCTAGAATGCCACTTAGATCTATTAGGTCAAGCGCTCTGTTAACACGTGGTCTATTCCTTGTCCGTTTTTGTCATCGCCTTCGGTTGACGTTGGCTATTTCTATCACATAGCTTTTGTAAAAGTCGCTCTATAGAAATTAATGGGAGGATAGATGACATTTTGAGAGGTGTCGTTAGTGGGATTGTAGTCGATCGAACGTCGACGACTTTGTATTTTCTCCGTTGACAGAAACTTTCCAACTAAGTAATGTTTCAAACACCACCGGTCTATTATTCCCAGCGGTGACCAGACAAGCATACTATTCACAGTTTTTCAAATAATATCTTACAATATTAGATCTTCGGTACTTACTGCCTTTAATTTACGAAGCTGTTCTTTTAAAATATTTTTATTTTCTTATTAAACATTTAACATAAATTGTATTGCCGTTGGTCTGTGAGAAAGAGGGAGAGTGATGACAATTAGACTAAGTCGTTTACTGTAATCAGTTTCATGATCAATTTAAACAGGAAACGTATTATTTATGGTAACAGGGTGCAAATTCTCTTTATTTTTTTTAACGATTTGGTGCTTGATAAAGCTGTATGTGTAATGCGATATGCGTTGTCCCTTATTGTGGTCGCCGACGATTACGGGTCCCGCGTGCCCCGGGCCCATTTGAAGCCCCGGTCCCCGCCGCCGGCCGGGCCCCGCGTGTCCCCAGCGATCACCGGGTGGTTGCGCAGTCATTACCAGCCGTCGCGTTGACAGATCGCATATTATAGCCGCGTCACTCACACCCGGCAGTCAGCATTCCAACATTTCCAACAGAATTACATAATTTTAAATCGAATTTAAAATTACGAGTACCTACCTAACTCGATGGCAAGCGGCTAAGGCGTTCATTGTTTGCAATGACAGGTTACTGGATGGGTTTGTTTGACGGTTTGACGGTTACAGCATGAAAGCGTTACCAACAAACAAACACTTCACTTACACATACATACAAAAATATAATGACGACTATTATCCCCGGAGGGTTAGTCAGAGACTAGGCAATGAGGACCGCAAAAGAATCCACTGTCATAGTTCACCAAATAGCAACTGCTCAGCGTGACAGGTGCTAAGTCCATCGCCGTTATATGCTGTTGGATGCATGTACAGTATTTAGTCCGTTAGTCCTCTTTTACAACACCCAAGGGAAGAGAGGGGGTGGAGGATCCACTACGCGACACGGCTCTCACTTTCGCATTTATAATATTAGCATATTATGTATTTTGTGATATTAGTTAAGGATTGGCACTAGGGTATCTATGTCGCTTTCACCCTTAATGGGCATCAACTCTAACCATAAAGTTACTGTTTGATTTAGAGAGGTCAATCAATGTCCCTGCGCTCTGCTAACCTCAAACTGTGTGGTACAGAGAGGTCATTGACCGACCTCCCTAAATATAGTTGCTCTGCTACCTTTTTACTTAAAACTAACGTCTACTTATAAGAAATATAAACTAACTTACGTACTATTCTTCCCTTGAGACACGCCGCTCAGCCCGGTGCAGTCCGCCGCGCCCAGGCCGCTGCTGTATTGGTGGTCGATCTTCTGGCTGGTGTGTAGGTGGAAAGGCCCTAGGCGTCCCGTCTACCCCTCAGCGCTGAACCCAGACAAATACGTGATAATATGCACAAACCACTTAACACCGTTCACGCCACGTGTTGCACTTTGCACTCCAACCAAACAACTGGTTTTAAACTAAACTTATGTTCTACACTGTTGCTGTTTATTAATCCCTACGGTCCGCCGAGTTTAACTGACTATGTGCCCCACACATCAAATTACAAAATACAATACTTTTCTACGCGACCCCGCGTTCAAGTCCTAACCTAACCAAAACTCCCAACGTGAGTGTGTGTCATGTTGACACTGACAGCCGTCTGTCACTATATTTTTAAAACCACAGCGGGGGCGCACGAATTGGCCGTTTTGTTCGATACAGTTACTATACCTTTCCGCTAGGTATAGTAACTTTATGACTCTAACACCCTTACGTAATATATAATATAACTTTATTTCCGCATTGGAAACATTGTTTTTTGTCTACGTCACACGAACGTAATTTGGAATTTAAACAAAAGTGACAAAACAATGAAATGCAACAATTTTTACCGTCCGTAAAAAGTCCGTAATCCGTAAAAAGGAAGTCAGCGATTACTTTCCAATTCTTAACTTTCCACACAGCATCTGTAGTCTTGCGTTTTTAGGCAGCAATTTAACATATTATTAATATATATAAAAAATATAGAATAAATAATTATAGGTAAAACTCCTCGGTGGCCAAGTGGTCTCGGCTCGATATTCGGAGGTCTTGGGTTCAATTCCCGGGTTCGCCAAAGTGTGTTTTCGGATTTTTCCGATTCATAGCCCGGGTTTGTGATCACCAACCCGCGTTTGGCAAGCGTGGTGATTAAGCCAACAGCCTATTGATTGGTTTGATTTCAATGATGTAGGCCTTTGCCCAGCAGTGGGACAGTATACAGCCTGTACTTTACTTATATAGATAAAGCAACAACAACAAAAACATGACATTAATGAAAAATAATCAAAATCAGTTCCGGACAAATTCAGATTAGCATGGATCTTATAAGTAGTACTACGGGTGTACGCCATTCGGTTTCCCATACAAACTTCCAAGTTGAAATTTTTAAAAACCAATTAGCTGATTTTAATGAAACTTTGCATGCTAAATAAAAACACAGGGATAATAATAAATAATAAATCTTTCCTACAATCACACCAATTATCTAGCCCAAGAGAAGCTTCGAAGGAACTTGTTAAATGGTTACTAGACAACGGATAAACATACTTAAAATACTTAAATACATACTTATTATACATAGAAAACACCCAGACCCGAGACAATTTAGAAAAACAATAATTTCTAAATTGACCTGACCGGGGATCGAACCCGGGACCTCAGAGATGGCGACACCATGAAAACCGGTGTACAAACCACTCGACCAAGGAGGTCGTCGATCGTAGGGATCTAAATAGTTTGTTGAAAACATTAAAAAAAAACGTTTTTTTTGCTGAGTTTTTGCAATTTAAAGTCTACTATAGAAAGTTAAAAATACCAATAACTCAGTTAAATAAACATTTTTTTTAAATGTTTTCAACAAACTATTTAGATCTCTGTGTTTTACTTTAGCTTGCAAAGTTTCATCAAAATTGGCTTATTGGTTTTTAAAAATTTCGATTTGGAAGTTTGTATGGGAAACCGAAATGCGTAAACCCTCTTAACATAAAAAAATAGAAAAAAAATACTGTTTCCGGGAGCAGTGCAATAAACCTGTTTCAGCGGTAGAAGTGCACTTCGACCGCTGAAGCAGGTTTATTGCACTGCCATGGCAGTGTAAAACTTGTCATTTTCGGTGCAGAGTCTGTTAACAGTTCTTAGCGCTCCCAAGTTTGTATTACTGCTTAACAAAAAAAGGTAAAAAAGTAATTTGAAATTATAAAACTAGGGAGGCGCTACTAGGGACTCAGTGACGACTGAAAATAATTTAAAAAATCTGTCGTAAATGACGTAGCGTTGCCATAAGTCAAATCACATACCTACATTCGTTATTCTATTCTATATGTCATTATGCCACTTGTCTAGGAAGACGAGAGTAAATTAGATATGCTTCCAAATTGATCAAATATCTAACACATAATACCTATAATAAGAGTGTTTGATCGAAATAATTTACTACGCGCACCCATTGTAAGTAATAGTGTTAGCGTCGTAATGATCGTATCAAAAATAAAAACATATATTTACTCTGTTATGATTATGATTATGAAACAGTCCGCTACACACCTCTCTGATAACAATGCATTGATTACCGTGTTTACACATTACACACAATGACTAACTGCTTCTCGTGTAATGGGCAAATTGTATCGTAATTGTCGACGTATCGACCGTTTACGTTACTAGTAAGTATTATATTGCGTTTGTTTTTATTTAGTAATAGCATATTTTTGCTTTCTTAAATTGTACATAAGGTTTTAATATTTTTTTCATTTAACTAGTTTTCAATTAAGTCTCCTTCTTACAAGACGAGCGATGTTCTTATATATAATTTTTATGTGTTAAACAGCCATTCCGATATTTTTTATCTTCACAACGCTATAAGCATTTCAATTTTTAATATATGTAAATTTTATAAACATACTTTTTATTAAGTTTTAAAAATAAAATAGGTTGTGGACTTTACTCATTTTATTATTATCTGATATAACCTATTGTAAAAATAATGTCATAAATGAAATTAAAAATAAAATTATTTCGCCAGCCCTAGAGTTTACAATAGTGAAACTGTTTAACAAAATTTATTAAAATTAAAGTCCCCTATGGAAAGTTTGAAAGTGCACATCTCTCAGTAGGATAAAATAAGACACTAGAGTTCGGTTCGTTCTGTTCCCATTCAGTTTCCATTAGAATCAGGATGGTTTCAATTTAAAATGACAAGTTTTAACGTGGGAAGTCGTAGAGTTAAACCTCTTAACTACTTTAAGCTTGATCCTGCGAGCGACGCAATACTAATTAAGGGCCTTACTTATAAAAACGCTATTAAAGAATTATTTAGGTAAACATTGTTTTGTCATATTGTTTTCTAAGATTTATGCGAACACTACACATATCAATGTGAAACACTTTTTACAAGTCAGCGATTACTTCCCAATTCTTATTTTTCCAAGGGAGAAATTTTGCAAATTATTATTGGGACAAATTCTTCTTTTTGAAAACTCTTAATTTTGTTTATTCTTAATTTTCAAAAACTAGACGGTTGAAACTTGTCTAGCTACTAGTACTCAAATTTAACGGATAGACAGGGAGTGTTAGCTACTTGTCTACGGGGGCAGACGGCAGGTGACGATAAGGCCGAAAGTCAAGGCTTTACCCGGCGGCGGGTTAGGCTGCTAGGCTTATATTGCGACAGTTATTCTTGACTTGCAACATTTTCATCCGCTGGACTAACCTGCCAGCACTAACGCGCTGCCTTAGTGGGCGGCTCGGACGGCTTTAGGGTGTAGAGGTCTTAAGCGCACTTTTCCTCTTAATCCGGTATTCTCTACTAACGAGTAGCTCAGTAAGTTATCTCTTTGTCAATTTTCTCTGAAGGGTTAGTTACTTTCTAGGCAATAAGGACAGCACAAGGTTCACTTTTCACCAAATAGCGACTGCACATGTTCTCAGCGTTAGTGTTCGAAACTAAACAATTTATTAATGATAGGAAGAAACTCATACACAAAGAAAAAAATAAATAAACACGTCAAAAAATATATGAATTAAGTAAAAAGATAAACGATTACCTAAGAAAAGACAGAAAAATAAAAAGGCTAAACACTTTAAAAACTTTTATTGCAAAAACTGGAGGGATCAAAAAGGCTTTAAAGGAATTAAACAAAACCAAAATATGGATGCCAAACATAAAAACCAAACATGGTAATTCCACAAGCAAAAGACAAGTGATAATCGAAACCGCCACACATTACTATAGAATATTATATCAAAGACAAACGATAGCACGAGTATAAACCAAAAGCAAACAACGACAGAATTAGAACCAGTACCGATAATAATACAGGAAGAAACGATAAGAGCAATCAATACACAGAAACAAGACAAAGCACCAGGTCCAGATCAGGTGTCTAACGAGATAGTAAAATGTACTTTACCGGTGATTGCTCCTAGACTTACAGAACTATTCAATGACATCCTATTAACTGAAAACATCCCTAACGATTGCACAAAGTCAACTATAGTATTGATACACAAGAAAGGAAGTAAAGGAGATTTGAACAATTACAAACCAATAAGCTTAATGTCAACCATATACAAGGTATTCTCAAAGATATTACTATCATGAATTGCTGTCACGCTCGATGAAAACCAATCAAAAGAACAGGCTGACTTCCGAAGTAAGTTCTCTACGATTGACCACATTCACGTCGTAAGACAGATACTCCAAAAATATAAGGAATACAAAAAAGTTTACTACTTAGGTTTCGTGGATTTTAACAAAGCATTTGATTCCTTAGACCACGACAGCATATGGAGGGCACTAAAAAGTCAGGGAGTTGAGACCAAGTACATATGTATACTCAAGAGGATCTACTCGAAGAGTACTGCCCAAGTCATGCTGGAAAGAACAGGAGAAGAATTTCATATCGAAAGAGGTGTCAGACAGGGCGATCCCATTTCACTGAAACGTTTTAGAAATGATCTTTAGAAACCTGAAATGGGAAGAGTATGGACTCAACATTAACGGGGCCAAACTTAACCACCTACGTTTCGCAGACGATATTGCCCTATTTTCTGAGGATCCAGACATCCTGGAAGACATGCTACAACAACTATCAGATGAAAGCGCCAAGGAAGGCCTAACAATGAACACAACAAAAACGAAGGTAATGATCAACTCGACTAAAAAAGACAGGTGGACAAATAGAATATGTGGATGAATACATTTATTTGGGACAACTATTATCTACAGAAAACACAATGCAAAAGGAAATAGATAGGAGGATAGTAAACAGCTGGAAACGGTTTTGGTCCCTGAGTGAGGTCATGAAGGATAAAGATATGCCTATCAAAGAAAAGAGAAAAGTTTTTAATACATGCATTCTCCCGTGTTTGGATGTCAAACATGGTTACTAACTGAGCAACAACATAAAAAAATGCAAGTATGTCAAAATGGGATCGAAAGAAGCGTAATTGGAGTTAAAAGAAGGGACAAGGTGAGACTAGAAAATATAAAGCATAAAACGAAATTTAAAAATATATATACCGTCTACAAACGCCTGAAATGGAGATGGACAGGACACATGCTAAGGGAAGAAAAAGAGAAATGGACGAGACTAGTAACGGAATGGTACCCGAGAGGCAGTAAAAGGAGCAAAGGTAGACCAACTAAGCGATGGGAAGACGACTTATATAGAAGATAGCTGGTTCAGAATGGACAAGCACTGCAAGGGACAGAACAAAATGGAAAACTTTAGAGGAGGCCTTTGTCGAAGTGAGAAGGTTTTGCTCACCGCCAAACGATGATCAATTTCTAACATTTAGGGCGACGAAATTATTTAATACTGAAAACGTGAATGAAAGGTATTTATAACATTGCTTTAACGTTAAATAGCATAGAAAAATAGTTTTTACATGATTTAATTTATTAATTATTATTTTATGTACCTACTTTTTTAAAACTTTGTGGGCCGGCAGAGTGAGGGTGACTGATGCTACGTCTCTTACGCTGTACCAGTTGTCCTCGCGCCTGGACTTCATTTCCACTTAACATTAGGTGGAGTGGGGTCATTTGCCGGGCTTAGTATAAAAAATAATTACTCCTCATCTAACAAAATTTCTGGTTCTTGTAAAAGATTTAGTACCTCAATTGGCATTGCATGATCTTTAGTGTCCTTGACTGGACGTTTTGATGACAAAATCCTACTAATATTATAAACGCGAAAGTTTGTAAGTTTGTTACTCTTTCACGTAAAAACTACTGCATGGATTTGGATGAAATTCCGCATACAGATAGTTTATAACCTGGATTAACACATAGGATACTTTTTATTCCGATATTTTTACGGGAACGGGAACCACGCGGGTGAAACCGCGAGCGGCCTAGTATTGAATAAATCAGTAGTTTTGATTAAACCACCATTTCCTAAAAAACCGTTTTTACTATAGAAACCGCAAAGCACCGCAAAATAAATGCATATTTTTACATAGCTAATAGTCCCTGCTATATAATGTTTTCAAAATGATAGTGCACTAATTTGTACTTTTAAACGTAACACAGTTCAAACTTGAAAAAAATTGTAAAAATCTGTACATTTTAATAAATTATTTTTTTGTAATTCAAATTTAAATATCTTACTTTTTGTTTATATACCAATAAAAAGTACAGTCCTTCCTTAATATGCACCTTTTTTTTCAATTCACTGTTTATACTAATAATTAACACAACAAACTTAACTTACACAAAACACACTTAGCACAAAATAGCGATAAATCAGTCTAGTTTTGCTTTCGAGATAACTTTGAAACGGCATAAGCATTAAACTACAAACTGCATAATGTTAATATTTTAGTATAATGTAAACAACTTTCCCTTAAGTCTTAATAAATTTTTTTACAGTAATAAGTTCGTTACAATTAATTAATCGTTACAATTAAATAATAATTAATTAAAACAAATTACGTAGCTCGTTTTTATTCATTATTTTATTGAAGACGATGCTGGCTGAGCTTGTGGTTGTGTGGTGGTGGCGGCTCATAATTAAAAGAACCCATCATCTTTTCTCTTGGGTGTCGTAAAAGGTGACTATCGGGCTGAATACTGCACATAGATCCTACAGAATAAAGCAGCAATAGGTTCACCCTTTATCACGCTGAGCGTGCGCTGAGCATATGAGCATTTGTTTTTTGGTGAAACGTGGATTGTGGCACTGCCTTTGCGGTCCTCATTACCTAGTCTCTGATTAACCCTTTGGGAATAACAGTCGTAAGGGTACGTATGTAACAGCTAATTATGTATGTTATGTAATAGGAATTGTTCGGCTTGATCTCTGCCGCTGATTTCCTTCACCGCATTACACGCAATCGACTGACATTCCATCCACATCCTTGACGGATAGCGGTCTACTACTGTGCGTTTTTCACGAAATTTCTTGCCTGGAACTACTGGGTTGTAGAACCAGCACTCGGTTGCGGCATTTCCGGACCGTTACGACTTAGGAATCTTCAAGAAACGAGCCTATTCCTTCCTTAGAGGCCTGCAACGCGTAATCGCAGACCTCTGGTTTTGCGGTTGTCCATGGGCGGCGGTGATTACGTACTCTAAATTAGGTGACCCGATTGCTCGTTTACCTCGTTCTATTATATAAAAAAAAATACATAAATACCTATTAGGAAACTTTAAATAACACCAGACAGCCTAATAAAGGTTGTACTGTACATGTAGCAAAACAATTGATTTACATTACAAAAACGCACTAGCAGAAACTCACAATAAACACGTCATCAAATAAAGAACGGCTCGATCTCAAAAGCCGCATCGCAGTTGCACAGCTGGTATTGAAAAGATCAAATGACTTCCTCCTTGAATACTGCATTGAAATTGCTCGCTGAAAGCCAATAATAGATTTTCTACGTGAAATTCGAGATGGCATCGGGAAGGTATGAAAGCGGGTGGAATCTGCTCGATTAGCTCGATAGCTTTAAGGGAGACTTTGGAGAGAGAGAGCAATTGGAGACAAGTTAAGACTAGACAATGTTAATTCTGGTGTTAGGATGGAAAGCTATTGATCTCTTATTCTTCTTAGTCGTACACTCCTGGCGGAGTGGTCGTGGTCATGGGTTGTCTTGTATATTCGTTGCGGCTTTTGCGATACTTCTTTATCTCTCTCTACTTGTGGCACTGAGGGAACATTCAGTAAGGGAACACTTTGTGGAGGATTTAATGCTATCTGTCCATCTTGTGGGTGAACGGCCACTAGAACGTTGACCTTCTACTCTCCCTTCCACCACCAAACGTTCCAATGAGCTTTCGTTGCGGATGATATGTCCAAACATCTTTAGGATTCGTACTTGCACAATCGATGAAAGTCTTTGTTTGATACAGAGCTCTTTCAAGATGGAAACGTTTGTCCGGTGAGCGGTCCACTTTATCCTCAGTAAGCGCCTCCAGCACCACATTTCAAGGGCGTCAATCTTTCTACGATGTTTTTGGTGGATCGTCCATGTTTCAGCTCCATAAAGGAAGATAGGAATTATTAAGCATCTCATTAAGCGAACTTTGGTGTTTTTAGTAATGCGGCGATCTTTCCATATCTTTGTGAGCTTTTCTACGGCTGATCGTGTTATGGCTCATCGTCTTTTGATCTCTTCTTCGCAACTTCCAGTGTTTGTGATTGTGGATCCCAGGTAGATGTAACTCTGGACAACTTTACTGTTCGCTATTTCACGTAAGTCAGCTCGGTTGTTATTCTTACTATTGATGTTCCTACATTATTATCATTTTGCCATATATCCGACTATATAGTAAGTAAATATTTTATGACAGTAAAGAACTCGTTGGCTCAATCTATGGGTTTCTGAGAACTAATAACATACAAACTTGGGAAAGTAGAGGACAACGATAGCCAGTACCTATAAGCTTGTCAAGTCTGAGTTTATGATTTAGCGTACGTATTACATCTCGACTGTGATTTGTGCGTAAAATGGCCAGTTTTGGCGTTCTGGATGTCAGAAACAAAAATACGTTAGAAATTTTGACTTATTGGATAGTGTAGAATAGCTATTGGCATAGGTAGCTCGTAGCGGCCTCGCTTTTTTGTAAATTTTGCTTAACTTTTTAATTAAACCGAAAATTGCAGAGAAAGATTTTCATAAAATGCACGAAGGCACTTTTATGAGCCTGTATTTAACTACTGTTCTAAACAAATGAAATAAAAAATTAGAATGGTATCTCTTATATAGTCGTTTAGTTCGTAGCGGCCTCGGAATTTTTAGATATCATTAATTTTATATAGAAAAAACCCTATTCTAAACCAAAAAACTTCGAAAATCGCTTTAAGTTAACTGTGAATTTCTCATATCTACGATAATATTATTAAGCAAAATTTATACCAGAATAATTGTTACTTCATGAGGAATAAAGATTTTATCCTATTTCGATAAAAACGATACAACTATAAATACAACTGCAAAATTACTACAAAATGCGTAAATGGGCATTTTACGCAAAATCACAGTCGAGATGTAATATGGCCCTTCATTCTGTGAGCTCATAAAATCGCCTTTGTGGTTTAGTGGCTAAGCCACTGGTCTGAGACCCCAGAGGTACGGGTTCGATTCCCAGCGGGGGGTACACGTGTACTTGGTTTGGTTGATGGTAGGGCTACTTAAGTACGCCTGGCTAGCTACCACTATCTTATTAAGTCTGGCTCCATAATAACGTTGTTAAGATAGCCAAGTAAACCACTGAGGAACTCCTCAGTGAATGAGGATTCCGGGTAAAGGAACCTTTGGTCTTATCGTCACTTACCACCAGGTCGTGTAAAGGCCAAACTCACCCGTAGTGGATGAAAAAAATTAGCTAGTCTTTCAAAAAACGCTGGATAAAATTGCTGATGTATATGTATAGCTGAAGAGTCTTTTTGGCTGCCGACGGGCTGTTCCAGTGTACGCGCGCGAACTACCACGCCCTGGCAATGTGTGATGGTGAAAATTGCATTAGTCAATTGAGGCGGCAGGTTAATTGAGGGCAGGAGGGGTATGGGGGGAGCGGGGGTTAAGGGGGCACGGCCAGCGACGCCACGATAGCGGCTTTGTACCATTTTAAAAGAGAACACCATTGCTAATGGCATTAAATTACATACCTATACAAAACTCATCACTATAGTAGAAATATGAAAATATTTCTTACCGCTGCTACCTGCTACATTAAAATACCTTCCTATACGGAAATAAAGACCAAATGTTGCTTTCCGACAGCAATTTAATTATTACAACAGAATTATTCGCAATATGGTTTGTCTTATTTACAATTTTAAACTAGCCGACAAATGGGTATGCGCACAAATACAAGGAAAATAGAAACGTAATTCGAACGCCGAAGCTGACACTTTTTCCTTACCATACCTGCCTACAAGTAGGTACGAGTTTAATGGTTCGATAAAAACGATTCTGCAGAGTTCCTGTAAGTTTTATTTAAGAAATCTGCTGCGGGAAGAGCTTGGCTTCTGAGTGTGAGGTAAGACAGTCTGTCTGACAACAAAACAGAAAACCGGCCAAATGTAAGTCGGACTCGCGCACGAAGGGTCCCGTACCATTATCTACATTAGATTCTAAATATTCTGTGAATATTTCAAACGTCTACCTTTGTTTTGATGTTTGTTGTATGGGAGCTCCCTCTCAATATTTATTTTATTCTGTTATTAGCATTTGTTGTTATAGCGGCAACAGAAATACATTATTTGTAAAAATTACAACTGTCTAGCTATCACGGTCCATGAGATACAGCCTGGTGACAGACAGACGGACGGACGTACAGTGGAGTCTTAGTTATAGGGTCCCGTTTTTACCCTTTGGGTACGGAACCCTAAAACAGGATAACAGCTCTTTCATCCTGATCTGGCACTAGAGATGTACAAAACACTTTTCGAAAAGTATTTAAATACAAAATGCAAATACTTTTTTAATATAGTATTTCAAATGCAAGATACAAAATACTTTTGCCTTTTGTATTTAAATACTAAATACAAAATATGTATTTTCAAAATACTTTATTGAAATAAAATACTTTATGGTACCAAATTAACTTAAAGCAATGACCTTTTATAAAAATATCATTGATGATATGATCGAAGCTTATATTATTATATTACATACTTGCCACAATGCCCACAATGACATCTTTTTTGTAGTGCTGTTTACGTACCGGTTTTTTATAAATATATTTTTCTATTTCTGTATTTTTATTTGTCATTTATACATTTATACATTCATAATCACTTAAATACGAATCGTTAAAATAACGTATTATTGCCTACACGGCATATTGTTTAAATACAATTAGTTTTGGCATTTTTTTAAAGACATTTCGAGCGAACAACACAGAAATAATGAAATAGCTGCCAATGTGCCAACACTGCAAAACGTAACAGTGACTTTGAGGATTGTCAAGAGGGGTCCCTCATATATTATTGGTCAGGAGGCCAATTCTCATTTTTCGAGATGTAGTCTCGAATCGAGTTTTGATTTCGATCTTTATCTCGACCATAAAATCTCGTTATTAACATTTTGTTCACGAATCTCCTATTCTCAGCGCTAATCGACTTCGAGTTTGATTCGAATTCGAACTTTATCGAGTGGTAATCCAATTTAGTTATTCTAAACATCTCGAACTCGACATTTCTCGAAGGAGAGCCGCTCGAATTGCTTCGAGTGGTCGGCAGTGGTCGAGACGTAATTTCGAATACGAGAAGCTAATGAAACGTCAAATAGCGGCGAAATTACGGTGGATATGGAGGAGTTAATTTCCAATTTTGTCGTGGAAGTGATTTAAAATATTGAGAGAGCTCGCTCTCTTTTTTTTAAAAGGTGGAAGAAAACTTTTCACTCCTTAACTGTATATCGGCTTCCAACATTTGTAGAAGAAGCTGCTTCTGCTGTGGCGTTGGGTATTTTTTGTTGACATTGTGACGTTGTGTGTGTCTTGTGAATACTAAAATGATCGTTTCGTCACCAAACAAGCACACAACCACAAACAAAAAAAAATAAAAAATATATCGACGATACGTCACGTTTTAAACAATACAAGTTGTTTAAGGAAATTAAATTTGATCACAACACATTAAATATAATGATTTTTCGATACTTATTAAAAATTTACTTCTTTAATTAAAAAGCAAGTTCAATACATTTAAATACTTTTACAGTAAAATTATTTGAGGTACATAGTTGCAACCGGTTTAAAACCGGATGAAACGTGTCAAACGGAACGCATCCCGAGTTGATTGCATTAAAAAGAATGGCAATATTTATCAAAAAAAAACTCGAAGTTTATTTCGATTAGCGCTGAGAATAGGAGATTCGTGAACAAAATGTCGATTATCGAGATTTTATGGTCGAAATCAAAACTCGATTCGTGACTACATCTCGAAAAATGAGAATTGGCCTCCAGGTTCTAAATGCGTTTTGTTTCATCTGTCATTTTGCGCATAGACTTTCAAAGCTGCTGCGCCACTAGTGGCCATTTTTTGTTTTACTGAATCGCGGAATGCTTTAGAAAAATGAAGCTAAGAATAAAAAAGTATTTTGTATTTTACAAACCATTTTACAAATACAAAATACGTCTCGAATAGTATTTCAAATAAAATACAAAATACTTTTTAAAAAAAGTACTTAAGTACAAAATCCAAAATACGTATTTAGTATTTTGTATTTGTATTTTAAATACAAGTATTTCAAATATGTCACAACTCTGTCTGGCACTCACCCGAGCAGGACTTACTCGCCGCCGGATTTTATTATTTATGTATGGCACACAAAAAATCAGACCATAATTACAAAAAAAAATACATTGTTGAATTTTGCTTTACGTTATGCCGTATCATTCACTATTATAAATTACGCGTTTAAAATAATTTATTCCGTAATTAGCATAGGACCTACTCATTGTTACAGTTATATTATCTCACCTGGTAAATATTTGAACAACTATTCTTTCGTATGTAGGTATACCTATGTGTACATATTGTATTCTTTCATATACTATGCGTGTATGTGTAAAGGTGTATAGGTACTACCTCAACTTTGATGAAACAACGTTGGCTAATAAAGGTGGGAAAGCCAAATGACTTGTCACCTTAATTAAAACATTTTGTTGAAACAGGAAAGTTCGTTATAATATTACCTATATTAATTAATATTCTTTTTCATTAGATCTACTACCTACAGATATCAGCACAGAGTAATGTATTAAATGATATAGGCGAACAAGCACTAAATTGGTGTTTGATTGCTAGTTGACGAATAGCGAATTGATTTTATTCAATGCCACTGCTGACTCTCGATCGTCAATCATAAGATTTGGTATATGCACCCGCGCCGGCGGGCGGTGTCTACCTAGACCCATGGTTTCCATCACCATGACAACGGTATTATGAGTTGGATACCTGGAACCCTAGAGTCATCTCTTAGAGCAATATGCTTTAATCTTACTATGCCAAATTCGTATGAGAATTTGCATTGATGGAATGGCCCCTCCCTACTCCAACCCAGCATCGGTAGCTAAGCTACCCTCAATAATCGAGACTCCCGATGGTTGTGAACTAAATCTTATCTTGGTGAGCATCGAGTGCTCTGTCTTTGACAACGATCATTCTTCAAGACCGGATGTGGTGGAGATCCTTAGTAGAGGCGTTTGTCCAACAATGAACGTCTTTCGGCTGATGATGATGATGACGACGATGATTATGATGATCATTCGTCTCATTGACGGGTACAGTGCTGAAGCGAAGCTCTTCATAAATCCTCAATGGTGCAGTAGCTCACACGATCATAGCTCCATTTGCGTAGAGTGATTGTCGGTAGGGTTGCTAATGCCACACGGCAGCCGGAATGTGAAGTTTTAAATTTTACATCACAACCTATGAATTAATTTGTTAGCACTATTAACTCAGTACCTAGTACTAAAGAGATCTTAATTTTCAACATCAATATTTCAATTAAAAAGGTAATCCTTAATTTTTTTATACTTACTTACATTAAATATAAATCCTCCATATACATTCGACAGTTACTATTATAATATGTCCATGAATGTGAAAGTGACTAACTATCAAAAGACAAAAATAACTTTTGCATTTTTGACAAGTTTTAGAGAGATTAGAACACGATAAAAGTCGCGACTACCACACACCCAGCACTGTTGTGGTGTATTGAACCGGCAAAGTTGGCGATAATACTAAAATTGCTGAATATCCTCATCATAACATTGTTAAGCTTTTGCACGAGACGTTCGGCAGCCCTGCACACTGGCCGCGCCTTGTTTGATAATTAACACACAGCCGCCGCCCCCGCCCTCGCCCCGCGCGCCGCCGTAGTAGGACATCCGTAGAGGACACATCCATTTATCTGGCGCACACTGGCTGCACTGCATAACACTGGCGCTCCACAAATGGTTCATTGTTATCTATCGCTTACTAAGTCCCCGAAGGTTAGTCAGAGACTAGGCAATGAGGACCGCCGAAGTAGTCCTCTGACAAAGTTCACTTTTCACCAAATAGCGACTGCACGTTTGCTCAGCGTGACAGGTGGTGAGTCTATCGCCACTATATGCTTTAGGAAGTATGTGCAGTCTTTAGTCCGTTAGTCCGTTATTTTACGTCACCCAAGGGAAGAGAGGGGGTCGTTGTATTCTTTTAATGAGCCGCTACGAGACACGGCTCCTGAACTCGGTTAAACTGAAATCAACAGACGTAAATTAGGCAAGACTAGATTGTACATTATGTAAGACTAGCTTTTGCCCGCGACTTCAACGAGCGGACTACATTATTATCAAACATGATTCACATGAACCTTTTATCGGGTTAAAAAGTATCCCATAACCTTTTCCATACCCCTGGCAACGTTTATGCAAAATTGAGGCGTGAAAGTGTAACAAACAAACAAAGAAACTCACGTGTTTATAAAATTACCTACTTAGGATTTGGATAAGACGTATTGTGACATTTATGACACAAATTATTGTCGTACCGGGGTAGGAACAGTAGGAAGAAACACGCCCACTCAACTTACAAGTCTCAATTTTTAAAATCAACTCTACATGAACTCTCTACTGTAGAGTTTGTGAGTTATCTACCTTCAGTACCAACTTATATCCGTTAGGCAATTAAGGGCTGCTTCTTCCAACTCCAACCAGCCTACAGTGATCGTTAGGACCGCTTCAATGAGTACGAGTAGAATTTTGACGTGCTGTCGGTCTTGTAACAAGTAAACAATAATTGCAATGTGTTGTGGTTTCTGCCCACTGCATACAAATTGCACAAAGCGGGTCCATAGATAAAGCGGATCACGGCGCGCACCGGATGGCGCTGGCCAATTATCCTGGCTTACAACGGCACGTAATGGACGGCTCATTATCAGATCCACGTGTTGTTGGTCAACTGGTCCTGTGGGAAAATGAAATCGTATGATTTGCTGTAAAAAGAACTATAGCTTTCAGCGGTCGCATTGAGTTTAGAGACAGTTGTTTCTGCGGCAAATTGCCGCGGACGCAACTGTCTCGTGTTTTGCCGCCGGTAAGTCTTAATGTTTTTTTTACGTTTGTAGCTTTACAAATTTTTTTCTGCTCTAACAACTATGATCTCCATAACTAAAATGTACCTACTTCTCTTAGTATTGCGCTTTCATAGAACATACCTGTGTACATTTTGTTTTGCATGAGCCCGATAAAGCCTGAAGACGCAGAACACAAACGATTCACGTCCTTTCGCTAAGGATGCGTTTCCTCGACTGCGCGGGGAACGTAGCATTATCTCCTTCCGTCGTGTGATTAATAGGTACTATTTATATCTATATTTCCGTAGCGAGCAAATCTACTACAACCAACCTCGTTTTTTCGACGTCATAAGCAAATTTTCTGTGTCGTCATCTGATAATAGGTCGTATATGAATGACTACAGTTGTATTACGAGAAGACTACGAGTTAATCGATTCAAAACCTTTGCTGTTCTATTGTGATTAGTTACAAAAGCCAGTGATTCTCGTATTGTTGCGAAGAGGCGCTCCGGCCAATTACGCTCTCATTACGCAGCTCACTGATCCGTGTGCAGACCCTTTGCCTCCATCACATCTCTAGTCAGAAGCACTGCTTCTTAACAAAACTACGACTTCCTAATAGGTTGTTTTATATGAATAACATATTATGTCACTTGCATACAACACGCCTAGGTGACCGAGTTGTCCAGCGCTCGGATCGATATCTCGAGGTCCCGGGTTGTGTTTTCTTGATGACTTGATTTCAATGACGGAGGCCTTTGGCTACAGGCTGTTTGTTTATTTAATTTTTTGTGCCAGTGCTGGTAGCGGCTCAATAGAATATAGAATAGAATATAAATATAATGATTCCGCCCCATCTCTTCTCTTGGGTGTTGTAAAAGGCGACTTAACGGACCAAAGACTGCACATACCGGATTCAACAGCATAGAGCGGCGATGGGATCACCGCCTGTCACTCTAAGCACATGTGCACTGCCTTTCCGGTCCTCATTTCCTGGTCTCTGACTAACCCTTCAGGGATAATAGACGTGAATATAATATGTATGTATTTTAACAGTATGTAGGTACATCCCCTCTCCTTACTTACTTTTTATTTATACTGGCACCTCAAGATCAACCGTTAGGTTATGCAAGAAGTGCCTGACCTCCCTGCGCCAGTAAACTACTCGCGCAGGAGACCATCTGCGTTAGGTCTTGACGCCAAATCAATGCCCGCCGAAGCGCACTCTTTATTCGGTACTCATAAGACTAGTGTCTCGGGAGAGTTTCCCCGTGAATACGTGTAATTCACTGCCTGTTGTCCAGATAGGTAAACGGAACTGTCAAGCTCGCTCACTTCTCGTTGCACGACGGGCACAATGTGGCGGCCTTAGTCGCCACATAATTTATTATCATCACGTATCGGTTAAAGAGTTTGTAAGCACATTCCTAAACGCGTGCAGATCCGATAAAGATATGTCACGGCATCCTCCCTCCAACATCTACATAGTAGTACTGTATAAATAGTCTGGTAAGGTTTAGATAATAAGTCAGTTAGTCACAATGTAGTCACTGTAAATATACAACATCACTCTAAGGACGCAGTCGTTATTTACCATCGCCATGGAACCTACCATCACCTCCACCTCGCACACATCACCAGACGGAACACTGGTGACCCCGCTCAAGCAACAAGCAACCATCCAATGGAGTACCCCGAAAAGAACACGTGAGTCATTTGCAATATCTACACATCAACCATGGCAGTAACATTGTGTTCAGCGACGGACGCAACAAGATTTTCAAAATAAAATCACTACGCCGAGCCACACCGAGCCGCGACTGCGTCATTTAACATCACTCTCACAACCACAACTTTGGCTTCCTTTCCGGCACATCGTATCAAGAACGTTTCATCGACCAAGGCAAAGAAATAAGGTACCCAGAAAAACAATGCGATATAGAATATACTAACGATTTCATAACTGTACACATTACGTTATAAATAAATTGTGCGGTGCAGCGAACGCACAAGAATTTCTGATGCAGCACTTTTCGCCGTTTGCTCTACGCTTGCGCAAATTCAAGATCACGGCATTAATGACTATACTGCTATACGGAAACAATTTTGTACAGAGTTGTGGATTTTTCTATAGAAGTAAATAAATAAAATCCAAAGAAAAATAGAATAAATGTATGCAACGAGTATTCACCCGTTTAACCGCCTCACTTTTACCGACTGACAAAGTGGTTTGAGGTGTGTTATTTATAATTACGGGAAGAGATATTTAGAAGCATTATTTTACCAGTCGATGGTTTTATGAGATATTATTACACTTCATAAGACGCTTAAATGCTACTAGCTACCTCCAGGCGAATTGATTTCTCCGGTTATCTGGTAAAGAGCCAAGGAATACGCCAGTTCGAGGATAATTATGAAGCTATAATGAAGTTGTACTCAAAATGAAGATATTCAACAAGTTTAAAATGCTTTGATTGTGCAATAAAAATACAGCACAAAAATGAACCATGTTTGGGTAACTATTGTAATAATAAGATTTTAGTCAATTTTAATTATTTTTTTTGTTATTTACGTATTTCCTTATAATATATTGAATGCAACATGTCTTATCTCAATGTACTTAATGCTTAATCTTAGTCAAATCTAATTTTTATGTTTTGTTATTATGTATTTTATTAAGTCTAATAGTTCAATTTATTATTAATATGTAATGCGGAATTTAAAGTTCATTGCAAGAATATGTATAATTTAAAGTTGTACTTGTTTATGCCACTTAATTTGTGTGTTTATTATAGTCTTGGTATAACGTGATATAAAAATAATATTAGTAACAATATTATGATGTTGAGAGGAAATATAAAAAAAAATCGTGTACGTAAATGTAAAACGACCGATTGTTTTTTAAAAGATATACCTATAATAAGTATTTTGTTCAAATACAAGGAAACAGCTCTCTTAGCAGCATTCAGCAAGCCAGCTAGCCATAAGGTTCCATCGCAGCAACGTAACGCTTCCTGGATCCTCGGCATCACTCGACGGTCAAAATAAGTACCGTCGCACTCCACACGTCTCGACTCACAGCAGACATGGTAGCACACGCTCGTCTCGAGTCACGTAGACCGGAGAACGCTCGTTTTGTCAATGAAGACTTGAGCACGCTCATCACGACTTAACGTGGATTAGAGCACCACTGGCATCTCCAAGCTGAAGACCTGATGGTTTTTTCATTCCCTTTTTCAAGAGGGGGAGTACTGTGGCGGCCTTAGTCGCCACATAATTTATTATCATCACGTATCGGTTAAAGAGTTTGTAAGCACATTCCTAAACGCGTGCAGATCCGATAAAGATATGTCACGGCATCCTCCCTCCAACATCTACATAGTAGTACTGTATAAATAGTCTGGTAAGGTTTAGATAATAAGTCAGTTAGTCACAATGTAGTCACTGTAAATATACAACATCACTCTAAGGACGCAGTCGTTATTTACCATCGCCATGGAACTCCCTCACACAACTGAACACACAACTCGCAGTTGCCACTGCTCGGGTCGCCGACTCTAAAGTCAACTTCCAATGCATGCATGCTAGGGCATGAGTGTAGTAATCGGGAGATAGTCGCGAGCCAGCCGGGGGCAGGCTGCGCCACCGCCGCCGCCGCTGGCAGCGGTCCAACCACCCCCGCCCCCAGGGGCAACAGTGCCCTGCGTGTGCAGCATGGTCCCGTAGGAGTGTCTGGCTCGATACACGTTTATGACTCTCCTCAATGGTCCACTGTAACTAGTGGGTAAAATGAGGTAACTCGTCAATGGAGATTTTTGTCAATTTCTTAAATCACTACAATTTAGTTACATCTACTGAACTGCAGTTATGTTTGCAGTTTGCAGAATTTGCATATTAGTGCACATCTACACGCGCAAATGCAGTAATTCGTCAATTTGACACTTTGTTAAATTACTACAATTTAGTTAAGTACAGTTACTCCAGTAATGTCAGATTGGGCAATTTTTGGTACATCTACAACACGAGATCTTCAAAATTACACCTCAACCACTTTTGTTGTTGAAAATTAGGCCAAACTTTCAATCCAGAGCTTACAAAAACTCCCGTAAAAGAACAATTATGATACTTACCAAATATCCAATGCATTCAAGAGACGAACGTTGCCTGCACGTTGCCTGCCACACACACACACACAGACACACACACACACACACAAACACACACACACACACATACTCTCACCCACACACACACATTCACACACACACACACACACACACACACCCACACACACACCCACACACACACACACACCCCTGTTTGTACAGACGGCCTTTCGAGGACTATGGTTTTATATGACCCATCCGAGGACTCTCTCAAAAACCATGTTAATGACCTTGTATTGTTACTTTAAAACGATAGAAAGAAACAGAAAACACTTTGTTAATGATCAGGTCTATTTGTGTAACGTTATTGCAGCATTTTATTTATTAACTTTTCTTGACCAATGCGTGGACTTATTATACACTGCCAACGCTTGTGGAGACATCTTTCCGAGGACGTTTGTGTGTACCTTTCGAGGACCCAATCGCCTGACTACACATGGCAATCTGGGGACTCATTTTCACACACTTTCTCTTGAATCCAATACAATTCGAGGACCGTGTGTTTGACTGTACAGAAACAATATGAGGACGTTTTTCCGAGTCCCGCATGTACAAAGCGAGGACCACTAATGTGTAAACATAACATGTTTTAAGTACCATTCGAGAACATTTATTTTGTAATTAACATTCGATATGGCCCTGATGTACATAAGCTTATTACTTGACCAGACCTGATTTATGTTAAGTGATGATAAGGCAAGTGAAATCGCGTTATTCCCGGTATCCTTAACCACTAAGGAACTGGCTATCTTACCTCGAACTGCTGATAACATTGTTGTTATGGCGACGCGGCATACTAGGATAAGTTGGTGGTAGCTATAGCCAGGCGGACTTAGAACAAGGCCTACTGTTCCGTCTGGCGAGTTATAGGAGGTTGTGATGATGGAAGGTTCCATGGTGATGGTTAATAACGACTGCGTCTCTTTATGTGATGTTGTATATTTATAGTGCCTACATTGTAAATAACTTATTGTCTCTAAAACATACAAGACGATTTATACTACGTAGATGTTGGAGGGAGGATGCCGTCTTATCTTTATCGGATCTACACGCGTTTAGGAATGCGCTTACAAACTCTTTAACCATACGTGAGGATAATAAACTATGTGGCGACGCAGGCCGCCACACCTACCACTAACCAAACCGAGCACAGTTAGTACCCCCGCTGGGAATCGAACCTGGGACCTCATGGTTTAAGGTCTTACCGCTAGACCACAGAGGCGGTTAAAATTACTAAAAATGTTGATATTTTTTATGAGAGGCTATGACATTCTACTACCAGTTTTACTGCAACCATCTTATCTAAGTATGTCGCCATGACGACTATGTTATCAGCATTGTTGTTTTATACATTGCGAACTTATGCATATGCTTTCGTCGTAGTGATTGTTAGTTGACTATGGCTAGGTACCTAACCACCGACGTTGTTATATATTTTGTACAATAGCCAATTATTTGGTTCCATAAGTTACCATTGAAGTCTATTATATACTTATTGTATTTTGTAAGTATTGTATTTTATGACCTGGTAACGACATTTTTATTGTAAATGTCGTTACTTCTGTGCGCTATGGTTTTTTGCGCCCGTTCTTTGAAACAGTTAAAAAATGATGTCCTGAATTGGTGGTAGGTTAAAAAGATTTATACGATTTAAAGTATCTATTAATTGAGTTTATTAAATTAACATATTTTGACTATGACTTTATAATCTTTTGTCCAATGATAAGTACGAAAACCAGCTACTTTTCTTCGTACTCAACATAATAATCATCACAACATCACAACTGTCGGTCATTGAGGAGTTTCATAGGGTATCTGTGAAGTCTGTGATCCTTTGCTCATTGATAGTTACTTAACCAGCTACTTTTCTTCGTACTCAACATGATAACCAATCACAATATGTGCACTGTTGGTCATTGAGGAGTTCTATATGGTATCTGTAAAGTCTGAGATCTTTTGCTCATTAATAGTTACCTAACCATTTACTGCTCTTCGTACTTAACATGATAACCTATGACGATATGTGTACTGGTCATTGAGGAGTTCCATATGGTATCTTTGAAATCTGGGATCCCTTGCTCGTTGAAAGTTACCTAACCAGCTACTTTTCTTCGTATTCAACATAATAACTAATTACAATATCTGTACTGTTGGTCTTTGAAGAGTTCCATAGGGTATCTCCGAAGTCTGGGATCCTTTGCTCATTGATAGTTACATAAGCAGCTATTTTTCTTCGTATTCAACATAATAATCAATCACAATATATGTATTGTTGGTCATTGAGGAGTTCCATATGGTATCTGTGAAGTCTGGGATCCTTTGCTCATTGATAGTTACTTAACTAGCTACTTCTTTTTGAACTTAACATGATAACCAATCACAATATGTGTACTGTTGGTGATTGAGGAGTTCCATATGGTATCTGTGAAGTCTGGGATACTTTGCTCATTCATAGTTACCTAACCAGCTACTTTTCTTAGTACTCAACATAATAATAAATCTAAATACGTGTACTGTCAGTCATTGAGGAGTTTCATATGCTATCTGTGATGTCTAGGATCCTTTGCTCGTTGAATGTTACCTAACCAGCTACTTTTCTTTGTATTCAACATAATAACCAATTATAATATGTGTACTGTTGGTATTAGAGGAGTTCTATAGGGTATCTCTGAAGTCTGTGGTCCTTTGCGAATTGATAGTTATATAAACAGCTACTTTTCTTCTTGCTCAACATAATAATCAATCACAATATATGTACTGTTGGTGATTGAGGAGTTCCATTTGGTATCTGTGAAGTCTGGGATCCTTTGCTCATTGATAGTTACATAAGCAGCTACTTTTCTTCGTATTCAACATAATAATCAATCACAATATATGTATTGTTGGTCATTGAGGAGTTCCATTTGGTATCTGTGAAGTCTGGGATCCTTTGCTCATTGGTAGTTACCTAACCAGCTACTTTTTATCGTACTCAACATAATAATAAATCCAAATATGTCTACTGTCGGTCATTGAGGAGTTCCATATGCTATCTCTGATGTCTGGGATCCTTTGCTCGTTGAATGTTACCTAACCAGCTACTTTTCTTTGTACTCAACATAATAATCAATCACAATATGTGTACTATTGGTCATTGAGGAGTTCTATAGGGTATCTCTGAAGTCTGTGATCCTTTGCTCATTGATAGTTACTTAACCAGCTACTTTTCTTCGTATTCAACATTTTAACAAATTACAATATGTGTACTGTCGGTCATTGAGGAGTTCTATAGAGTATATGTGAAGTCTGTGATCCTTTGCTCATTGATAGTTACTTAACTAGCTACTTTTCTTCGTACTCAACATGATAACCAATCACAATATGTGTACTGTCGGTAATTGAGGAGTTTCATATGGTATCAGTGAAGTCTGAGACCCTTTGCTCATTGATAGTTACCTAACCAGCTACTTCTCCTCGTACTCAACATGATAACAAATCACAATATGTGTACTGTCGGTCATTGAGGAGTTCCATATGGTATCTATGAAGTCTGGGATACTTAGCTCGTTGATAGTTACCTAATCAGCTACTTTTCTTCGTACTCAACATAACAATCAATCACAATATATGTACGTCGGTTATTAAGGAGTTCCATAAGGTATCTACGAAGTCTGTGATCCCTTGTCTACTCATAGGTACCAGCTACTTTCTTTGTATTTAATACAATAACCAATCACAACTTGATCATTCGTCATTGAGGAGTTTTGTTGCCTGTCGCCAAGGCTCTTCATCATATCTTCACCATATTTTAAATGTAACGATTAAAACCTATCGATACAAAAAAAATCATCCAAATCAGTGTAACCTGAAAATACATTAAAGAAACATAGTATATACAACCGAATTGATAACCTACTCCTTTCAGAAGTCCGTTAAAAATATTATACAACATCACATACATTGCTCTGATTCTGCATTGACCCAGCCGGGAATCGAACCTGGGACCTTAGAGGTGGCGACATAAGAGTCCGCCGGCGTGCGAGCCACTTGACTAGAGCAGTCGTCTATAATGAAGATTCAACTAAAATCTATGATCGTCTATTTTTAAAAAAATAGTAAAGAAATTTTTGAAGTTATTATTAAAAATAAAGATTAAAATGATGTTGACAATGTACGAAAAGCTAAAAAAGCATTCGGTAGGTCCTAGGTACCAGTCATCACACCACTCTCCTCATCAATCTAGGGCATTCTATGGCATTGATCAGACAAAAAAAAATCGTTCACTTGATAGAAATTTCACACGCCCAACGATTTTATTTTTTTGTCTGATCAATGCCCTAGAATGATAAGGAGAGTAGTTTGATGACTGGTACCTAGGACCTACAGAATTATGTTTTAGCTTTTAGTACATTGTCTACATCATTTTAATCTTTATTTTTAATTTTAATTTAGTTATAACGATTTAAAAATAATGAAAAGTATATCGTACTTCTCATTCTTTTTAATTCATTCAACTTGCCTTGTCATTTGATATCCATCACCCTTATTGAAACAAATATGAAATCTGGCATTTCCGGCGGCCATCTTAGATTTAAAAATATATCAAAACTTTTAAACAGTATTCTTTTACTCAAGTCCTTTCATTTGATACCCATATTGAAGGGGTAGTGAAAAAAAAAAATTCCTGCCATTTTAATGGCGGCCAAATTGGATTTTAATTTTTTTCATAGTGTAATCTATTCTACTAGGCAAGACCTTTTATTTAATACCCATATTGAAGGGGTTGTCATAAGAAAAATGAACCTGCTGTTTTTTTGACGGCCATATTGGATTCTCATTTTATTTCATAGAGAACTCTGTTCTACTAATCAAGCCCTTTTATTTGATACCCCTATTGAGGATGTAGTGATAAAATATGTAATCCGCCATTTTGTAGCGGCGGCCATCTTGGATTTACAATGATACTAAATGACTTAAATTATATTCTTATTAGAACTAAAGGTGCGTACCAAATTTCAGATCAAACCGTCAACAGGAAGTGGGTCTAATTTTAATTACTAGATTTGACCCAAAGAAATAAACAGGGCAAGCTAAATAAAACCGTTTAAAATTAAAGAAAAAATGCTTTTTATAAAATAATAATTTAAACTTGATAAGAAAAATATCATTGTATAAGTACCTACATTGCAATTTTTAACGATAATTAACCATATTCGTCTACGTCACAATAATCCCATGTCGTGAGATAGGTACGTTACCTATTATTAGTTAGTATTAAACTTATACTAGCACAAAAGTACTCGTCAAGACGATTTAAACGAGCCCATACTCGATGGGGTTATGTTGTTTAATTACTGAGTTGCTATGGCCATCTTCCAGCTCTATCATCAGACCCTGGTTACCATCTAGCACAAAAGTACTCGTCAAGACGAATCAAACGAGCCGAGACTCGATGAGGTTGCGTCGTTTCTGACCATCTTTCAGCTCCATCATCAGATCAGACCCTGGTAACAATCTAAAAACCAAGTACTCATCAAGACGAATGAAACGAGCCGAAACTCGATGGGGTTGCGTCGTTTCATTACAGAGTTCCTATTTAGAGACCACCTTCCAGGTCCATCATCAGACCGTGGTTACCATTGAAAGACAAACTACTTGTCAAGACGATTCAAATGAGCCCAAACTCGATGAGATTGTGTCGTTTCTTTGCAAAGTTCCTATAGCCACCTTTCAGCTTCGTCATCAGATCAGCACCATGTCATCATAATATTGCATGGTCACGCGATTTACACATGTATGCAAAATTTCAGCTCTATCGGGAACCGGGAAGTGGATGAAATTTAATTTGCAAACGGACAGGTGAAACTAAATAAAAGCTTGTAAAAATACTTACTTTGCTTACGTTCTTACAAAACAAAGACGGAAAAACAACACTTTTTGATTACGACGTGAAAATGTATCCATATGAGGACCTAAATACACACTGTCAGGTACTGACACCAATACGAGGTCTTGAGTGTAAAATTTACACATAAGTCCTCACACAGTACAACAAACATGAGTCGAGTGTATAGCGAGTGTGTACAAATCGATAGTGGCGCCGCCTAGTGTTCACACTCTGTCGGTGTGTGAACCGAAATTTTCAAGACCAATCCGAGGATTCCATGACTTTTCTTTATTAAGTATACAGGAAAGTTCACAATCGCACGTAGAGTACGATGCCGTAGTCAAGTCAAACCGAGGACCCACGAAAAAGTCCTCGGATTGAAAACGTCCTCGGATGTGCCTTGTGTATTCAGGCCCACGTCCTCGTATAGTACTTAAAACAAACACACCCCCACACACACACACACACACACACACACACACACACCGACTCACACACACACACTCACACACACACACCCCTGTTTGTACAGACGGCCTTTCGAGGACTATGGTTTTATATGACCCATCCGAGGACTCTCTCAAAAACCATGTTAATGACCTTGTATTGTTACTTTAAAACGATAGAAAGAAACAGAAAACACTTTGTTAATGATCAGGTCTATTTGTCTAACGTTATTGCAGCATTTTATTTATTAACTTTTCTTGACCAATGCGTGGACTTATTATACACTGCCAACGCTTGTGGAGACATCTTTCCGAGGACGTCTGTGTGTACCTTTCGAGGACCCAATCGCCTGATTATAGATGGCAATCCGGGGACTCATTTTCACACACTTTCTCTTGAATCCAATACAATTCGAGGACCGTGTGTTTGACTGTACAGAAACAATATGAGGACGTTTTTCCGAGTCCCGCATGTACAAAGCGAGGACCACTAATGTGTAAACAAAACATGTTTTAAGTACCATTCGAGAACATTTATTTTGTAATTAACATTCGATGTGGCCCTGATGTACATAAGCTCTTTACTTGACCGGACCTGATTTATGTTAAGTGATGATAAGGCATGTGAAATCGCGTTATTCCCGGTATCCTTAACCACTAAGGAACTGGCTATCTTACTTCGAACTGCTGATAACATTGTTGTTACGGCGACGCGACATACTAAAATAAGCTGGTGGTAGCTATAGCCAGGCGGACTTAGAACAAGGCCTACTGTTCCATCTGGCGAGTTATAGGAGGTTGTGATGATGGAAGGTTCCTTGGTGATGGTTAATAACGACTGCGTCTCTTCATGTGATGTTGTATATTTATAGTGACTACATTGTAACTTACTTATTGTCTCTAAAACATACAAGACGATTTATACTACGTAGATGTTGGAGGGAGGATGCCGTCTTATCTTTATCGGATCTACACGCGTTTAGGAATGCGCTTACAAACTCTTTAACCATACGTGAGGATAATAAATTATGTGGCGACGCAGGCCGCCACACCTACCACTAACCAAACCGAGCAAAGTTAGTACCCCCGCTGGGAATCGAACCTGGGACCTCATGGTTTAAGGTCTTAGCGCTAGACCACAGAGGCGGTTAAAATTACTAAAAATGTTGAAATTTTTTATGACAGGCTATGACATTCTACCACCAGTTTTACCGCTACCATCTTATCTAAGTATGTCGCCATGACGACTATGTTATTAGCATTGTTGTTTTCTACATTGCGAACTTATGAATATGCTTTCGTCGTAGTGATTGTTAGTTGACTACGGCTAGGTAGTCCACTACTACTACTAACCACCGACGTTGTTATATATTTTGTACAATAGCTAATTATTTGGTTCCATAAGTTACCATTGAAGTCTATTATATACTTATTGTATTTTGTATCTATATAAATATTATATGACCTGGTAACGACATTTTTTTTGTAAATGTCGTTACTTCTATGCGCTATGGTTTTTTGCACCCGTTCTTTGAAACAGTTAAAAAATGATGTCCTGAATTGGTGGTAGGTTAAAAAGATTTATACGATTTAAAGTAATTATTAATTGAGTTTATTAAATAAATATATTTTGACTAAGACTTTATAATCTTTTGTCCAATGATAGGTACGAAAACTAGCTACTTTTCTTCGTACTCAACATAATAATCATCACAATATGGGTACTGTCGGTCATTGAGGTGTTTCATAGGGTATCTGTGAAGTCTGTGATCCTTTGCTCATTGATAGTTACCTAACCATTTACTTCTCTTCGTACTTAACATGATAACCCATGACGATATGTGTACTGTTGGTCATTGAGGAGTTCCACATGGTATCTTTGAAATCTGGGATCCTTTGCTCATTCATAGTTACCTAACCAGCTACTTTTCTTAGTACTCAACATAATAATAAATCCAAATATTTGTACTGTCGGTCATTGAGAAGTTCCATATGCTATCTGTGATGTCTAGAATCCTTTGCTCGTTGAATGTTACCTAACCAGCTACTTTTCTTTGTATTCAACATAATAACCAATTATAATATGTGTGCTGTTGGTCTTTGAGGAGTTCTATAGGGTATCTCTGAAGTCTGTGATCCTTTGCGAATTGATAGTTATATAAACAGCTACTTTTCTTCGTACTCAACATAATAATCAATCAAAATATATGTACTGTTGGTGATTGAGTAGTTCTATATGGTATCTGTGAAGTCTGGGATCTTATGCTCATTGATAGTTACTTAATTAGCTACTTCTCTTCAAACTTAACATGATAACTAATCACAATATATGTACTGTTGGTGATTGAGGAGTTCCATATGGTATCTGTGAAGTCTGGGATCCTTTGCTCATTGATAGTTACCTAACCAGCTACTTTTTTTCGTACTTAACATAATAATAAATCCAAATATGTCTACTGTCGGTCACTGAGGAGTTCCATATGCTATCTCTGATGTCTGGGATCCTTTGCTCGTTGAATGTTACTTAACCAGCTACTTTTCTTTGTATATAATATAATAATCAATTATAATATGTGTACTGTTGGTCTTTGAGGAGTTCTATAGGGTATCTCTGAAGTCTGTGATCCTTTGCGCATCGATAGTTACATAAGCAGCTACTTTTCTTCGTACTCAACATAATAATCAATCACAATATGTGTACTATTGGTCTTTGAGGAGTTCTATAGGGTATCTCTGAAGTCTGTGATCCTTTGCGAATTGATAGTTATATAAGCAGCTACTTTTCTTCGTACTCAACATAATAATCAATCACAATATATGTACTGTTGGTGATTGAGGAGTTCCATATGGTATCTGTGAAGTCTGGGATCTTTTGCTCATTGATAGTTACTTAATTAGCTACTTCTCTTCGAACTTAACATGATAACTAATCACAATATGTGTACTGTTGGTGATTGAGGAGTTCCATATGGTATCTGTGAAGTCTGGGATCCTTTGCTCATTGATTGTTACCTAACCAGCTACTTTTTTTCGTACTTAACATAATAATAAATCCAAATATGTCTACTGTCGGTCATTGAGGAGTTCCATATGCTATCTCTGATGTCTGGGATCCTTTGCTCGTTGAATGTTACCTAACCAGCTACTTTTCTTTGTATTCAACATAATAACCAATTATAATATGTGTACTGTTGGTCTTTGTGGAGTTCTATAGGGTATCTCTGAAGTCTGTGATCCTTTGCGCATCGTTAGTTACATAAGCAGCTACTTTTCTTCGTACTCAACATAATAATCAATCACAATATGTGTACTATTGGTCTTTGAGGAGTTCTATAGGGTATCTCTGAAGTCTGTGATCCTTTGCGAATTGATAGTTATATAAGCAGCTACTTTTCTTCGTACTCAACATAATAATCAATCACAATATATGTACTGTTGGTGATTGAGGAGTTCCATATGGTATCTGTGAAGTCTGAGATCTTTTGCTCATTGATAGTTACTTAATTAGCTACTTCTCTTCGAACTTAACATGATAACTAATCACAATATGTGTACTGTTGGTGATTGAGGAGTTCCATATGGTATCTGTGAAGTCTGAGATCCTTTGCTCATTGATAGTTACCTAACCAGCTACTTCTCCTCGTAGTCAACATGATAACCAATCATAATATGTGTACTGTCGGTCATTGAGGAGTTCCATATGGTATCTATGAAGTCTGGGATACTTAGCTCGTTGATAGTTACCTAATCAGCTACTTTTCTTGGTACTCAACATAATAATCACAATATATGTACGTCGGTTATTAAGGAGTTCCATAAGGTATCTACGAAGTCTGTGATCCCTTGTCTACTCATAGGTACCAGCTACTTTCTTTGTATTCAACATAATAACCAATTATAATATGTGTACTGTTGGTCTTTGTGGAGTTCTATAGGGTATCTCTGAAGTCTGTGATCCTTTGCGCATCGATAGTTACATAAGCAGCTACTTTTCTTCGTACTCAACATAATAATCAATCACAATATGTGTACTTTTGGTCTTTGAGGAGTTCTATAGGGTATCTCTGAAGTATGTGATCCTTTGCGAATTGATAGTTATATAAGCAGCTACTTTTCTTCGTACTCAACATAATAATCAATCACAATATATGTACTGTTGGTGATTGAGGAGTTCCATATGGTATCTGTGAAGTCTGAGATCTTTTGCTCATTGATAGTTACTTAATTAGCTACTTCTCTTCGAACTTAACTTGATAACTAATCACAATATGTGTACTGTTGGTGATTGAGGAGTTCCATATGGTATCTGTGAAGTCTGAGATCCTTTGCTCATTGATAGTTACCTAACCAGCTACTTCTCCTCGTAGTCAACATGATAACCAATCATAATATGTGTACTGTCGGTCATTGAGGAGTTCCATATGGTATCTATGAAGTCTGGGATACTTAGCTCGTTGATAGTTACCTAATCAGCTACTTTTCTTGGTACTCAACATAATAATCACAATATATGTACGTCGGTTATTAAGGAGTTCCATAAGGTATCTACGAAGTCTGTGATCCCTTGTCTACTCATAGGTACCAGCTTCTTTCTTTGTATTTAATACAATAACCAATCACAACTTGATCATTCGTCATTGAGGAGTTTTGTCGCCTGTCGCCAAGGGTCTTCATCATATCTTCACCATATTTTAAATGTAACGATTAAAACCCATCGATACAAAAAAAATCATCCAAATCAGTGTAACCTGAAAATACATTAAAGAAACATAGTATATACAACAGAATTGATAATCTACTCCTTTCAGAAGTCCGTTAAAAATATTAGACAACATCACATACATTGCTCTGATTCTGCATTGACCCAGCCGGGAATCGAACCTGGGACCTCAGAGATGGCGACATAAGAGTCCGCCGGCGTGTGAGCCACTCGACTAGAGCGTTCGTCAATATTTCATTTGATATCCATCACCCATATTGAAACAAATATGAAATCTGGCATTTCCGGCGGCCATCTTAGATTTAAAAATATATCAAAACTTTTAAACAGTATTCTATTACTCAAGCCCTTTCATTTGATACCCATATTGAAGGGGTAGTGAAGAAAAAATTTGCCTGCCATTTTGTTGGCGGCCAAATTGGATTTTAATTTTTTTCATAGTGTAATCTATTCTACTAGGCAAGACCTTTTACTTAATACCAATATTGAAGGGGTTGTCATAAGAAAAATGAACCTGCTATTTTTTTGGCGGCCATATTGGATGCTCATTTTATTTCATAGAGAACTCTGTTCTACTAATCAAGCCCTTTCATTTGATACCCCTATTGAGGATGTAGTGATAAAATATGTAATCCGCTATTTTGTAGCGGCGGCCATCTTGGATTTACAATAATACCAAATGAATTAAATTATATTCTTATTAGAACTAAAGGTGCGTACCAAATTTCAGATCAATCCGTCAACAGGAAGTGGGTCTAATTTTAATTACTGGATTTGACCCAAAGAAATAAACAGGGCAAGCTAAATAAAACGTTTTAAAATTAAAGAAAAAATGCTTTTTATAAAATAATAATTTAAACCTGATAAGAAAAATATCATTGTATAAGTACCTACATTGCAATCTTTAAAGATAATTAACAATATTCGTCTACGTCACAATAATCCCATATCGTGAGATAGGTACATTACCTATTATTAGTTAGTATTAAACTTATACTAGCACAAAAGTACTCGTCAAGACAATTCAAACGAGCCCATACTCGATGGGGTTATGTTGTTTATTTACTGAGTTGCTATGGCCATCTTCCAGCTCTATCATCAGACCCTGGTTACCATCTAGCACAAAAGTACTCGTCAAGACGAATCAAACGAGCCGAGACTTGATGAGGTTGCGTCGTTTCTTTACTGAGTTCCTATGACCATCTTCCAGCTCCATCATCAGATCAGACCCTGGTAACAATCTAAAAAGCAAGTACTCATTAAGACGAATGAAACGAGCCGAAACTCGATGGGGTTGCGTCGTTTCATTACAGAGTTCCTATGACCACCTTCCAGGTCCATCATCAGACCGTGGTTACCATTGAAAGACAAACTACTCGTCAAGACGATTCAAACGAGCCCAAACTCGATGAGATTGTGTCGTTTCTTTGCAAAGTTCCTATGACCACCTTCCAGCTCCATCATCAGATCAGCACCATGTCATCATAATATTGCATTGTCACGCAATTTACACATGTATGCAAAATTTCACCTCTATCGGTAACCAGGAAGTGGATGAAATTTAATTTGCAAACGGACAGGTGAAACTAAATAAAAGCTTGTAAAAATACTTACTTTGCTTACGTTCTTACAAAACAAAGACGGAAAAACAACACTCTTTGATCATGACGTGAAAATGTATCCATATGAGGACCTAAATACACACTGTCAGGTACTGACACCAATACGAGGTCTTGAGTGTAAAATTTACACATAAGTCCTCACACAGTACAACAAACATGAGTCGAGTGTATAGCGAGTGTGTACAAATCGATAGTGGCGCCGCCTAGTGTTCACACTCTGTCGGTGTGTGAATCGAAATTTTCAAGACCAATCCGAGGATTCCTTGACTTTTTCTTATTAAGTATACAGGAAGGTTCACAATCGCACGTAGAGTACGATGGCGTAGTCAAGTCAAACCGAGGACCCACGAAAAAGTCCTCGGATTGAAAACGTCCTCGGATGTGCCTTGTGTATTCAGGCCCACGTCCTCGTATAGTACTTAAAACAAACACACACACACACACACACACACACACACACACACACGCACGCACGCACGCACGCACGCACACAAACGTACGCACGAACGCACGCACACAGATATTGCTAAGAATTTTGAGCACTATCGCATTTTGCCTCAAATAATGGAGGTAGCCTAATTTTATTGTTATTATTAATTGATTAAATCGAATTTTAAAATAGTCAAGCAGTGTACCTCGTTAATTAAGCGGCCACGCCGACGCTGCGGAATTTGGCGCAGAGACGGGTATTTACGTGAAGCCATGTGTTATCAACATACATACATATACTTAACCAGGACTATTATCCCCGAAGGTTTAGTCAGAGACTAGGCAATGAGGACAGCAAAAGTCCTCTACCATAGTCCACATTTCACCAAATAGCGACTGCACATGTGTTTTCCGTGACAGGTGTTGAGGCCGTCGCCGCTCTATTTTGTTGGTTGTGCAGTCTTTAGTTCGTTAGTCGCGTTTTAGTTTTACGACACCCTAGGGAAGGGAGGAGGTGGTAGTATTATTTCACCCCTACGCGACATGGTTAACGTGACGTCACGTGTTAGTCAGTTCAACGCTTACCCGACTAAACTAGATATCACCAAGCGTTGTCTTCAACTTTAAATATCCATCCTTTTGCATGCACCCGTATAATTTCAGCACAGAAAAATTAAACAAATATTATGAGCTCTGCTGTCGTAAAACCATATGCCATAGAAATTATTATTGTTATTAATCTTAATTAATGGCTATAGCGTGTAGCATTAAGCCAATTTGAAGTAGTTTAATTTTTAAAGTAAATTTATTATTGTGCGGAAGTGAAATAAAATGGAGTCTCACAACACATGTTGTTGCTAATAGAACACGGGAGAAACTCCAAATAGAAATTCAATTTTTTTTTAGTTAATTAAGAATATCTTCTTCTGGTATTATTATTAAGTGAACTAACAAAGTACGTAAGTAACCTAATTATTACTAACATGGAGAAAAAATATTACTCCTGAGTATCTTTTAGCTCTTCTCAGTTGAAAACTATCCTATAACTGGATGGTGAGGTTGGTTCAGTGCACGAAATTGTAAAAAATTACGTATTTTTAAGTCACTTGTATACCTACTATGCGCTG
Organism: Scoparia ambigualis; assembly: GCA_963921215.1. Taxonomy (NCBI): domain Eukaryota; kingdom Metazoa; phylum Arthropoda; class Insecta; order Lepidoptera; family Crambidae; genus Scoparia; species Scoparia ambigualis. The sequence continues at coordinate 44,638,043 of OY992501.1, read as the reverse complement.
AATTAGTTAAAGTTAGCCTGATCATTACACAAGGTCATGGCCTTGTTGCAATTTGAAAGTAATTCTTTAAACAATAACAAACAATACATAAATCTAATGTAATGACACCTAAACACATATTTTTTCGACAATTTTCTTAATTTTACGCATGAAACCTCGAACCAAACATGAAACAATAATTCTTACATGCATTACAATAAATATTTGTATTGATAATCCGCAGGGCACCCCCTTCTTTAAAAAGTAAATTTGAATTTTTAACACAAGCGCGTGATGGTTTTGCACATTTCGCAGAATAAAAACATTGTTCTTATTAAATTACTAGGTCTGGATCTTCAAAGCAGAAATTGTTCTAATTTTTAACCGACTTCAAAAAAAGGAGGAGGTTCTCAATTTGGCTGTATGTTTTTGGAATCCTCGAGGAATTGAGGGAACTCCTGAAATTTTGTAGGCATACCTATAGCGATTTTGGTATTTTCAGCAATAAGTCCCTACACGTGACCCCTGGGTGGTGCTAAATGAGTGACGCTGAGTGAGTGGTAGAGCCACGCTGCGTTGCAGCACGCATTGGGCCGGCTCGCCCGGCGTAATACCACCCTCTCACGAATATCCGGCGTGAAATAATGGCACTTGGTGCTGTTGTATTTCGTCCGGCCAGTGAAAGTTCCGGAGCCCCCCCCCCCCTTTACAATTCCTATTCATTCCTTAACCCTAATCCTTTCTTAAAGATCGACAACGCATCTACGACTCCTCTGGTTTTGCGGGTGTCCATGGGCGGCGGTGATTGCTCTCCATCAGGTGATCCGCCTGCTCGTTTGCCTCCTTCTAATATGAAAAAAAATTGTGACATAGGCCACTTTTTATCACTCCTTCCGAAACATTTCTATTAGGATTTAAAAATACACTATTCACACTATTAATTCTGGCACTTCATCAATAGTGACTTCGCTACGATCCACGACTGGACCAAGTCAAAAACGTCCCTGTAGTTTGCCTAACGGTGAATCCTAGTAACTCGCAAGTCATCATCGTAGGGGGGTCTATACATCGTTCACGAGTAAATCTGGGTAACTTGCCGTCTGTTTTGGACGTAGATTTCCTACTTTGTGATAGGCGTTTCTCGTTTTCTTCGCTTGTCGTATTTAAACGGCGCTGTCTCATACGAGCAGCGCGTTTTGTAGGTTCACCAATATTCGCTTTCGATAAATAGATCGGAACGATTCACTAAAAAGCGAGAAATAAACAAAAATTTTAACAAAAAGAAAAACCGACTCCAAAAAATTTGACTGAAATAAATGCACTAAAACGTAAAAAATAATTGTGTTGTTTAGTTTGTTCAATTTACTTGCAATATTAACCTTTATTCTACTCAATCTTATAATCTTAAAAAATATTGTTGGAGTCGGTGCTAGCCCAATACGACAATGTAGCAATACCTTATAAAACCTTATAAAAAATGAGCTTGATGCTTACGCGAAGGATTGGCCAACACACGCAAAAGGCCGCGAATGCTGGAAGGGGGGGGGGGGGGGGAGGCCTTTGCCTAGTAATGGGACAATATGGGCTAATATAATAATAATATAGTATGTCGTGTAATGTTAAATTTACCTTGGCTGGCACCGCTCCAAAAATAATTTTTAAGATTATAAGATTGAGTAGAATAAAGGTTAATATTGTAAGTAAATTGAACAAACTAAACAACGCAATTATTTTTTACGTTTTAGTGCATTTATTTCAGTCAAATTTTTTGGAGTCGGATTTTCTTTTTGTGAAAATTTTTGTTTATATATATTAATGTGATTGATTTTGCTTTAAAGTTCATTAAGAGACTTTTATGTCAGTTTTTGCGATCGCGCGGCAACCCCTTAACTAAATTTTAATTTATTATAATTTTAAACAAATATCTCAATGACAGACTGTGCCAGCTTATTATTATTAAATACATGATTTGACTTATGACCAGCGCTAGGTTGGATATTCGGAGGTCGTTTCAGTTCCCAGATCAATTAATTTGGTCACCCATTCGGTGAATAACAAAACCAAGTAGGTATTCTAAGATGTACCCCCTCTGAGTCTAACCGGTAAGGTTTACTTGTGCGGACGCTTAAAGGGAGTGCAAGCGAATATTGCCGAAAAGTGCTAGACCGGGAAGTTCCTAAGATTCCTCGACCGTACTTACATTAGCCTACTTCTGCGGGGCGGCGCGGCGTGTAATCTCAGCCGTCAGTCGCTGCTTATCTTAATTATTTTTTCGAGATAAGCGAGGCCTGTCGCCACCGCCGCGTACGTACAAAAATATGTAAACAATTGTTACTCTTAATACAATGGAATAAGAGTCAAAGTGTATACATATTGGTGCTCGTGACTGTACACACGCCAGCAGGTCAAACTACCCAAACCCTCAAATTTCATAAATCGATATTGATCCTTGTTTACAAATCATGAGGTCCAAAATACAGGACTTTGGCAATCCAGCAACTGAGCCATTTCTGAGGGGATTCACGCAGACGAAGTTCTTTCTCTTTCTCTTTCATGTCAGATAGTTTATTTTGTGAGATAGTGCAGGTTTTTAATCTTTTCTCTTTTCTTTTACTGAGTTGATCTGGTTCTGATTTACTAAGATGTTCTTCTCTCGTTGTTCTCGTTTGGTTTAAATTATAAGTTTACCTGTGACTAATTATGACTTCGGGCTAGGTAGGAGACGCGATACATTCGGTGGCATTTTATTAGGCCATATATTAGCGACGACCAAGCGACGATGCCGCTGTCGCCCGTTGACTTGTTAGTACCTACTTCTATTTGCATAAATCAAATTATAATATTTTATTTTAATTGATTTTACATTTGACATTTATTTTGTGCACTGTCACATTAAACGGGTTTACAAGCGCAATGTGTCTCAGCATTAGCAATGAAAGTATGAAGTAATTATAGAATGCAATAATGTCAAATGAAAAATATGTTTGTTAGTGCCACGCCACACTAGCACTTTGCAGAGGTCTCCCTCTCGAGGTAGCACGTCGACCCATTGGGATCTTTTGGGAAAATTACGGTACCTTTATTTCGGTACCATAATTTTGAGTTTATAAATAATAAAGGTATATTTCGGTAAGTATGAAAGAGACTGCTAACAACCATTTCAAGCATAAACGACTAACATCATGTTTTTCGGTACCTACCGATATTGCATAAACGGTATATAACTTTTATTTTATACAGGTAACGTAACCTTATATCGTAACCGCTTTTAGTCCCTGAATAAAAGTTGAGGGCACGGAGGCTGAATGCACCACCGATTAGTGCATGATTGGCCACTACAGGTCGGAGTGGCGGCCTGACGAGTGTGGCGAGTATGCCGAGCGTCTAGCGTGAACAAGCGGAAGGCGGCTATTACAGCGCGACTTACGCGGGTCCATGCGGCCCTGGTACATGCCATCAGCACAAAGCACGTGTTTACGTGTACGTGTGTACAGTACATATATCTTAATAACAGCGACTCTTTGTGCCATTACAGGGTGCCTCACTCTGTAAGCGCATACGGAAATTCGTTGGGCGTTATCGTCGTAAAATGCGCGCGCTGCTGTTTTTTTACAAGCAATTGGTACGGTAAACTCCATACACACACGGAATAGATAAAGAAAACTGTTCTGTGCGTGCATACACATATCGCAGTGTACGACGAATTACGATCTAAAGAAATCTCTAGTAGGCAAAACCAATGATAGAGTGATTATTAGTTTCGGGCGTAAGTGAAACGTACGTTTGTCATTCGCTGACCTCTATTAGTACTAGTACGCCATATACGCCGCGTGTATCAGAGGTCAGTGATATGATTCGAACAAACTTCGTTCACTATCGAGACGGTGACGTCATCAGTCATGCACGTTCCGCCTATGCCAATTCCTTATACGTTGTCTTAGTCGAAAATATTATTTTTACTTTTACTAGCTAGCGGCAAACCCGCGACTTCGTCCGCGTGAGCACCCCGTATTGTGGTTTGCCAACACTAAAGCACAATAGAGAACATTAACGTTTAAATAAGCTTGCCTAGTTTTAGACTTTATAAAACAGGTGGCTCTTCCTTGGGTAAATGTGTAACGCTTTATAACAAACTTGCACTAAGTATTACTGAAATGCCTTTACATACATTTAAAGTCCATGTTAAAAAACCCTCATGAGTAAAGGTGGAAGATTATGTAATTGACAAATATGTGTGGACATAGTGCATGTACGAGCATAACATATTAGTAATTTGTATATTGTGTAATTTAGTAACGACATATAATATCTTCTGGGGTCTCGGTAGCTCAGCGGTTAGAGCAGTGGACCGGCAATCCAATGGTCGTGGGTTCGAATCCCACTTGAGCTTCCTGAGACTGGTTGATTTTTTTCCTAGTAAACATTTAATCCTTTATCTATATAGCATTGTGAATGCAAAATTTCAACAATAAAGATATTTATAAGCAATTACGTCTTTATCGATTGTTAAATACTTGCAATAGTATTTCTTTCGAATGTTAGGGGAGACTTCACAGTGACGTAATACCGCTGGCTTGCCAATGATATGGCTTGCAGCGTAAATCAAACTACTAGGAAAAATTCAACGAGTCTTCTGGGGTCTCGGTAGCTCAGCGGTTAGAGCAGTGGACCGGCAATCCAAAGGTCGTGGGTTCGAATCCCACTCGAGCTTCCTGAGACTGGTTGATTTTTTTTTCCTAGTAAACATTTAAACGACATATTGTTTTGTAAATGTCGATACTTCTATATTATTATAAATCTCTGGAGTTTCTTGTGCCCGTTCTTCTCTACAGCTAAAAGACTTCCTGAATGGGTGGGGTAGTTGGGCGGGTGCCCATCCATCCAAATAAATTTAGACGATTCAAAAGGCTTATTTTAAGTTTATTGAATAAAATAATTTTGAGTTTGAGTTTGAAATAACCATTATTTCACGTTAATATTCGACAAAACGTAAAATTTTAATTAAATTTAAGAACTGCAGGCGTGACGCTTCACTTTCCCGCTAAGAAGTCTCTGTAGAGCCGGTATTATTCTTGCAGAATGCCATGTGTCGCGGTGTGGTGTGTGCCTGATACACTGAAGTATTATAACTAGAGACGACACGACGAGACGGCAAACGTCTAGTCAATTCTAAGCGATTGCGGTGCGTTTGCATACCTTGGGCTATGAGCCGCAACTGAATGCGCAATAAATTGTTTTGCGGCGTCTCTAGTTTTAATATCTCACAAGCCAGCGCGATGTCTCACAACTATTATCCCCAAAGGGTTAATCAGAGACTTCTTGGCGGGAAAGTGAAGCGTCATGTCGGCTGTTTTGTTTTATTTTCTATATTTTGTGTGTTTGTCGAATAATTAATGTGAAATAAAAGTGGATTATTTACTCTTATCGTGTACGTGCATGAGTGTTGGCAAATAAAACAAAACAGTGCAACATCTCATTTAATTTCTCAAGAAGTCCGTGTGAAATCTCAATAAAGTCGCTCAGTCGCATATTTGGCACAGACCTTCCTACATAGACAACAGCACTTAGGGAGATTGGGCCATAACCAACCACGCTGGCCTAATGCGGGATGGCAGGTAACCAGGCAGTGCCTAAAGTTAATTCCTTACACAAGCAACATAATTTTTATATTTATTGTAGGTATACGATTTTCTTTTTGAGCATGTGGTGTCCTCCATTATGTAATTGGACGCTTAGTTAAGAACCTGATGTTGTAGAATAAGTATTGAACGAATTAGTATACTTACTCATAGTTGTGAGAGCCTAATTAAATAAATAAATAATCCCTAAGGGCGTTATGTCATACTCGAAGCTATGAATTCGCGGAGTCGGTAAACTGCCGGAATATTTATTAGTACGCGGTAGACGCAGGCCTTTAACAGCGATAGACACGGCACGCGATGTGCGCTGCTATTATTGACCGTCTACCATACGAGAACGATTCTAACTATTCTACTCTTCGATCACATATAGAATGTAGATACACAATCCTATACATCGTAGCGAAATAGTTCTAGCTTTGACGTATATACATTTGACGTAAGTATTTGTGTTATGGTGGAATTGTAATTGCTGAAAGAGATCTTCGTCATATTGTCGTTTAGCTCGCACACTTAAAGACGATACGAGTAGGTACAGTCACCAGCATAAAGATGTGACTATCGACGGCATGCAAAAATATCTGATCATTGGTGGAAGGCATATAATATACAACCTAAATTTTTCTTAATACAAAAACAATTAAGGGCGAGTTCCACCCATGAAACTGAACAACTTTCCCCAAGAATCCTATGTGCAAAAATGACAAAAAAAATCGATCTCCCATACTATTGTCGTCAGCTGATTGGACAGTTTTGTATGTGAGGTCAAAATTGTTTTGTCATCTTTGCACATAGGTTTCTTCGGGAAAGTTGTTCAGTTTCATGGGTGGAACTCACCCCTTAATTGTTTTTGTATTAAGAAAAATTAAGGTTGTATAGGCATTTATTGCACATCACATCTTAATGCTGGTGACTGCACCTAAACATCTCGCTAGGTATTCTTTCTGTGCAGACGTTTTGAGAGTGTTGATTGTACCTATAGAGGTACTAATATTATAAAGAGGAAAGATTTGATTGTTTGTTTTTTTGGATTGAATAGGCTCCGAAACTACTAGACTGATTTCAAAAATTCTTTCACCGTTAGGTAGCTACTCTTTCTCCGGGTGACATATACTCGTAGGCTATAAAATATTTTCCAAAAATTCGTCACCGCGTACGGGGGTCCAAGCGGATGAAGTCGCGAGCGGTGAGCTAGTCTAGTATAAATTTGTGATCGAAGAATTCTACTTTAAGTTTTTTGAAATACCGTTTTTACTTTGTACGAGGAAGCGTACATTGTCTCATCTGCATTTATTTATTTGACCTAGATTAATTCGGTAGCAATTTTTGATATTAATTTTAGTTCGCAATCAGCAATCAATCAAGTTACGCGTACCTTTTTATCCATTCATAGTTATTTTATAGTTTTATTCAAATATACATCATTTTGTGTCAGTTATTATTAGTTTATCATTTTTATCAGTATGAATTCATATCAGTAATATCAGTTTTTAGTTCAGCCCCGAAATTGGTCCTTCGAGCCGGATCAAACTGAGCAAATAGGTACAACCCCTCAGGCCCCAAGCGGTCGCATGAGACCGCACCTACAAAAACACACTTGACTTTGTACCGTGTTTTCATAGACTTACAGACTACTTTAGTATGAACAAGTTTGATTATTTCGGTTCTGTGGTACATCTTATGCATTGTTATCGCAAAATATCGTATAGTCTATGCTTGTTTCTGTCAAATTTGACGATGACAGTTGCGCCAATTTTTGTGTCAAAAATTTTCCAAGACTGAACAATATTTTACGAAAAAAATAAACGAGAGCTGCAATTTGTACTCATCAAAGCTTGTGTGGGCTATCCTTAAAAAACATTTGAGAAGAGACAAAGGCAGTGCTGATAGTTGGAGCTTTAAGTCTCTTAGACTTTCTGCAGTCGGTGCAAGGCGGCTTGGCGAGCCGAGCGGATCGTTATGCGAGCGGCGAATAATTTACATGGCTGTAGGTATACACAATGGCTGCATTGTGTATGTGTATGCGGGTGGCATTGAGAAAATTTAGTTTGTTAAACATATTTTTTAAATGACAAATAATGAATTTATGACAGATATCGATAATTTAAATCATTGTGCTAAACGGTAGTTCTATAGAAAGAAGTACATAAATGTTGTATATAGATATAAAAATTGTACTTAACTGAAATTCGCGTTTATTATTTAAAATTTAAGTATTTACTTCAGTACTGACGTTTTGTGAGTTAATAAAGGCGAATTCATCTATAAGTTAAACGTATCGCGTAAAGAATAATACGGGTGGTATTATTCCTCCAAAGACTACACATACATCCAAACGCACCTGTCACGCTGAGCACATGTGCAGTCGCTATTTGGAGAAATGTGGTCTAATGGAAGAGGACTGCTTCTGTGGTCCTCATTGTCTCTGAATAACCCTTCGGGGATAATATTCGTGATTATATGTGTGTATTTATCATCTATGAGTGTTCTTGATCTTGGTCTTCCCGCACGGTTTCATGATTAACAGTTGGTTGATGCCGTCCCATGTATGGTGCCACTGTGGCAGCGACTGCTTGGCAGCGTTTAATAAATTGGTCTTCGCATATGATATTCCCGCTTTTTACGAAATCATTTATCGTTTTCATTTCTACTAATCAAAATTACCTATGCAATCGATATCGATGCGTCTCTGCCAGCGCAGAGGCACGATGCCTTTTTAGAAGGAATCAGCTGGACGGGGACCAACAACTCTTCAAAGACATTTTCTCGCGGGTATTGAATTTTTCCCGCCAAAAAGTTGTTAATATTCTGGAAGAAGTAGAAGGCACAGGTAAAGGAAGACCTAATATTAAGACTCATAGGTAAAGAAACACGCTTAATATTAATTCGCGGCCGCGTCGCCGTCACCGGCCCGCTTGGCACCGCGGCCGCATGGAAACCGCCGTTGTCATACATTTATTCCTGACGCGGCTACTCTACGTATGTATGACATACTCGTATTTTAGGCGGTTGTCGATGACACGCTTCCGCATGTGTTGTTTGCTGTTAATTTCGCTAGTTATGTTTGGTCTGTATTCTGTTTAGTTTAATTTGCAACCGACGAAAATGTTATGTCATTATTAACTATTGATTATTAAGCATAATTATTAATAACTATGGTAATAAAAAAAATTACCTTTATTTTATGCTTATGATGAGTAGTGAATAAAAACTACATTGTAAATAATGCCAGTTCCATTAAAATGCACTAAAGCTAAAGTAGAAATAATATACTTAATCAATATTATACAAACGAATCCGTGTCGCATAGCGATGAAGAATGCTACCACCCCCTCTCTTCTCTTAGGTGTCGTAAAAGGCGACTAACGGACTAAATACAGCACATGCATCCAACAGCATAGAGCGGCGATGGATTCGCCACCTGTCACGCTGAGCACACGTGCAGTCGCTATTTGGTGAAAAGTGGACTATGGTAGAGGACTGCTTTTGCTGTCCTCATTGCCTGGGCTCTGACTAACCCTTCAGGGATAATAGTCTTGATTGTATGTACCTATGTATGTACAAAATAATGTTATGCTACACACTACACATCTTCAAAATTAAAGTAAGTAATTGAGATAGCCCTAGTAACCATAATATGCAATCATTGAGGTAACACAATATGAAAAGTTCATAACGAATCCGATTCCGATTCTATAACGGGACTTAGTTCAATGAATCGCAAAGTGGACACTGAATATTTCATTAAGGGGGTCCTGCAAGAAATTGTGAAATTTACGTAAGTATCTATTTTTAAGTCACTTGTACTATGCGCTAAATTAGTTAAATACTTACATTAAAAGAACTTATATAAGTTAGCCTGATCATTGTACAAGGTCATGGCCTTGTTGAAATTTGAAACAAATTCTTTAAACAAAAACAAACAATACATAAATGTAATAACTCCTAAAAACATATTTTTTCGTCTACTTTTTTAATTTGACGCATGAAACAATAATTCTTACATGAAGATATTTGTTTTGACATTCCGCAGGGCACCCCAAGAACACCGCGTTAAGAGTCAAGTGATAAATAAATGCTGAACTGAACTGATAGTCATACGATAACAATTGTCATAACCCCAATATACCTACCTAAAATGAAGATAGATTCAAACTCCCGCATGATATGGTAATGTAATTTTTTCTTGATAATTCAGAGCATTGCTGCTATTGATTACTATTTATTTCATTAAACCGCTGTGTTACGCTAGCTAGCTAAAAAAACTAGCCTAATTCCCATACTAAAATGGTCAATCTCCTTTAATTTTTAACACAAGCGCGTGATGGTTTTACACATTTTGCAGAATAAAAACATTGCTCTAATTAAATTACTAGGTCTGAAACTTCAAAGCAGAATTGTTCTAATTTTAAATATCAATAAGATTGAGTTTGTTTTAAAGTTCATTAAGAGACTTATGTCAGTTTTTGCGACCGCGCAGACATTTGCCTTCTCAATGCATTCGGGCCTATTTTGAGCAGGTGTGTTCATCAGGCAATATTTAATTCACCTCCGAGTCTTTGAAAATTTAAACAGTCACAGTTAGTAGAAAGATGAATGAATAATTAGGTAGTAAGTATTCAATAGGTTATTGGTAATTATTGGTACACGAAAGCAACTTCAAAAAGTAAGGGGTCGAGTCGCTCACGAATAACATACGTACTTGAAGCCATCGATGACTCAACGCGAATGTTACTCTTAATAAAAACATAATCCCAATGAAATAACAATCAAATATAGATAAAATCAGCGAACGTGAGATATTTATAACAAAAAATCAGTGAATGTTTTACGTTTCGTTCCAATATCCTGAATATTTAGTGGTCGGAGTGAATAGCCGCGACGGGCGGGCGGCGGCACCGCGGCTCGCGACCCACTTACGGGGAAGCCTTTAGGATGCCGACGGCAGACGGCAGACAACCAGCTCCTGCGATATTTTACGAGCACGGCACGGCACGCACCCGAAAACAGTGGAAACTATTTTTTTTAAACATATTTCGTCGTCATAAACGGCAACGAGGCCGAACTTGGCGGAGGTAGAGGGATGAGTTTGATGCTCATGGCAAGGGTTGGCCAACACTAGCAACAGACCGCAAATATTGGAAAGAGGGGAGGGAGGCCTTTGCCCAGCATTGGGACGATATGGGCTTATATAATAATACTAACTAGCGGCCGCTCGCGGTTTCACCCGCGTGGTTCCCATTACCGTAAGAATATCGAAATAAAAAGTATTCTATCTGTTAATCCAAGTTATAAACTATCTGTATGCCGAATTTCATCCAAATCCATTCAGTAGTTTTTACGTAAAAGAGTAACAAACATCCATCCATACTTACAAACTATCGCGTTTATAATAAATAAATAAATAAATGTTTTATTCATTTCAAGACTTAATGTAACAATATTAGGTGAAGACTTCCTCTATTAAATGCAGAAGCACCTGTACCAAAGTTTTAGTAGGATATAACATACGTAGTAGGAACATGTATACGCCAGTAGGTCAACCTACAACAAAATGTCAAAATTCAATAAAAGAACTTAAAGATTATTGGGTATACGGATCAATATCGACTAAAAAGTTTGATAGTCTTGGGTAGGTTGACCTGCTGGCACGTGTGTACTGTGAAAAACAAAGTAACTCGAAGATTTGACATTTAGCATTAGAGAGAGAGAATATTTTTTATTGTTAACACAAATTTAAATAAAAATGAAATTAATAACAATCACCATAAGACAATAATTGTCAATCAGGCCCTTCAGGCACCCGCCTCAGCTTGTTTTGCTGCAGACGAGGCGGATTTGAAAGGTTGTTTGAATTTGTTACCTTATGAAGAAACTCAGAAAACTAGCTACCACGTGCGCGTTTTAATGAGTTTTCCTGACGAATGAGCACGAAATCCGAGTCGATTTGTAGTGTTAACTCAAGACTTAAGGTATGAAAACTTTTGATTTAGTTACTTGATTTCCGCAGTACAACGACGAATTAAGTATATTTGGTTTTGCCCGGTGAAATTCATTACCTTACCGCCCCGCGTCACCGTGAGCAGACTCTCCCTCTGTTGTTACGGGGAGTCTACACACTAAACCACCGTGTTACCCGGTGGCATTTTAGCACAGGAGCAGTTTCGTTCTGGCTGACGTATTGCCCTGGGATCGTACGGTAACATTTAATAAAAATGGCACTCCTGACCTGAGATCAATGTCTAATATTTTCTTTAATATTTAAATATTAAAACCTCTTTCTTCATAATATTCAATACACACTACAGCCTGATGATCAGGGCCATTTGTTGTAAGTTTTGCATCACATTTTCGGTGGAATTTTCCTAAAATCACACTGCTCTTCTTCTTCTAACGTGTAAAACTGACAAATTATCAAAAATGTTACAGTGACGTGCCGTGGTCTACTACTAATTAATAGGTCACGCGTGTATCTTAAAATAGTCCTTATATTACTATTCTGTGCTATAGGTAGAAGGGTCTACTTTCAAAACCCCTATAAAACAAATATTTGTCAAAATTTAATGATTACCAGAAAAACAATATACAATGAATTCCTTCCATGATCCACAATGATTCCGTAACAAATCCCACTAAAACACTTTTAAATGCCATTATGAAAAGTGACATTTGTATCAAAACCCACTAAAACACAAGTCTGTTACTATGAAATTCCACTAAAATAGAGTTGACCAATAGCAGAGCTTTATTATAAGACACGTAACTTTAGAACGGTATGGCGCTATTGGGCGTTATTGTTGTCGTCGCGAACGATGATTAATTCGGTTTTGTATTAAAATTTAAACATGAATTATCTTCATTTCTGAAAAAGTGCCTTTAAGGGGTTTTGAAAGTAGACCCCTCTAAATCTGCATCCGATTATCCGATCTCTAATAATCCTATTATTATCAGAGAGGCTGTCTCGTTAGTCGGGCGTCAGGTCCCGGGATTAGAAGCCCGGCCTTCTAAGGCTATTTCGAAAAGAATAACCTTTTCAGTGCAAAATTTCAATCCAAAGAAACTTGTCCTACCCATTGTAGTACCGATGTGGTATTTGACTTAAAAGAAAGAGTTTTATTGTGTCGCTTTTAAAGTTGTTCTTGTTGTTGTGAAACTTGTAGGGCATTAAAAACGCACAGCACTTTAGAATAGTACTGACTTGAATCCTCTTTAGATGGTAGTTGTATAAGTTATACGAGTACAGCACTCAAGGAACTCAAGAGTCTAGCCTAGATCCTATCAGATAGATTTAGATTTAACTAAATTTTAGTTAACAGTGATTTTCTTAGTTTTAACAACAGCTGTGCCTGTGAAGGCTTTTATAAAATAAACTATGTGACATTAACTTTATCTAGCTCCTTAGACTAATAGCGGGCAGACGACTGCGATTTAATTGTTAGTTATTTCTTGTTTTTGTTTTCAGTAAATATGTTTATTTTATTTGTCCACAGGTAAGCTGCTGGAAACATAAAATACATTTTCACGCGTTAGTGCAGTGCATATAATAATTTGGTGAGTCAGTAACATTAAAAAAATATTATTTCACATTACCATGACTTTTGTATTCCCTTGTTTAAAATTGTTTGATACCTTACAGCGTGTATAACTTTCTTATAGGTATCATCTATGTTTGCGGTTTGTTCTCGACATTGAATAAGTATATAATTTCTTTAAAACGAAAATTTGTTGTGTATTTGTACGAGTTTTTTGTATGAATGAGAAAAATACAAAGACTAATTAAAACAAAAGATACAAAGAGCAAAAGCAGGTGCAAATGCTAACAACGTAAAGTTGCGAGGCAAATAAGGTTTCAAAATGAATGAGTAAACAACCTTTAACATTTTTATTTACGTATTTACAAAAAGTAACTGGTTTTAGATTAATAAAAAAAAAAGATTTTTTTTCAGAAATTTCATTTTTAAGAGGGTAAAAGAGGAAAAGGGCCTTAATTGGATTCATATGTTAGAGCTTTATTGGTACGACGCGGACAAAAGCAATGTCATGATTGATTGGTAGTACGTCTACGCGTATTGCAGCTATAAGTCAGCTTCATCGACTCCATACATACTACTTACATGCTTAATTTACTCTCATAAAACACACACGTCGGTCATGTACCTATTGTTAACTTACCACGCGGAGGAAAATGCTAAAACACGATAACAGTAGGTACCTACTCAAAAAGACTGTCTGAGGACTTTTGGAAAAAAAACATGGTCGTTTACCTTTTTTAAAATTTTTCTTTATTTCGAATGTTTTGCCGTTTTTATCAATATTTATGTAACGAATTTGAACATACCTAGGTCAAATAACTGAAGATATTATGTAACATTAGATATTTTAATCATTGGTTCAATCGTTTTCAATCAGAGACATTTGAGACATAGGTATTACCTAACTATTTATTTTGAATAGCGCGTCATTTTAATTTTCGACAATCAAACATCGATTGTCTTTTTAATAAACGTTGAGTAAGGCTACTCCAAGTATTAAACAGGTGTTAACAAATTTTACTATTAATAAACATGGAGTAATAATGAGTACACTAATCTGACTTTTCTCTCGGAGGAAAAGTTAAACCTCGGCGACACATTGTTTAACGACAGAGTAAGAGTGGAGTATGTCATTATGGTCTAGATTGACACTTTGTAGTTGGCTATTTTTCTATTGTTGCCGTTGATAAGGATTTAGTCTATAAGATGAAGCTGTAAATTTAATATTACATTGTAAGTCGTAATTAACAGCCCCAAAAATAATAAATAATAATAAAATCATAATTGTTTAAATTGTCAATTTTACATCAGACTGTCAGTGGTGAACTTTACTGGTGACTGATAGGTGACGGCTGTCATAGAGCATGCAGGTCGGCCGCGAGTACTGGTCATTCGTTGCCATGACAACGCAGAAATATTAATAGCTCTAAATGTTAAAATTATGTCTTTGTTAGTCCAAGCTTACGTTTCCTCCTGTTTATTAATAACGATGCAAATTCAAACTTAATTAGTATTAAGTTTGAATTTGCGTCGTTATTAATAAAGCCTAATCTGCCTAATAATATAGTTTTATTAATGGGACGGCGGATTTTAACTGTAGATGTTTTAAATTTCCGAATTCAATTACGGGAGATCTAGTATTCCATTAGATCTGTTATACATCTAAACAAGAGTTAAATAACGCGCGATAAACCAAAAAAAAAACGAAAACAAAAAATCTTCACGCGGCTCTTGAAATAGGTCATTATTTACACATATATATAGATCTATGATATTACATTTATATTTACTGTTTACTGCGCTGCCTTCTTTAATTACTCGCTTATTAGCATTGTAGTAACAAGATCCATGATCACAAAGTTAGCTTACTTAAAAGTTAAAGTCGATTATACTAACTTGCTATCAGCCACTTTCTGAATCCAGCCACTATGCGGGTAATAATTAGTAATTGTAGTTGTAGTAACAACTGGAGGACAGGTAGTTATTTGAAACTTATTTGTCTTTTGAATACGTAATTAAAATTGTTATAATCATTGCACACACTTATTACTTTTAACTAGTTACATGTGTACACTTATCACGCTCGTATCCCGGGAGCACAGTATAAAGCTTAAATTATTTATACTGTGCCGGAAGTTTAGGAAGAGACCACAGTTTTCCATTTGCCACGATCATCCATTGCTTCATTATTTCACATAACGTTCTACATTTGACTAGATAGATATATAGATAAACACTTTATTGCACATACACAAGAAACAGTTACACATGACATCAGCTTAAAACTAGTATGTACAAAGGTGGTCTTATCGCTGAAAGCGATCTCTTTCAGACAACCTTTGGTTAGTGGAACCTTACGAGGAGACAGAGGATGTGCGCAAGTTTTAATAAATATATATTAATATGATGGAGAATAAATTAATATATATTTATTTATAAACATACATACATGTCTAATATATATAAAATACATACTTACATATATAAATGTATACTTATGAAACATTTTAAATAAACTATAACAAGTTACTAGCAGAAGGCAGAGCCAAAAGATGCTTGTGGAGTTTAGACTTTTAAAGATGGGCAAAGACTTGGAGTGACGGATTTCGGAAGGTAAATTGTTCCAAAGGAAAGTAGCTTGGACTGAATCTTTATAATAATCCTAGTTATTGTTAATTTAAACAATATTATGCTTATTAGATTGTCATCGTCGACAACCTGTACCAAAAGTCCATAATCGTCGCATCGTCTTCCGATTAAGGCTCGTCGACAGAGTGTCGTGATTGTCGTGATTGATGCCGAGTGTTGTGTAGTGCACGCTGCGGCGCTGAGTGGATTGCCCTCCCCCACTTCCCCCTGCTCCCCGTTGCTTCCTGCGACCTGAGATTGATTGGAAGACGATTAGCCTTCAATCTGAAGGTACCTTATCTCTCAATTGCGCTTTGAGGGATGTATTCCGTTTTACGGTTTAATAGGTAACTATTGGAGATCTGTTTGGAGATCTTTATGATAGGATAAGTAAATTGAAATACTGAGCATAAACTGGCGTAGTAGAATGCTACAAAAAAAGGAAAAGTGAACAGGGGCAGGGTTCGTGACCTTGCAGTCCTTCTAATAGGGCTTCTTCACTAATTCCCTGATATCTAAAGGTAACATTAGACAAAACGATTAACTTCTGTGTAAAATGAAAAACAGAAAACAAAGAAAATGAAAACAAAAACAATTTATAATCTACTTATAAGCCTTGATCGCACCAAGCTAGTAATCCGCTCGAGATGGTTCCAATGCACAAAATAAGATAAAAATAAAGTGAGACTTTCCGTATTTGCGAGAACCTTAGTAGAACGGTTACTGTTACATCTATTTTTTTTTTATCTCAAATAATATTGGCTTAATGCTTCTCGGGTTAAACATTAAGCCAATTTCAAGTGGTATAAATTTAGTACATGAAGATTGTACGGTATAATGAATTAAAAATAAAGTCTCTACACGTGTAATTGCGAAAAGAACACGGGAGAAACACTTGTCACATCTTCTAGCATTAACATCGCGGTAGTGACAGAACTAGAACTGCTTTGACATTTTGTATGTTATTTAAGTATATCGCAAAAGTTCTATTTTCGAGTGACCTCAACAATCGCAGTCGAAAATAGCATAAATAGGAAACAGTCAAGGTTAAACGCATTTCTCTGGGCGCCGTAAACAATACGGTTTTCTATAAAACGGCCACGTGCGGTCAGGGCTCACGTAATTATACTCGTAGTAAAAGTTTCGTAAACTTTCATTGTTACCTGTGTTTGAATGTAGGCGTAGCTACTCGTCTAACCTATCTATTTTTCTAACGTAACCCTTTATTATTATTTTTTTATTATAATCGTCAGGAATTTTCTCGTTTTGCTAGATTCAGTTAAGTGAAACTTCTATCACTGAAAGTAAGTAAGTAGTATTGTCATATTACTGTCATATTACTACACTTTAGTAGTAAGAAGACGTAATATGAATATTCGACATCTATTATACCGTGATATCGTGTTATCCATCCCTACAGTTATCGTGAAATTACTGATATCTTAATAATAATCCTTTATTGTACAAATAAACAACATTTACACACTTCACACACACACACTTGTCACTACACACTTGTGTAGGTAGCGTACAAGACATATACCTACAAGCGTGAGCTTATCTCTAAAAGAGATCTCTTACAGCCAAGCCAACCCTAGCTGTAGTTTTAAAAGCAAGTATGCGGGACTAATAAAATGAAAAGTTTAAAAAACACTTGGACATAGTTAAATAAATAATTTGATCCAAAAAAACATTCTTATATTATATATACATATATATTATATTTATTATTTATATGTATGTATAATATTATATTTATTATTATTTATTTATTATATTATATATACATAAATTAAGTTACTGATTAATAATAGCGATTGACAGGTAGTACTCTTTTAGCTTGTTAGGGTTTATGGTTGGGGTTTATGTATTCTGTGAACCGCATTAAGATTTTCACACAAAAATAGAATATAAAACAATACATTTTGGGGGCTTCCCATACTTAGAACTGAAACTCAAACATTTTTTTCTTTAAACCCATACGTTGGATTATATGTGGGACACATATATAGTACATTATATGTGGGATCTATGGATAGGTCTTCAAAAAATGATATTGAGGTTTCTAATATCATTTTTTTCTAAACTGTGTAGTTTGCGCGAGAGACACTTCCAAAGTGGTAAAATGTGTATCCCCCCCCCCCCGTAACTTCTAAAATAAGAGAAAAGTAAAACTAAAAAAAATATATGATGTAATATTAACCATGCAAACTTCCACCGAAAATTGGTTTGATCTAGATCTAGTAAGTAGTTTATTTTTCATAAATTAATTATTTAAAAAGATACACTATTATTAAAACATCGATCAAAGTTACAACGAAGTACAAGAACTTTTATATGATGTTACTTGCTGCTACGAAACCCTTCATGGGCGAGTCCGACTCTCACTTGTCCGCTTTTTTTTAAACGATTCCACTGCTTTAGTTATTATTGTATGGATTCCACCGATGAGCTGTCACGGACACTGCCAGGCAGTTTGTTTTTATTTTTTATTTATTGAATAAAGAATACAATATATCTTAAACTACTTGGCGCCTTAAAACCTGAGTGGTTTGTCTAGGCGTTGCACATTCATACAGAAAAAAACAAACAATGTAAATACACTTTTCTTTTTTTTACAAGGTGAAGGTAAGTCTACAAATTTAGAGTAACAATTTATATGATGCGGTGTGAAATTGTTTTAACTGCACACCGAATACAGCAATACAATGTTCCATATTCTGGCTCTTCGTTTCCTTGCGACATCAATATCATAACAGTAATTAGTAAAGTAAACCTTCTGAACCAGACAATGGAACTTTACGCAGTTTTTACTGATAGAAAGATCGATAAAGAACGATGGTGTTTGGATTGATGTTTTAAAGGTAATTTGTGGATATTTTGTATTAAATGGCTGAAGTATGACGGTGTTTCTAAAAGTACTGATAGACATGCTACTAAATAAGCATGCTTATCAGCATGCTTATATCAAGCGTATACGTAATAAGCATGCTAATTACTAGCAACGCTTTGACACGCATATTACTAAGTAGCAATTGCTCAATAGTGGCATGCTTTCGTGCTAGTAATGAGCATGTCTATTTATACCTTAAGTTAGGACGCTATGACATAAATATGACGAGTATTCCGTAACACATCAATCGATTGCCTGCGCGCTTACCCGCATCTCTTGACACCGAGGGAATGTTCATAAACATATCTACACGGATAAATGGTATTTCGCTTTTATATACTACATTTTTACTTTTATATAGGCCCCGCCTTTGTCCGCGTGAACACCCTATCCCGCGTCGTCGAAATTACCGGACACATTACTATAATACAGCTTGCGAGTGCTCTAAGCCAGAGTACGGGTACAAAGAAAAAATGCCGTTTTGCAAATGGCTTGCGTTTGAAAAGTGAATGAATGCATTTGGAAAAAGAGGACGAGGTGAAGTCGAGATTTAACAGGTTCACTGTCAAAAAAATATCACAATGTTTAATCAATTGTTTTGTGCCATTGTCTGCTTGCGTCTGTATTAGCCGCCGTGTTTTTAGGCCAGCCCCCTAAGTGCCCTTTTCCTGTGACGCGGATTTCGGCACGCGTGTGGATTTATATTTTAAATGTTTTAAATTAGATAAGACATAATCACTTTTTTAACGTTCATCTCTGCACGAGTACACTGACTGGCGACTCGCACGAGACTACAGCAGTCTACAAAACCTTTGTCCTGCGTGCAACCAGCAGCGTGATTTTACACGCACGCGGACCGATTCGCACATGTGCTGAAATCCGCATTCACAGGAAAATGGCACCTAGACAAGAGGCAAACGCTCCATGTCGATTCGTTTACGTTACGTTTAGGTATCAATAGTACAAGTAGACAAGAAGACATTTGGGGAACGCTCGCTCTATTCGATTGCTACCACAGAATATGTATGATTAAAAACATAATAAATAAATTAATAAAGAATGATGTTTCATGTAACAATAGCTCATAAATTAACTCTTTAAAGCTTAAAAATTACCAATATAAAGTTTAACAAATGACGAATCGTGGACATATGTCCATCAATTCATGCGTTCATGCCCTGTGTTGCAACATGGTCGCTGGCCCGAGCCGGGGACAGCCACGGATCGTCACGGGACCGCCACGGGGCCGACACGGGGCCGTCACGGGCGGACGGTGCCGGCGCGGGCGGCGCGTCGCCCGCACGTATTTATAGCGGCGCGCGCGCAGCTCAATGGTGCGCGCGCCATTCATGCGCGGCACGCGACCAGCGGCGGCACCGGGAGCCCGCTCATTGATGAAACAAACGAATTATCGGGATCGTGTCTAATTACTATCACGAGAAGACATACCGAGCACGGGACCCGGCTGCTGCTGACACCGGCCTAAGGGCGGTAGAGCGGCGCGTCACGCTCGCGGCCGTTCAGTTACTTCGCCTTGGCCCGCCGCCAGCTGCGTCCCAACTGATTGATTTCGCGGGGAGTTATTACCTATGTAATTACTAGTACGTGGTTATTTATCTTCTACAGTAACAGATAAATAAACATGGAATGATGAGCGTTGAAACAAAGGCCAATCAAAGTGAAAGAGAAAGAGTGTTCATTCATTTGGCTGTTCTCATTATAATTTATTAGGAATAAATGGAGGTACGGTTAGTACAAAATTATCTAAGCAACATACTACTTATTTTGCATCTTAAAGTAGTGTTCAATTATTTTTAAACAATCGTTTCATAAAAGACAAAATAATATAGGCAGAGATCATAAAAAAGTAGTACAATTTTCCGTTTTGTTATTTAATTTTTTTATGAATGCCATGCAATGATAATAGGTACTATGTCATTGGTGCAATGCGATGTATTTTAAATATATTCAAAAAGGAATAGTAGTGTAAATATGCTCACGCGATTCACATATCTGCCTCTAAAAACCGATTGATATTTTTATTTAAAGAACTTGCGGTTGTCAGCAGATTTATCTAGGACTAGTTTCGACTAAAAGCTATGAGAAGTACATGATAGTCGGGAGGATCTCTCGTGTGTTGGGTTGGGTTTTGAGGTGGTAAAGCATCTGATTTTATCCAATGCTATTTTCTAAGGCATTTACTTTTTACACCAAAAGGAACACTAATGTAAAGCATGCAAATTATCTTTGTGCAAAGCTGCCATGCAAAGGGTAACCACAAAGTTCCTAATACAGTACAGTCGCCAGCAGGTCAACCTACCACAAGCAGATAAATTTATTCAATAAGTTTTGAACTTTATCGTGTAGATTTAAGGGTCACAATCGGTTAGAGAAATTGGAACGTAAATGAAATGCGCAGACGCAGCGGCAATGCGGACGCGCGCGCCGCACGCGCCGGCCTCACAATAAAAATAAAGAAGAGCTAGTTTAAAATAATTCTTGTTTTGTAAAGTTTCTAAGATCGCGCGCGCTTCTCGCTGCCGCACAGTCGCCGATGTCATATTTTTAACGCCATCGTTAAGCCGCTTCTCTGTTTTGTGGCCAATAAAGTTGGTTAATTATTTTAAACTGTCTTTAATGTTATGTGGCAACGAACAGTTACTGAAATGCTGAAAGAAAGGCTAGGTGGAAAAATGATAGGTAAATAGAAAAAAAATGCCATAAAAATGTCAAAATTACAGTCTAATTTGATTTAACTTTTAATTTTAAAGTTATAAGAAATGCCCTCTCTGATGCCACACTGCCTCCCAGTACATTAATCAGCTCTCAATAATTTTCATAAAAATAGTTTTAGTCTCTATAGTTACTCTCTGTCCAAATATTTGTACAACTTTTACAAAGTAACCATAATAATTATTGAAATCGTGAAAGAGAAAATCAGCTGTATGTGCCATAGAGCTGCGCCGTGGCGGCTATTTATAAAATACTACCAAACCATCTCTCCCCTTTGGTCGTTAAAGGCGACTAACAGACTTAGGACTACACATACATCCAACAGCATAGAGCGGCGATGGGCTAACAACCTATCACGCTGAGCTTATAAGAAGTTATTATTATAATTAATTTGGTGAAACGTCGAGAAAAACTAGAGGACTGCTTTTGCGGTCCACATTGCCTCTGACTAACCCTTCGGGGATGATAGTAGTGAGTTTAAGTATGCATTGCCTATCAAAGCTTTTAGTTATTGAAAAGTAGGGGTATATAGATCACCACCGATATTCACATGCATGGTAATTAATAATGAAATGCTGCCGGCACACAATGTATTAACATAATCTCTCGCGGCCAAAGAGGGCTGAAGCGCGCGAGCCGTTGGATTATTATAATATTATATTCGGTATCGACAGATTATGCGTATGAGTTTCCAGCGCGTTAAGAACATCATCAAGTTATAAAATGAATAGAGTCACTAAAGTTCTCGTCACGAGAAGCTGTAAAATATGGAAACAAACAGTCAGGGGCTACGCAACATTTGGATCTAATGATGAATTAAACATTTTTGTAATAATATGTAACTATTTATAAATAGTTTATGTAATTATACACATAATAACAATACCGCCGCTTATGGATACAGCAACTTCGATATCCTCTGAGAGTATTGGCAGTGTCGGCGACACGTTTGCATGGTGTCGGCTATACAAATATAATCACGACTATTATCCCCGAAGGGTTAGTCAGAGACTAGGCAATGACGACAGCAAAAGGAGCCCTCTACCATAGTCCACTTTTCACCAAATACTTAGCGACTGCACATGTGCTCAGCGTGACAATTGGTGAGCCCTTCGCCGCTCTATGCTGTTGGATGTAGTGCAGTCTTTAGTCCATTAGTCGCCTTTTACGACATCCAATGGAAGAGAGGGGGTGGTAGTATTCTTTCACCGCTACGCGACATGGTAATGTTATACGGTTATCTTTACGCGCAGCGCCTAAGGCAGCTATAACAGCGCAACGTCGACGAACTGACGCTAATGATTACGCTTATTGCACTGCTGCCAACACCAGGAACAATATTGGACATTGTTATGGCGAAACGCTTTAGATCATAATTTAAAAATGGCTGTCGTCAAATCGAAGTGCCAATTTAGCCGTAATTAAACTGTGTGTTTGGTAATAGGGATATTAACAAGCAACTGAACTATATTTTGCAGTGAAAAAACTAAGATAGGCGCAACTCTAAAATTCAATAAGATTTTTTTTTTTTTACATTTTGATTACAGTTTCTTTTTAAATAATAAGACAGTATTGTGTGTATATTGGGCATGTGCGTGTGTCGTGCATGTTCAGCGTAATTACAGGTTTGTATGTGGAAATCATTGAGGTATTATAACTAGAGATGACTAGTTATAATACCAACCGGGAAACAATTTTATGCGCACGGTATTGCGGCCGCAAAGTCCGCAATCACATTGATATGATCACTCAGAGGCTATTCTACTCGTATATTCTGTGCCCAGGGGCCGCATCACCACCTCACCTCAGTGCGAAAAAAATTGCTTTGCAGTGTCGCTTCTAGTATATTACCTCAATGGTGGCAAATGCGATATTTATGGCGTAATGGAAATATATGGCAACACTGGGTGCTGCGCACTTATTCGATCTGTCGCTTCGTCTCTGCCGTCTCGTGCGCTAAGTGACGCCGCTAAGCGAATTACTCAAACCATTTATCTTTTTAAACTGCCGCAAGTACAGTAAAGTGCAAAAAGTGTTTATGAAACAAAAATGTATCGTACTTTTTACTTGCATAATTTCATTGTTCCGTTTATGGATGTTTTGTTATAAACTTATAAATATACTGGCAGACTGCCGCCGACTTCGTTCGCGTTGACCCCGTAGTCCGTGACGAATTTTCAAAATGACTCCCCTCCCAAGAACACTTATTGTGATGTAACTAAAATAGTTAGACATATGCTATGGCGTCACTTTTGGTAGATAATGGTGTGTTCTGCAAAGCCATAGTACATTATTTTATTATATCATCAATAGTTTTCTTAGCGTACGCGATTTAAGAAATTTATTTGAGTTTTAGTAAGGATACCAAATTTTTTGAAAATATAATATAGCCTATGTCACCCTGAGATAGTGTAGCTTCCCAACGGTGAAATAATTTTTTAAATCGGTCCAGTAGTTTCGGAGCCTATTTAATACAAACATACAATCAAATGTTTCCTCTTTATAATATTAGTGTAGATACCGTCTGGCTAACGAAAGCTGAAACAGGAAAAGCGCGGCAAATTAAAAAAAATCATGACTGGGTAACACAGCTGCATTTTTCTCAGAAAAAAATCAATTTGACATACGACACGACATGACACCTCAGATAGACACACATAGAGACAAAATGTTGCCAATCAAATAACTACGAGGTTCAGCTTTCGTTGGCCAGGCTCTACCCCACAACTAGGCCATCCATTTAAGTGCAAAGAACAACAATATTATTGTAATAAGGGAATAAGTTGGAAAAAAGAACTTAATACGATTTTTTTATAGAATAACAATACTTACACATTTTTGACTTGTGCCTTGTTATGTGGTGCGGTTTTTCAAGCAGCAATCGTGTATTAACTACCAAACCGTCTATAGTTTATATGATCGAAGGTGCGATGTTTGTTTTTACCTAGTTTTATGATTTATTATGGTATGGTATTAATAATGGTACACACGCAAAACTGTCAAATTCTCCAATCGATGTTGATCCTCATACTATAATAGTGACAAAGTTCAAAATACATTTTCTATTAGGTTGAAGTGCTAGCGTCTACTATGTTACTTAATCTGTGCTTAAGTAGTTAACCGAGTCCTATTAATATTTTCATGATAGTAGGTAAATTACGAAAAAGTAACAGATCGAAAAATGTGAACGGTAACGTTGGCACACAACCATTTCGCGTAGCAGTGAAAGAATACTACCACCTCCTCTCTGCCCCTGTGCCTTGGGTGTCGTAAAAGGCCACTTACGGACTAAAGAATGCACATACGTCCAACAGCATAGAGCGGCGATGGGCTCACCACCTGACACTCTGAGCACATGTGTGGACTATGGTAGAGGACTGCTTTTGCTGCCCTCATTGACTAACCCTTCGGGGATGAAATGACTGGAAGTATGCCCCTTTTTCGCAGTGTGAAGAGACGCCTCCCCCCCCCCCCCCCCGCGGCCTTGAACCTGCACCTTTTGCGCCCGAGCCGCCCCGAGCCGCCCCGAGCCGCCGCTCCGCGCCGGTGATACTGTGTTTAATAAATCCTCTTATTACGTAGTACGTACTCGATGGCGCAGCGGGTAGAGCGTTCGGCGTCCGATCTTGCCCGCTACGCTACTATCGCAATGCCAGGTCGCTGGATGGGTGACCAAATTAAAAACATCTCGAGCTTCTCCGTGATTCGGAAGGCACGTTAAGAGAAAACACTACGTCATAGCCTCATGCAAAATTCTCATACAAAACACAGAAAAACAACGTTTCGTAGTCCCCTGTTTCCTCCTTCAGAACTGGACCAATTTTTATGACTTTTTCAGCATTGGTTAAGGAAAGAGATTTTCTATGTCTGTATGTTTGAGTTTTTTAAACCAGCCACTTAATGTTTCTGAAAACGCCTTAAAACGGAGTGATTTTGAACTATATGACTATGCAAAAAAATCATACATGTAGACATAGAAAATCTCTTTATTTAACCGATGCTGAAAAAGTAATAAAAATTTGACCAGTTCTGAAGAAGGAAACAGGGGACTACGAAACGTCGTTTTTCTGTGTTTTGTTTGAGAATTTTGCATGCCACGTCGTCGTAGTGTTTCCTCTTAAGCCGTTGGTCCCGGCTGTTGACGAAAGGTGAGTTATAGCCCAACCTCCCCTTGTGATGTTGTCCATGTGGGAAGGCCTGTGCCCAGCAATGGGACGTTTATAGGCTGATGATTTTGATTTTTACTACATACTTCTTACATACATACACTTTTGATTACATACTATTACACACATTATGATCACGTAGGTCGGTATGGCTATAGGAAGGTGGGATTTGTTATCCTCAAAGGCTAAGTCAGAGACTGAGCAATGAACGCAAAAGCAGTGCGCTGCTATAGTCCACATTTCACCAAATAGCTACTACACATGTGCTCAGCGTGACAGGTGGTGAGCCCATCGCCGCTCTATGCTGTTGGATGCATGTGCATTCTTTAGTCCGTTAGTCGCCCTTTTTGCCCACCAAAGGAAGAGAGGGGGTGTTAGTAATCTTTCACCGCTACACGACACGGGTAATACATAATTAATAAACACATAATACAAAGGTGAGTTTATCTTTATAAGAGCCAACCCAATCTGTGATGATTAAAAGAAATTAAACGGAGCCAGTTACTTTGCCCGTTTGCACACAGATACGACGAGGAACACTTTCGCATAATAATGTATTTTATCAATTTGTTGTACAGTCTTGTCTCTCGTAAGCAAGGTGTCAAACTATTGCGTTCACTGATAGTTTGTTTTAATCTAAGTTTGGCACGGATAGATCGTAGCGTATTTAGTGCTAACTTATCTATCGGTCCGGGGCGCAGGGCGCGAGGCGGGTCGTGACTCCTTTATCTGACTTCACTGACGCAATGCCATCAAAACATACACTCGCTCTCCTTCTGTGCTTCTTTGTGCTGCCCCATAGTCGCCTAGCCGCCGAAAAACTAAAAGCTCCTTCTTTTACTCTTCATTTTCAAACTAGGTAGGTACACATTTCATCGAACCCTTTTGATCGATTTGTATTTGTATTCTAAGATAACGTTGAAAAAATTACTACCTCATATGGGAATCGAACCCACACTAGGGGGGTTACTCTTGAACGCAAACTCAATCTCAATACAATTACAATGCGATTAATATGTATCGATATTGGGATAAGTAAATATAACTCCGGAACGCCATCTTGATAATAATTTGTTCAATCAATTTCCGCGCAATTTAATACCAGTGTGGCGCTATTGTCACTTACAAAAGTGCCATTTTACATTTTTTAGATTTGTGATTGGAAATTGACTAATGCAATTGTGTTTCAAGGGTAAGCTACTGGTGGTTGCGGAGGACGGGGTTCGTATACCGCCTGAGGTAGCCAAATTTGTCAACGTTTAAGTATATTTGAGTGTTATTATTATTAACTCAAAAAGTAACTTCAAATATTACGAATACTGTATTTTACTAGTTCATTTAACCCTACTTGGTGCACGCTAAAGTATTCGATTTACATGATACTAGAGCGGCCCGCCCGCGCCTTCGTCCACGCTAACATAGAAAAAGCGTCATAGTTCAGAAATTTAAAAAAATATATCTACAAATATAAACAAAAACCATCCTTAGTTAACGCTCTATCTTTTAGTGAAAACCGCATAAAAATTCATTGCGTGGTTTAGTAGAATAGTGCGGTGCCACAGACAGAGGAATACAGCGACTTTACTTTATAATATGTAATGATGATGATAATGATACCTAAGTGTTATTTAAACACTAAAAATTGGAAGGGAAGTTGTTGATAGAAATCAGATCATGAAAATATAGGTAAGTGGCCGCCGCCGCCGCCCGCCCATGTCGTCGAAGGGCGGAGGCGCATCGCGAACACATGGCTAGGTACTGAAATGCTTGCGGGGTCGTAGTATTAATTAATAAACTTTTCTTCATAGTAATCTTGCATATATTTAGTTAGAATTTACACTTACAAAACATATAAAATAATAACGTCATGTGATATCCATCCGTGCTCGCGCAGCGGACCGTTCCCTGTCTACTCATCTCAATTGAATCTGTCACTGTAATTTATTTGAAACTTTTAGGGGATCCTGCACGAAATTGTGAAAATTTACGTATTTTTAAGTTACTTGTACTATGCGCTGAATTAGTTAAATACATTAAAAGAACTTACGTAAGTTAGCCTGATCATTGCACAAGGTCGTGGCCTTGTTGAAATTTGAAACAAATTCTTTAAACAATAACAAACAATACCAAAATCTAATGACTCCTAAAAACATTTGTTTTCGAGAACTATCTCAATTTTACGCATGTAACAATAATTCTTACATGAAAACATTTGTATAGATATTCCGCAGGTCACCCCTATCCTAAAAAAAGTATATTTTAATTTTTAAACCGAGCGCGTGATGGTTTTGTACATTTCGCAGATTACAAACATTGCTCTAATCAAATTACTAGGTCTGAAACTTCAAAGCAGAATTGTACAAATTATAAATATCAATATGATTGATTTTGCTTTGAAGTTCATTACGAGACTTATGTCAGTTTTTGCGATCGTGCGGCACCCTGATAAGGTGAGTCCTTTTGAGCGCTTCTCTCTCGTTCTCTCGACAGTACGACGGTACGGGACAGGTATTTTTATACCCGCGAAGCGGCGTGTTTTATAGGTTTTTATAGGTTTTTTGCCTATATAGACTCCATAGGATTTATTGAATTAGCAGGTTCTCTGTAGTACTTCAAAATAAATATTGACATTTAAAATTATGTCGAAAATTTTAAAAAAAATGTAAGATATCATCTGTTTTAGACTTTTATTTGGCCTGTTTTCGGGTTTTTTTATAATCGAGTAAAGCACATCTAATCGCGTAACAAATTAGCAAATTCTTGTAGAACCTGCCAGACTTCATGTGCTGCCAGTGCACCAACATGGCATACACTCCACAGTACACACGCGAGCTGGTCAACCTATCCAAAACTGTCGTTTTTCTCCAATCGATAATAAACCTTACACCCGAGTGACAAAGTTCAAAATGTAATGATGAAAGTTAACGTAGTCAATAAAAAAAATTTTTGTCGTAGGTTGAAGTGCTACCGTCTATACGTGCCTCTGCCTCAACCTTTGTTGAACTTACATATTATCAACCAATTTGTCCAGGATCACCTGTCACGAGCTCGAGTTACGTGCATAAAGCGTAACAGCTCTATAATAATTCAATGACAGTTTTTTTGTGTAGTATTTTATTCTTGAAAACTTCCTTTTCTTTGATGAGAAAGTAGGTGAACGCGTCTCCTTGAATAGAATTAGATGGCACGAAAAATCGGGATGCGGCTGGATAACAATATAGGGCAACGGATAACCTTTGTGGCCGGCACGTCTGTTTCATTTCAACGCCAAAACAAGTCTAAATGCACGTGGCATAAGACTTAAATTTGATCCGCACGTCTAACTCAAAGCCGCAAGGATAAATTAGTTGCAACAATATTAGTCGGGAACTGTAAAACATGTTCAGTTAATTGTAAAACAATCTCCGCGTTGACGCTAATCAGTTGCCAGAGCAAAAAATTAATTAAACGCGTTGCGAGCGGATCAAGTAGTTATCTTCGAGGAAGATAAATAGTCTCCTCGGCGTGACTTTAGCTATAAAGCGTGTCGCACACGCGGCTATTTATCGACGGAAATAAAGGCAGAACACAAATAAAAAAACACGCGAAATAGTTTACACGAATAGACAATACGAATAAATGTCACGGATTGAGAATGCGTTTGTGGGGCGGGCGCGGGCGGGGGGCGGGGAGTGGCTTCATCATTTCTCTAATAAATTGCGATGAGCTGAAAACATATATAAAACAACAACTACTGAATAGTACTACTAGAGCAGTCAGCATTGTACCGCCGCCGGCCGGCCGCCGCCACAGCATAAAGAGTATCCGACCGCGGCGGTACACCGCGCCAGCCCGCAGCGACACTATTTTAATATTGTCCATTACTATTTGTTCACAGTATTCCGTGCGACTATTGGGCGCGTTTTGTTTTCGTTTCGTGTTAAATATAACGCCGAGCCGACCGCCACGCGACGGGCCGCGCCGAGGAATGCTCCACCGCCGTTTTTACATTAAATGCATGTTCAAGTGGGTGTCGCTCGTGACCTGCCTAAAATGTGAATCATGTGATTTGGCACCAACGTTGGTTCCAACGGTACGTCAACGTTGACTGGTTATTTCTGACGCGCATTGTACGCTTGGCAACAACGTAAACAGAAGGTTTGTTTTGCTCTGGACAGCTTCCGATGGCGGAGCTCAGCCTCGATGCTCGCGATGGTAGGTAGCTGTGGCCTTACGATAGCTACGGTGGGCCTACCACGGCTTTACCCAAGCTTCACCAGTCTAAATCCAAATCCAAATCTTCTTTTCATAGATTGCAATAGTGTTTAAGTATTTATTTGCATGGGAATATTTTTATGTAGAGCGCCGCGACTAAGTGAACCCTAATCCCGGTATCACGTGACGAATTTTCAAAAATAAACTTAACACAAACCTTGTACTTTGCGAACACAACAAAAAAACAATGAGCCCCAACAAGCATTTGTGGCAATGATTTTTATTTTTATAGATTTATTTTCAGCCATGGTCGTCCCGCTGCAGGGCAAACGCCTCCCTTCCCTTTTTCTACTTTTCGCTCCACTTGTCCAGCCGTTGAGGAGTCGTGTTCGTGCCGCCATTTCCTTCTAGGCCCGCCGCGACGTCTGCTGGCATTGCGTGGCAATAATATGAGATAATTAAAATAGATATTTCTGTATATGTGCGTTCCATACGCTACGACACGCCAAACGCAAGGCTCTATGTTATTATCACATGGCCATGAAATGAATAAATAAATAAATCGTTTGGCAAACTCACAAAATTTTAACCAAAGTTAAGATTGCGCTTGAAACTAGATTTAGATCAAGATATTTATCTGAAACGAGTTTATTGAATTCGACCGATTGTCATGTTGATTACCTATCTAGACTGTAATCGAAATAGGTGTAACAG
This sequence comes from Scoparia ambigualis, assembly GCA_963921215.1. Classification (NCBI taxonomy): domain Eukaryota; kingdom Metazoa; phylum Arthropoda; class Insecta; order Lepidoptera; family Crambidae; genus Scoparia; species Scoparia ambigualis. The sequence goes on along the minus strand of OY992501.1, from coordinate 44,607,565 downwards.
TGTACTTCCCGCAACCGCCTGGAAGTCTCCTTCCATCTCTATTACCTTAACGAATTTAAGTCTAACACTGTGCGTTTCGATAAAACTTCTTATAATGATCTGTAGTTCTATAGAACCAGCTTACGGCGTCCCCATTCTTGGAACCTTACGTCTTGGAACCTTCTAGAGCCGAGCTTTCTCTTGAACGCATTCTGCGTTGCCGTTCCGCAATTCCGTTGGGGATTCGGTGTTGTGGATGTCTATGGGTGGCGGTGATTGCTTTCTATCAGGTAATTGGTTCGTTTATTTCTTACAAAATACAAATAGTAACTTAATGCATTTAAAACTTTCTGCACATTTTCGAACATGATGAGAATGTACGTACACAGTCTTTAAATCCCATTGACTAACACTTAACTAGAAGTGTAGCGCTCTTTTCCGTTTTACAACAGTTCCGCTTCGAAAACATTTAGGTATGTAAAAAATATATTTTGAACGTACTATCTATATATACTAACGCGCCCCGCTTCACTGTTAAGTCAATAGTACTCCTTGAGATCTTCTTCTTACTGTTAAAGCGCTCGGAAAAGCCAGCCTTATAATGCGAGACCGACCACTTCGCGGGAATTAATTGCTTCTAAGAAACAACCAGCTAGCTTTAATAAGACTTACTTTGTTCTTTAGCCGTTGTAAAGTTTCTTATTAAAATTCAAACAAGCTTGGCATTTTAAAACATACCTATTACATCTAGGATAGAGACATTGTCTGTAATTGAAATGCATTTCTGATAGTGTTGTTAATTATAGATTGGCGTGAGGCGTTGCGTGCTCGCTGCTCACGCTCGCGAAGGATTAAACATGTAACGCGGCGTGTGCTCCACCAGGGCAGTGCCGGGGCAGTGGTAGGACAGCGCCAGGGCATAGCCAGGGCTTAGACAGGGACGCGCATCCAAGCAATTATGTGAATAGTTCGTATGAGTCACGCACGGCGCGGTGAGCGTCACGTCGGTTGTCACGTGGTGTCACGCGGCTCGGCACAGCGCAAGAACTACACTGCGGCCAAATTCGATAAAGAATGAAACAGTAAAACAGTGGCACTAGTAGTAGGTAGGTACTTACGTTGTGAATTAGAAACAAATTATTTGTTTCTAATCATTCTTCATCGAACTTGGCTCTAGTATAGGCAAAAGACAGAAAATTTTTGTTATTATTTGTCGGTTATCTAACTGTCGGTTAGAGATTTTAAGGCAAACAAAGATTAAAACATTTGAAGAGAGAGAGAGGCATTGTAGCCAAAGCCTACTACGTTATCCGGCTGGAATGGCAATAATTTGTAGACCTTTTTCCAAGCTTTTTTTTACAAGCTTTTATTTGACTACTAGTAGTAGTAAAATTGTGTGACGACGTTATAAGTTGATCGTAAAAGTTTATTTTTTTTCTTTTTAACGCATTTCAATAAAAGCTTGTTTTATAAAAAGGTTTTTTTTTTAAAATTTTTAGTTTCACTTGTCCCGATGTTTGTCTGTAATCAAATCTTGCATGTTAAATTTGATCCACTTCCCGTTAACCGATTGAGCTAAAATTTTGCATGCATGTGTAAATTGGATGATAATGCAAAATTATAATGACATGAAGCTGATCTGATGGTGGAACCGGAAGTTGGCCATTGGAACTATATAGTTAAGCAACACAACCCCTTCGAGTTTGGACTCGTTTGATCCGTCTTGACGAGTACTTTGGTGCTTGATAGTAACTAGGGTCTGATGATGGAGCTGGAAGATGGCTATAGGAACTCGGTATTTAAACGACATAACCCCATTGTGTTTAGGCTCGTTTAATTCGCCTTGACGAGTACTTTGGTGCTAGATGGTAACCTTGGTCTGATAATGGAGCTGGAAGGTGGCCATAGGAACTCAGTAATTTAGCGACACAACTGCGTCGAGTTTTATTTATCTTGAATATGCGACCCCATCTTTGGGAAAATAAGTTCGTTCGCTCGTTTGTTCCGTTTGTCATGAATGTGGATTCTGTCTTTAGTTAGAAGGATTAGATGGATGACCCAATGTCAATGTGAGCACGTGTCGATGGCTTAATGGTACTGAAGCCCTTATCCCCCTACAATAAGTGCTCAAAACAACACATTGTGAGCGTACTACGGGCTTCATAGCGAAAAACACTGCTACGCGCTACGAACTACGCCGTAGTCAATCTCGCATCAAAAATACTAAAAAGTTAAAAGAAAATTTAAAATAAAAAAGTTTTTAAAAACAAGCTTTTATTACTTGTTAATATAAATAACTAAAAAGTTACAAAATAAAACATTTTGATGGAACATTAAAGAACATTTAGCAAATTACACCTTTATTATTTTTCATTCACAATATAACACGCTTTTATTTATAAAAAAATGGGTCTGTGATAAAAACGCAAAGGTGTAAAGTTTTAATAAAAATATACAAATTAGGTATGTACATATACCTACTTAGGGTATGTACGATATGGGATTATTGTGGCGTAGACGAAGAAGGTTAATTATCGTTGAAGGTTGCAATGTGTACTACTATATAATGGTATTTTTCTTATCTGGTTTAAATTATTTTTAACTTTTTAGTTATTTTTAATATCAAGTAGGTAATAAAAGCTTGTTTTTAAAATGTTTTTTACCTTATAATTTTATTGTAATACGAAACACGGATTTCGACGGTTGTTGTCTACAACAAACAATTAATACAGAAACCAATAACATTTTGACCTAAACTCTCGTTCTATATGGTGCCCCTAAACATCACGGCCGTGTGTTTCTACATTTTGTTATTTCAGTAAAAGTTTGTTATTTATATTAAAAGTGAGTGTTTTTTTACCAAATGAGAGTTGCCAACCGAGGTCTAATTTGCCTGCCTCAGCCTCACGCTGCTAGTATCAGAATTACCGTGGTTTTGGCTCAGATTGGGCCCTTCGAAAAATATAATGGTGGTTATACTTTTCTTAAAAATATTTTCTTGGGCAGACAGACAGACAGAGGCGATTATTCAAATGAATGGCTTCCACAACGGCAGGGCTGCTCCCCTCAATTAAACTGAAATGTGAACAGAACCGGTTCCATACCAGACTTTTATAGTGTATAGAGGGGAAGGGAAGTAGTGGTATTTTAATGCCATTTTCGTAATCATCTCTTAAAATGTAAAGTAAAGCTAAAAAAAGTTAAATAAATATCTATAAAACACTCTGTTACATGGGTTTACAAATGAGTATGAAATATTTTGTACATGTGTCCAAGGTAACTTAAAACGGGGGGTGAAGAAAACCTTCTCTATTTTTCTAAAACGCGGTAAGTATAGATGCTGCTGTCTCACACACGTTACACGATAAACAAGATGCAAACACCATCACAAAACCGAAATTGTATTAAATACCCATGAAAGGATTGAGAATTGGAAAGATGTTTCTGGAAAACCGAGCTTAACTTCGGCTGTCGTGGTCGTATACGATGCGGGCTAATTTAATCAACCTTGTTTACTTCTACTATACAATATTTATAATTTCCTTATAGTACAGAAATAGGTATGGTATGTACGGGTAAGTGTGTTTTAAAGTAAATTTGAAGTGTATCATTGTATATGACTTTAAACTATCGCGTTGCATTGCATTAAAAATGTTTTAACGGGACCTACGGGGACGGGCTTGTGACCACAGCCGCAGCATCGCGCGGATGAAACGTCAAGCAGTAAGTAGATTATACTTACTTACAAAATTAATTGTGTTAGGTCGCGTTAAAACAGTTTTAATGTATCATTGTTAGTAGCAGGCTCTGTGTAGTGGCATGGAAAATTCTCTGATTCCCCGGGTCATTTAAAATGCAATGCAAGCATTTACGACTTATTAGTGGTAGTACTATCAGTTATTCTGTGTTATTAGCTTCAAAGGATTCGTCGGATTCTAGACAATGAGGACCGCAAAAGCAAAACCTTGCCACAGTCCAATGTCTGCGATATTTCCATTTGAATTGCACCGCCGTACGTCCAATCGAGTGGTTTAGCTACTCGTATTATAGGGATAAGTTTGCGTACCTGCGTTTCTACTAGTGTAATGAAAACATGAGAATATGCATGCTCGTACCTCATACCACCCAGAGTACCGGACCCCTTACCTACCTATATCTACCGAGTACTTGAAATCGAATGCCGTTTGATCATAGTAATTACCCGAAAACGTCTGTCAACTGTTCTTGCCACCAAAAAATTGCGAGTTCTTCTTAGTTTGCCACATTTATTTGCATTTTAAAGAGGTATTGAGAATAACACAAAATTTAAGAAATTATTAAATTACAAAAGATAAATCGTTACAGCACATTAGGTTCTTTAGGGTTTTCGATGCATCGATGTGGCAAACTATAGAACTTGCGATTTATGTGCAAGAACAATCGACAAATGTTTTCGGGCTATTAATGTTTATCTAACATTCGAATCTAAGTATCAAATCGCAGAGTGCCTACCCAGCCGTCAGCTGTTTCCCCTAACGAGTAGAGTTAGAAGTCTGACGTCATTGCAGCGATGAAATTGCCAAAACGCGTAGAGGTACCACTTACGCCTGCACAGGACAAGCCCGCTTGGCCCACTCACTTGTTCGAGTTGTTCGCTTGAGTTGGTTCGCGTCTTTTGTCAGCGCAAATAGTATCCGAAGCACTCCACCCGCGGCGAAGAGCCCTCTAAGGCGGAGCAGCCCTCCGACCATTTTGAACACTCCAACATGTATTTTAAATTTATTTATTTTGCGTTGCGTTTACATCATATAATGTTTGCAGTGAATACTAAAATGCGAACCTATCGACCTACTCAACCGTCTTCCTCGTCGTCTTCGTGAATCTTCCGGATGACGAATTCAATAGACCACAGCAGCGTCCATGATGTGAGAAATGCTCTGTATCTCTCCGCAAGAGCCAGTGCGGATCCGTAACAACGTAGGTACAATGAACGCTCAGCAATTTTATTGGTATTTGCATTGACTGTTTAATGAATTTGACAAATAAAAAGAAATAAGTATTTGTCACATTTATGATATTATTATTTACTACATACTTACTTATAAATAAATAAAATGCAGATAACACTCGTAGTAGCGACAGATTAGTCAGTGGCACCGGTAAGCTCGCGCAGGAATGTCCGCCAAATGAGGTTCGCGTGGCTGTTTGTTCTGAAAATCTGAATATCTAAACCCCTCTCCCCCCGCCCCGCCCCCGCCCCCCGTGCAGTGAACCGGCCGCGCAATCAGCTGTTGCGAATGCGAACCCTCTCCCGCAGTCGCAAAAATAGGACCACTTCATTTATGAATGGTGAACGGATGAATTACGGGAAAACATCGCGTCAACTCCCTTTTCCGTCAAGCTACGTCTCTGAAATACGCGCTGTTACGTACGAAGCCTTCGCGCCTCTGTTGCGAGTATTAGCATGTACGACTCCTTACGGACAAGGAAAACGATGTTAATAAGTTAATTTGGTAATGTCAAGGCAAATCAGACGGGTGCCGTGTGCCGCGCGATGACGTGGCGTGGTGCATTAGCCGATTCCTCGGCGACGGCGGTGTCGTGGCGTAACCCCCTCTCCCCCTCGCCCCCTACCAGTGACCTCGGATCCCGCAGACGAAGGACGACATGATAACTTGTATGTTATACTCACAAATTCAGGTACTAATATAAGTAATCTTTGTACCTAAAGAGCTGAAATAAATGGGTACTTTCGTTATAAATGCCGATATGGGAACATTTTATTAAAACCAAGACATTATCTGTGAGTGTAATGAACAGTGTGCCCGGGAGATGCAGACACGGCGGCGGGCGGCGCGGCGGCGCGGCGGCGCGGGGCCATCCCCAATCTGTGCTAACGCGTTTTATTACTTTCGGACGAACATTCAATGTGAAGGAACAAACAGGTACTTTCGAATTTATAATAGCAGCAGCGTCCCTCTCGGCTGCGTTCGTAACAAAAAAATTTTGCGCGGTCGTAAAAAAAGATAATATGGCAAGGTTCCGGCGACGTGGGTCGGTGCGGCGCCGGAACTGCCTAATGGCAATCCATGCCTTCTCCATATCGATTAGGCGGGCGGCTGGCTGCCGCGGCTGCCACAATTGACTTTTTGCGCCGTCAGCTTTCCGCCTGATATGCTTTTCGCACAACGCATTCGAATTCGGAAACGTCGTCGATGGATAGTCACACTCTATTACCGGCTTAATAACATATCTATCGGTTGATTTGCCTACTAACGCTACCAACATACAAATGTAAAATACTCACTCTAACTTTTAGGAAAAAAACGAGATTTTTGTGTGACAGTGTTGCTTAATAACACTACTTATGGTCACGCAACTCACTTATGGTGTTGTTTGAGACTTCTAATTTCTCCAATCCTCAGCCAGGCTAGCTTTCAGAAAGTTGATATCCTTCAGCAGCCTGGTGACATCGACGTGGTCGAATGTGACGGGGGGGGGGGGGGGACGGGGGGGGGGCAGCTTGTGAAGCTCCTTCGCCACGAACGAAGGTACGTCGTTCGGGTTGGTCTCCTTCAGCAGGCTGATGATGTCCTGGAGACTCCTTTCTGTTCCATCCCTCCGTCGAGATGGATCTGGTTGGTTTTGCCGACGGTCTGGTAGAGCAGCGCCTTGCCACTGCAAATCTCGTCCTCCTTAAAGTTGTATTAGCAGATCTGCAGGATGCTGACCTCGTCCATGGTGTCGATAGCGTTTTGAATAAACGCCAACAGCTCGTTGACTACGAGTTACGAACTCATAGTCAAAACACGTGTAGCGGGTATTGCCACGCAAATCGCGAATTAAAAATTCTTACTGCACAATGGAGCGTGTCCGTTTCCAAGCGCGCATCGCACTGCACTTTTAATAAATAATTACACATAGCACATTGTGCAACATACATGTTCGCTATACTAGTACCTATGTCGAATTACCGGCGAGCACATCGATACCGTCGCATAGTTATCTCTGTAAAGAAAAAAGTACCTATTCGCACCCAACCCACCCACTCCGGTAAGAAGAACAATAACAACCCGACAGCCGAGGGGGCGCCGGGACAGTCCGAGTGATCAACTTTAAGGAGGTCACACTCTTACCTCCCCGGCCCCCCCCCTCTCCCCCCTAAAATCCGGCCCCCGGCCCTCGCAGCACGACAAGTTCGCATGCATCGACTAGTGGAAACGTCGATTTATCTTTGACGTTTCCGAAGAATAACGTCATATCTGCAATAGAGTTGTAATGCACATATGACGCTATTCTTCTCGACCGTCGCTTTATCCGATGTAGGTACCTACTTAATTTACTTCGAGTCTAGCCTACTCGGTAATGGTAATCTGCAAAGTCCTACACGTCCAATCATCTACATTATTGCAGCTCTCTTAAGCTGATCTGGATTAATTTAGTAAAGTTTTGTGTAAACGCTATATCACGAAAGGGCCACGCGCGCGCTCGGCGTGACTTAATTATGGCAATGTCGCTGCGTATAGTTGCAAGTAATCAAATATTACAAATCAAACTAGGTTGCAGAATCAAGTTATTATTTGCGTTAAAAATGCTCAAATGAGCTCAAAGATAATGAAACGTTAAAAAAATTGCCGCCCGGATTGCGGAGGACGTGGGTTCGATTTCCACCTCAGGTAGACATTTTTTATGTAGTTTGATTTTTTTATTTGTTATGTATATGGTACACCATCGACAGTATAATTTTACATAGCTTTTATACACTTCTAAAAAAGCACTTTTTAAAATATTAATTTAGAGGTGTGTTACAGCATTAAAAATTAAGTTGCAACCATTATAAAACAATGTTATAAACTTAAACTTTTAAACTGTTTAAGAAATATAAACTAATTGTACATAAGGGAGTAAATCAAATATTACCACACAACAAGCGCTCGGTGTCATTTAATAAGCATATCAATATGTATCTTGGGTATCCAAATCGTTATAAGTTAGCTTTGTAACAATACGCTAGATTGCGTGGTCAGGTCACAATAAAGCTTATCTTTGTGCCGCTACGAATTCGGGAAACATAAATCCCGTAAAGATACGACCGACACGGGCGAGCACCGCGAACAAAATTAAACGAGCTATTTCGATGACAGTCTTATTTTTAGTTCAACAACTACTTAGTTGTATTTAAAGCTTGCAGGTATGTAGATACTAGTATAGGACAAAATAGAGTATGGTCACTCAACATATTCTGTACCGAGAGAGGCGCTGGATAGAGGCGTAAAATACCAAGTGCCCGCCAGAAAACCAGCGTTTTTGCGATACGCTTTGTTCGCAACAACACAAGCTGAGGCGGGATCCCGATTGACTTGCGTTAAGTTTGTTACTTTTTATTTTATTTTTTTGTCAATAGAACTTTTTTTCTTTCTTTCTCTCTCTCTCTCTCTTTCTCTCTCAATTATGTGCACCGGGCGTATAGCGCACGGCTAGGCCGGAACCCGGAAGAAGGCACGTGGCGGTGCGCAATCTAGGTCGCTGGGAAACAGCGGCGGTCTCGCGACGGGCCCGCGCCGGCCCGCTACCGCAACGCTGGTGGTTCTCGAGAGAGTAATAAAACTTGTTTATTTGTCATTTTTGCTAGTCTTCATGTGAGGCAATTTTAACCGATTTCGTAGATTGTAATTTATAAAGATAACTAGCCCGCGAATACGCTCGCGTTAATTCTTTGTAGGAAAAAATAGCCTATAACCGTCTCCCAAAAAATCATCAAAATCGGTTTAGCAGTTAAAGAGTGAAAGCTTAACACACAAACAAACTCATTAGAATTGGGTACCTACTTAATGGTTTAAATGATGCCAATCGCTGTGCATGAACGTCACTGGCCGTTGGCCTTGACATAGCCAAGACTTTTGATCGGGCCAGGCATAAAGCTGTTCTCTCCAAACTCCCGGCATACGGTTTGCCCGCTAATTTCTGTACCTGGATCGCTGGCTTCCTGCACGAGCGTAAAATCCGTGTCCTCTTGGATAGATTTGCTTTGCGGTTCATGTCAGTGAACGCTGGTGTTCCTCAAGGCTCCATTCCATTCCCCACGCTGTTCCTTCTGCATATCAATGACATGCTTCTTCTTGGAAACATTCATTGCTTAGTAGATAATAGCACAATGCATGGGGGATATAACGGTCACCCATCGGCCGGGCGGGTAGAAACCGAAATGAAGCGAGCAAATCTTGTCATTGAGCTCAATCGGGTGTTGGACTTCATTTCTAAATGGGGCTTCGATAATTCGGTTTAGTTCAATGCCAAGAAAACACAGGTGTGCGCGTTCGCAGCGAAAAAGTCGCCATTCCTTCCCCTTCCCTCTCTTTAGGAGGTACATCTCTAGGCCTGCAGAGCAGTATTAACATGCTCGGTATGAATATCCGCTGCAATCTGAACCAAAAAGACAACATCGACTGTGATTAAAAATGCCTCACGTAAACTCGGTGTCCTGAACAAGGTGCAGCGATTCTTTACGCCTGATCAGTTGTGTCTATTATACAAGACAAAGGTGCGGTTGGTGCGGTATTGCTCTCACCTTTGGGACCGCTCTACAAAGTACGTTCTCAATGCCATGGACAGATTGCAACGCCGCTCTGTGCGTATCGGCAATGCAGAGGTCACTAACACTCTCGAGCCTTTGCAATTGCGTAGAAATGCGGTTTACTAACGTCACTTGGCATTTTCTATCGTCTATACCTTGGCGAGTGCTCTGAGGAAATCTTTGACTTCATCCCTCCTTCTCCCTACCTCCATAGGAGTACGCGTGCTGCTCTCCGGAGTCACCAATTTACAGTCTCTATTTCAATAATAATTTAATCTAATTTATATTCCATCACGCACAAAGAAATTTGGTGATTCGTTTCTTTGTCGCACCTCCGAAAGATGGAATAGTCTACCAGCATACGTATTCCCTCCTACCTATGACATAGGGTCATAGGTAGAGTGAGGGTGACTGATGCTACGTCTTTTACGCTGCACCAGTTGTCCTCGAGCCTGGACTTCACTTCCGCACTTACCATCAGGTGGAGTGGGGTCATTTGCCGGGCTAATTATATAAAAAAAAGTTTCTTCCAACTGATCTAGACAAGTTTTAAACGCTTACTTACCCCCCCCCCCCCCCCCCATATTGGTCGTAAGCGCGCGTGCTGCTGTATTTCTTGGTAATTGTCACAGTACATACACATCAGTGTACGACAAATTACGAATACATAGAGGGTGAGCGTTTGCTAATTGTCTAGGCCTTGTCTAAGTCTTTTGTATCTAGGCTATGTACAGTAATAAAATTATCTTAAATTATCTTATCTTGTGCCAGCGATGGCGGGAGCGCAGCGCAGGTGTGGTATGGCGTGGCGACACGCGACGCTCGTGCGCTATGGGTCATTACTGCCCGGTGGCGGCGGTAAGGCGAGCGGCCACGATAATGGCGGCTTGTGCAAGCTGACACCGCGGCCGACACCTTCGCACCGGAATCACAATCCCTATCAAATAGACACCTGAGACGTAGCACACTATAAAGACGTGGTGTCTCGATCACATAAAAACAAAAAGTACTTAATGGCATTACTACTTAAGTTTGTACGCATTTCTTTTGGTAGTTTGCGAGCTGAGTGTCAACAAGACAAAGAGCTCCTTCGAAAATGGTTTTTTCTTCTAAAACACGTATACTTACGTCAAATGTAAGTACATGTCAACACTGTCACTTTTCCCCTACGTTTTAGCCTCGAGTTTTAGCACAGTCTATAGTTTTTAACACTGTGGTTTTAGTATGGAATTGTGTAAGTTGGTACCTGTATAGTTTTTATATGTGAAAGAAGAGTGTAGTGCGATTCAAACTGCTCGGCGACTGTGAAGTTAGCTGCGAACGCAACGGAAAGAACCATTGAGGTGGAACTAGAGACGCACCGCGAAGCAAATTATTGCGCACTAATTTGCGGCGGTTATGTCCAACATCGGAGGTCTTACTTAGGTCACAATCACTGCAGCGTTTGCGGCTCATTGGCCGCAACTCAGTGCGCAAAAATTTGCTACGGCCGTCTTGTCTAGTTATAATACATCAATGAAAAGAACGCGCACATCTAACGGATTGGTTGATAATCGACAGTCGACACACATATTTTGTGCCCGAGACGAGACTCGCCTCACTGCCTGCACACCTGAATCGAAGTTTTCATTGCACTATAACTTACGTCTGTCGTCAGCCAACACCGAATGAAGACAGAAACGACGAGAGGAAGAAACATCTTTTCTTAAGAACGTAAGTTTTTACAAGAAAAAAATTGTAAAATATTAATGTTTGACCAATAACTACACTATAAAAAAATACCTTGACCTTATATACCGACTAGCTAGGCTACCTACCGCACCGTGTAAACGATATTACAAAGATCCCTAATTATTTTGTTCATTAGAGAAATTCCAGTTGCAAGTTGAAAACAAACATATAGCTACCTAGCGAGCAATTAACTCTGCTATCTATCGCCCTCGCGCGGTATTGTCCCGACTCTCCCCTCCCGTGCCTCCCCGTGCTGTATGAGCTGTATCCATGACTGAGCTAACAACGCAAGCGCCTCGCGAAATTTAGTTTCCTTATTACAACAATATATAAAATAAATATATAATAGCCGTATCGCGTAGCAATGAAAGAATACTACCACCCCCTTTCTTCCCTTGGGTGTCGTATAAGGCGACTAACGGACTAGAGACTGCACATACATCCAACAGCATAGAGCGGCGATGGGCTCACCACCTGTCACGCTGAGCACATGTGCAGTCGCTATTTGGTGAAAAGTGGACTATGGCAGAGAACTGCTTTTGCAGTCCTCGTTGCCTAGTCTCTGACTAACCCTTCGGCGATAATAGTCGTGATTATATTAAAAGATGGATGTACCTATATTATTTGTTGTATTGAGGAGCTCGATGGCGCAGCAGCTAGCGCGTTCGGCTTGCGATCTTGCTCGCTAAGCAACTCAGTCAGTACACCCTCACTGGTGGGACGGGTTTCATACAAAAAAAACCATTATTCTTTCTCAATCTAGTAGGCTAAACAATCTATAGACAGGTTATTAATGTCAGGCGTAAGTGTACGAGTAGGCTTAACAATCAATATATAGGTTATTAAGGTCGGGCGTAAGTCCATGAGTAGGCTAAACGATCTATAGATAGGGTTATTGATTTTGGGAGTAAAAGAATACTACCATAGACAAACCCTCTCTTCATTGGGTGTTGTAAAAGGCGACTAACGGACTAAAAACTACATACATCCAACAGCATAGAGTGGTAATGGGCTCACTGCCTAACGCTTATCACATGTGCAGCTATGCGATTCTCTAAGCGACACATAGACGCTGCGCGCATGGCTGCGATCTGCTGTCTCTTTGCAATTCTATGAATATGAAAGAGACAAAGTCATTTCTCAGCGCTGCGGCAGCCGCAGCTATCAAGGCTTTAGCTTAGAGAATCGCAGGGCAGTTGTTTTTTAGTGAAACGCGGACTTAAGCAGTGGGCTGCTTCTGCGGTCCTCGTTGCCTAGTCTCTAACTAACCTTTTGGGGATAATAGCACAGAATATAGTATACCGTATAGTAGTATATGTATGAAAGAAATGCACTATGCTGCGTTCGTTTGGCTTACGCTACGCTACGCCGCGCGCCGTATCGCTCCGAGCCGCAGTGTGTCACACACTCACAGGGGCGTCCTTTACTACAGTTATCTATTTTTGCTGTCACCTACTTTCGTATCTCGTATCTCACATAGTAGGTATTTTAAATTATGTTTGGATGAATTTATAAAATCTTGTAGATACCGTGCCTCCTGATAATATGATAAGTGATTGTTTTTGATAAGCCAGCGCGTCGACATAACGTGGCCTGCGTTGGTATAAACGCTAAACGGATACTTTGTTAGGGCTTTGTTGAATTGTTATTTTGGTTGACTAGTGTTTATCTGTCTTGGGCTGGGTTTAACGATAGAGCGACGCGACGGTTGGCAGACGTGATTTTTTAAATAAAGTATTGTATATTAATTTAATTTATTTTGGAACCTAGCCTGATCGAACAATTAGATTCATACAAATAAGGGCAGAATATATGTATATTTAATATAAAAAATACTGACTTTAAATCACAATAATTCAGCTAAATAAACGTTTTTTAAAAATGTTTTCAACAAACTATTTAGATCACTGTGTTTTACTTTAGATGGAAAGTTTTTATCAAAATTGGCTTGGTTTTTAAAATTACGACTTGAAATTTTGTATGGGAAACCGAAATGCGTAAATCCTCTTAAGAAAAAATGTTGTTATTAAGATTACAAAGACATAAACTGTAAAATACATAAAATATTTTTGTCGATGTTTTTATTATTTTGAAATATTTCCCATCACAATTACGCAAATATGCCTTATTAACGTGGTGCGGAAAGACAAAATGTTTCTCATAAAATCTCGACTTTACATTTTTCCTTGTATCTCCAAAACTATTGGGCCTAACTAAAGGCGATTCTTGTGGTATATATACTTCATAATATAACTAATATTTTGATAGAAATTAAAAAAATAAGTTAAAATTTAGTAACTTATTAACCCTTAAAGCAAGAAGGTGATGTGGGCAAATAGTGCTCATGCCGCACCCATGGCAAATTTGACATTTCTGTTGCCGCTTGGAACGTGTTAACAATGTTATCGTACACATAAATTCACGATATAGTAAGAATCAAGCGGCATTTCAATACCAAAAAAAGAAAACTTCATTTGATAGACTTGAATAGAGGCAAAATATTATTTACAGCTTTAATATATATAGGTACGTACTTACATAATTCATACCTAACTAAGTGCATGTAAACCACAGGGCAGTTTCCCGTGGCAGCAAGCATTTAAACAGTTTAACCTTCACCCGCTATAATCTATATCTGTGTTCAGCCATAGAATACATAAGTACAGCCGCATTTAACATTTCTCTGGGTTGTAAACTTCTAATAAGTAGGTATAAAGATTCTAGTGCCCATATTTTCTCCACAACTAAAAGACGCGCTTAAGGAGATACGAGAGGATTTTTTGTGCTATTCAAAAGTGCCAATCGATAAGGTTATTTGTATAAGAAACTTTACTTAGATACACATAGGTATTAATAGGTAAGTACCATAAATATTACTAAAATTAGTTCCTTGCTAGCTTGCAATAAGTAAAATAGGTATAACTACTACTAATACTTACTACACTCACCTTTTAATAGAGGACATTTTGACAGTTCTACACAATGAACAAAACATTTTTTTTAAATATTTTTTGTAAACTGATCGTGGTGGGATGGTTAATGCTACTTCTTCCCGCAAAAAATTAACGCGAGCCAAGCCGCGGGCAAAAGCTAGTTGCAAATAAATAAAGTGCGTGCGCCATTAAATGATCAAATTGTTAATATCTAAACAATTAAACACAAATTTAAAAGTGCTCTCGTTAAGTCAGCGCTGAAGTAAACCTTATCAATACCTACAGTTAGTTTTGGGTAGATTACATTGATAATTGGATAGATAAATCATTTCGATATTTTGATAATGCCTACAAAGAACCGAAGTTTCTTGTTTATTATTAACCAAGTATATTTTGTACCTTACCTTACCTTGTTTTGTACTAACCTTGTATATTTTGTGTAACCGTATAAGTAGCGGTGTATTGTGAGCACGTAAACTTGGGCTGGGTGGGTCAACGACGAAGACCGCACCGAGTAGGTACCTACCGATCAGTTTAAAGTTAGTGAATAGTCTCAGAAAATAATTTTCATTATTTCCGAACATGTTGTCCATAACATTTGTTGCCCGCCTTCATTTGGTTTTACTTGATAATAATAAAATTAGATCTACATAACCATAAACGCTCTGTAGTGCACTGAATAAATAGGTATCTTAAAATATTTTTCACTCCTCTTGCTCAAAAAGACCGTCATTGTAGCGGTCTAGAGCGGGGCTAAAGTAGCTTTTCTTGCTCTAGGGGAAAAAGTATTTTTTTTTGAAATTTTTGTCTGTCACATAACAATAAGCCTACAAAAACGAAAAAGTATTTAGTGTTATGTAGAATAATCATGAATAAAGACTCGACTGTTTACTGTTTACTTAGATCAACAACTTCTTTGAGATAGTTATTATTAAAGTTTATGGTAAAATTAGTAATCATTTGAATCTATGGACATCACAGACAACGCTTCAGCAAGAAAAAACTGCACAGTCTGCACATGTGCTTAGGTGGTGAGCCTTTAGCCCGTTAGTCGCTTTTACGACACCCAAGAGAAGAGACGGGTAGGTAGTATTATTTTGATGAGCCCATCGCCGCTCTATGCTGTTGTATGTATGTGCAGTCGTTAGTCCATTAGTCGCCTTTTACGAGACCCAAGGGAAGGGAGGGGTTGGTAGTATTATTTTGATGAGCCCATCGCCGCTCTATGCTGTTGGATGTGTGAGCAGTCTTTAGTCCATTAGTCGCCTTTTACGACACCGAAGAGAAGAGAGGGGTTGGTAGTATTATTTTGATGAGCCCATCGCCGCTCTATGCTGTTGGATGTATGTGCAGTCTTTAGTCCATTAGTCCCCTTTTACGACATCGAAGAAAAGTGAAGGGTTGGTAATATTATTTTGATGAGCCCATCGCCGCTCTATGCTGTTGGATGTATGTGCAGTCTTTAGTCCGTTAGTCCCCTTTTACGACATCGAAGAGCGACGATGGGCTCAACAAAATAATACTACTAACCCCTCTCTTCCCTTGCGTGTCGTAAAAGCGACTAACGGGTTAAAGGCTCACCACCTAAGCACATGTGCAGACTGTGCAGTTTTTTCTTGCTGAAGCGTGGTCTGTGTTGTTCATAGATTCAAATGATTACTAATTTTACCATAAACTTTAATAATAACTATCTCAAAAAAGTGGTTGATCTATGTAAACAGTAATAAGTCGAGTCTTTATGCATGACTATTCTACATAAGACTAAATACTTTTTCGTTTTTGTAGGCTCATTGTCATGTGACAGACAAAAATTTAAAAAAATTTTTTTTTCCCTAGAGCATGAAAAGCTATTTTAGCCCCGCTCTAGAACGCTACAATGACGGTCTTTTTAAGCAAGAGGAGTGAAAAAGTAATTTGGACTAATTATCCCACTATACTGCTTATACTCCAGAAAACTCACGCAGAATCCAAATCAGAATCAGAAGTAGGTAGGTACGATCTATTGCGTAAAACAGTAAAACACACTACCACCCTACATAGTCTTCGTAAACCCTTCCCGACTTTTCGTATCGCTTCTCTCCTCAGCTTCCGGAGCCGGACACCTTACCTTAATAATAATATAAGTGAAATGAACATTTGATGTTCTTTTTACTTATATATACATAAGTAAAAAGAACATCAAATGTTCATTTTCGAGATTCAGTTGGGCAGAAACAATCCATACAAACAAACATGCATGCATATAAACAATGAATACTCTATCTGACGTGCAGTGTAACAAGAAGTGGTGAAACGGACTCTACAACTTTCCAAAAACGTTTCTTTAAAAATTCATACTTACTTACATTTATACATACATACACACATACATCATTCCCATTTCCCGGAGGGATAGGCGAAGTCCACAGCTTTCCATTTACTACGATCCTGTGAGTCTGACACACTTATTTTGCTTCATTATGATAAATACATCGTGTCGTGCGCTACCGTCGCTCGGCGCGGTTAAACAATATGGTTATTCTATAGACTTGATATAATAGAACAGTCGTAAACGCAGCCACCTAAGCTGTTTTGTTGTTTATCCAATTGTGATACTGACGGCCGGTCGCCGCCCCGCGTGCCGTAATAGAGGAGCGCTGTGGCCGTCGCGCGGCTGTGTCCAAGGTCAATTATTTCACTAATGCAGGCATACGTAGTACGCACCGATAGCGGCCGGTTTTTTCTGTTGTGATCTCCACTCCCTCAACCGTAATTACTTGCAATTATGTCATACGGCGCGGCGTGAGCAAGTGGCGCCGCGGCGCGAGCGCACGCGCAAGCTGTCACGTGCTCGCGCCTGCTGCACCGACACGCCACCCCGCCCGCGCTTCTGCGCCGACGCGCGCCCGCCAATCACGTGCGCCGCCGCTACGCAGGCGAGCAGTGCGCACATGTGACCGGCCCTTACTTTATCATATCATACTTTTAATTCAAATACATAGTATCAAAATGTTGGTTTTAATATCACTCGTTTGAATTAGTCTACTTTTATTTTTCTGTATTAAAGTAGTGATTAAGAAACTTTATCATAAAAAGTGATAATGAACCGACACGGTAAGTTCGTAAAAATCAGAGTTGTAAGTTTCCATAATAATAAACTCGGCCAATCGCGATAATCACCGCGCCGCGCGCCTTCGCGGCGGTGCTGTGAAACGACTCAGACAGTGAGCTGTCAGTGTCAGCACGACTTTACTTTCATCTTATCACGATAGATGGCGCTAGGGAGCGGCCAGCTGCGACAACAACGTTTAGTAGGTCAATAGGCTTACTATGACGCGATGACGTTTTGGTGTAGCGCTAACAATGGACAATAATAGATTTACGAGTCTCGATTGCTCTTTGATTATTAATAATAAAGGGGTTTTAAATTATTCATTACAAACACTTACGTTCTGTTTAAGTATTCCTCATTATGTTTTGTTGTACGTAGGCAGGTAGGCTATTAAAGAACAATATTTTTATAGACATTTATTAATCATTTGTTCCTATGTGTTATGATGATTTACTAAAACATAATTTATGTGCTCGATTTTAACTTGACAGTTTGACACACAAGTTAAAGTACCGTTCATTTTTGATACGCTTTGCATATAAATTAACATTTGATTACACGTTTTTGATATTACGAATTAGGGAGGAGCACAGGGCTATGGGGTCTGTGAGCAAAGGTAATAAGAAATATTATGAGATAATTCAGTACATAAAATATACTTACATGAGTGGGTACATTGAGGTAAACATAATAACTCAATGAGTAGGTATTAATTAAAACTTAATATTATACTTAAGTAAACTCTCTATTTATTTGTTTTATAACTTATGAGCCTGCCTATTACACCTCGAATGTGATTTTTGAGTAAAATGCTTATTTTCGCATTTTGTAGTAATTTTGCAGTTGTATTTCTCGTTTTTATCGAAGTAGTATAATAAATTTGTGCATAATATTACAAATCTCCATTCTGGAAGCATAAGTTGAATTCGGACGGCCGGCGCTTTGCATTTTTTAGTAATTTTGCTGTTGTATTCATCGTTTTTATCGAAATAGGATGATAAATTCATTGTAAAATCTTTATTTCTCATGAAGTAACAATTACTCTGGTATAAATTTTGCTCAATAATATTACTTAGATAGAAGATATTCACAGTTAACTTATAACGCTTTTCGAAGTTTTTTGGTTTAGAAAAATATTTTTTTCCTATATAAAATCAATGATATCTAAAAATTCAGAGGCCGCTACGCACTATTCGACTATATAAGAGATAACATATTTATTTCACTTGTTTAGAACAGTAGTTCAATCGATGAGCTCAAAAAAGGGCCTTCATGCACTTTATGAAAATCATTGTCTGCAATTTTGGGCTTAATTAAAAAGTTAAGCAAAATTTACAAAAAGCGAGGCCGCTACGCACTTTTCCAATAGCTATTCTACACTATTCAATAAGTCATAATTGTTGATGTATTTTTGTTTATGAGATCCATAACGCCAAAATTGGCCATTTTACTCAAAAATTACAGTCGAGATGTAATAGGCCTCATAATCACTTCTAAAAGTTCCAATACCAGCTTTATTTTATAGTTTGTGACACAAAAAAGAACTCAATGAATTATTGCCAATTTTTTTACTGTAAGTAAAGTGATCATTAAGACGTATCTCACACGTAAACACGTCGGTCGTTTCTTATTTCTGCTAAAAAAGCGTTGACGTATAAAATTAATACTTAATATTATGTAGAGATCATAAAAAAACTATAGCATAGAAGGAGTCCAAATGAGACTCGTATATAGTTGTCATATTTTTTCAAATGGGCCATAAACATTTAAAGAAAAGAGACAGCGACCTATACAAATGTAATTCGAATGGTGACCAAACGGAGTGCCCACTCAAATGTCATAGCACTCCTTCTATTCTTTAGATAATAATCTGAGGTAGAGATCTTATTTTGGCACATGTGTTAGTGTGTGCGTAATAATATTTACATCGGTGTTCGAATGCAGATGTGTGAATTTTGCAACTATGGCTTCTGTAGACCAAACCTAAACAAAAACATGGATCTGTCGCTCGATAGATTGAGTCAACTTATGTCACTCTTTGAAATGTATGGGACCTCTTGACATTTTTGCATGACTACACACGTTCGACTCATCGAGCGGTCACTTTAATTATGAATAGTTGAGCATTGAGTTGAGCTATAAATCGACAAGAATTTGAAATTTATTAAGGCCCTAGTACACAGTAGCGTATGCTGGCCCACTTCAGGCAATCGCCATTGCGTACATGTAGGTAATGGTATATAGTGGCGGACAAATTGTCAATCGTGGCGCGCAATCAGGATGTTGTCGGTTTTTTGGGCACACTTCAAAGGAATCGTGGCGTATCGTGACCTGTGGTGTTCACACAATCGACCATTGTTGTTAGTTCGATTGGTATAATTAATCTACTTTCAAATTCCCCCGATGGTTCTGCAACAAGGTCGCATAGCAGATTGTTCATGAGTTGCCTGAAAACGTTAAAAATTTACTTAGTCATGTACGTTAACATTCTCCACGTATATAAAAAAGCCGTAAACAACTTAGTTTAAAAAATCTATTTGTTTTTTTATATAGCTAGTGTTTCACCAGGCAGCAATGAGCCATGCGCTATTGTGTGAACCCCCAGTGGTCGTAGCCTACAGTTGTGCATTACAACGCATGACCCATCACAGGCTATCGTGTACTGACGAGGTAAGTGGTCTGTGGACTGAGGCCTTTAGGACTTAGGTAGGTACTGTTAGCCAGCGAGCTATCAGCCAGCACATAAAGTATGTGTATTTTCATGATTTGATTATCATTCACTTACGATATGGTTACTTTTTATATTTCTTTGTAGTATTGCTGTTATTTTTAATAAACTTAAGTGAATAGGCGATTTTGTTTTTTTTTAGTAAAAATATATACTCGTACTGTTTTGCAATGGAATTAATAGCAAATGCCCTCTTTTCTTATTTATTCCCTAAAATGATAATCGTAAAGATCGATGTGTTTAATTTTTTCGTCAAAAGGTTTGTTTTTACTTTCGGCCATTATTGCGTTTCTGGTTTATTGCTATTTGAATGAGGTATTTATTTTCTTCTCGAAATTATTGTGATAAGGTGCGTTATCCATAACAATAACCGTCTTTTAGTACCTACATTTTGCATCTTTTCAACAGTTAGCACTATACTTTACGGTTAACTTTGCTTTACTGTACATTGTGCGAATGTAACGTATATGCACACCTTCAAAAAAATTTTTGAAGGGGCGTGCCTTTTATCTTGGTTATCTCTAAGTACCTACTTTATGTTTACAAATCTTTTGTACATCATGATATAGTAGTGGTATTATCTCGTAAATTTTAATTTTTGATTACTAAATCTTATATTCAAAAAATATTTGATGCAAATCCCTCTGCATTTCTTTTCTTGACCTAGGTACTTACTTTGATAAGAAGCAAACGACGATGTCGACGATCGCGCTGAGACCAGATGATTTACGGGATAACCGGTAGATGGCGGTGGCAGCGTGCTTTTGAAACCTCTTCAGTAGATGGCGCCACTTTCCTGAAAATGTTTTGTACTTTCAGCCATAGTAATTTAAAAATAATATTGTACTCGAATTATTAAAACTTTCAAGCCTTTTAACCTGACTTTATATTGTTTTTGTACATTGTCACGTAGCTCTTTAGAAGATACATTTTAGTGAAAAGAGAGCAAAATAACATTGATGTCAATTTTTTTGAATAGAGGGCGTTTAAAGTTTGAATTCTTTGTCGATGTAAAAAAGTACAGATAAGACACTTATTATTTACACTAGTTTTTGCCGGCAGTTTCGTTAGCGGGTAATTTTTTGCAGGAAAAAGTAGCTTAGGACCATCTTCAAGGCGACCGTCGTTATCTATCTCTATACCAAAATTCATCAAAATCGGCTTAGCGTTTCATTTAAATGTGAAAGAATAACAAACAAACAAAGAGACAAACACACTAACTTTTACGTTTATAGTGTTAGTCATGATTAAGATTTCATCAGCTATGCGATTCTCTAAGCGACACATAGACGCTGCGCGCATGGCTGTGATCTGCTGTCTCCTTCCAATTCTATGAATATGAAAGAGACATAGTCAATTCTCAGCGCTGCGGCAGCCGCTGCTACCAAGGCTTTAACTTAGAGAATCACCCTGCAGTTGGGCTTCTGTATTATATCTTCAATTACAAACAACATAGAACTAATTTTGTTGATATTTTCATCTATACAAAAGCTACGTAACGTTTAGGACATGAAAGGTTTTTCACACATTTGTTTATAAAAATACAAGTTTAAGTTTCAAGTTACCATCAAAACATTTAAAAAAAAAGAATAAAGTTAAACGAATTAAATTTAAAATAAACAAGAAACAAAAACAACTAAAAAAAGCAGATAAAACAAAATCAAAAAGAAAGTAAAAAAACTTGACCACTAAAAAATAAAAAATAATATTACCCACACACAGAGTAAAAACAATATTAAAATGAAAAAATCCAACGAATTAAAAATAAGATTTAAAAACTAACTCGCTCGTTTAGTATAGGATAGTTTTAAGGTTTATTACTTACTTACTTTAGTTTTTAAGACTTCAAAATTAGTTTTGGATATTATTATTTTTTTATGCAGATAAGTACTGTTTTCTGTTATTTCTGATAGTGTACATTTAAAAATAATATTAGTTTTTAATTTTTATTTTTAATTCATTGGATTTTTTCATTATAATATTGTTTTACTCTGTGTATATGTGTATCTGTGTATATAATATTATTTTTTACTTTTTGTGGTTAAGTTTTTTTACTTCATTTTGATTTTGGTTTATCTGCTTTTTTTTAAAGTCAGTTTTTTTTTATTAAAAGCTATTTTTTATTTTAAACTTTTTGAAGGTTTTATTTAAAATTGGTAAACTTTCAGCGAAAGTAGGTGCTATGAGAAAACAGCGTCATAAAGAGACTGGTGTAGAAAAGACTAAGCGGCTTCATATGAACAGGGAGCGCAACGCAAACAATCGTGCCCTTGAGAACATATTAGTCCAGCGTGAGAACAGACTTTCACAAATGCGAGCTTACGCCTCTTATCGTTTGTCGCATAAGAGTGAGGAGGAACGTACTCAACGGCACATAATCAGATTTTATGAAATTTCTGGAATATCCTAGATTTCCCTGGATTCTACCATCAGTTCCTAACTTGATTTTAATGGGACCATCTCAGGAGTATACTCTTTCCAATAAAAAAAGAATCATTGAAATTGGTCAAATGTTCGCAAAGATATTGACGCGTAAAGCAGGAAAAATCAGTCGACAACAATGTGTATATCAGGATTCTGAAAAAACTTCTGAACCATCTAATGTAAATTTTTCATGGTACCAAATTAAAACTTTGGTCTATCAGACAAAAAAAGAATTTTCAAAATCAGTTCACAATTATTGTCGGAACTATCGTGACAGCCCGGAAGGCGTGGAACATACATAAAAATTCAGACGACTTGAGAACGTCCTCCTTTTTTTTAAGTCGGTTATAAATTGGCGCACTAAAAGTTTCCGGAATGAATAAGAAAAAAAATTCTATTAAATGTCAAAAAATAATTTATTGTTTCTCAAAATATTCTTTTTCCCTTTGCGTAAATGCACTTTTTCATTCGATTAAACCAATTTTGAAAACTTTTGTGCCGTTCCTCCGTGGTGACCTCAGAAACGTGTTTTTCATACTCTTCGACAGCCTCTTCTGGTGATGAAAATCGTTGACCGCGTGATCGGTTCTTAATTTTTGGGAACAGAAAAAAGTCACAAGGTGCCAGGTCGGGACTGTATGCAGGATGGCTCATGTTCTACGTTTTTCGCCTTCAAAAATTTGTTTGTCTGTCTGGCCGTGTGGGAACTAGCATTGTCGTGGTGCAAGATGACACGGCGTTTACGGTGATTTTTACGGAGTTCGTCAATAATTTCCGGCAAACAAATGGTCATGTACCTATGTATATATGTCACTATTCACGGTACGACGATTCTCTAAAGCAACAGTAGCCACGTGTCCAGTTTTATTAAAAAAAGAAGCAATCATCCGCTTAGATGCACTTTTTACGCGCGACGTTTTAGTTGGTTTCGGCACATCGTGAAGGACCCATACGCTCGATTGCTGCTTTGTTTTGGGATCGCAGCAATAAATTTGTGTTTCGTCACCTGTTACTATGTCCCGCACCAAATTTGACGCACCTTCGTTGAATCTGGTGAGCATGGCACTGCACCAAGTGACGCGGTCCGTTTTTTGAGCCTCGGTCAAATTGTGTGGGATTCACCGCGAGCACAGCTTTCTCACACCCAAATGTTTGTGTAGGATTGATTGTATTTGACTCATGCCTATGTCTAAAAATGCGCGAATCTCATAGTAGGTCACATGCCTGTCTGTTTGAATCATACGGCGCACAGCATCGATCTTTTTGTTGTTCACAGCGGTGGACGGGCGACCATCGCGTGATTCGTCACTGAGATTGACACGACCGCGCTTGAATTCTGCAAACCAGATATAAATAGTCGTTTTACATGGTGCTTCATCACCAAAACCAGATTGAAGCCGAGCGATGCTCTGTTGAGCTGGCAAATTACACTTAAAATCGTAGAAAATCATACTACGAAAATTTTCCCGAGTTAAATCCATGTTAATGTAGACACGCAATTCTTAAAATGGCGCCACAGTGTAAAAGCTATTGACAGTCAATGAAACAAACTGCATTCTACAGTCAAAGAGTTTCAAATGTTGTAATTACTTTTTAAAAATTGTTTATGTAAGTGGCCAGTTCCGGAAACTTTTAGTGTGATCTATGTAGAGTGGCATTTCATAATTTTAAAATTATTTGTTTCGCGAAAACAACGATAGTTTAGATTGTAACTCCACTGCAACTACATCATAATGGTTGCACCAGATTTTATCTATTTAAAGTGCGGACTTTTAAGGCTTTCATCAAACAGCACCCCCGTTGCCCCGTTTCCTACTACGACGCTACGGCTACGAGCGTAACTAAACACACTGGTTTCTGTAATTTTCTGGCTGTGGTCTGACAAGTATTTACGAAAATAACATGTAAAATCATCAAACAAAATTGTTAAGGTTTAAGTAAGTACTAACTGGTAAATTGTTAGAGGATTTGAAATTCAAATGAGATAAGACACACAAATCAAAATATTGTTATTGTTCATGGTATTGGCTTTATTTAAAATTTAAAAAAAAACATAAAAAAAACAGTGAAGCTTAAATAAACTTGACGCTGTTTGTCGGCGGCGGCGCTATGTTATTAATTCCAAAAAATAAGAAGGCGGTATCGCCCGAACTGGGCCGCCCTGCTTCGTACTTTTTTCTAGAGCTTCGCCCTTCTGGGACTTTGTTTTTGTCACTTTTCTACGCTAACTGAACTTGCTTGCGGTCTTAACAAAAATATTCAAAAATATTAAAATGCAATCTTTATTTGACTAAAACAATAATAATTGTTATTCAGTTGTAATTCATTTAATTGTTTTTAATAACCATGATAATATATCTATATAACATTCATTAGATTTAATATAACTAACTTTAAAAAACTAACTAAGTTGGCAGAGCAACTCAAAGTTATTATTAAATTGAATTATTGTAACATTTTTGTTAAATTTATATTTTTAATGAATTGTAATTTTCTTTTAATTTTTGCGGTGCTTGCTTAAAATTTAATCCGTGAAAATACTATATTACTTACCTGTTTACCTATTTAGCGTAGCGTTTTAGGTACCTAGCTAGCAGACCACATGTACGAGTAGCATAGAACCGTGAATAATAATATAATATGTTCAGATTTTTTCGTTATGTGATATGTATTTATTTATTGTTTCTTTTTGCGACAATAGGTAATGCTATTAACAAGTCATTTGTGTGTTTGTTTTGAGATTTTAATAAATGTCTTTTTTTAAATTCAGTTTCTACTACTTAATTCTGATTAGACGTGTTTTTGCATTGTTCGAATATTAGTAAAACAATCATTCGGTGGTGAACCATTGAATGCACTCGACGAAGACCTAATAAAGACACTTCCAAAAAAGAGCTAAAACCTTAGATTTTGTAACCTCTTTATAGTAGTTAGAACCGCCTCTTTCGATTTCACATAAATCATTATTTTATCTAAGTGGAAAATAGTCTAGGATCAATTCTTAGTATAGTATAACCTCGGACCAAATGGTCCGAGAGTATAACAAATAGTGATCCCTCAATGTAAGTTACAAGACAGTGACGACATGTAACAGACCTGGATCCATTGCAGTCCGATAACACATGGATATTCACGTGCTGCGCGGAATACAATGTTCGCTTTTATTGTTACGCCCGTCAGGTGTGGCAATGAAAGGGTTGAATGACCGCTATTACCAACATTTTTGTTTGTGGGCCGGCAGGTTGAGGGTGACTGATGCTACGTCTCTTAAAGGGCTTCCAAAGATGATCGGGTCGCCTGCAGGTCCCCTGTCAGTTAGTAGTACAACGCACTGGCGGCGGCGGCGGCGGCGGCGGAACTGACAGGCTTATACCTGCAGGCGAATTGGGGCCCAAGTCTGCTAATTTACGAATGGCATAATTGAATCGCAATTGGATAGTATTGTAATTGTTTGACACATTTGGTATTCTCTTACTCAGTTATGAATACCAAATGTGTCAAACAATTACAATGCGATACAATTGCGATTCAATTATGCCATTCGTAAATTAGCAGACTTGTGCCCCTGATCGTGTGTGGCGCCCGCCGGCAGGTATCAGACTGTCAGTTAGTACTAGCCGTCCGCCGCTGCCGCCGCCCGTGCGTTGTACTACTCACTAACAGGCCGATACCTGCCGGCGACCTGATCGTCTGTGGGGCCCTTTACGCTGCACCACTGTCCTCGCGCCTGGACTCGACTTACTCTTTGGAGGGGAATCATTTTCAGGGCTAAATATAAAAAGATTGGTCAAGGTTGCACACTAAAAAGCAACGACAATGAGCACTACGGAATATATGGCATAATCATTAGTAGGTAGTCGTAGTTACTGGGTTTGGTTGCTTTATAGACAGTTTATAGTTGAGTTAAGTGCTAAATTTATTGAATACTATTACTTACTTGATGATGATGATGATGAATAAAAACGTGATGCGCGAACTTGATTAATGGATAATCCCTTCAACCGAAATACTAGGACTAGGACTAGCCTACTACCACAGAGAACACCAAAAAGACAATAATAAATAATTAATTTTAATTTAAAAAAGTCAACAAATAGCAAAATCGAGTACTTACAAAAAAAATACATTTATAGTCGAGTTTAGGGGTGTTTCGCAGTGCTAAACAGTATAACATAATAGGTTGGGAAAAAAGATTCATCGCATTTAAAAAAAATCAAAATATTATAGTTTATTTACTTAAATACTATAAGTATAAGCCGATATCATGGTGAAAAGGCAAGAACTGGTTGCCAAACTGAACCTGACTCTCGATCGTGTCTCTAGTGGGGATCTAAAAACCTGGTCGAGTTTAAAGCTAGCAAAACCCAGGTTTGTGCATTCTCGTCCAAGGTAACTCCCTTCCTTACTCCTCCCTGTCTTCAGAACTCTCCGTTACCCATTTCGGTGAACCTCAGCATTCTTGGCATGGACATCGGCCAGGAACTGAATCCAAAATGCTACATCGAGAGTGCTATTTTAACTGCCTCCCGTAAGTTGGGTATTATCAATAAGGTGAGGCGGTTTTTCACTCCCGAGCAGCGCTGTTTGCTGTACAAAACTCAGGTGCGATCGAGTATGGAGTATTTGTTCCCATCTATGGGACGGCTCCGCTAAATACCTCCTCGATGCACTTGATAGACTGCAAAGGCGAGCGGTACGCATTATTGGAGATGCTGAGGTTAGAGCCTCCCTTGAGGACCTCCAGCTGCGTAAAGACATTGCTTCTCTCAGTGTCTTCTACCGGAACACTACGGAGGGTGTTCTGAAGAACTTTTTGATCTTATCCCGCCTTCTCCTTTCCTCTCCCGGACTACACGTGCTGGTCTTAGAAACCACCATCATACCGTACAGACTATCAGTACTCGTACGAAAAAGTTTATCAAGTCGTTCCTCTGTAAGACCATTCGGCTTTGGAATTCTTTGCCGGCGCATGTGTTTTCCAGCTCCTACAGTCCCGGGTCTTTTAAGCGGGGCGTGAAACGGCATTTATGCAGGCCGTCATGAATGGGTGCGCTCGTTATCGTGTTTATTCCACGGTGGGGAGCGCTCTCATTATTTTGGACTGCATCGGCTGCTTACCATCAGGCAGGATGCAGTCACTTTGACGAGTCAATATAAAAAAAAGTTATTTATAAATATATATATAATTTATTTACACATATATCATTTAGTTTATTTACATTTATCTAAAGTATGTAGGTGCCATTTTGTTCGATAACTTTTTGCCATCTTGTAGGTAGGGACCTTTGACTATATACATGTCTAGACGGAGCATCGCGATGCAAACGCTTCTCAAAATCCGCCCGGTTTTTGTATTGAATTTGAAGTGTGCGTGACAGCCGCGTATCTGACACACTGGCGCGAATGGTTGGCAGCGAATGCCTAATTTCCGATAAAGTAGAGAAAAAATATTTATGTACAATATAATTTTAAAATGATTCATAACATAACATAACTTTTTACATTAGGTATGTCTATCGTATATGTAGGTATAACGCATAAAAGAAGCTGGTGTGTTTAGAAAAAATGGATGATTGAAGGCGAGGGCAAGTACAATAAAATAATGCGCTAATAGAAGCCTGCGTGCGTGTGATATGTTTGTAATAGGGACGAAATAGGAGCAACAGGCAGGATGATTTACATTTAACCCTTAATCAAAATTGATTTTTTAATTAGAAATTTAAATATTTTAAATTAAAATCAAAACAATTAATGGCGTTCTCTTTGTATTTGTTTCTTAACAAACTTTCGTTTGGATGTTACATCATTTTTCTTATTATGTTGAAACCTTGTAGTTAAATATTTCGACAACGACTCTTTCTACCGGATCAGTTGCAAATCTGAAAATTAAAATGTTTGCTTTGTGGTCGAACAGTTGTAAAGGTGATGACTGCTCATCAATATCCGTGTCCAATAGTTAACCTACATGAGACGAGAAATATTGACCTTTTAGGGGCACAAACATACACCCGCACTTTCTCAAACATCGTCATCATCATCATCATCAGCCTATAAACGTCCCACTGCTGGGCGCAGGCTTCCCACGTGGAGATAGCACGTGGGGGATATTGGGTCATAACCCACCACGCTGGCCCAATGCGTATTGGTGGGTTTTAACAACTGTCATCTTACGACAACAAACGGGACCAACGGCTTAACGTGCCTTACGAAGTACGGAGGAGCTCGAGATGTTTTAAATTTGGTCACCCATCCAGTGACCCGGCATTTCGAAAGTTGCTTAGCGGGCAAGATCGCAAGCCGAACGTGCTAGCCGAAGCGCCATCAAGCTCTGAAGCATACATACTACCATCCCCTACATACATATACTTAAACACACACTTACATAAATACTTACGTACATTACATTTCAAACATAATATTTTTTTTATTCGTTTCGAATATCGATACGATACCATACCACAATAATAATTTATAATAATAGTATTATAAAATATTACAGTAGGTATTATATTTTTTCTTGTTTTAGAACGGAACCTATATAATCCAGCCAAATTTGGTGACGATTGTTTGTAAACAGATTACTGTTATACCTAGTTGCAGTAGGATTTTACTTTTTCTTGAGAGACATTCACAAGAAAACAGTTAACTATTGTGTCTTTCTTTCAAAAAACATTAAAAATCCTAGTGAAACTAGACATTTGCACAAATGACAGTAATATGTTTACAAACATTCGGCATCGAATAGGAACCGTGACATTTATTCACGCTCTTATAAATCAGACATCAGTTTAAAAAAAAAAACTTTAAAATCGTTCCAAGAATGTATATGTAATGAATGAATGTGTATTTATATTTAATGTATTTACTTTATTTACAACAAGACCATGTATAAATACTAACTTACAAGACTGAGTATTTTTTATCATACTTATTATATTTTACCTCCTTTTATATTCTGCCACCAATAATGGGAATTCTACATTTTGATACCAGCAACACTACGCATACATGGCCGTTATTATTGTTAAACTTTAAATTTTCATTAAAATTTATCGATACTTACGGATGAAACGTGACTTTCCTTTTCGAAAAAAAATTTCTTTTGTAGTTTCGACAGAATTTCACTGAGCAAGCGGTCATTTTGCGAACAATTTCACCGAAACGCGAGAGTTAAACACTGCTTGACGGGACAATGACACTGACCGCCAGGATTGCGCGATAGGCCAATTTTGGCCTATAAATTTTTCTACGTTTTTTTTTAAGGCCAGGCTCTATCTAGACATGTATTTAATCAAAGGTAGGGACATGATCCCATTGCTATAGAAATTTTGGGGGTTCTGATCAAAATACCGCGACAAGTGGTTTTGGCAGTCCTCTCGTGATGTTAACCTGACACTGCTTAAAGAATTCAGAAGAGACTGAAATAGGTGAAAATCTGAAGGTGCAAGGTAAGAACTATTAAAATTATTTTTTTTTAAATGTATATAAAAATTAATTTATTGTAATGTATGTAAAATTTTAAAATGTATCGAATTTCTTCATTAGATTCATTCATCTTGACAGTAAGAAAAACAAATGAAAATCACACATTTTCCTAATTTGAATTTGGTATTATCTTCTTTAAAATTTAAACTTTTAATGATACCAGAACCAGCCAGATACAAATAGCCAAAGAGATTTTATTACAAGTTCACTACTCGTAGGTATATGGGAAAAGACTTTTTCCCCAACCACATACATAAAATCCATAAAGTTACTATACCTACGTGGCAGTGTGGTGTAAGTATAGTAACTTTATGATAAAATCACGAATATTATCCCCGAAGGGTTAGTCAGAGACTAGACACGTTTTAAAAAATGATAACTGCACAATATGTGCCCAGCGTGACAGATGGTGAGCCGATCGCCGCTCTATGTAAGTGCAGTCTTTGGTCCGTTATGCCGCGCCTTTTACGATACCCAAGACAAGAGATGAGGTGGTAGTATTTTACCCGACCCGCTACCAGCATTAGTAGATTAAAAGAATAGGTAGCTGGTCCGTCTCTGTTTGGCCAGCTACAAGCTGTTACGACATCGAGATGGCTCAACACCAGAGCTATTCACGTCGCTTGATCGCCGTGTTATGCGCGATTTTACTTCTTTAATATGGTTTCGTGGCATTTACGAAACAAAAAGTTCGGTAATATAGTTCAAAAAGAAATGTTGAAATGTTTAATGCGTAAACAGACCTTGCGACATTGAAAGGAGTCGAAGAGTTAAACCTGCGGGCATGGGCTGCCACGTGAGAAAAGTTGTTCAGCGTTGAAAAAATCCATAAAGCGCTTGATGCGGTAATATCTAGGAATTTAAGGCGCTATGTTTACTTTCAATTTAAGCAGAAAGTGAGCTTTTCGTATATCATGAAATCAATTTAAAAAATGCCAAATAATAAATTAGTATTTGGAGAAATATCCAAACCCAATATGATTATTTCGTCTGGCGAAAGATCAATAATTAAGGTAAGGGACAAATATTCGTGAATGAGTTATGAATGCAGTTTTACTCAGTTTTTTTGGTTTTACTAATGGTGTATTTAAAAATATTCTAGTTTGAAAAAAATTACAGATGCAACAAAGCAAAATTTATGTTAAAAATTAGTGTAACGGTCAATGTATTCGTTCCAAAATGTCATTTTGAAGTAAGCCATGCTTACAATGGAATCCGATTAACTTATTAGTCGTAACTTTAGTATGAGAATAGTTGCGCACCCAAGGCACATGAGTAAAGAAACGGAACAGAGACAAAGCTTCATACAACGCGCCGTCGCGAGTCTTTCCGTTTGTCCACTGGCCAAGCGAGCGTAAAAAATACTGTGGTAAAACCGGTTATATTCAATGGCGGCGCATACGCGACGCAGTGGCTAGTGGACACGCACACATGCGCCGTATGCTTGTAGTAGTTGACTTGCGACGGCGCGGTTGTATGAAGCTTTGTCTCTGTTCCGTTTCTTTACTCATGTGCCCAAGGTATTAAGTTCCTTTTGCTTAAGTTTTGCTTTTAATAACTGTAAAATCAAAACGGGTAATTTGAAAAGTAATGTTTTCAAAGTATTTCTGATGCCTATTATACTTAGTTTAAATTATGATAATAGTTATAAAGCCGAGATAGTAACTACACCACGGTGGGTCTTATTTCTTACTCGTAAACTTTTTAAAAACTCGGGTTTAATTACTTTGTATTAAAATTATTGATATAAGTATTTCTTTTTTTTTGGTTTTTGAGATTCTGTGTAACTAAGCTACTATTTAAGTGCTTTTTGGATAAGATAATAAAACGAAAATGGGTAAGTATTCTCATTTCACAAGTTAAAGTTTTTGTAAAGCAGCGTTGATTATTTATGTTCCATTCCGTTTTTTTAATGCTATGGTTTGTTCGTTTGTAAAATTTTTTTTATATAGACAATATATTTTATTAGTTTTAAAGAGCAGTTTTCACGTGATGTGTGAAAATTTAAGATAAGGAAATCATTAGTTCCGTATACTAAAAGGGAAATTAGTTACGTAAACTGATAATTTCCTTAACTTTAACATTTACGTGAGGAAGGTACCTACCTACATTATACATTTATGATATATACAGTAATGGTCATATAATTAGGAACGGGTAGTATATTTATTTACATTTTATAAAATATATTTCAAATATCTTTGCACTAATTTATTATCAATTACTTTTAACCACGTAAAAATGTATTATCATGACTAAAGTTCCAACTCAGAATATTTAATACAAATGAAATAAACTTTTATCATGTTTCGTGACAATAAATAAACATGACATGTTTTTGCAATATACTGAACCGTTTTACAAATAATTAGGATCGCAATATCATTTCATTTAAAATGGTTCTAAGTTCTAAATTTAAAATAAAAGGTTACCAATGTCCTGGATATTTTAACATGATAATGAACCACTCACGCCATATGAACAATAACACACTGCCCATTTTGTTAAAAAAATTCCTAGGGAGCAATCAGTTTCGTTGTTAGACTGGCCTGTAAATAGCCCAGAGCTCAATCCCATTGAAAATTTGTGGCGTGAACTGAAGAGGAGCGTGTCCGCTAAAAGAACAAGTAATATAAACGAGCTTTAAGATGCGTTTTTGGAATCGTGGAACACGAGAGCGCGAAAACGAGAGCAATCTATAACCTAAAGGCTGGTGACTCTCTCAGAAAGAGATTTAAAGATATAAAAATAATGACAGTTGCATCACAATACATTTATTAAAATCTTATGTTCTAATTCTAGTCTAATTATATGATTAATGTTCATAAAATATTGAAATGTTTTCAAAAAACAGTGATATTCACAATTTAAACATTAGAAGTAAGAACAAATTAGCAGTATAGCCTGAGTAGTAGTTTAGTTCTAAGCTTTTTTGTTAGCTCAGTCAGAGTTCGTAGTCTTCTGTACACTCTTCTAGCAGCTCTGGAAACAGCTGGGCGTTGGCCACCATGTTTTTTTTTATTAACGAACGCTTGAGTGCTTAATGTTCATAATAATATTGAAATGTTTTCAAAAAACAGTGATATTTACAATTTAAACACTAGAAGTAAGAACAAATTAGCAGTACCTTATAGTAACTAGGCTCCATAAAATAAATAATTCTTTTATGGTTCTGTGTATAAGATTTTACAACTAAGTACCAAATGATATTCAGAAATTAGATAATAAATTTAAAATCAAAATCAAAGAAAGCTTTATAAAAAAGCTTATTATAAAGTGTAAGTTTACTCAGAAGATAAAACAGCTTGGGTCTGAAATGCTCAAGTACTCCAACAGCTATTTCTAATTGTCTCTAATTAATGGATCATTGTATTGTAGTATTGAATTGCATTATTTATTATTTTTTTAATTCATGTTTTGTATTTTATGACCTGGTAACGACTTCTTTTCAGTAAATGTCGTTGCTTCTGTGCGCTGTGGTTTCTTGCGCCTGTTTTTCGCCACAGTTTAAAAATGACGTCCTGAATGGGTGGTAGGTTAAACAAGATTTGAACGATTCAAAGTACTTATTAATTGAGTTTATTGAATAAATATAGTTTGAGTTTGCCATTTCTATTGAAACTTGCCAAACTCTTAGACTCGATGCCTCGTCGATGCAGTGCGGTAATTGGAAACAATGGTATCCTAACAAATATTATTTTTTATTTTTATAAACTACTCCCTACCTACAGAACGTAGAATGGCTCGTACCGAAAACAATGTATGAAATTTATTTGTATGTAAATAATTTAATACTCAATTTTTTATTATGTAAGATTGTCATGAACTACTCACGTCACCAACATACTCACCTACCCAAGTTACAAATTAAAGCTGTTCTAAATTCTATGACCACGTATGTACGTGTAACTATAAACTTATGTAAAACCTTACATATCAATCAACCAATAATATTGATTAAATATAATAAAGAAGGTTCTTTTTATTTATATTTTTTTTAATTTTTAGGTATTTTTCTTAAATACCTAAAAATATCGAAATAACGTAGGTCACTATTATTACATTCTCTAATATAATTTCCATATATGTTTGATATAGGTACTGTACTTAAAGGCGAGTTTTATTTATTACTAACATCTATTTACTTGACAGGTACACTAAATTGTCCACGATAAAACTTAGATTTTAAGGGCAAATTTAAGGTAAGGCACCACTTTTCAAAATTTTATTAAAGTAAGGGACAGCTATCTCTGAAAGTATCATGTTTAGGAAAATGGTCATCATCAATAACTTAAGTCTAAAACTAAATAATTCTGTGAAACTCGATCATAAATAGCCTAAAAATTAGAAAAGTTATGTTAAAATTATTTAAAAAAAACACTTTGTCGGCTTTTTCTTAATAATTGTATTTTGTCCCTGTTCCGTCATCCACACATATTTAAACGGAATTTAACGACAAAATCTCTTAAGCGTGTCGCATAGCGGTGAAAGAATACTACCACCCGCTCTCTTCCCTTTGGTGTCGTAAAAGGCGATTAAAGACTGCACATACTCCCAACAGCATGGAGCGGCGATAGGCTCTTTGATCTTCCGCCAGACGATTTATTTATTTATTACAAAGGACATCCAACAAAGCATACACTAACACAAGTCATTAAAGTTCAATTTTAATTGTTTCATTTACTACTAGCAAATTAAAGTACGGAAAGTTGGTTCTTCCAGTCTTTTACAAAAAAGTTGGAGTTTGCTTGCTTAGTTGGTATTTTGCGTAAGTCAAAGTTGGTGTTATGCTTAGTTGGTGTTTGCGTAAGCGGTTTTTTCCAAGTTAGTTTTGCGTAAAGGTGGTGTTACGCGTATATGGCTTTATGCGGCTAAAGGTCTTACATTACATAAATATGTCTATTACACTGTTGTTGCTCCAATTAAAGGACGCCACGGCATGCATAAAAACCAAACAATTATTTACAAAAAAAGTATCTTAAAACTAGAAATAACAAAGCTAAATTACTACTCTAAGCTTATATGTAAGTTTGATCTATGTTGTATTATTTATTACTATTTGTAAGTGAAAAAAGTATACACAGCAGACTTGAACTTGTAAAATTTGTGAAAATTATGTAATCATTGTAACAACGATTGTGACTGAAATCACCTGACAAAGCTTTCAATTATTTTTGTCAGAAGCATTAGTATGTAGCATTTTAGTTCTGATTGCGTCGCCTGTTTTGTGTAGCCTAGTAAAATAGACTCACTAGACAAATTAAGATGCCTATTACATCTCGAATGTGATTTTTGTGTAAAATGCCCATTTTCGCATTTTGTAGTAATTTTGCAGTTATATTTAACGTTTTTATCGAAATAGGATAATAAATTCATGCATAATATTACAATTCTCAACTCAAATTCTATATAAAATCTTTATAACTCATGAAAGAACAATTATCCTAGTATAAATATTGCTCAATATTATTGTCGTAGATAGTAGAAATTCACAGTTAAATTATAGCGATTTTCGAAGTTTTTTGGTAAAGAATAAAAAAAAATCTATATAAAATCAATGAAATCTAAAAATTCCGAGGCCGCTCCTCACTATACGACTATAATTATAAGAGATAGCATTAAATATTTTTTTATTTCATTTGTTTAGAACAGTAGTTAAATCGATGAGCTCAAAAAAGTGCCTTCGCGAATTTTATGAGAATCTTTCTCTGTAATTTTTTTTTTAATTAAAAAGTTAAGCAAAATTTACAAAAAGCGAGGCCGGTACGCACTATGTTAATAGCTATTCTAGAGTTAGGCGGCTAATTAAATTGAACAATGGCGACGTATGAAAATGTCGACATCATATATAATGTTGAAAAATAACAAAGACTATAATTATTTTTGTCGATGTATAATAATGTCGACATATAACAATGACACTAATAAATAAGTCAAAATCGTTAATGTATTTTTGTTTCTGAGATCAAGAACGCCAAAATTGGCCATTTTATGCAAAAATCACAATCAAGATGTAATAGGCCTCTTAAGAGGGTTTACGCAGTTCGGTTTCTCATACAAACTTCCTAGTCGAAAATTTCAAAAACCAATAGACCGATTTTAATGACACTTTGCATGCTTAAGTAAAATACTGGGATCTAAATAATTTGTAGAAAACATTTTTAAAAAACGTTTATTTGACTGAGTTATTGCGATTTTAAATTCACTATAGACAGTTTGATATCGCCATAACTCAGTTAAATAAACGTTTTTTTTAAAAAATGGATCTCTGTATTTTACTTTAGCATGAAAAGTTTCATTAAAATCGGTTTTTAAAAATTTCGACTTGGAAGTTTGTATGGGAAACCGAAATGCGTAAACCCTCTTAAGATCCTAGATCTAGCGAGACGTGAGGGTACTGATGATACGGCTTTTTGACGCTGCGCCAAGTCTTTGCGCCTGGACTCCATTTTACCGAGCTGATAATAACTTTATTATTCACATACATACATATAATCAGTCAGGTTAGTCAGAGACTAGGCAAACATGGAAGCAATAGCTGTACTCTACCATAGTCCACTTTTCACTAAATATCGACTGCACATGTGCTCAGCGTGACAGGTGGTGAGCCCATCGCCGCTCAATGAATCTCTTCATTTACCATTTTTTTAATATTAGAAGGAGGCAAACGAGCAGGCGGGTCACCAGAGGAGTCGCAGATGCGTTGCCGACCTTTAAGAAAGGAATAGGGTTAAGGAAGGAATAGGAATGATGAGGGGGAGGGGGAGTAGAGGGGCCTCCGGAACTCCCACTCTCCGGACGAAACACAACAGCACCAAGTGCCACTATTTCACGCCGGATATTCGTGAGAGGGTGGTATTACGCCGGGCGAGCCGGCCAAATGCGTGCTGCAACGCAGCGTGGCTCTACCACTCAGTCAGTGTCACTCATTTAGCACCACCTAGGGGTCACGTGTAGGGTCTCAAGGGTAAACCTGCGGACGCGAGTAACTTTAACCCCCAAAATTTACCATTTTACTACAAACGCTAACGAATAGACAGGTCTTGGGGGCAGATCTAGCGCTAAATTACTATAACTGCAGGTAAAGTCGTGTCGTCGTACAGTCGTAAACATTCTTTATAAACAATGCTTCGATCAACAGTTGTATTGTTGATCGAAGAAAAAATGGGACGTTGATACTAAAATAACACAATTTACCAGATTATTTAGAAAAATATATCAAATAAATACTGACTGCATCTGTTAAACCATCTGGACAACACATATACTATAAAATATCTACATAATTTTTGGTACTCTTTCTATTATGAGTGACTGTGTGTCTGTATGAGTAATTTTTTTTGTTATAAGTACTTAAAGTTAGTATTTGCAATTTTGTACTGAACATCTGATTTCTTTTCGAAATATCCTAGTAGATATTTAGAATTCAAAAAAATTACGTTACTAGTAAGTACCTAGAGTGTTGTTGCTTACAGTGACGTATATTGAATGTTTAACGCCTTTCTAACACGTTTTTAAATTTATTTAATTTTAGGCATTTTTTTAAGCTTAATAAAACAAAGTTATACCTAATTAATTATATAAGAATAAATATTTCACCCTTTCCAAACTCCAAGCATGGAAAGCAACTAAAAAAAAACTAATTTAAGCCACAGACCTGAACAGGTCCGTGGCTTAAATTAGTTTTTTTCCATTAGTTTTTGTCCGTGATTTAGGCTTCAAATAATAGCAGGCAAGCACAGTATTAAAATTATATTTAAAAAATATATAAACCTACAGTTAAATTACTATAAAATTATTACTTACTAGAACTTACCTAAAGGTATTGGTAATAATTAGGTATATTTTAGAGGTGCGTGCTAGCAGTTTTCACTTAGCGTGCTCAAACAGAGTGACGTTTTTAAATCCATATCTAGAAATAGCTCTGTCGGATGCACGATCCCGCCCAAAACGACATGCATATTTTTATTTCTATAATTTAATGTTGTTATACCACTTTATTAATTTGCTGTTTTCATTGCAGATTTCCTGAATCACGGGGCTAGTTTCAACAAGAAGTACGGTGAGTACCCACGGTTGGCAGAATGAGCCATGGATATAAATTAATATGTCCAAGACGAGCGTACACGTTTGACAGTTGCTTTTAAATTATTGTCACCGTCTGTCAAAAGTGTAATGTGGAAGTCGCTTGACTCATAACAAACATCTGTCATATTTTTATCACTTTCGATCTCCATTTTGTGAGAAATTGCGATCGTTCTATGCTCTAACTGTGAGATTATGTATTCGACGTGGACGGTGTCTTAGTTAAAAGCTGAATTAAAGACACGAGGAGGCTCCTTATAAGGAAGAAAGCCAGATCTCGTCAGCAGGTAAACACGATCGATTTTTTTGGTTTTCACAACTTTACATCAATTACCTCTGCACAATGACCGTTTTTACCATGCGTTAATTTTGTTTGATTTTTTTTATAAGAAAATCATTGTGTTGTTTGACAATTTTATAAACTTTTCGACATCAATTTCATGACTCCTCACATAACCTATAACTTTTTTTTATATAAAGTATGTGTTGATATGTAATTAATTTATTTGAATTTACAAACCTGTAGCAGAACTGTCGCCTTCATAATCAGATTCAGTAACATGTTCCGAACATAAAATCGAATTGTCTGTATCCTTATAGCTTTCTCCCAAAGTTTTCTCCTTTGCGAATTCTTTGGAAAAGAATGGTTGCCAATAATATTGCACCCAATTGCAACACAACGAGGCATTTTTGCAATAAAATAATAATTTCAAGTTAATTAATTTTTTTTTCTATTTGACGTTTGTTATGAGTCAAGTGATATCAGCGCCACTAGCGGCCAAACTTGGCAGTTTTCTTCCCCATTAATCGACCCTTCGATCACATTAAAAACCTAGATACACAATCAACGCTCTAAGATCGTCTGCACAAAAAGATAGCCTAGGAGATGTATCTATAGGTATTCATTTCGTTTAGTAGTGTGCGAGCTAAGAGTCAACATGACGAAGTACTCTCTCAGAATAATAACTAAAGCTATCATTCCTACCTTTGAGATACTGGCATTTTAGCCTGGTTTGGAGTGTTAGAGTTTTCATAGGGAGCTGTAAAACCATTATGTCAATAAAATTATTATTATTATTATTCTCGTATTTATTTCTTTTCTTAAGTCTAGGTTTTTCATCATATTCCATATAAAAATAATAAAAAAAACTACTATAAAACATTAAACATTATAAAAAACCTAAACCTAGGGTGCCGCCGGCAGCGGGGCAGGGCCCAAACTACCGGTGGTTAGGGCTGCAGAGAGAGGAACCTCCTGACGATGCGTGCCGTGTCAAGAAGTACCGCCTTCTGTTTCTGGCCTTTGATCCAGCCGTCTAGCGAGAGTCTCTTGAGATGTTGGTCGAGACTCTTCGCTATTAGGCCGTTTGCAGATACGACTATCGGGACAATGATAGTCGAGTCAATATCCCACATTATTATTATTATTATTTTATGGCCAAAACACATATACGTCAAATGTATATATCAAAACTGCCACTATTCCATTAAAGATCTAGTTTATGAGCTGTCGTAATAATACCAGACACGATAGAAATTCAATTGTTAGCCACCGAAGTCTTTGTGACAGACAAGGATTGATTTGTATCATAGAATAATAACTAAAGCGTAGAAGGAATGCTATGACATTTGAGTGTGCACTCCGTTTGAAAACAAACAATGTGATATTATGTGACATGCACACGCAAAAATATAACATAACTAAATTACACGGGCGCGTTGGCCCGTGTCAATGTCCATTGAGGTATATAAAGTCAAATACTACCCTTCGAATTATATTTTGTAGATCGCTTTTGAATTCGGTTGGTGACCAGGTAGGTATCCAATTATTTTTTCACTTTAAATTTGACGTTTTTAGCAACTTAATTTGTCTCTTTCCTTTCAATGTTTACGAGTCTCATTTGGACTCCTTAAATGCTTTAGTTATTGTTCTGAGATTTGTATCTAGTTTTTAAGTGATCAAAGGTTTGACAGTTCGTTATAAATTGTTGTCACCATCTGTCAAAAGTGTATGTATTTACTCGACCACATTTTAACGTTGAGTAACGGTAACCTCCGCAAGAGGTTCGTAGACCTACAACGTTTGATATTGTTAAAGACACCTCACAAATATTGGTTCGTCGGCATCTTGTTAAATAACATATATTATAGCCTTTGATTTTATACTTATATAGTCAAAGATCATAGTTATTTCCACTGTTAATAAGAAAAACCTAATTCATGTAATGTTACAGCCATACCGCCTTGCTACAGGCTACGACAACAACTTAGAAAGCCAACACGTTTTTATTTTATAAATGGCGTACAAGCCCGGCTATTTCAAACACAACAAAAAGAGAAGTAACAAAATAGGTGCTTTTTATTTAAATAGATAAAATAATAATATTTTAAAACAGCAACAACAACATTTGAACATTGAGTAATGTCTATTACAAATATCTTTTAAATCAGTTCGGTTGTGCTATAAGTTTCAAACATTCAATATGAACAGATTCTCCCATACCATAGATGCATACCACCCTAAAACTTATTTAGTAAAATCACAGGGCATATGCATAAGAACAGAAGCTACGTGCGTGATACTTTAAAAAAAGCTACCGACCATAGGCTGGTTTGGCTATTTTCCATCAGGCGGACTGTATACTCGGCCAGAAACACATTAACAAAACTCGAACCCTCTGATTTGGCAAAAAAATTCTACCTCAGGCGGGAATCGAACCCGCGTCCTCCGAGTTTATTTGAGCTGTTTTAACGCAAATAATCAAATATTACGAAGGTGGACTTAAAATTAAAACTCGTTTAAACGTGATGCTGTCTTATTTCTGTTAATAATGGCAGCTAAATATACTCAAACGACGACTCCACTTACAATCCTCTAATTTCAAAATGTGGAGCAAATTTAAAACGTAATGGTGTTTCATTTCTGTTAATAAAAGCAGATAGAGAGTTTCGGTTGTATACCAGCTTTCAATTTAGCACACGTCTATACGTTCCGTAGTAAAAGGTCTAATTAATAGTAAACAAAAATTTTCACCCCGCAACAATGACTGCGGTGATATCGTAGTCGCTACGACTACGGCCACCGCTACGGCTACGGTCGGGACGCCGCGCCCCCGCGCTACGGGCTACGACTTACACCATTTTGTATTCCCCGTCCAAAGCAAGTGATGGTTATGATTGGGGTTTCGTAGGTCATGCTCTGAATAATATTTTTTTCTAAGTAGTAATTTTTTCAGAATTATTACTAACTACCTTCTGCCCGCAACTTCGTCCGCGTGGAATAGTTAGGTACTTTCGGCTAACGCTCACTTTAACCCGCGACTTTGTTTGCGTAGAAGGTAAAAACGGCCTGCCTTGCACGACATAAATGCGCGTACAGTACTTGATCATTATTTTGCGGCGATGTTATTTTAAAACTGCGATATCTCCTAAGATATTTATTGAAATCGAATGATGCAAGGGGCAATTTTGTTTTAAATTAAATACTTGTGATGAATTTCATATTTATTTGGATAAGGATCAATATGATCTTTATAAAACACCTTAGCAAACAATGCATTATTTTAGAACAAAAGGTTATAGTGAGCCAACCTTAAAAGATAGACATATGCTGTCGCGGACTTTTTATAGAAATTTAAAGTAGAACAATTCGGTCTTACATGATTTTTGCGAAACTTTAACCGTTTACGCAGCGCACGCAGCGGTAGCTCTCAAAAGGAAAAAAAACCCCGATTTTAAAACATTCTTCATTTGTGCTCCGCTCCTATTAGTCTTAGCGTAATAATATATAGCCTATATAACCTTCCTCGATAAATAAGCTATCGAACATTGAAATAATTTTTCAAATCGGACCAGTAGTTCCTGGATTAGCGCGTTCAAGCAAACAAATAAACTCTTTGCAATATTACTATAGATTATGTCCTATAGTTCCATACGAGCTACTTTTTTTGTCGATATGGATGATATTCATATTTCTTGAAAAGCAGGGGAGAGGATTCGCGCTTAATGTTTTAATCAGCTATATGCCTTTCATAACTTGTGGCTTAAAAAGATACACATCCTCGACCAGGTCTTTAAATAAATCTTAAAAGTAGCTGCCTAAAAACCGGGAAAATAAAATAAAAATAGCAAACAAACGACAACTTTTATGAACTCCGAAATTTAGAGACCTTCTGCGTCACAATTATAAATATAATTTACAGTGTCCTTTCCTTAAACTTGACGTAGAAAGTTAAGAAATCGTCCAGTGAACAGGGGGCAGCGGGCGGCCACGTGACCACGTGACCGATCCCCGCGCCCCCGCCCCGCCCCCTGCCCCGCAGCTTGTCTAGCCGCTGCATGGGAACCACTCGGACTATTTGCATTCACCAAATTTGGCATGGCTCTCGAGCTACAATCTGTGAATAAGAAGTAACGCGACCATTAAGGGCCACCTACTGCCTCATCCCAATATGCACGCAAATGCATCCCGAGTCGCCATGCGAGTAGGCACTGCAATTTTATTTCATACAGTGTTTATCAACCTTCTAGTTCTTTTGAAAGTAAGGAGTTACTAATACTATGTAACAAAATAAGTAGGCAGTGTATTGTACGGACTAGTAATAATATAATTGCAATTGATAGTCTTCTCTTTAATAAATTGACAAAGTACAGTAAACCACACGTCGAGAGCTGCGGTGGAGGTCTCGGGGCGCCCGCGGGATAATCAGAGCCTAAATCCGTATTTGCAATTATTGATTTATTAAAACTAGAACACAACTTACTTAACTTGAACAAACTAAAAACACATTCAGTCAGATTTTTGTAGGTGTATTTCTATTTCAATCGTAGTTAGTGTCAACAATCAACTGACTAGTGAATAGTACACAGTAACGTGATGAACTTTTTTGGTAAGGGTGCTCGATGTTGGAAACGCACAAAGCGTATTTCATCTATATTATCGGTTATTAATAATGATTGGTTGATCAAAATGCTCTGAGTCATGTGATTCAACGTTATCCTTGGAGCCGGCGCATCTGTGCGTGCGGTGCTGCACTATTGCACTGTCTGCGCGTCAGCCGGGCGTAGCGGGGAGCGCAGTGCGGGGCGCAGTGCGAGACGCAACGCGGGGCGCAAAGCGGGGCAGAGTATGTGTGGCGGCGCCCTCGGGAGAGGGTGCGGGTGCGTATGGGGGCGGGCGGGGGCGGGGCGCAGAGACACGTGCGGGCGGCGTGCACGTTGCGAGCC
The DNA here is from genome assembly GCA_963921215.1 of Scoparia ambigualis. NCBI lineage: Eukaryota > Metazoa > Arthropoda > Insecta > Lepidoptera > Crambidae > Scoparia > Scoparia ambigualis. The sequence continues at coordinate 44,564,330 of OY992501.1, read as the reverse complement.
GGCGTGCGGCCGCACGTGGCCGTGAGCGTGCCGAGCGCGGCCGGCGCGGCTCCTTCAATCCTGTCGCGAACCGCACCGGGAACGGTCATGTCAACAGATCGCACCGCTGCAAACATTGAGTGTATACGTACGGAGAAGAGCGGCGCATGCTCGCTAAGCTGGCCGGCGCGCCGCTACGACCGGCATGGGTACATCGACATGGCGGAGCTGCCGCCGCTGCCGCTGCCGCCGCCGGTCTGGCCCGCCGCTGCTCCTGACCGCCCCTGCTTCCTGCTGCCTGCGCCGCCGACGGACCGCCTCCCAGGTACCAGCGCCGCGTCGTATACATATTGAAACCACTCGCAGGAGCGATTAGAAACCGGCTCGGAAAACTGAAAAAAAAACTAAGACGAGGAAAATCTTTATCAGAAGACATAACAGTTATTAGTGATAACGTGATTTGCATTGTTAAGATAATCAATGTGTGCACTTCAAATTTTTTTTATAAAATAGTTTGTTTGGTAAACAATCGGTCAGTGTATTGCATTGTTTGAGGTACGGAGACAGCGGTAATTGATTAACGACCGATAATAGTTTTGACACACGTTTCTGCCGTAATTTTCTTGTATTTGTTTGGCGGGAGGGCATTCCTCGAGGTGAAGTGAGCAGAAACACAACTACAAACAGCGAAATGCATCTGTCGGAAGCCGGCGCGTGGCGCCGCAGCCTTATCGTGTGACCTTGTGCACCACACATGAACAATAACAAACAACTTTTTGTTTGTCATACTTTTTATGTGTTATCATTTATCCTATGGTCTTTTGTGAGAAGAATTATTTTTCTAATAACGAGATGACCAATTAGTGAGTGTGAGGAAGAGTTTAAAATATAAAACCACAACGCTACAACGCGCAATGTCCTTTAACTGTAGACGTGAAATATATTGCGACAATCAATGCCAATTCATAATAATACGAGCATTCGTCCTGTCCCACTAGTGACATTTTTAAAACTATTAAAACGTTTTTCAATAATAATGTTCAATTGCTTTCTGCAACTGTCTATTCACATAACAAAAATAAACCGTTATAAATAACCATAAAAATACTTTCTAATAATGTTTTTTTTTTAAATAAAGCTTTTTAACCTTAGTATTATTGTTACATAATACATTATTGTTACATACTTTGAATATGTTAACAGTGATGGACGTCACATTTTGCAGAACTTAAATTACATTTTTAATAAGTGTAAAGTAAGAAGACAAATTCAAATGAAAGCCAGATACAGTTGGATAGTATATTCAGTGTATTTCGTCCTTATATAAGTGCCCGCCCGCCCCCAAACCCGCCCAGGGGCTTCATCCAGTGTAACATTGCAAGAGGTGTAAGGTAGAGCTTTTATATTAGTTTCCTAAACTAAAGTCACCTAATATTGATCCTTCAAAGCATCCAGCGTTTGGGACGTACCTTAAAACAATTAGGCACTATCTTTTCTTATGCTATCGACTTACGACAACATTCAAAAAGAAGTGGTAAGCCATGGATAAATTTTGTTCAAGATCGTTTAACCCTTACGTCGCATCGTTGATAACGAAACGTTGAAAAAGTGACTACCTAAGGTCGAAATCAAACAGAACGAACGGAAGTCCTCCGTAATCCGGGTGGCTGCGATGATCACTCCGTTATTTTCGAGTAACTTTGTGCGTTATTAACGCAAACAATAAAATCTTACGTCGTTATTAAATAGTAAACAAACAACTTTACATAAATTTCTACTTTCATATCCATAATGTTTGTAAGGTATTGAATTTTACTACAACCTTACTCCTGATTATCGTTTCAACTTCACTGTTGAAGTAAAACAATAAAAATATGTTTTAGCTATTTTAACGGTCTTAGTGCCGAAGCCAACTTAATAAATTTAATTACTACTGAAAATAGGCCGAAATTCGTTTCACATTCTGCTAACCGAATAACGGCGTCTTGTCTTCTTCTTCGGTCGCAATTTTACCGAATATTCGGCCTAAGTTTTTATTCGGTTGAAAACACAGACCACCTATCTCTAATTCTTACTTATTCTATTAGGTCCTGGAAAAAGTCTTTTCGCATAAAGTATGTATGAACTTGTTATAAAATCTCTTTGGCTATACTATTTGTATCTGGCTGGTTTTGGTATCATTAAAAGTTAAAATTTTAAAGAAGATAATTCCAAATTCAGTTGATTGAATGAGCTGTAATTACCAGGCATGACCATCTATTCTGAACTCTACTGCGAACAACTGATGTGATAAAAGCAAGAAGTTGTGAGAAAGCGGCCTGAATTAATCAACAGAAGGGGTGTGGTTTTTTATCATGAACGCTATATCTCATACATCTTGAGCCTTCTTTAAAATTTAAACTTTTAATGATAGTTTAAATTTTAAAGAAGATAATTCCAAATTCAAATTAGGAAAATGTGTGATGATCTGTCAAGAGAACTTCTTGGCGGGAAAGTGAAGCGTCATGTCTGCAGTTTTGTTTTATTGTCTTTAATAATTTGTGTTTAGTCGAATATTAATGTGAAATAATGGTGGATTATTTACTGTTAAATGTTCGTGAACGTGATGAATGTTAGCAAATAAAACAAAACAGTGCAACGTCACTTTTCAAATTCTCTCAAGAAGTCCGTGTGAGACCTCAATAAAGTCCCACAGCTTTATTGAGTCTCGAGGGGTTTGGAGGAAAATCATTTAGGTACCATTAAACGTTCATTATCACTCATTTTCATCCACTTAATGTAATGAAAATAATAATTACTATTAAAAACTTGACACTGGCTAAATGTGCTGATCGCACGAAGCCATTATTTAAGAGGAAAAAATGTGTGATTTTCATTTGTTTTTCTTACAGTCAAGATGAGAGTGAATATAGTGAAGAAATTCGATACGTATTTTAAAATTTTACAACAAAAAAGGTAAAAATGCAACGCAAGCTGCCAAAAAAATTGCGATGTTTATGAATCTAGTGCAGTGTCTGTGAGAGTAGAACAAATTTTGTTTAAGCGTTTTAAATCTGGGAAATTTTGATGTCAAAGATGCACATCGCTCTGGTCAAATAAAATGGGTGCAATTTTTAAAAAAGTGGAGCAAGACCGGCATATTAGTAGTTACGACGTAACTGAAAAACTGGGAATTGACCACAAAACAGTTTTGGCGCATTTGAAAAAAAACTAGGTACACAAAAAAGCTCGATATTTGGGTACCTCACGAGCTCACTGTAAAAAACCTAATAAACCGTGTACTCATTTGTGATTCTTTATTATGACGTAATGAAACCTAACCATTTTTGATGAAGTTAATAACTGGTGATGAAAAGTGGATCACGTACGGCAAGAACCTGCGAAAAAGGTCGTGGTCAAAGGCCGGTCAGGCTTCACAGACTGTGGCGAAACCCGGGTTAACTCGCAAAAAGGTGATGCTGTGTGTGTGCGGTGGGATTGGAAGGGCATTATTTATTATGAGCTGTTACCACCAGGCATGACCATCTATTCTGAACTCTACTGCCAACAACTGATGAGATAAAAGCAAGAAGTTGTGAGAAAGCGGCCTGAATTAATCAACAGAAGGGATGTGGTTTTTTATCATGAACGCTATATCTCATACATCTTGAGCCACTCAGCATAAATTAAGAGAGTTTGGCTTCGAGGTATTACCTAATGCATCCGCCGTATAGTCCTGACCTTGCACCTACAGATTTTCACCTGCTTCGGTCTCTTCAGAATTCTTTAGGCAGTGTCAGGTTAACATCACGAGAGGACTGCCAAAACCACTTGTCTCGGTATTTTGATCAGAAGCCCCAAAATTTCTATAGCAATGTGATCATGTCCATACCTACAAGATGGCAAAAAGTTATTGAACAAAATGGCACCTACATACTTTAGTTAAATGTAAATTATTTATTAAAAAATGTTTTGAATTTTCTTAAAAAATGCGAAGAAAGTTTTTCCCAACCTATTATTTACTCCCTAATCTATTTATAAAACTTTGTAATAGCTTAAACACAACAATTAAAAAAAAAAAAATATATTTATTAGTTTCAAACACACTGAGGCGATCTCTACGCGATCTGCGATCTACTTGAAGCAGTCGTCTGTCTCTTACTCCTTAGTCGCACTAGCCGAGTAATTTAGTCGTAGTAGGAAACAATGTACTTTAAGGGAAAGGGGTGAAAAGCGCGTGGACGTTACTACTTACCATGAAATAGTTGGTTTACGTTTATCTCTGACCAATTTCGAATCCGATATTACTCGTAAGGTAAAAACGTAAACATTATAAACGAGATGATTCATACCTATGTTGCATTTGTTTTAAATTACTTATGTCTGTTTTATATTTACTAGCGGCCCGCCCGTGGCTACGTAGCCCTTGACAAATTTCCAAAAAATTTCTTCATCAAATCATACCTTGTCTTGATAATCACAAATACAACAAAAAAAGAATTAGCCAGATAGGTGCAGCCATTTTAAAGTGATGGGCGTACAAAGATTTCGGCAATTGATTTTTATTAATATACCGAGTAATCTGGTCCTACTTTGCTCCTAGGGTGGTAAAAATACTCCAAATCCGAAAGATTATTAAATCCGGTTTTTTCGTACTGATACTTTACTATTTAGTAGAATCCAAAATTTAATCTGAAAATATTTTTCTTGATCTAGCAACACCAGTGTTGGCAGATGTCAAAGTCAGCCATTAATATTTTCTGTGAGTGTGAGAATTGAATCGCTCTACAAGAAGAAAATTTGAAAGTGAGTAAATTCTATTTTGCATCTCCTAAACTTGTAATGAAAACAAAATGTGATTTTTAAATTGATTGCTCATAAATAAAGTTTATTTTATAACACATATTAATGAAGTTGATATTCTTTTTTAATAAACAAGACACATTTTAATAAAGTTGATATTCTTAAATACTTAAATTTTCTTAAAACCCCTTATTTTTCATCATAATGCAAAGAGATATAAATATATCGTCACTTTCTTTGTAAAACACTATACAGCGTGTTTCTTGTAAGGTATCAAGCCGATGTGTGGTGGTAGAGAACTACCATACCTATCTATTGAACCCCCATGTATGTTCTACGATTATTTGTAGTTGTAGATTTATAATTTTTTTTCGTTATTTTATGATTCAATGACGAGACGGCTCTAAAAAAATTAACACATTTTTTTGGGTCGACTTTTCTTCGACGTTTTTTTTTAATACAATGCCTATTGATTGCACTTTTATGAGTAAAAAAATCTCCTTCCTAACTTTAACCTAAGATTCTAAAATTTTGATCTTAACTTATAAAATTGGGTTAATCAGAACAGAATAGAATTAAAAAAGGCATTCCATAGCTTCTGATTAGTTTTAAAAACTGCCTGACCAAATATGCTTTCATACTAATACAAAAAAAGATGTACTAAATGGGTAATTTTTTGCTGAAATCGGTCGTTGAACGTGGTATATCTGAAATTGTGTAATTTTCATCTATTCTAATAAAAGAGAAAAGATTTGAATGTTTGTTTGTATTGAATAGGCTCCGAAACTACTAGACCGATTTAAAAAATTATTTCACCGTTGGGAAGCTACACTATCTCCGGGTGACCAAGGCAATATAATATTTTCAAAAAAAATTAGGGATCCTTACTAAAACTCTAATCAATTTCGTACATCGCGTGCACTACGAAAACTATTGATGATAGAACAAATGCGATATAGGCGTCGTCGGGGTACGGGGTCCACGCCAACGAAGTCGTCGGCGGTCTGGTAGTATTTTATAATTTCTTAGTATCTTTGCATATTCTAGTCTATCAGGAGATTAATTATCCCTTTACGTTTAAGAAGAGCTCAGTTGATACTAATAACATATATCCATACCTACTACTATTCTCAAAATTACCATTATTAATGAGAGGGCCAAAATAAAACTAGAAATGCGATAAAAATTTAATATGTTAAAAATGCCGGGCCACCAACCTATAGGTATGCACATTCGGCATCGCCGCAAAAATGTTCTTATTTTTGCATTTTGAGTTTTATTTTGACTCTCTCATTAATAATGGTAATTTTGAGGATAGTATGGGACTGAGCTCTTCTTAAACGTAAAGGGATAATTAATAACCTGATAGACAAAAATATGCAAAGCTACTAAGAAATTATAAAATATGAAAATTACACAATTTCCGATCTCCCACGTCCAACGACCGATTTCAGCTAAAAATTTCCCATTTAGTACATCTTTTTGTATTATTATGAAAGCATATTTAATCGGGCAGTATTTAAAAGTAGTCAGAAGCTATGGAAAATCTGTTTTAATTTTTTATTTAAATTGAAAATTCCAGTCTGTTCTAATTAACATAATTTTTAAAGTTAAGATCAAAATTTTAGTACTTATCTTATGTTAAAGTTAGGAAGGACATTTTTTTATATTTAAAAGTGCAATCAACAGGCATTGTATTAAAAAAAACATCGAAGAAAAGTCGACCCAAAAAAAGAAATATTTTTTTAGAGCCGTCTTGTCGTTCAATCATTACATAACGAAAAAAAATCATAACTCGAAAACTACAAAAAATCGTAGTGCATACATGGGGGTTCAATAGAATAGGTATGGTAGTTCCCTATCACCACACATCGGCTTGACACCTTCAAGAAATACGCTGTATAATATACCCGGCCTCACATCGGTACTAATGTAAAAAAAATGCACGTCGATACTTAAAGGTTAATTAAGTTTGGTATGCCCTTGGTATGCCATACAAAATTCAAAGTTTAATATTTTAAATTCAATATCCAGCTCTAATGAGACTTTCTGTGATACAGAAATCTAGGTAGGTCGTTAAATAAAAAAAAACTATTTATTTAACAATGTAGGTATTATGCGACTTAAGACTTTATATTAGTAGCTTTTAAGTTTAGAAGGGATAGATTGATCGTAGGAATGAATAGATAATAATATGAAAGTCTATTATGACGGTTCCTCGTACTAATAATGGCGATGCTGGCCGTATGAGGCCGATCTCAATCTCAACGTTTCTGACTGTTTGCACTAAAAGCCTTGTTCGCTTGACCAGTAATACCACGCAATGAAACCGAAATCAAACCTTTTCGCTCGAGAAATTTAGTCGTATAGCAAGAACATTGCTTGGCCAGTTCGATTATTTTAAAATTGGTTTTAAACAAGCATAATGGTGAAGCAATGTGTTTGTGTGCTTCTCCTCGCCTACGTCACTTGCTGACCGCGCCGCCGGCGCCGGCGCCGCGCAAAACGCCGTCACCGGCCGTTGCGATTAACTTCTCGAGATCGCTACTAGATGGCGTTAGTAATGAGCGATCACTACATTTCACGTTTTTATATAGTTTTATTTTTTAATAGCGGCCTGCTCCGCGACTTCGTACGCCCCGTGACCCGAGACGAATTACCAAAAAATAATAATAAACATCCTGACAATCACAAACATAAAAACACAGAATTAGCCAATTAAGTGCAGCCGCCCTAAAGTGATTCGCGAACAAACATTTGTGGCAATTGATTTTTATTTATAACTATTTTATTTTTCGTTTTTGTTTTGCTATTTATGTAAAGTGCATTCCATTGAGGTATGGCCGTTCGGTCGTAAGTAAGTCCCGTGTTCGACACGGTCCCTTACGCTAACGCTAACGCTAAAATCACGTGATAAAGAATAAATAGTAACATAAATGCGATACGCGCGTCACGTCACATCGCGATGCTACTTCTGTCGTTTTTATCGAACCATTTTTTTTTAGTTGAACCAAGACGAGAGGTTCTGTTTTAAAACAAGTTTCGTTTGCAGATAATCTTTTATACTTATTATAACACAAACTGTTGATAATAAAATAATTAATGTTTTTATATATTTTACCGATTTATTAACGCTTAAATATACTTAAGTAAAAATTTAAACACTGAAAAAAGACGACAACCTCAGGCGAGAATCGAACCACGCACCTTCCGCATCCGGGCGGCTGCCTTAACCACTTGGCTACCGAGGTCTGGTTTTCACCCGTCGAAATTTGTCAGTGCTTGATGCTTATGTTTTTTACTCAACATTGCTTCATCAAATCTTAGAAGTTTTCACCTCTGTGATCCCAAAGAAATATTTTACAAATATTTAAACATTCGGTTAAGATGAAGCTGCTTTTATAGATTAATGTTTTTATATATTTTAGCGATTTATTAAGGCTTAAATATACTTAAGTAAAATTTTAAACACTGAAAAAAGACGACAACATCAGGCGGGAATCGAACCACGCACCTTCCGCATTCCGGGCGGCTGCCTCAAGGACTTGGCTACCGACCACCACTTATAGCCAATAACCAAGTAACATCATTCCCTTCAAAGTGCAGTAATTGTTATGTCTGTAACACAATTTAATATAATGGCCCAAACGTCCATACAAGCTGCCTTATCTCCTTTTTCCACTCCCTAAGAGGCCTATTACATCTCGACTGTGATTTTTGCTAAAAATGGCCAATTTTGGCGCTCTTGATCTCAGTTACAAAAATACATTAACAGTTTTGATATTTAATAGTGTAGAAAAATAGCAGAGAGAGATTTTCATAAAATGCGCGAAGGCACTTTTTTGAGCTCCTAGATGGAACTACTGTTCTAAAGAAATGAAATATAAAAATAAAATATTATCTCTTATATAGTCGTATAGTGCTTAGCGGCCTCTGAGTTTTTAGATATCATTCATTTTATATAGAAAAAAAATCTTATTCTTAACCAAAATCTACGAAAATCGCTTTAAGTTAACTGTGAATTTCTCCTATCTACGATAATATTATTAAGCAAAATGTATACCAGGAAAATTGTTACTTCATGAGGAATAAAATTTTTATAATCAATTTATTATCCTATTTCGATAAAAACGATAAATACAACTGCAAAATTACTACAAAATGCGCCGGCCGTCCGAAATCAGCTTAATCTCGCAGAGGGGAGATTTGTAATATTAAGCATGAATTTATTATCCTACTTATTTCGACAACAACTATAAATACAACTGCAAAATTACTATAAAATGCAAAAATGGGTTTTTATGCAAAAATCACATTTGAGCTGTAATATAGGCCTCTTAGCTTAATAGTGACAAAGAAGAAATTTGACATTTTGTAGTAGGTTGGAGTCACAGATATCTGTATTTCGTGGTTGAAGTGCTGGCATACAGATGCATGTACGGACATGCATACGTACACATGTCGGAGATGTAAAAGGATTTTTTTAAATCTTCTTCCAAGTAAAGTCGTCGAAGCCAGTTAGTTATACTCGTATATGCTAATGCTCTTTCATGCCAGATCTCGCGTTTATGCCTCTCGTACTTTTACTCCGCATACTACACATTCATAAATTACCATTCATTCATTACTTAGGCGGTGGTGTTCCGCATCTAGACCCTACGCTAAGCTATCTAATATTTTATTTCATCCTTATATTCTTAGTACACTGGAAAATGGGTATTATCTCCGCTGCAGTTTTATTTTAAACAATTTTTTTTTATGTTCTATCATAAAGCTATTACATATTTCTTATCTCTAACGCTATTTCTATGACAGGTTTCTTAACTATGTTTTACTTATTACAGTTTTACAGTTTTCCCATTGGGGTAGTTCTTTAGCTATTTACATTTTTTCTAGTCTTGAATTTTATCAGCATTGTTATTAACTTACTCCTAATATTTTTTTTACTATTTTGCTATTGGATATTGATCACATAATATATTTACACTCAGGTATATGTGTCATTCCATTTTCTATATCTAAATACTTAACTATTATGACTTATTTCTAATTTTTACTACGGTAACAATCTTAACACAAAATTCTAAGAACAGTTTTCCGTGTTCACCTTTGTTAAGGTCAGCGAAGTTAGACGATTCTATCTTGACACCTGCCTGCATTTTAGTGTTTAGCCTCTCCAGAGCGTGTCTATGGCACTCGGAGAAGATGTGTAAGAGGGTTTTTGGTGTGTCAGGATCACAGGCGCACGACGGGCTATCCTTACACTTGAACCTGTTCAAGTATGCGGAAAACCCGCCGTGTCCTGTGAGAGCATGTGTGGTGAGGTGAGTATGTGTCAGCTTCTGGGTGGTCTGGTAAACTGTTATGGCGTCTGGGAAAAAGGTCTTTGTGACCTCTGATGTGACACTCGACTTGTACCTTGCTTTCCATTTTTCAAGAGACACATTTCGAATGATTATCTTGCGAGATGAAACCGGGCAAATGTCGTAGTGCGGCTTCTTTTTGGAATTTATAGCGGCCTCCTTGGCAAGATGGCCGGCTCTCTCATGTCCCTCCAACCCAGCGTGCGCTTTTATCCAATACAACACAGAACTAAAACAGAACAAGAACAGATGTAATGATGTAAAAGGATTAGGTTGGAGAACGTATAGTCAGTCTCCTCTTGTTGTATCACTGAGACGCGACATAGGCTCACCCTCGATAACGCGATATACCTACGGCCAAAATTTATAACCGATCTACTTATCTGTTGTTTTGTCTACTAGAGCTTATTTTCTTTATGAAGCTTTAGTTGTTAAAGGTCAAACTAAAGTTTAACTATTCACCACTATTATCCCTAAATCGTTAGTCTGAGACTAGTCAATGAGGACCGCAGAAGGAGTCCTCGGCCATAGTCCACGTTTCACCAAATTATAACTGCACATGTGCTCAGCGTGCTTCTCAATAGGTGTTGAGCTCATAGCCGCTCTATGCTCTTGGATGTATGTGCAGTCTTTAGTCCGTTAGTCGCCTTTTACGACACCCAAGGAAGATGGGGGTTGGCAGTATTCTTTTGTGGGCCGTTATACTTTTCGTTTATGGCTTATATGACTTAATTTACAAGCAGATTAAGTCAAATTTCTAACTCTAGTAGGCAAAAAACAGATAGATTAATTATTAATTTCGGCCGATAGAAGGTATCAAAATCCTGTTATTAATATATGTAAAAGCAACCATTATCACACGATGTACGAGTTTAGTACGGTATCAAAGTTTAATTGTAAAAAACAATGATAGCAATTCCGATATGAACAAAAATTATTACTTGGACGAATTATCGACAGGTCAAGGCATACATTATTAATTATATCCATATGTGACCCATCGATATACTTAACTACAGCTTCTTACGCTGAATTTAATAAAAAAATATGCATGAATGGCTTCACAATTACATCCCTTTCAGGGCACTTTCAGTTTGCAAGGCACACTCGACTATTTTTATTCAAAGTGGTTATTCATACTTCTTCCTACATTAGGTACTTATTAATTTTCATAATAGAATCGTTGATTTTAAATTTAGTTTTTATAGTATATTAGTAAGTACTATTTTTTAATCAGGACTTTTTAGGGTTCTTTACCTCAAAAGGAATAAATGGAACCCTTATAGGATCACTTTATTGTCCGTCTGTCTGTCTGTCTGTCAAGACCCTTTGTCTCTGGAACACGTGGAGGTATCGAGTGGAAATTAAAACGATATACCAGGTGTACAGTCTCTTGAAGCTGTGAAAAAATCAAACTCCTACGTGAACGTAAAAAAAGATACGGCCGTTTATGCCGCAAAAAACGGATATTTCAACACTCAAGTGAATCAAAGTTTATAGGGTATTTTCCGTTGACCTAGAACTATGAAATTTGACAAGTATTACCGTCTTATACTACAAGTAGATGGAAAAATCTGAAAACTATATATTTGTAATTAAATCATTAAAAAACAGGGTCATTATGCCAGGAACGGCGGTCCAAATTTTGAATTGAGTTAACCGTGTAATGTGGGGATCGTATTAAAGGGCTTCATTGGCACAAGCTTAAACAGATTTTTAATTATTTTGATGACGTAAAGCTTTCGATTTATGATGAAGAATGAATTTATAATATGCACCTAAAAATTTATACGGAACCCTCGGTGGGCAAGTCCGACGCGCACTTGTCCGGTTTTTTTTATAGCATTACTGGGATTGTTGACTGATGGGCAAATATCACCCCCAAGTCCTTCCATCCATGAGCCGAGTCATGTCAGTCGGTCTGGTGTATTTTTTTAAATTAAAACTTGTCTTGAATGATTTATTAAATTCATATATATTTAAGTAAGCAACTTCAATCCTCAATTTAGAGAGTCGTAACTTACCAATCATCAAAGTAAATTTACAAAATGTCAGTTATCCTCCATTATCAGGTATTTTAGAAAAGCGTTTTCATTACAACCTTTATACTTATGTCTTTATATCTCTGATATACGGAGGTCCTAGGTATACCCAGGTAGGACTACGGACGAGCTTAACCACTTTGATTGTTTTAAAGTTGTTTTAAATTATCGTATGTGGATGTTACAAGCCAATTAAGAGCATCGACTATGACTACTGCCACCACTTATTTTTTATTACGATGCCAAATTCATATGAAAAAAACAGCAGCACACGCGCATTGTAAGACGATTTTCGGGACAAGGAAGTTTCGAACACGCTTAAAGAGAGAGGTCCCAGGTTCGGGCATGGCTTGGGTAATAGAATAAAAGCGGCCAGCGAGACATGTGTTGGGAAAACCGAAATGATAAATTTGCGGCTAGTCCCTCGCAAAGACCACAACGGCAATTTCAAAATCATCCTCACTAACGACCGCCGGCAGCGCGGTGGATCGACGCTCTCAATAAAACGCGTGATGCAGCAGCCGCGGAGAAAGCTAGCAGTATCTGCAAAAGATCTCGCATTTAGGAGATCCGGCGCCAAGGTCAGCGCTTCTCACTTTCAAAAATATAACTGCCCCGCGCTCCGCACCCGAGCCCCGCACCCCGCGCCCCGCACCCCGCCCCCACGCACACACGCACATACCTTGTTCTTTTGTTTTGATGGATACGACCATTGCTTTTACCAACACATACTTCTATATACTGTGGCTTAGATATAGTAATTTTTCAGAAAAAACTACTCGTGTTCCAAAACAGCAAATCGGTGTAATATGTATGAGGAAATAACATAATTAGTAATAGTTTTCAAAGCGGAAGATGTCATCCAGTACTTAACCATATTTATATAATACTTGCTGCCGCTCGCGGTTTCCCCGCGTGGTTCTCGTTCCCGTGGGAATATCGGGATAAAAAAGTATCCTATGTGTTAATCCAGTTTATAAACTATCTGTATGCTGAATTTCATCCAAATACATTCATTAGTTTTCACGTGAAAGAGTAACAAACATCCATCCATACTTACAAACTTTCGCGTTTATAATATTAGTAGGAAGTATCATCGTATTAAGCTAACTACTTTATTTCATATTATAAAAAAGTACCTTTGAAATGAGTGTAATCTATGTATGTAGTATGTATTTAATAAATTTCTTTAAGCAGACTGTTTTTTAAACAAGTCGGAGAGTCTTGCGCTCTTTCTATTTCAGAGTGTTGTTTTGTGATATTGTGTAATTAATTTACATTGAAGGCATGGAGGCCCACACAATGTATGGTTGGCGGATAGAGATTACTTCTTTTTCATACCGTTCAATTTCCATAGAAGATTCCATACAACAGTTGTCTACCTAACAACTGTTCCAAAAGAGGATGAAGCGATCCTTGTGTCCAAAGTAGGTCGCGGTGCGGCGTCTATTGGCGTTTGTTCGATTTCTTCGCTGTCGAATGTGTTCGGCCACAGCCGTCCACGGTAGATTGCTGACTCATGCCAAATACTTTCTGTATGTTACCACAGCCCTGCGCCGGCGCCGGCGGCCCGCGGCGTCTGCGGCGCGGCGACACGGCGCCCCCGTCAGGCCCTAAGCTTAATTATTCACTAACTAAGTATGTAACAAATTTCTCCCTCTCCTGTTCTTTACCTTACTTTGTTATCTTACGTATAAAAATACTTTGTTGCATCTATACGATCTTTTGTCTTCTATCACAACAGCACTGGGATTTCTCAATCGCTTCATTACGTGTATGCACGCTTATTTGTTGGTACGCATACAGTAGTTACATACAACTCTTCATATACTTTAAGCAAAGGAACTAGTGTCGGCTGATTGAACGGGCCGCTAGTCCAGCCCTCGGCTAGTTCGCCCCGAACGAGAGTGAAACTAGTGTGACATGCATCTATGCAACGGTGCGCGAGCGCGCGCGCATTAACTCGCGAGTTTCGGCCAAGGTGAAAGTGTTCTTGTTTTTGAGAAAGGAAAAGTAGCTTATATTTTAGTGGAAAGAAACAGCGCTGCCCCTCCCCCCTGCCCCTGCGCCGACAGTCTCCGCCTCCCATGAAAGTGAAACCGGCACCAGCTTGCGCGCTGCTCCCTCAGCATTCCGACCCACAACTATTTGCAAATCAGACGATATATTAAGAGGGTTTATGCATTTCGGTTTCCCATACAAACTTCCAAGTCAAAATTTTTTAAAAACTATTAGCCAATTTTGATAAAACTTTGCATGCTAAAGTAAAACACAGGAATCAAAATAGTTTGTTGAAAACATTTAAAAAAAAACGTTTATTTAACTGAGTTATTGCGATTTTAAGTAACCGAAATGCGCAAACGCTCTTAATAATTTCATTAAAAATCAGACGATATTTAATCCCATCGCTGGTCGATGGTAAGTTTGAATAATCCTCGGGTAGGCTTCAGTGACATGAGATACTATAGGTATATATACATGTAAAAAAAATTGGTCATATAAGCCTGCAGCTGTATCAAAGTGTTTTGTAATGTTAAATTTACTAGACAAAGAGAACACATACTTACGGTCTTTGCCTTTTGATTTGACTGTACATATACCTACCTATATTTAAACGCAATGACGCGCAACAGGCACGCGGTGCGAGTTTGCAGTTGTGTTCAAGGGCCGGTTCCTTACCAAGTCGCCATGTAAAAGCCATTGAGTTATTTTAACTAAAGCAGTTATGCAGGCTATGTCGCATAGCGGATTAGAGTACTACCACCCCCTTTCTTCCCTTGGGTGTCGTAAAAAGCGACTAATGGACTAAAGACTGCACATACATTCAACTGCATAGAGCAGCGATGGGCTCACATCTTGTCACGCTGAGCACATGTGCAGGTGCTTTTCGGTGTTAAGTGGACTATGGCAAAGAACTGCTTCTGCGGTCCTCATTGCCTAGTCTCTGACTAACCCTTCGGGGACAATAGTCGTGATTATATTGTTATGTATGTTTGCAGTTATGCCCTACAAAAAATGAGCTCAGCTATGACAGCAGGAAACGCGTGTGGGGGCGCGCGAGGGCTTTTTTGTCAGTCGTTTCCTGCCTAAGTCAGTTCGCAAAAACTTCTCTAAAATGGTGTCGTCTTAAGTTTTAATACCTTAATGGTAAAAACTCTATATAGGGTTTGTTGAGTTCTTCCACTGCCAAAGAAACGCTATAATAAAGTTGCTTAAAAATTTAATGTAATTTTTTTGATTTTTGGATTTTTTAAATTAAATCTGTTAGTTTCCAATTCCTATTGAATGAGAAATGCTTCTAGATATAAATGAATGCAATGTAAGAATGAACTTGGTATGGTGCCGTGTTCGATTAGAATAATACATTAGTTGTATTGGGCCCATATTAAGAAGCTTTTGTTTTTTTTTGCAATGGATTCCTTATCTCTCTCCCCAAGCCCTTCCACGCATCTTTATCCTCGGCTGTTTCCCACCAGTCTCTCACAAAGGCATTGATTTCGACTACATTTTAGTTGAACTGCTTTATTTACTATCCTTAAGCACGCGTGGCTCCGGCGGCGCCGCGGCCAGGTGCGCGCCGTGTGCGTAGACGTCGTCGTCGTTTTGCGCACACAATCCACGATATCGACTATTATGAGTCGGGGTTTTCTATGATGTTTACTAAACACATACACTGTGCCACGCCCACTCGGCTTACTCGAGCCATGCACAAAAATGTCAAGCAGACGATTTGCCGAGTGCCACTTGTTAGACGAAAATTAGATCAATCGAATAGCACACCTTAAATCCTCGGATACACTAGGGGGCAAAATGTCCCGTAAACTCCCGTGCAACTCAGATTATACGTGTTGCTGCAACGTTGCCCGGTGTCCCGCAACATGCCCCGCAACATTTAACGTGTGAGCAACATGTTCCGCAACATGTCGCTGCGTTTGTCCCCTAGTGTATCCGAGGCTTTAATGTCACCTTACCCCAGCATCTACTTGCCGAAATGTAACAGTTCGGCTACCGCGCTTTTGGAGGTTGTTGAAAAATACTCTATTGTAATTATATTACTCGTAAATAGTTACTGTGAAAAATTGAGTTTATTACTATTACTACCTTCCGTAATTACATTACGTAACAAGGTGACAGTAGTAGTGCGATTCTGTAAAGGCTCGATCCAAAAGTCGTTACTGAATCCGCAGTCATAACTCACTGTGAATTTGAATTTAGAAAAATCTAACGACTCTACGCTCTTGTCACAAAGGTCAGTTTACTATCAAATCGACATACTGCCATGGCGGTCGCTCACTCGTGTCACCGCGTTATTCCGCCCTTTTTGTTTAAATTATAAGTATATAACATCATAATGTTTTAAACATTAATAATGTAAACATCCATTCGTATCTGCAGGTATAACCAGCGCGGCTGCGATCTAGAAGTATAATATTATAACCAAGCAAAGGTTATAATAATATACTTTATACCATCAGTATGAGCTTAATTTGTATCCGTAAAAAATACTGTAGCCGTATTATTTAATTTGGCTTCGCTTGCGTGACAAAAGTCATAAATCATCTACACAGTAGGCAAGATTAAAACAAAATTCATACATTAGCGGTATCCGAATCTGGAGTCGTCAGCACTGCATGCTCATAGAATAACGTCATATCTGCGAAATGGTTGATTGGCAGATATGACGTTATTATTCGGGACCGTGTCGATAAGCACACTCACGGGAGCTCGCGGCGGCCACAGAGTAAATTAGGGCTTCCGAAACTTACTTTTACTGTGACACTCTTGGGAGGTTGCATTATCGACGCCTCAACACACTTTTAAAGGACTTCTTGAAGGACAACAGGTGTGCTGGGAGAGCATTACAATTTTTATGATTTTAATTTCTGGTCTATTTTACACATTATATTATAGTAAAATCTTGAAAATTAAAATAATACGTGATCGGATTTTGTCTTTGCTTTGAGACGATCTCCGTACCTATGTCCCGATGGAGGTGTGCGGTTGGTGTTAATCCATATTATTTTTTTTCATATATATTTGATTGTGTATCATCTTAATGTTTACAGCCTCTCTGTTATCAATCTTAAGTTCAGAAAAACACTTGTCATTCAATATACATGCTCATGATTGGTCTAACTGCGGCCAATAAAGGGCACTAAATGTAAAAATGTATAGTTCATAGTTTAATCAATCATTCATTTGTCTGTCTATTCAGTGTTCACCAGAAAAATTTTAGAGCGTGTGGATGCCATTGTAATATTTGTAATACCTATTCTTAGTTACCTATTAAAATCAGTGTGACAAAGTCCAGTGTTTATCGTCATCATCTTTATCACCACCATCATCAATAATATCAACGTCTCAAGAGTCTAAAGCGACGTTCCATCCCAGACCCGCCATCGGCGGCTCTTGAGCAAAGTCAATAGGTCACCATCAACGAGTACGTTCCTTGGCCGTCACGGTCACGGCTGGCCAAAAACATCTACGTACAGTCGATATCATGTCACCGTCAGCTGTTCGTTGCTCGCTAGTAGTATCGTGTGCATTGGCGTTGAAGGCATCAGGGTCGAAGCACAGTAGGTTTTCATGAAAACTGTAAGAGGCAAAACGCCGGCGCGACGCATGGCGTAGGGTGACTCACGACGCAGCTGCCGCGCGGAGGAAAACACCATTGTTGCCGCTATCACCCCGCCCTGCGCCCCCGTTCCGCCCCCGCTCCCCCGCAGCCGCCCCCGCCAGCCTCGCCAGCTGGCCGCTCGGATAACGATGTTGATCAACACGTGGGAAAACGCACTGAACACGACCCAAACAATCAATAATCGCTGATCTCGTGTTGTACCATTTACTTCGGCGCTTTGTGTACCGAATGTTTTAGAGTGCTATCTTATCAGTCCCCCTAGACAAGTGGCAGACGCTCTATTCGTTACGTCAAATGGTAACAGTTAAATGGTAGACAAGTGACAGGTATTCTGCGAATGCTAACTCTAGTCGATCTCTACCACAAATATATTATAATTAACTAAATAATAAATTAATAACTCTTTTTTTCTTACTTTATGTATGTAATTGACTCCTTAAAATTTCAAAATACGCAATTTAGTGTTCAATTAAATACGTAATTTTATACATTTATCTATTCCATATGCCTAAGCCTTGTTTATGTTCATCAATACTTTAGAAAAATTTTACTAACTTTAGAAAATCAGATTATTCAAATATACATATAATCACAAAGTTAACGGCTGCCGCAATACGTATGCGGCCGTGGAACCTCACTTGAACAGTCCCGCAAGGCTCGTCCATTGATAATCGATAAAAGATAGATTCACCTATATCTACATTCAATAGCACTGAAGAAAAATAAGAAGAAGAAAAATAACAGTTTTCCCTAATTAGTCTTTTCTCGAGATTTGCTAGTGTTTTTTAGTTCTATGTAAGTAAACTCTGTTATAAATTGTTATCAAATTCACGAAAATATAGTTTTTTATGAATTGAAAGTCCACATTCAGACGATGTCAAATATATAGTATTACTTAGCTTTACAGAAGTGGAGATTAGTTTTCCACAGTATTCTACAGATATTAATCAACTTGAGAAATTGGTGACGCTTGCAGAAAAATAGAGAGACGCGCGCCGCATAAACTCTCTTATCTATGACATTGAAAAAAGAAAGTAAATATATAATTATGGCGCTTCTAAGTTATATGTTAATGTAACTTTTTAAATCTGTGATAGATAAGTTATAACATTAATGGTCAATTCACAAATTATGATGAATAGTAATTTTGCTTCCCGCGTCCCGCCGTTCGAGTATGTTGGGTACAAAAGACTTCAACGCGCTCCAGGAACATTTCCGGCTCAAGTTTCTTTATGGGATCGGCAAGGTCACGGATATTCTTTATATTATATAAATGAAGACCAGCCTCGGAGTACTTTTATATTGTACTGAGTGCATTATGTATTTATTTTGTTAACATTATTTATTTGAGTCACAAAATAAAAATATAACATTTTGTTTAAATACTGGAATGTATAAATTATAAGTGCTATGCATATGTATTTAGATGCCTATTTATCTATGCTGTTGCAACGTTTACGTAGTTATTCACCGGGGATATTTGCTTTGCAACATAGTATACGAATTAGATTATCCATTAGGTTGGGTCGAAGTGGTTTGTATATTTTGACAACAGCCTCCGAGCAATTACCGTAAAACTGGGGCTCGCTGCGAGTCAAGCGCGGAGGCGCTTTGTTTACATGCGGCGGGCGACACGTGCCGCCCGTACGTACACATAACACGCGCTACCAGTAATCAGTTATCGGCGGCGAGAGTGATCGCGCATCGCGGCTATTATGTCACTGCAATTAAAAACTATGCCGTGCGTGTGTGCGAGGAAGTCGGCGGCAGCGGTGGGGGGGTCGGGGCGGCGCGGTGGGGTGGCGGCGGGGGCAAGTGGAGGCGCGGTGGGGGGTGCGGCGCGGGGGAGGGCGCGGCACGGCGCGCGTGCGCCAGTCGCGCGCAGCCCGCCGCCGCGTACGCACGCCGCTGGCTCGGCGACGCCATGAGTGAACAGTGACCTCCATGGAGTACCAGCACCAGCCCCTTCAGCCGCTCGGGCCGCCTGCGCCGCCGCCGCAGCTACTGCCGCCGGCGCCACCGCCGCCCCTGCCGTCGCTGCAGCACGCGCACGACGACGACCGCTGGAACCAGTACCACATCTGGCGGCAGCACGTTTTCGTCAACGGTCAGTGCCGCCGAGCGAGAGGAAGCGCCCGCGCACTTTCTCCGCGACTGCTGCCCGCGGCCGCGACCGAAAAAGAGAAAGTGCGCGAGCGCCGCCTGATATCGGATGCGACGACGTTTCGGTTCATCGACAACTCTTTGTTTCGGTGATTTGGAACTTTCACTCGCTACTGGCGCCCAACGGCCGCCTTGGAAGCCTCCCGGCGGCAAAACAGCGATTCGCTTTTGGCAAGTCACGTTACGCCTAAACTCCTTCATGGATCTCAATGCAACGGTAGGGTGTTGTGCTCCTCGTGCTATATAATATCGCTGAATCTGCTTACCCATTTCACGTAAAGTATTCATCACTTGTACCTTGTCAATCTAAATGTCAATAATAGTTCGCCATGGGCTTCGCGGAGGTGTGTACTCGGTTAAGTAGGGATTTGCGCCGCCACGTGAGCCAGCCGGAAGGTTCGGCCGCAAACCCGATTAGCCGCGGCCGAAGCCCCGCGCGTCAAGTCCACAACCAGCCCCGGCCGCGGGATCGATTCCTCGATTTCTAATTCAGTCACCTAAAAACATTTCGTACTGATACAAGACCCGCTGAGCCCGGTTCTCACTTATAGAATGAATTACATGGCCAATTGACATTATCTTGCATGAACCTTCACCGCTCCAGGTCAGGTTCATTGTCCATTCAGCCGCATAAAGTTTGGCCTTGCGAGCTATTCCAAAAGTGAACTAACCGCTAAGAGTTATTCAGTTACTTCTCAGACTGTAACTTAATCTGTGATTCCTATTAAAAACATTATTAAAGCGCTCTATTTTTAGCAAAGGGTTGAATTTATCTATATTATTATTAATATTACACAAGGGTTATTAGCAAACTCACTTGCAAGCTGAATAATACATATTAGGTCTGTGTAAATAACTTATCCACTGATTTCAAAGCGATACGTCATTTTGAAGTTGGTGGTCCTTTGAAACGATCTCTGGTTCTGGGAGAGCCGCGAAGGCTCGTCATTTGCGCTGTAGCTTAAACCGGGGGCGCGGGGGCGGGGGCTTAGGGCGCGCATTTCACCGTGGATCCGCCTTTCTAAAGCTGCGGGGAGCTCGCCAAGATCTTTTATCAGCTCGTTATCACTCGGGCAGACTCATACAGCATCTTGAATTCTTGACTACATACCTCACTCCAAATTTATCATATTAAATACACAATCTCGAACTCGGGGCGGGGCAGGGCGGTCAGCCGTTTTATTCGCCTTTTCATTTCTTCATCGAGAAAGTTCTTTTCAAGAGAACGAAAACATCAAAGCACGATCAAAAATTGTACACTGTTTGTGTAGAGAAGATCAGAAAAGTCATTAGCTAACATTGTCGGTTCACGTCCGAAACACGCCATTGCGTGGCCGGTCGGAGATACTCTCCTCTGGTGTAGGCAATTGCAGACCAGTTCAAGCCATTACAAGCCATTGCAGACCACTACAGGACACTATATGGCACTGCGGGCCGCCGCTGGCGCGCGACTGCCTCCTTTCAAACCGGCGTTTGTTCCTAATAAATCAAGTTTAGTTTCGTTTTAATTTAGGCTCACGATGATAATAAAGCTTAGTTAAAAGAAGTGCGTCATTTGTGAAGCTTATTGAAGCACAAAACTGATCAATATTTTCATCAAAAAAACCATAACTGAGGAAACATGGCTCTACATCGTCTTTTGTTGTGTCTATTTCCTTTATTTCCATCTCTGGTGGATCTGTCCGGAGGCAGTCTAGTCTCTTTATAACGTGAATTTATCGCACGTTTTGTTGCCTTGACCTTTTAATCAAAACTGTGTGAAATATCGCTTTCTTAACAAATCTCATTGAAATTTATTTCCTTTTTAAAAGACTCTTACAGTGAAAGATATTTTTTTGCGGAGGCGGCCATTTTTAGTTTTCCGATTGATATAATGTGGTCTATGTTTACCTACATATTGCACAATATTAACACATTGGTGGCTGTTGATAATTTGAGCTAAAGCGTGGCAGGCATGGTGCGGGGCACAGAAAGCTGGGCGCGCTGGGGCTCCTTGATCAACTTGAGCGCTCGAGCGCACTTTCACTCCGAATATTTGGGAAAAAAGTGGCGACCTTTTCGCTACTTTCTCCCCCCCCCCATCCTCCCGCCGCGCCCTGCCCCCCGCGAGGCCTTCCGCGTGCGCCCACCGGACACTTTTACTTTTATGCGCCAGCGTCGCGAAATTTAGTCATTCCAATCCTATCAATCGTCGCTTGTCGAGACAGACAAAGGCAGCATAGGCTGTGGGTTCTACTGTACGTCCGCGTCGCGTATCGCACGTGGCTTGCAGAGAGTAAAAGTTATCTTCCGGTGCCCCCCACCGCCGCCTGCCTTCGTCGCCTTCCGACTTTTACTTTTCCGCTGAGTCGGTGCGGGGGCGCGGGGGCGGGGGCGCACTGCACATCCGCAGCGGTCGGGGTCCAGCGCCCACGCATTCTTATCTTCAATAAAAAAAATATGGAACACTATCAGTGTTATGATGTCCAACCTCTTGACCCGCGATGTTATCTGCTGGATTGTAGTGTCACTGTCTTGACATTGGCACGAACTCGCCGCGCGGCGTGTGATTGCCGAAAATAAAGAAAGTCAAATTTGCAAGTGCCTAATTCAGGGGTTGTATGAGTTTTGCCTGAAGCTCTTCCATGAGCTTATGAAAACTATGTTTCACCGATGTTTCGAATGACTTTGTACTATAGGTATTTTGCTCTGTATAGGAATGCCGCTGCCGCCGTCATAACGTCTTAAATATTTTAAAGCCCACACTGAACTTTCGTTTCCGAAAGCTATTGTTGTTGTAAGCCAGTTTTAGGAGAAGGAGAGAATCTTTTAATACCGTTTAATTTCCATGCCTCTTGTCACAAGAATATCAATCGGTCTTACATATCATGGAATGAGGTTTTGCTGCTCTATATCAGACTGGTAATGTACGGAAGGTTTCACTAATAATGGAAATGAAACTTTAAAACCGTATTTTTTCATGTCATACATAATCATAACATAGCCACGCTTTATAATAACTTTCCATGAGTATACTAACGCCCAAAATTAATAACGTATCTAGAGATGGCTTAGCCTTCTAAATCAAAATTTTGGACTTCAAAAAAATTTATGTAAAATTTCTCACTTTGATAGGCTAAAAAATTTAAAGATACGTTTTTAATTTCGGCCGTTAGTTGGCATTGAGTGTGACAGACGATTTGACGATCGGTCTAGTATCATCCCGAAACAAGAGGATGTGTTCCCGCAATATAGTTTAACCTCTTTATCACAGAAGTATAGATAAGGACACTTACTTATAATTATTTATTTATTTTAACATAAACATTTAACCAAGTTTGTCCGCGTCGGTGGTTCGGCCAGATGATTCAGACCCCTTATTCTTGAGTTTGTGTTTTAGTTGGCTGCCTGGCTACTTTGAGGTATAATAACCAGAGCAGTTATTTCATGTAAAAAATGTGCTCCGCTAGATGACAGCGGCCAATGCGTGTGGCGTAGGAAGGGGGTCTTTGTTGTCGTAAAAAGGACCGTGCGCGATTGCGACACACTTTTCATACAATGTTGTTTCCGTTTCTCAGAGCGAATATCAATAATAGTTGATTAACCAACAATACAGTAGGTATTTAATATTGTAATACAGCCTCGGTGGCCGAGTGGCAAAGCGTAAGGTACGATATGTGGTGGTCCCGGTTTTAATTCCCAGATCAGGCAAACTGTGTTTTTAGAATTTTTCGGTACAAAATAGAAAAGTAAATAGTTTATTAGCAAAGTTATTTCATAAGTCATGCATTGAAGCATAACTGCATGAGTTATACATAATAAACAATAAGAAATTCACTATTTTATGCTACAAAGAGCGTAATAGACAGAGTGACACCAAATCAATCTTCTGCGCGGTTTTCTTATAGTCTATGATTTGCGTTGAAAAAATGGCGGTGATGGCTGCGTGCTTCTCCAGCATGTTGATTCTATAAAGCTCGAATGTAAACTCGCCTCTCCCTTCGACCCTCACATTGCGATCAAAAGTGACCCTTGTGACGTACCAGCGTCAGTGTAGAGTCGAATTCAGAGAATACTGATTAGATGACTCGCTGCAAATTTGATAACTCGATTTATCTCACTTCAGATGTTTAAAATGTTATTTTTGTCCTTAAACAAATAGTGTTTCGTGTAGGTACTCATCGATAAAATTTAATATGTATTTTTTTTGTGTTTCTTGAATGTTTAAAACAAGTTTTGAGTTCACAAGACACCATGTTGCAAGTTTTTATTTGTAAGATGTTTATTTTAAATCACCGTAACCACTTGGAATAGACTGAGGAGTTTGTAGCCCATGGCCGCAACCAGCCATGAAAAAAAGCGGTAAATTTTTCCGTTTGTTTAAAATTCCTTTGTTTTTATCCAAGTTTTATTAGAAAGTTTCAAGAAAGATTAATATGAAATATTTTATGTTTTTTATTAATAAAACGGAAAAAACGGGAAAATATAAAAGAAACGGAAAAGTATTATAGTTTTTTGTAGTAAGCAAGATACAATTATATTTGCATTATGGTTTTAAATATTGGTAATAAAAAACATTTTTTTTTTCAACAGTTTTTTTCAATTTTTCGAAACAATCAGGGAAAATTTCAATAAATCCTGTTTTTTCCTAAGGTTTCACATACATTTGTTTCTTTCGGAATTTTCAACGCTAGCCGCAACTCAGTGCGCAAAAACTTGCTTCGCGGTGTTGTCTCTAGCTGTAATATCTCAATACCTGGCTAACTCCGCCACCTTTTTATCAAAGTGTGCCGAAGTAGTAACATTAATATTTTTTTAAGGACTAGCATTTAGTACAAACAATACTATATTTCATATTTGATTTACAAACATCAACATTTTATCTTTATTATTGAAATTTTGGCATTCACAATGCTGTATAGATATAGGATAAAATGTTGGACCGGAAATTCAAAAGTCATAGGTTCGAATCACATTCGAGCTTCTCTGAGACAGGTTGATTTTAGTAAACATTTTATCTTATATCAATATTTTAAACAGAAAAGGGATTTGACAAAATAAGCTACATTTTTTGTTTTTATAAATACACTAGCGGCTGCTCGCGGTTTCACCCGCTCGTGGTTCCCGTTCTCGTGGGAATATCTGGATAAAAAGTATCCTATGTGTTAATCCATGTTATAAACTATTTGTATGCCGAATTTCATCCAAATCCATTTAGTAGTTTTTACGTGAAAGAGTAACAAACATCCATACTTATAAACTTTCGCGTTTATAATATTAGTAGGATGAGAGAGTTTGGATAATTTTTGGAACTAAAGAGCATGAACTTGCATTCAAAATAAAAAAAGAACAAATGTTTACTTACACATATTTATACAATTGCATAAAAACTAAAAAATAAAATACATTAATATAATTGTTTTAAACAGACAGTAACTGCCCATTTTTTTTTTTTTTTTTTTTATAGCAGAAGGAGGCAAACGAGCAAGCGGGTCACCTGATGGAAAGTAATCACCGCCGCCCATGGACACCCGCAAAACCAGAGGAATCGCAGGCGCGTTGCCGGCCTTTAAGGAAGGAATAGGCTCGTTTCTTGAAGATCCCTAAGTCGTAACGGTCCGGAAATACCGCCGCCGAGAGCTGGTTCCACAACACTGTAGTTCGAGGCAAGAAATTTCTTGAAAAACGCACAGTAGTAGACCGCCATCCATCAAGGTGATGTGGATGGAATGACATTCGATTGCGTGTAGTGCGGTGAAGGAAATTAGCGGCAGGGATCAAGCCGAACAATTCCTCAGAACACTCCCCATGATATATACGGTACAATATACAGAGAGACGCAACGTCTCTCCGAAGAGCCAGTGGATCGAGCCGACCTGAAATAACCACGTCGCCGACAATTCGAGCAGCTCTGCGTTGAATGCGGTCAAATGGAAGGAGTTGGTATTGGGGTGCTCCAGCCTAGAGATGGGAGCAGTATTCCATATGCGGCCTGACCTGTGCTTTATACAGTTGTAAACGGTGGGCCGGCGTGAAATACTGACCCGCTCTATTAAGCACACCCAGCTTTTTCGAAGCTAATTTAGCTTTACCTTCCAAATTACCACGAAACTGAACGTCACTCGAAATATCGACGCCAAGGATTCCAATAATCGGATTGGTATCAAGGGGAGCTCCCTCAAAGTTCAGACTTTACTGCAAAACACAATAGAAGCATAATATTCATAACACAGTGAAAAGACACCTAACGTCAGCTGATGAAGCGTCAGATATGTTTAGTTACAACTATTGCATATATGCACTTACGACTAAAATACCTACATATATTATATTATATATATATATATATATATATATACCATATGGGTTAGTCAGAGACTAGGCAATGAGGACCGCAGAAGCAGTCCCCAGTCCAGTTCACTAAATTACAACTGTACATGTGCTCAGCGTGATAGGTGGTGAGCGCATCGCTGCGCCATGCCGTTGGATGTAAGTGTAGTCTTTAGTCCGTTAGTAATTTTTATAATCGTAATTTTTAATAACCTACGAGTACCTCTTGAATTTAAAGTACTTGAAGGCAAACAATTTAAGAATAAACTAAAATCTTGGTTAATTGATAAAGAATTTTATAGCCTTCATGAATACTATATGAATAGGTAGATAAATGTCTTAATTGCTTGTTTTTATTGTAATTTAAATTTTTAGGAATCCTTATATTAATTTAAATTTTTATCTTTTTATTTTATTTATATAACTTTACAAATTACTAATATTAATTTTTTAATAATTTAATTTAATAATTTTATTAATTTTTGAGTATTTTACTATTTTTGAATATTATACTATTGTACACTCAATTTTGGGTAAACTGATGGATGTATACTAATTTTTAAGATCTTTATGTACACAGTTTTCACAATAAAGTATCAATCAATCAATCAATAGTCGCCTTTCACGATACCTACATAAAAAGAGGGGTTCGTAGTATATGTTTGGTGAGTCGCTACAAACACGGCTCTATTGCATAATAATAACAACAATATAACGACCAAAGCGCACTACACAATAAAGCGCCGACCTTTTGTTGGCGGGCTAATTGACGGCATATCACTCAATGCAAGTCGGAAAACGTATGAGCCGTCGGATTGTGTCGGCGGGCTGTGTCGATCTTCCCATGTCCTATTGTCATTGTGTTAAGGCCTATTCCCAGCAGTGGGGTGTTGAAAGGCTGATGATGATGAGGATAATAATAATATGTTGTGAAGAATTTCTTACAAAATATCCAAATAGTTTTCTATTTGGCATTTACTCATTTTGTAAAGCCGTTAAATAGCGTCAGATTTGAAATCACTATACAAAAGTTGTATTTTTATTACACTATTAATACGAATATACAAACTTATAAACTAGACAAACTCCCACAGAGATGCACATACTCTGCAGGATCAAACACGACTCGCAACCGCAAGACGAGAGGTCAATATTAGTGTTTAGACGTTGCGTTACCGACCCCTGTGGCCAGTGAAGCAGAGACTACAGCGTGTGGCGTGCGGTCACGTGACGGCACACGCGGACTTTAATTAATTCCCATCGAGGAACCGGTTAATGGGCGAGCCGAGCGCCCTGCATCTAGGGTTGTCATCCGTCCAGGTACGGTTTATCTTGTCAGAGGTGTTTTCAAGTCATCAGTCGCCAAAATAAAAATATAAGACCAGAATAATGTTTATACTTAACATTTTCAAAAGAAATTTTGTTAAAAGATAACAGTAAAAACTATTTTCAAAGTCATAAGTCGAAAAAGAGGCAACAAATCAGGTTCAAAGCATGAAAATCCCTGGTATTCACGCTTCACGAACTCGTTGCCAGATTTTAGTGATAGCAACCCTACCTGCAACTTATTCGTAGTCTCAAACGCTTGCTTCTCTATTATTCAATTGTTAATTTTATGTTCGTCTCGCAATTGTCGTGGGTATTAATCCGGCTGATTCTTTATCATTCGAGTGTTGGAAATAGGAATTGATTTGTCTCAGCGGCGCGGAGGGGGCGCGCAGCGTGGCGGGGGCGGGGGAGGGGGCGGAGGCTCACGTGTCGCGGCCCGTGGACCAGCGGCTTCCATTCCTCGCCTGCAACGAGACATTTAATCGAGCGTTATTATAACAACAACTACAAAATGAACATTACAACCGTATGTAAAACTAGGTTCCTACATGTATCAAAGTTTAAAGTCTGACACTAGATAGCTACAAAGTACCACAAAGTAGCAGACTTAGCTTACAATCTAAAACTTATTCGATTAACTTACACAGTATTTAAATAAATTCATAAACAGTTTATGAAATAAAAATCGGTCACTCATTAGCGGCTTGAATATAATCATAAAAGGCCACTAGCAATTTTAAAGGATTAATTTTGAGAACCCTCTACGATGTTATCGAAGTTTGTCTCATGTGGGAGATCGGCGCGGCGCGGCGTCGGCGCAGCGCGGCGTATACTTTCTCGCCCACTTTCGCTCAATTCACACGTTTACGAAAATGATCGCGCGCCGCCGGAAAACACTTGCTTTCTCCATTGCGCAAGAGCAGCAGCCACTTCCCGCTCGCCCCCGCGCCCGCGCCCCGCGCCTTCCAACCCCCCCGTCCCGCACGCGGCTCTCTTCACCTATATTTCCCCAGTAGGAAGTGATTTCGTTACGTAACAGCAGATTTTCACTTGCGGCGGCGCAATGCACCAGCACCGCAGCTGACGGCTCATTGCAGCCGCTGTTTCTTGTCGAAAACGCTAAAT
This sequence comes from Scoparia ambigualis, assembly GCA_963921215.1. NCBI lineage: Eukaryota > Metazoa > Arthropoda > Insecta > Lepidoptera > Crambidae > Scoparia > Scoparia ambigualis. The sequence continues at coordinate 44,535,600 of OY992501.1, read as the reverse complement.
CTTTATTAACTAACACTTTGTAGTACTTTCTACGGTCGACCGACACCGGCCACCGAAGAAAGTGAGAGTGTTAAGCTGCCCCCCCGCGCCCCTGACCCCCGCGGCAGTCGTGATTTGGACACTTTCTCTGGTCCAAAACGAAAAGGTCTCGTGGGCTAATACGAAACGTTACCGTAAAAAATGGACTCGGTACCACCACTCGCGCCATTGCTAGCTGCTAGCTGTTTGCAGCTCGAACGAGTGTTTGGGACATTGTGCCGTTTACGTTAGCGTGCTTAATGTAATGTAACTACTTGCAATTAAATTAACATAATAATTTTAAGTTGCAACAACGCATGCTCTTCATATTTACAATTTATTTATTATTTTTTTGGTTTACCAGTGTTTGTTACACTATTACATATAATATTTACAGTTTTCTTATAACCTAGTGCAAACATCTTTGAAGGTAAATACCACATGCATTAAAAGAGAAACATTTAAAAACAAAAAAAACATGAAAAGGAAATACAACATTGTATAATAGTGTATCAGTCAGCTTGTTTGCCAAGCGTGGAACAAATTCTCTTTGAACTTACAAAATGAGTCGCCGAAAATATCAATGATGTCACTATAATTATTGAGTAGCCTACACAACCTCGGCACTGGGGAGTTGGAACCCAAAACTGATTTGCGGAACGGCGGACACAGTGAAGTTAATGGGGGTACGAGGATTTACTATTCACAAATTATAATTGTATTATAATAATTGTATTTACAAATTTTAGAAGTATAGCAATATACAGGAAGAAATTAATGCGGTAGGTTGATTCAAAAGAACATTGTAAATTAAACGTGTAGAAAACGTACCCTTGATTTAGAAAATGTAATAAGTTCATAAAAACATGCATTTTTTCTAACTGGCGTTGAACCAAGGAGAATACAAAAACTGTCCATGACTCAGGGTCATTTCGTGCTTGTTTATTGTCTTAAATTACATAAGTCCTATAATAAATAGTTTGTCTCTTAATGTAACATACAGACATATGTACAAACACTTACGACTAATATACCCAAAGGGTTATTCAGAAACTAAGCCATGAGGCCAGTCAACAAAAGCAGTACACTGCCACAGTCGTCGTTTCACCAAAAATGACAACTGCGCATGTGTTCAGCGTGTCACTTTATGCTGTTGGACGTATGTGCAGTCTTCAGTCCGGTTAGTTCCCCAAAACAAAATGATGCATCCAGTAGGTAGTTCCCGATCTCGCATGAATACTTCGCTATCAAACCTCCTTTTTTCTTTTTCTTTTTTTAACTTGTCATAGTGACTACATCCTGCCAGATGGTATGCAGCCGATCCAGTCCAAAATTATGAGAGCGCTCCTCACCGTGGAATAAGCACGGTAAGAAGCGCACCCATTCATGATGGCCTACATAAATGCTGTGCACGCCCTGCTTAAAAGGCCCGGAACTGTAGGAGCTGGCAAACACATGCGCCGGCAAATAATTCCAAAGCTGAATGGTCTTACAGAGGAACGACTTGCCTAATTTTTTGGTACGAGTGCTGATAGTCTGCACAGTATGATGGTGGTTCCTAAGACCAGCACGTGTAGCCCGGGAGTGGAAAAGAGAGGACAGGATTATATCAAAAAGTTCTCTCTCAAACACTCTCCGTAGTAATTCCGGTAGAAGACACTGAGAGAAGCAATGTCTCTACACAGCTGGAGTTCCTCAAGAGACACTGTAACTACAGCATCTCCAATAATGCGTACCGCTCGCCTTTGCAGTCTATCAAGTGCATCGAAGAGGTATTTAGCGGAGCTGTCCTATAGATAGGAACAATACTCCATACTCAATCGCACCTGAGTCTTGTACAGCAAACAGCGCTGCTAGGGAGTGAAAAATGCCTCACCTTATTGAGAATACCCAACTTACGGGAGGCAGTTAAAATATCACTCTCGATATTTTAACGACTTCTCGAGTTCCTGGCCGATGTCCATGCCAAGAATGCTGAAGTCCACCGAAATGGGTAACGGAGAGTTCTGAAGTAGAGTAAAGAAGGGAGTTACTTTGGACGAGAATGCACAAAACCTGGGTTTTGCTGGCATCAAACTTGACCAGGTTTTTAGATCCCCACTTAGAGACACGATCGAGAGTCAGGTTCAGTTTGGCAACCAGTTCTTGCCTTTTCACCACGATATCGGCTTGCATTGCCGTAGGATGTCCCAAGTACCGCTCATGCACCGTACTGTACTGCTCAAAGACAACATGCCATTGATATGCAGAAGAAATAGAGTAGGTGAGAGAACAGATCCCTGTGGCACTCCAGCATTGACTTTGTAGAACTCGGAGGAACTACTTTCACAAAGGACACGAATACTCCACTCTTCTAGAAAGTCTGCAACTCAGGCGCACAAACGGGGCGGCACACCGAAGGCCGACAACTTGGAAAGTAGGGAATGATGCTACACTCTATCGAAAGCTTTGGCAATATCAAGGCTAACTGCCAGAGATTCGTCTTGTCCATCGCTTCACCCCATGCGTGAGTAACTTACGCTAGAAGATCACCCGATGATCGCTTGGGTCTGGCGATCATGGAGCAGCGAATAATCATCTAGGTAGTGAATGAGCTGAGAAATAATAATTCGCACAAACACCTTGGGCAGCACAGAAGTTACAGCGGTGGGTCGACAGTTAGCTGGATTCGACCGATCCCCTTTTCGGGGATAGGTTGTATGTTTGCTTCCTTCCAAGACACCGGCACAATACCGTTATCGTAAGACTCCCTAAAACAAGCGTGTCAACACAGGAGACAAGTCAGCCGCGCATCTGAGCAGCACAATCACCGAAACACCATCCGGCTCGCTAGCCTTCCGCACGTCAATTGACCGCAGCTCGGCACGTACATCACACTGCCTTATACGAATATCAGGCAAGGTGGCCCCACAATGTGCTATAGTAGGTGGAGCGGCGCCACAATCGTCGACGCGCGAATTAGCCGCGAAAAGGTCAGTCAACAAGTCCGCCTTCTCAAGCGGCTGGTAAGCCAACGAACCATCTGGATGTTTCAACAAGGGCAGCGAGGGAGAGCAGAAGTTGGCCTGCACAGCCTTAGCAAGCCGCCAATAGCTACTGCTACCCGTAGGGTGCGAGATCAACTCCTGCCCTACCCTCGCCACTCTTTGTGCATCCGCTGCTTGCATTTAGCAGCTTTGGCGTATTCGTGATTGAACCAAGGCCGATGTCTACGCGCTAGCAAGATCTGTGAACGGAATATAATATTCCATACCCAACAAGATCTCATCAGCGATGGCGCGAGCGCACTCCGACGGGTCCTTTCAAATAAAGCAGCCCTGGCCCCATGGGATGGATGCAAAGTAATCTCGCAATCAGTCCGAATCTGCGCACGAGTAGCGCCACAGACGATGCTTGGTCTGCACCGTTTCCGGTGGACCAACGCTATGCGGTGCTGTGGCAATGACCAAGCAGTGGTCTGACGAGCCTAGAGTTGCAAGCACTGATACTCTATACCCTGTAGGGCGACTCGTCAGCAGTAAGTCCAACAAGGAGGACGCGTGACCTACGATATCTGGTATCCTGGTGGGTTGGTCTACCAGTTGTGTCAGGTCTTTCGTAAGAGCGAAGGCATGCAAATCTACCAGCGTGATCAGTTTAGGAGGAGCAAAACCATGTTTTACAGGGAGCGTCGAAGCCCCCAAAACCACCAGCTCGTCGTTGGGGAATCGCTCCTGCGCGGAATTAGTTACTCGGCCAGCGTGGTCAAGAAGGTTGCTTGTGTTAGCATTTCCTGTGTGGGACCAATATAGGCACGCATAGACACGCCAGCTACAACAAATGTCATCCCTAACGTACAGACACACGGACGGCTCTTGCAAAGAATTGCTCCTCAAGCTAATAGCCGGGGTACCTTAAGTAAGACGTGTCAGCAGGGCGACGAATTTGAGTCTCCGTTAGAAAAAGCAATGCAGGCTGCGCCTGCTCGGTGTTGGTGGACGGTGTTGAGGTTAGAATGGAGCCCACGAATGTTAGTGAACTCCACCTCAAACAGCGAATTGGTGGTGGGAGAGGAGGAAGCCGCTGTATTACCTGCATTATTTTTAGGCACTGTCATTGGAAAAGGGGAAAGAAGGCACGTGAACAAGGAACTACACTGTTGCGAAATAAAGAAATAAACAAAGTGAGAGTCTTCCACTTCAGCATTGGAAGAGCGTTACAACCACAGCCGACACGCCGGACAGAAGGCGAAGGACCCTTGCCGGGTCCTACCATTTCTGGTCACCAACCGGCACGACAATTCCACTCCGAGATTATGCGTGACCTGGTGAGGCAGCCTACCGAGGTGGTTAGCCCCGGTCGGGCCCTTGTACTATGCCGCGGGCGGCCAGCGGCACCACCGTTTCTACAGGTCTCCCTGGCCGGCGAGTCGAGTCTCGTCTCCCGCTCAATGGTTCCATGGCAGAACTATCTGGTCCACTGTTTGCAACAATAGCTGCTCCCCTGGCTCCGGTAGTGCGGCGCTGTTTGCGGAACGGGACCTGCGACGAGCACGGATCATTTGGCGGGCATATACTGCTCCAAATGCTCAATTAGCCAGTTCAGCCAGCCAGTTAATTACCCAGGGGTCATATGTAGGGTCACAACGGTACACAACTTGATGGGATGCGAGCATTGTTAACCCCCAAAGTGTCAGCCTAATATGCGTCCTATTTTCGAGAGCCTTTTTACTTCTGCTCTTTACAGCTCACTTTTTCCACACTATCGCAACTCATCAATACAAACCGGACTTTCCATTTCATTATCCGCGTATGCTGGCAGGCGAACGTGCTTCCGTCTTATGTTAGTGATAAATTTTATAAAAACTACACTATTTCTCCTTGTGCCGATTCTGGCGTTCTGATGTTTTCAGTTAAGTCTGTCACATGTATGACTTTAGGTTATTTGTATTGTTATTGATCACAATAACAATATAGCTATCATGGCTTTAGTAAAAAACGTTTTTTAATTATAGTTCGCTTTAGGCATATTGTTGCCTGATCAATATGTTATTGATCGATTAAAATTATAAGATTAATAACGTTGTTTCTGTTTAATAGTTAAAGATGCTTTTCTTTTTTGTCATACCTACCTAATAAAATTAAGTGTTGGCAAAGGTTTCCTAAAAAGCGTTTTCTATACACCCAAAAGTTTGATTATTGAATGAGAGCTCTTACCATTCTCTCTTCTTCTTCTTCTATATAATAAAGATTTTAAGAGGTGTATCATAGTTGATTCATAGTTGTAGTACATTGTTACGTCTTACCGGCGAGCGGTAAACATGGCCGAGTAGGAAGTGCGCGGACCGCACTTGCGATGGCGATCAGTTGTGCATAATGTTGAGTGCGATGTCGTCATTGGAGAGCCCGCCGCGGACTTTCTCCGATGAAAGTGAGAGCGGTCCGGGCCGCAGCCGCCCCCGCGCCCCCGCGCTGGCCGCTGCGCGCGCGCTGCTGTGGCGGCGCGGGGCGGCGCTGCTGCGTTGTGCAAGCGGTGGCGGTGCGTGCGGAACGACGCAAGGAAGGCACGCGGCACGTAACGCCGACAACTGGGTTACTTCCCGCTTCCTGAGCCCCGCCCCCCGCCCCGACCCGCGCCCCCCGTCGTAGGTTTTTCACGAGGAAACTCACAGCGCACGCGCCGCGCGTTTCCCACGACCGCAATTGTGTCACTCGTTAACGTTTCTTCGACATCGCACTGCGAGCTATTATTGATAGTTCTACTCGCTTGCAGTTTAGTGCCCCGTGACACAGTGTATCGAGGTTTTGTCTCTTGTATATAACTCATTAGATCACTCAATATAAATTCCAAAAACCAACATACAATTTTCTAAGTGAACAATATCATATTTTTAACAAACCATGATTTTGTATTTTTGTGATGCATGTAATGCATATTATTTTTTACATTGAGCATAGTGTATGCACGAGCACACATAACTAAAGTAAATCTATAAAAAGAGAAGAAGACAAAATTTTAACAAAATGAAAAACCGACTTAAAATAATTAGTCAGAAAAAATGCACTAAAACGTTAAAAAATTATTGCGTAGTTTACTTTGATCATTTTACTTGCAAGTAACCTGTATTCTAATCAATCTTATAGTCTTAAAAACTATGCGTCTGCCATACTTAACTTTACATCTAACAGAACACGTCATATAACACAAACAAGCATATACCAAATATTTACTTACAATTACTTAGAGAAACAAATAAAAAAAATATTATTAGACTGTTTATATAATTATTGTTATTTTTTGAGTCGGTGCCAGCCATGGTATTTTTAACGACATACTATATAATCAATGATAATAGTAAGTAAGTATATTCAATTTAAATCTTATGCATGACATTTTGACTAAGTACAAACGCAGACACGCGGCCGTATAGGGTGAGGGAGGGAGGGGCCAAGTAGTTGAGTGAGTGATCCGCAGGCCTAGATTCAGTCTAACTCAACTGACAGTTAAAATGATGAACACCCAAGGAAATTCGTCGTACGCGGCTGTGTACTGTGCCAATTGCTAGTGAAAAATACAGAGCACGCGCGCAATTGTCGTGTCCATTTGTAAATAGGTTTGATTAGGTATTGCATTAAGTAGTTGTCGTGTTTATTTGTAGTACATTGTTACGTCCATGTTTAATAAGCCTTTAACAGTTGTCGTGTTCAATTGTATATAGAGTTTGTTAGGTATTACTACACTGTCAAATTAAGGTTACTTTCAATATGTTTTAAAAGTTTTAGGCAATTAGACTGGCACCGACTCCAAAAATAATAATATTTATACCTATAAGCAGTCTAATAATATTTTTTATGTGTTTCTTTAAGTGGATTGCAAGTAAATATTTGAAATTTGCTTGTTTGTGATATATGTGTTCTATTCGATGTAAAGTTAAGTATAGCAGACGCATAGATTTTTAGACTTTAAGATTGAGTAGAATATAGGTTAATAGCAAGTAAAATGATCAAAGTAAACTAAGCAATTATTTTTTTACTTTTTAGTTTATTTTTTCTGTCAAATTTTTTGGAGTCAGTTTTTCTTTTTGTTAAAATTTTGTTTATTTATCGTTTTTAAGTGAATCGTTCCGATCTATTCATCAAAAACGAATAAGGGTAAACCTACAAACGCGCTGCTTGTATGAGACAGCGCCGTTTAATTAAATGAGACAAGCGAAGAAAACGTGAAACGCCTATCTCAAATTAAGAAATCTTCATCCACGCACGATTATGACTTGCGGCTTACTAGGGTTCACCGTTAGGCTATATTACTTGCTCCAGTCGTAGATGGTAGCCAAGTCACAGTTGATCTGCTCAATCACTTCAGAGAGGTTCTCCGCGGCGGCCTGAGATTAAATTTGTAAGTCATCGGCATGAAGATGAAAAAAATAATTTTGATAAAGAGTTACAGAATTAATAGTGTGAATAGTATATTTTAAAATCTTAATAGAAATGTTTCGGAAGGAGTGATAAAAAGTGGCATATGTCACCATTTTGGGTCCTTCAGCAATCAAACACGCTTTCGCATTTACAATATTAGTTAGGAAGGATTTATAGCCGGAGTGGCTTTCATTAGACAATGGCAGAAAATACCTAACTCGCTATTGGTATGTCTACAATATTTAAGGAGTTACCTCAATTCCTCAAGGATCCCATCATCAAATCTGAGTTCCGGTTCCTGTCTTCTTTTGCTTCGTCATAGCCGCTTAACTATCTTGATAGAGATATCTTATCGCCACCCGTGAAATATTTTATTTTATTTATTTATTTATATAGTAAAGCATTAAATTATGACATTTAAAAATATAATAATAATAAGGTAATTTACAATATAACATTACAAACATAATAGTGAAGCATTATTATAAAATATTATTAAATTATGACATTAATATAAAAAAAATGACATTAACATTCCATGGGCCTTTTTCTGTGCAAGCTTTCCATCTATTTACCGTTAGTTGTCTGCGAATACTTATCATTCAGGAGTTCCAGTGGCAATCTGTGGTCTTTCTCATCAGTAATACTTCATCAAATGATATGCTTGAGTTATTGCTGAAATACCAAAATCGCTATAAGTATTCCTAAAATATTTCAGGATTTCCCTCAATTTCTTGAGAAATGGGAGCAATGTGGTAGTATCCTTTCAAAATCGGTGTATAAATGACGGAGTTCTGAGGTAACAAACATAAAAAAATACAACTGAATTGAGAACCTCCTCCTTTTTTGAAGTCGGTTAAAAATAGGTAGGACTTGGTTAAAATAAATCCTATTATTAAGTTGGTAAATGGGACTTTTCATCTGCTGCTTCACTGTTTAGTCTTCGCATCTTCGCTCCGCTTCCGCTTATCATCGGGTAGGGTGGAATAATATAACAGCGCAGTTTAGTGGTAGCCATTTTAAGGTTTATTAAAGTAGGACAATAAGACAGGAAAATGTATTAACCCTTAATTACTCGCATGAAATAAGTTACACTTATACTCGATTAGGGTAGGTGCTGAGCAATGCCCTAATTTCAAATGTAAATAAAACAACCTTTTAACCACTTTGTATTACATTTATTACTTACATTTTTAATAAATTAGTAATAAGATCAATTAATATATCTAAAAATCTTTTAATGTTGAGGGAGTGGTGCTGCTGGTGGCATATGGCACATTTTAATCATTTTTTTAAATGGGCAAATATAATCAATTTTATAATTTTAAGATGGATAGACCCGCATCTGGACGTGAAGCCAGCATCTTGCTCCAGCAGATATCTTGCGACGTTTTTGTATGGCTTTGTATGACAATTGTGGTATTGTTGATTGAGTTTGTTGGTAAAATTTTGTTAAATCCACTGCAAAATGTTTGAAAAACTACCTTGTCAAGAATCCGTGGACAATTTTGGTTAAAAAAAATACATAAGCATTGATACCAGCAACGTTGAGAATGTAATAAACATGTCTGTGATAAACACTGAGCAATTTGGTGGTCTGAAAGCCGCTGACTAACTGACTGAAAATGGCATTTTGAGCGTTCTAACCTAAAATGGCGCATTCGCGGGCTCCTTTGCCCGGTTTTTCCTCGTTCGTATGACAGGAGCCCGCCACGGCACCCGCGTAGTACATTTTGTTAAGATGAGTACAAACACAATACATTGAAAAAACTAAAAGACGTGTCGTGTGACGTGGGGCAATTTTTTACCCTAGACTCGACCTATTGACACAAAAGCCCGATATACACGAAGACATTTTATCGGTGATCAGGGCCTACTGATTCCGAATAAGTACCTAAATGATGGCCACTATGCAATAATAATAAAACTTAAGTACATGTCAACGTTCCATTTTTAATGTTTTTGTCTGGGAAGTAAGTAAGTAGTAGTTAATAACTATGAATACTAAAATCATGGTCATCCTACGAGTCCTTGTTACAAATAAAACATCTTCCTAAGTACATACAGGTACAGCGATGATAACAAACCTCATTAATGACGTATCTTCTTCACTTCATAAAAATGTAGGAAGACCATACATTCTAAATATTTTGGTAACCTTTAAAAATACAAAATTAAATATATAAAAAGAAAACATGTTACTATTATTATTATTGCAATGGCCATAATTTTATTAGTCGGAATCAGTAGGTCCTAATCACCGATAAAAATTCTTCGTGTATAGCGCTCGCGACTGAATCGGGTTGGGAGGATATATTTAGGGAGCTACTTAGAACGCCGTAACGGTTACTTTAAAAATGGCAAAGTTACAAAATATTAATCCCTCCGTGGGGTTCGAAGACAAATAATATAATAACAAAACAAACGAATTTATTTTTTATAAACAAATAAATGCGTGTTGAATAAAGACGAATCTCGAAATGGACGAACTGCGTAATGACGATTCACGAAATGGTCGAATCAAATTATTGACGAATTGAGTAGTAGGCGAATGGCAAAATGCGAAATGGACGAATTGCGTATTGGACCTACGGCTAACAAATCACATATACCTCACACAAGTAACTAAAAGTTAATCGCAAACGCAACTTTACTGGAAACTTCCTCTAAGATGAAGCTTTACAGGACGGCGCCGCGCCGGCGGCGTTATGCACGCTGCTGAAACCAAAATAGTATAAGTCCCCACCTGCAAATGAAACCCTAAAAAGGGCAGTAAAGTAATACAAAGAAAAACGACTTACAGCCGGCAGGTTGATGTTAATAATTAATTAATTGCTAAGTACTCGCACGTCTCATTTCATCTACGAATTTTATTTGAACATAAAACATATTCGCAACTAAAATTCAAAAATAGCAATAGCAGAATTATGTAACATCGAATAATTGTATTGTATTGGAATGACCGAGGAGAATAAGTACTTACGGGAAATGTTTTAAAAGTCACTTCTGGGCTCACCGACCGCAACGCGTTATCGACCCCGTACACCAACCGCACCGCGTGACCGACCCCGAACACCGAAATATTTGTGGCGTGTCTTGGACTAGTTACACTAAGCTGTATGTTTTTGTTAATCGCGTTTTCCATTAACTATAAGCTCTATTTAGTTACGATATTCTAACAAAGAATCGATCGCAAGCTACAACATTCTGTACATATTTCGTTATTTATTGCGCTGCTATCGCGAACTGATTATTACTTTGTACATTTTTCGCCTAGCGACTGCAGCTAAACGTCGATATAAATGCTCATGAATCGTAAACCTATTGTGTGTTACGGCTGTGTAGCCGCCCGAGCCAGGCCTGCGCGCCAACAAATAAGTGCGGGCGTTGTTGGCGCGTTGGCCTGCGCGGGCGGCCCAGTGACCGCCCCGCCTGTTACAGGCAAGTCGGTGAACACTAAGGACGCCCTCGAGGACAAGAAAGATGACAATGAGCTGTGGGAGGCGCAGGCCGCCTTCCTCGGCCCCAACCTCTGGGACAAGACGCTGCCCTACGACCCTGATCTCAAGGTACAAGAAGTCAGTAAACGCTACTCTATTACCTACTGCGTTGCGGTCCCTGTGCGTTCCCGCCCGCACTAGGTAATAAAGTCTCGCTACCCCCGCTTCCCTGTGTCCTCGTTACTTATTTGTCTATGTTATCTATGCAAACTTTGTATTTATGTAATATTGAAATAAATATGAACATGTGTTGTGATCAAAAAGCGATTTGGCGCTGCGAATGTCAACATTGACCGTGTACGTAAATTGCTGTGCTGTAACTGAAGGCTGGCTGAGCGCGCGTGACTGTGTCTGCTCTGGCGTAAGCGTGACCATAGCGGTGTGTTGCAGTACGTGGACCTAGACGAGTTCCTGTCGGAGAATGGCATGCCGGGCGAGGCGTTGGGCGGCGCGCACCTGGGCGCCGGCTGCGGGCCCGGCGCGGCGCTGGCGCTGGGCCTGCAGGCGCCCGTCACCAAGCGCGAGCGGTCACCATCGCCCTCAGACTGCATGAGCCCGGACACCATCAACCCGCCGTTGTCGCCCGCAGACTCCAGTACGTTGCATGCCTAAGTTATTTTGTAAACTTACATAAATTTACGACTAGTATCCACACAGTGTTAGTCAGAGACTATAGGCAAATAGGATGTAATTTTTATAGTAACAAACATCCATCCATACGTTCCCGTGGGAATATCGGGATAAAAAGTATTCTATGTGTTAATCCAGGTTATAAAGTATTTGTATGCCGAATTTCATCCAAATCCATTCAGTAGTTTTTACGTGAAAGAGTAACAAATATCCATTCTTACAAACATTCGCGTTTATAATATTAGTAGGATATACAATTATTATACTAAGACTTACTCGTACATCCGCTTACAAATATAATCATCAGCCTATAGAAGAGCTGGGTACAAGCCTTCCTACATAAAGACTGTTCCAAGCCAGTACATGGGGCAATTGGAGCTATCCACCTACCACGCTGGTCCAATACGGGTGGTGCTGCTGGTTGGTGATGTTCATAATAAACTAGTAAGAGTAGATGGGACGTTAGGGCAGAAAAACAAATTTAAACGTAATATTAATAAAGAATAATGAATAAAAAAAATAAAGTCACACAAAAAGAACCAAATGCAAAAAAATAAGGTTGACCAAATATCTCAAAAAAAGACATTTTTAAATAAAAAATGTATATACTCGTATTGAGCTTGCTACTGACATCAGCCACCCCTTACTGCCAGGGCAGGCGAAGGCATCTCTCATCAGAATAGAATAAAAAATTCAATACACTTGCTCGTAAAGTGGCTCTTATTACACTGATTTCAGCGTCGTAACTTCAGCTTATTACACACTAGTGCGGTAATGTAGTTAAAAAATAGAATCTCAATATAAAGTTTAAATAACTAGAATTTTTTCAAAATGGCAAACATTTTGGTAAATAAATTAACTATTTTGATTATAATTTGAATAAATAAATTACTGTTTTAGATAAATAAACACGGAGTAATTTTATCAAATTATTTATTTTGTTAATAAATTAACCTTAATTCGTAACATTATTGTTTAGTTTATTATATTTTTTTTAAATATCTATAGGCGGTTTGGCTGTTGTCCTTCGCCTTATTATTATTTTTACTTGCGCGCGAGAAACAGCAGCGTGCGTAATAAAATTTGCCGTCTAGGTTGGTCCGCCAATGACGACGGAAGTGCAAGATGTATGCCGCGTGGTACCAGGACCTGCACCTTCAAATAGCTATACCTATACTTTGTGCATTCATACAGCGGCTTCTTGTTTAATACTTTTATTACTTTGAAAGTTTAAAAATAAATATGTCTAGTTCTACTAATGAACAACTAAATTTATAGTCTACACCGCCGGAAATATTAAGTGAATCACAAAATGTTATTAACGGCCTATTGCCATCTAAGTCTAAAGAAAAATATATGTTAGCTAACCAAAGATTTATACACTAGAAAAACTACAAAAACACGCAGTCATTTACAGAAAATGTTTATCCTCACAAGTGTGTTGAAAAACGTCGTATGAAACGCGTGTATGACCAATATAGCACACTCGTATCGTAATGTACTATTACAATCTAACTAATCTTATTCTGCCTTCGCCCATGTAGTCTAGTGGTAAAGCCACCCGATTGAGACTTCGATGTCCTATTTTCAAATATCTCTTTATGCTCGAACTGGTATAAATTATGGCTTGGCCGAGTGCTTTCAGGCAGAACAGGACAGCTCAGGACTCTTTTATATTATGTATAAGTATCCATAGTGTGTTAGACGAGTTCTGTAGTGGAGACTGCGTATCGGCAAGCGTAGCGTAGGATGCCCTTAGATTATAGATCATCGCTAAGTGGCTGGCAAGAGCTGGATGAGAATAGCCGCGGATCGTGCTCAGTGGCTCGCTCTTGGAGAGGCCTATGTCCAGCAGTGGACAAGTATAGGATGATGATGATCGAGTGTGAAATGAAAATAAGTAATATCTTTGTGCTATGACCCTGACGATGTGACTCGGTGGTTCCAGCATTCTCGATGGCGTCGTCGGGCCGCGACTTCGACCCTCGGACGCGCGCCTTCTCCGACGAGGAGCTTAAGCCGCAGCCCATGATCAAGAAGTCCCGGAAACAGGTAAATGAAGTTAGTGCGCTGATCATTCCTAGCGGCATGCGCCTACCGCCTGCGGGGAGCGGCCACGCAACCCACCCCCACACCCCCCACCCCGAGCATGTCTAACCTGGAACAAAGTGGAAGCTCCTGAACTCCTTGGAACACTAACACTTCAAACCTCTAACAGGACTGTTCCAGTATGCGACTATAATGCTACCGAGCGCTTGACGATATTTCGGTTATTCCTTCTAAAAGTAAAATTTAGCACTTATTTTTTGTGCAATCGAGGAACTTCCTGGTCGATCACTTTTGGGCGATATTCGCTTGCGCTCCATCCCACCCGCGCGTGTAGGTACTGTAGTGCGCGGGTAGGTCGCGTGCAAGCGAATACCGCCGCAAAGTGGTCGACCGGAACGTTACTCGATCGTACATACACATCAAAGAGTCGTAACACGATTTGCTCTTAAAACCAGCGACTGGAACCGCCCTAGTATTAGTTTGATGGGTGTTGACCATCCCGACATGATAACCGTTTCCTTTATTTCCAACTAGGGCAAATCAGAACATCTGTGTGAGCTGATTCTGCTGTATATCCCAACCGATCCCGAATAGTAGCAGCTTGAGGCTACAGCTTATGTAGCTTAGTACATGTAGATTAAGAACACTAGTTATATATTAGCTCAGCTATTGTAATACCAGACACAATGGAATTTAAATTGTTAGCAACCTCTAGGAGTCTTAGTCACAGACAAGGGGATATGGCGTAATGTGGCTAACAAAAATATTGCACATTGGAATGAAATATTTTATACAGCCCTACATCTTTGCGTTCAGTTTACATTTTATTTTGCATCACGTTTTGAATCCTTCTGAAAGATACCAATTGATTTTGTGAAATGCAAAGGGTTCGAAACGTCCTGACAAATAATATGAAAAATGTACAAGAGTTATTCGTATATAGATTTAATATCAAAAGCAGTTATTAACTTTTAAATGTTTATTGTGAATTAGCTTCACGGCGACACGTAAACACTTAGAGAAAAGGCTATCACAAATAGTTGGATTTTTAGTTAACAAAAGTACTATTAAATATAAACTACTAGCGGCCGCTTGCGTTTTCACCCGCGTGGTTCCCGTTCCCGTGGAAATATCGGGATAAAAAGTATCCTATGTGTTAATCCAGGTTATAAACTACCTGTATGCTGAATTTCATCCAAATCCATTCAGTAGTTTTTACGTGAAAGAGTAACAAACATCCATCAATACTTACAAACTTTCGCGTTTATAATATTAGTAGGATTGTGACAAAAAAAAACAAAGATATTTAATGTCTCAGGGCAAAGCAAATAATAAATAAGAATAAACGCCTGTCGGCCTCCCGTAACGGTGAACTCTGGAATCCTAAAATTAACCTCAATTAACAGTTACCTTGTCCCATAACCTGCCAATTGCTTGTGACGCTTTTTCATCTACTAACAAATTTAATTTGTAAGAATGCACGAGCTGTGACGTCAAGTGTGCCGGGCTATGGGTGGCATTGAGCCGACACTGCTTGGATGCTTGCAGGGCACCGACAACGACACCTACCCGTACTCATACGCAAAACAAACGAAAAATATTTAAAACTAGCGGCCCTCCCGCGATTTTGTCGCTTATAAAATGTTATGCTACTTCTAAGGACGACTTTACATATTTCAAAATCTCAAGTAAATTATAACTATACTATCCTATAGGAATTTAATAAATATCTAGGTATTACGAAAATCTTAAACGAGCCCTAATGCTTTATAGTTCGTATATGGTCTATGCGAAAAAGTAAGGTGCACGTCTCCTTAACTTTCAAACACAGCCGTATTGTGAAGTGGTATGGTTGCAACTAACTCTGCACACTCAGGCATGATGGATTCGTAAACAGCCACGGGTTTAGCCTTCAAGTCGCTCTTCGGCCTTGACGGATTCTTAAAATTTCGAAAAATATGGAAGCTAAGAGAAATTTTCCTCCTTATTTAACACTTGGCGAACTATTATGCATTGGGGCTCGTAGTAATAATATAGCCAAAGCGTCAATTGTTTTTTTAATTCAAAAATATAATTATGTTTTTTTTTTTAATATAAAAATATTTTAAAAACCTCTCTTTTTCTAGAGAAAATAATATGAAACTGATAGTGAGAGTCAAACCATTAATGTTGCACCAGTGACTTGTACTATTGACTTGTACTGAACCAATTTCTTGTAATGAACAGATGCCACAGTTTTGTATATTTCAAGATGATCCGCAAACAAATCTAAATCTCATATTTTAAGCATTTGGTAATATCATTGATAAAGATCTTAAGAGTAATGTACCAAAAAACGGCCCTTGAGGCACAACGAAATCAAAAAGAAATCAGTTCGACTGAAAGCCATTGAAAACAACCACCCGAGGCTTTCCCCGTGGTAAGAATCGTACCATTTCAGCAGATGTCTATCTTTACCAAGAGCACACAGTTTTTTAAAAGAGCATCGTATGACTAACGCTGTCAATGTCATTCATGAAATCAGTGTAAATAGCATCAACAGGGACAACTCTGAAACAAATGGGACTAAAAAAGACTTGTTTGGTTTGTAACACTCTGCGGATCCTTCTCTTGTAACTAATTTGCGCCAATTATATCTCCTAATTTCGTGTGCAGAAATGCTAAAAAAAATTTTAATATTTTTATTTTGTACGATTAACAATCACATCGACTTTTTTCTCTTTCGTTAAAATTTTTCCTGTATACTAAGTAGGTAGGTACTTCTTAAACAGATGTAATAAATGTGGCAAAAGATTCAGATTATACACTAAACAAAATGTGCGACTCTACAACGTCAGTCGGAAAGGGTGTACTAAGCCGCGGACAACTGAAAGTGCTAGTATCAACTGTTATATTGCAAATATAAGCTTTGCGAAAAACGTTCATATTTTATTCCATACAAAATAACTTATGGTTACGTAATTTAAAAAATGTACAACGCTAAATAGGAAACAGGGCTAACACATGTTAGCTAACGCAAGAAGCCCCTGCAATGAACTTAAATCTGTCTCTCTCAAAGCAGCTGACCGCCAGGGCTACCACAGCGTCACTTTTTTTGAAATCTTAAAAAAGCTGTTTATCTAAAATTATCCATTTTTTTAAAGGAAAAGTTCTTAAACAAAAGTTATTTACTATTATGTATACCTTACCCCCTTTAGGCCCATGTCTACAGATTCCCAATTCTACAGATTCTCATGTCTACAGATTCCCTTATCTACAGATTCTCATCTTAACAGTAACATATTTCTACTGATTCTTAATTAAACAGATTCCGAACAATACAGACAAATTCTCAGCTGTACAAATTCTTTATTCAGATTCTTTACTCTACAGATTACCATTCTTAAAAAAAACAAATTTTGCTTACTTTTCTCTTACAACCTATTTCTCTAGATTAATAATTAAAGGTTGGTTATCGTATTTTATCTCGAGTGCTTCACCTTTTCAATGTAAATGTAATTTTTCATTGTTTTCTCATAAGGGCGAAGTTATATTAATGTAAGTCAATACAGCATTTGAAGGACATGTTACAGTTCTTATATCATAAAAATGGTGATGAGCACCTGGCCTAGAGGTTTTTATGATGTCTGGTATTTTTATAATTATCTTATTAGAATAACTATTGACTTCTTTTAACCTAATTAATGACAGTGTCTGCACTTAAGGCTAACAAGGCAACTGTCTTATGTGCTAACTGTTCTAATGGAAGGTCATGGTTAGGGTGCAGATTTGTTAAAAAATCTAATATAATACATGGGTCCCAGGTTGCCTTGTATTTAGGGAGAGGCCGAGGGCCGACAAAGTCTGTAAAAACCTTTAAAAAGGCTTTTTAGTCTGTCATCAGAGGTCACCCTTGGTCCTTAAATCAGCGACAAGGCAGATCGGTAACTATTTAGGGTTCTATATTGGGTTCCAGCGTTAAAAAAAATGTCAAAAACAGAGGATATTAGAATCTGTAGAATTGGGATTCTGTACAATTGGAAATCTGTAAAATTGGGATTCTGTAGAATTGGCAAACTGTAGGATTGGAAATCTGTAGAAAGGGGAATCTGTAGAATTGGAAATCTTTAGAGTGGGGAATCTGTAGAATTGGAAATCTGTAGAATTGAGAATCTGTAGAATTGGAAATCTTTAGAGTGGGGAATCTGTAGAATTGGAAATCTGTAGAATTGAGAATCTGTTTATGCTTTATTGTGCATAATTATACAAATAAAATTTGCATATTGGTATTATTACGACTAAAAACAAAAATAACCATGTCGCGTAGCGGTAAAAGAATACTATTACCAACCCCTCTCTTCCCTTGGGTGTCGTAAAAGGCGACTAACGTACTAAAGACTGCACATACATCCAACAGCATAGAGCGACGATGGGGGTCTATATTTGAGTGCCGAATTTTTTGTACTCCTAATTATCAATGGCATACAAACCTTAAGCCTTAATTTTTTTTCGCACAATTTCACGTTTCCTAATTTTGTTAAGCCTTTTTTTACTTCGCATAACTCTATACCGCCGAATTAAACTTCCTAAATACGACATTAGGCGGTACCAATCATAATCACTACTATTTACAATTACTAAATTATAATTCGCACAGAGTTAATACGCACAAAATGTAAGAAAAGGCAGACTTCCGTTGTCTAATAAAAAAAATAATCTAATATATCACGTGACCTACAGGATTAGGGCACCTAGTATTTTTGTTGTCTAATAAAAAAAATAACCACGAAATTCAAGACAATTCGCTACGCTGCGCTTCGCGATTGTCTTAAATTTCTATCCTATCACGCGACCTCCTGCAGGAGTAGGGCACTAGTATTTCTGTTGTCTAATAAAAAAATATTAAAGTTTGAACTTACTTGAGCACCGTAAAACCAGGCAAAATTGTTTCGCGATCGCCGGCGGTCTTATGATTCTTGACCTATTAATTATAATAATAATTTAGTTTCAACACATAATAAATTAATTTCAACAATTTCAACACTACAGCGTAATCTTCGTAATGCCGAAAGAAAGTTATGCCGATACATTTTAGTGCATTTAATATTATGAATTCTAAAATAAGGGTTTTCAATTTTTAGGCAAAGCTATAACAGTGCGAAAACAACTGTTAGGCTAGACAATTGAGGCCAACAAAGTTCTTCCATATGAAATTTGAACTAAAAATTTTAGGCGAACCGAAGGGCACCCGCGACGATGGCCTCACCACCTGTCACGCTGAGTACATGTGCAGTCGCTATTTGGTGAAAAGTGGACTATAGTAGAAGGCTGCTTTTGCTGTCCTTGTTGCCTAGTCTCTAACTAACCCTTTGAGGCTAATAGTCGTGATTATACGTATGAATGTAAAAACAAAAATGTGCTGACTCCGCTATTAAGAAATCTTGTGCCGTACCGTTAACCGCCGCAAGTTTCCTGAGTATAGAATGTCATTCGGTAATAATAACAATATAAAAAATATGTAAGCCAAAATAAATACCTTCTTGTCCAAAATACCCCAGAGACAAAACTCTTTGAACAGTGTGTGTTGCCAGTGATGACATACGAAACTAAAACGTGGTGGTGGTGGCATGAGCCTTATAAGAAGGCTTAAGGTCACTCAAAGAGCAATAGAGAGGGCTATGCACGGGGTATCTCTGTTGGATCAAAAAAAAATGAGGACATCCGTAGAAGAAATTTTGTAACCGACATAGCCCGAAGATTTAAAGCTCAATTTGCAATTGGCAGGGTAAATCGCTCGTAGACCGAAGGACCCGATTCGGTCCTTGGGGCAAACAGTTCATGAGTAGCGACTACGCACCGGTACACACAGTGTAGGCAGGCCTCCAACAAGGTGGACTGACGATCTGGTAAAGATCGCGGGTAGCTGCTGGATGCGAGCAGCCCAAAACCAGACTCGGAGGAGGTTTTTGTCCAGAAGTGGACGTCTTTCAGCTGATGATGATGATGATGATGGTGGTAGAATGTCATTGCTTCAAACGATAAAAATATAATATAAAACTTTCAGTAAAAATAGTTATTTTAAATATAAATATTGTATTAATGAGTAAACCTATGTTTTTATTTGGTATTCACTTGGTCGGCCGTATCCAATCACCTCTTAGACATTCTGCATTGCTTAAAGGTCGCCATATACTAGTCGAATGTCAGTTTCGTAGAATAACTGTGTCGAATAATACCATTTCACTTCTCTGAAAAAATTTCCGGACTCTAGATTGTCAAGGTAACAATACAAAACAGCAATTTACATACATACATAATATCACGACTATTATCCCCGAAAGGTTAGTCAGAGACTAGGCAATGAGGATAGCAAAAGCAGTCCTCTACCATAGTCCACTTTTCACTAAATAGCGACTGCACATGTGCTCAGCGTGACAGGTGGTGAGCCCATCGCCGCTCTATTCTGTTGAATGTATGTGCAGTCTTTAGTCCGTTAGTTGCCTTTTACGACACCTAAGGGAAGAGAAGGGGTGGTAGTATTCTTTCACCGCTACGCGACACGGTTACAGCAATTTCAAAAATCAAGAATCAAAAAATTATGTAATTATACCGTCAACACTAACTGTTTGTTGTTTTGCCTACTAGAGTTGAAAATTTGATAAGTATTTGTATATATCTTATGTCAAATTTTTCTTACAGTAAACACAACAACAGATAGGTTGATTATTAACATCGCCCATAAATAGTTCAAATCACGTTATCCGATTCGAAGGACCACTTAATAGAAAATTAAACACAAAAATCCATGAGCGGTGCTAATAAAAAAAGCACACTCTGAACGGAGGCATACTTTATTGTAAGTTCACAGACATACTCCAGAAAAAACACTGTAATATCGTGGTTCACGATTTGAAGAAAGCCATCCATTGAGCCAAGCCTTTTTGCTTGGCTCTGCTTTGGTTATGATCGGAGGTTCTTACCTCCGATCATAATCAAAGTATACAGGGTCACAGATTAAGTCGACTTATATATATCCTTTAAGGGGATGTAGTTTCCATCATTTCTGTCTGATTTGACTATAAAACACCGTACCCCTAACTTTACTGTTCTCAAGTTATAGTACTTTGAAGTTTTTTTATAAAAATTGCTTTTTTTTTTGTCTATTGTCCTCTTTTGTTGTGTTTTGTGCCTCTAACTTACTTAGTTTTGGTATTTTTGCTTAATTATTCTGAATACTAAACTTGCAAGTAGTTGTACCAACTGAGTCGTAGTAGACGATAAACAGTATAAAAAGAAATAAATTTGGTAAAAAATTTATTTCATTATTTCTTATTTAAAAAAGTCTTAGACAGTTGTGCTGCAGATAATTGTAAAAATATCTACGGCTCCTTAGCTTTCTATCAAGGTATAACAAGCTAGGTTATTATCAGGATTCTCGGAAAAAACTTTGATGAGAGACTTGTAAAAGAACACTGGCAGTTTTTCTAGAATGCGTTTACTTTCTGACGTTATTTAAAATATTGTTTTTAATTCTGTCACTCTTACTCTTAGGGCCATTTTGTTGTTATTGTGTTTGGTTAGTCTGCTTACGCGATTTGTCCGTGGTAGATGCGATACTTTGTGCTTTTCGTTTTTTGCTCGACTTGGCTTGTTTTAATGGACTGTTTATTCCTATTCGTTACTCTGCTTGTTAACCGGACTTTGATTTGTGCTTCTGATTTGGAACTGTTGAAAATGACTACCTTCACGAACGAGGAATATGCTGATATTTTAATTTGTTACGAGCACTGCAATTAATCCTTACGAGCTCGTGATGAATACATAACACGTTATCCCGGCCGCCGAGTACCAGATGTTAGTGTCTTCGACGGAATTTACCGAAGACTTAGAGAGACTGGCTCTGTTTCAAGACGGCGAACAGACCTGGGCAGAGCACTTGTTAATGATGATGATGAAGAGCAAGACAATGACATAGTCGACGGTTTCGACTGGATCCGACTACTTCAACCAATATTGTTGCCCGAGAACTTGGAATCTCACAGTGGAAAGTGTAGAGTATTGTGCATACTGCCGGTCTCTACCCTTATCATCACTACACGCCGGTACATGTCATCGAAGAAGGAGATCCTATGAGGAGACTGGATTTTTGCAGATTCATGCTAAATTCAGATTTAGAAGATCCCTCATTTTTTTAGAAACATCTTGTGGACAGATGAATCCAAATTCGATAAGGATAGGATAACGAACTATCATAACGCTCATTATTGGGCTCCGAAAGCACAACTAAGTCCCAATAAGAAGCGGATCAAGCGATAACAAAGACGATTCAGCCTAAATGTGTGGATGGGAATAATTTCAAACCATTTAATTGGGCCGTACTTTCTCCCTGAAAATTTGAATGGAGAAACTTTGCTTGGGGACATACCACTAAACCTCATTCGAGATATGTGGTTTCAGCATGACGGGTGCTCCGCGCACTACAGAAGAAGCGTCAGAGAGTGACTGGACACTAATTATGCGAATAAGTGGATCGGAAGAGGTGGACCAACACCGTGGTCAGCTAGGAGTCCAGACTTGACCCCCATGGATTTTTATGTGTGGGGACACATGAAAAGTTAGGTGTATAATGAACCAAATCCAATAAGATCTGTTGACAGAAAATAATAGATGCCGCAAACGAAATAAGATGAGTTTTAACAACTGGCGTAGTAAAAAGTGGCTTAAGACACAGAATGCTAGTTTGTGTGCAAAACCGAGGCGGACATGTGGAACATGTATTGTAGACTGTAAGTTAAAAGATTAATAAACATAATTTGTTACCTATTTGATGGTTTTATTATGTTTTATTAATTTGACGCTCTATTACCATTATTTTTAATAGTACATAGTAACGTTTTACCAATGTTTTACTCTATGTATTCTAATAGTGTACCCTAGCTTGTTATACCTTGATAGAAAGCTAATATTTTTCTAAGCTAATACCTACTAATTCTCAGATATTTTTACGATTATCTGCAGCACAACTGTCTTAGATTTTTTTTAATATCGAAAAGTGAAATAACATTTTTTATCGAATTTATTTCTTTTTATACTGTTTATCGTCTACTACGACTCAGTTTGGTACAACTACTTGCAATTTTAGTGTTCAGAATAATTAAACAACTAATCTTCTACACAAAAATACCAAAACTAAATAAGTTAGAGGCACAAAACACAACAAAAGAGGAGAATAGACAAAAAAACGGCAATTTTCATAAAAAAAACTCCAAAGTACTATAACTTGAGAACGGTAAAGTTTGGGGTACGGTATTTAATAGTCAAATCAGACAGAAATGATGAAAACTACATCCCCTTAAAGGATATAAGCGTATATGTGTGGATTTGATCTCACGATCCGTAACCGCCCACGTTACTTACCAAAGCAACAAACTTTGGTAAGTACTACAAAAGTCCTGAGAACGTTTTAGAATGTGCTAATTAGTGTAGAAGATTAGCACTTTAACGATGTTGTAAACGTTTAAAGAACTCCAAATAGGCCCTAGTTTTATCACTAATTTATTCCATAAATGTTAGATAAAGGCTCTCACGGTGATAAATCAGCTTTGTAGTTGAAACCTAAAAGTGCCGAGAAACGCTTTTTGGTACTGAAGTAGTGCTATCTGCAGCATTCATGTCACAAATTTGCACTATAAAAGTAACCACAACATGTTAAAAGTGCTTTTTTGCACCGTAAATACAGTGATCTTTTATATTACACTTATTCAATCATTTTATTCGTGTTGTGGACGTGTCGTGTGCATTGACCTAAAAGATATAGACAAAAACGTTCATAGAAACCATTTGTTTAAATTCTGGAATGAAAGACCTAAAGTTCGCTGCAGCCGCTGCAGCGCTTAAACATTTATGTCGTCTAATCAACAGACAGACATCGCAGCGCCGCAGCGCCAGATCGGCCAAAGACAACGTAGTGTGTATCAAAATATCACTGTTTGGTGATAAAAATGCATTGGTTATAGAAGCTTTTATTACTTGGGGTGTCGTCATGAGTGTTCTCCAACAATAATCAACAAAAAACAGGGGGGAGTTAATTCTTATGCTATAACTCATTCGCCGATGTAATAAAAAGGAAAAGGACACTACGTAGCTCTGCCGTAACTTACACTTGCGAAATTAATTGTATTATTGATAAAATCATGAATGCCGATTACAAATTAGACAATAGGCCCTCGTAATTTTATAGTTTTAATTAAATTTAAATTAATAAAATAAGTAGTTTTACACAACTATGGTTTCTATGGTACACATCGAGCCCCAGCCGTGCTGCTAATGCGGTATCATGGCAGAAAACAGCAGCCATAATTTCGTTTCGATTAGGGTTTCGTTGTCCAAATTCAAATCAGTGTAGGTAGTCAAAACAAATTTCATTTTATTTAAATTCTTAACTATATCTTTAAAAAAATCGACAGTGTTTTTTAAAATGGTGGCAACCATTTTAAAAAACTGGTGATATAATTATTGATACTGAAAAGCTATAAATCCAATTAGTTCATTAATTATTAATTTTATTACTTTTTTGTCACGATTTAGTATCGTAGCAATAACACTAACTCACATTTAAAGCTATTTAGAATTGAAGTTATTTACCAGCTGCACCAGGAGTCGCTATGGTACTGTTAAGTACTATAGTAGAGTTATCATGATTTTTACAGAACTAGCTTCATGGCCATGTTGTGTAAGAAGATATTATAACGTTACGTAATGGTTGTGCAAGGTACTTTTATAGTGCAAATTGATCCTGTAATAGGTTTTTCGACGCTCCTACAATACTAATAGGTACTGTAAAAGTTTTTTTCACCCATTATTATTGCTTAATAGGCACACAAAACTGTCAATAAGGTCGTCTATAGAACTAGATAGCACCATAATCACTTTTATCATAATATATCTGTTACAGTGCAACACTTTAATGGTTCTTATGTATAGTCCTGTAAGCGTTCTTAAAGCAAAATTATAAAACATAAATAACATACTCATTAATTTTATAGAAACAAAACGCTCTGTTAAAAACCTTTATAAACAAGCAGTCACAATTATTACCATTATAGGCCTACCATATCACTGTTTGGTGATAAAATGCCTTGGTTATAGAAGATTTTGTTACTTGGGCAGGTACAATATACATACATGATTATTTTTGCTAAGACAAATGTAGGGCTTACTCTAAGTCATAAAAACCATTCATTATCAATATCGGCCTATAAACCTCTCACTACTGGGCACAGACCTTCCCACATGAACAACAGATCGTGGATATATTAGGCCATAACCCACTACGCTAGCCTAATGGGTTGATGACCACACACACAACAATAACATTTGTGATACATTAAACAACAACAATAAGAAAATAAAAAGAAACAAATCATTATAGAAAACACAAAAGAAAGGGTGTGGCCAACTAGGCTCTAGCCTCTGCATATGCTACAGCGACAAGGTTGCGCGCCGGCCGCAACGCTGGTGTTCTGAAGTGTCTGAAAGATTTTAGTGACTAAGTGAAAAAGTTTCTTTCTCAGAGATCACTTAGCAGAAGATATAATACGCGCAATGGGAGCAACGAATGAAGGAGCATAGTCCGTGAAATATAACGAAAAAAAATTCTATGCATTTTATGTTCGAAACAGACCCAAGTTATTTGGTCGTTAAGAACTAATCTCCGACAAGTTCAGCCGCGACCGCCAACAACGCAAAATGCAAATGCAACGTAAAAATACCTTTAATTACAATTAGTGTTTTAGTACAATGCTACTGCAATATCGGGTCCAAAGAAACGGGGAAGACCGATTCGTCTGCTTAATCTCGCGTATATCAAAAGAATTAAGAAGTTATTGCGAGTTTAAATATCGAATACTTAAAAATAACCAAACAACATCGGTGCGTTAATATCGTCTAAAACTCGTAAAATATAGTTAAAGTGTTATTTCATTGTATAAACACCCATCGATGTCTTATTTGAATTTTTGTTTTATTGGATCCAAAGTATCATCGCCCTTGATACTCATTGACAAAAACTATTTATGTGTTAACTCTTCCAGGTAAACGAACTAAGCCAAATACAAGCACTTATTCTTCCAGCTGCGTATGGGTCAATGTTAGTAGTCAAACCATTCGGTTCGGTAAGTAGTATCGAGAGCTCGCCTTGCCTTATATCTAAAAATACCCCGATCGTATGCAGGTGAAATGAGTATGGGTAAACGTGTACGCAAGCAAGCATCCAGTCGGGCAACGATACAGATCTCGTGAAATAAGTCCAAAAAATAATTCTAGACTCGGCAGCTTTATGCACACAACGCATTCTTAGTGAAACATAGACCAAACTTAAAATTTTCATTTACCGAAACATCGACTTTAAAAAAGTTTAAAACCTTAGATTAAATAAAAAGTTATGTTAGGTCAGTATTTTAGTAACAATTCGGTAAGGCAATTTCTGCCTGAATAATTTTTGTTTGCTTTAGGTTTAGACTTAAGTTCTATTTTTGTTTGCTTTAAGTTTTGATTAAGTGCTTATTACTTCCGTATCTAGAATTGTATTATTTAAATTATTTTATATGGGACAATAAACATCAGACCATCAGACGACACACTTTATGTTTCAATCTTGCCAAATTGAAGTTGTGTGTAGTGAGGCGAAATAAGTACTAGGTAACAGCAAAAGATTAAAAATAAAACCAATAACATATTTTATTTAATAGACGTCGCGTTAACTCTAACTTTTCTTCTATATAGTATATACTTATATAGTTTTTTAATATTTAATTAACTCTCTGACGTCACACAATTTCCAGTTGACAAATTTAAAGAAAGGTTATACGTTTGCAAACCTGACTCGATAACTCGGTGATACTGATAATGCACGCATGTTACAATATATCGTTTAAAGATGCGCGGCACCGTTGTGTGCCTCTGCGTCAAAGCTTCCGCGACCTCAAAACTTGTTCTTTTTCGTATGGAGAAAGATAACAGTACAAGTAGCGTGATAAGCACTAAGCAAGATACTATTATCCCTTTCTACATTGGACTTACATCGTAACTGCTGTTGGGCACAGACCTTGATGAGATTGGGCCTTATCACACTACGTTGCCTCTCCTAATGCGGGTTTATGGGTTGGACCCTGTGGGTCACAGCAAACTGATACGAAGACGCGGAACATGTTTTAAGGTGGAGTGAGGAATGGCTTAGCGCCTACACTGAATGCATGCTGCACGTAGTAATAGTTATAAGGACAATTGCCGCAGGCGTTTACAGTTTCATGTATAGAACTTTGGTAACAAGACTAGACACGGTGAACAGTGACCACTATGAAATGAGAGTCACCGCCATATAGATAGAGGCATACTGAATATCATCTTCATATTTAAATAATAAAAGTTTAAATCTATGCAAGTTTCAAAGCATTATTGCTTGACAGTGTTAAATAAACTCATGCTTTAAATGTAGAGAAGTTTGTTTTACCTTCCTGCTTATGTTTTATTAATCAATTTTATGATGACTATACAAACTTTAAGTATGTATTCACCAGAACTAGAATATACTTGGCAAGGTGAAGGCAAAAATTAACAAACTTCCAAAATTCGTGATGCAAAGGTATTTAAACGTTTGTGTCTCTCAATAACTAGTCGATTCGACAAGTCAACAAGTAGTATCACTACGTTAAATGCCTGCGACATACTTTTTGTAGCTTTGGAGAGAATTTAATGAGATACTTTATACAAACGTATATTGATGGAAATTAAAGAAACCAAGCGAACATTTTTACAGAGCTGTATATAGTGACTTGTAACAACACAAGACTAAATAACAACGGGTGGGAGCCGCCGCCCCCGCCCCGCCCCCGGCGGCGACGCGGGTCTTGGCCTTACCGCCGTCGACGTCACATGTTTATAACACCTATATTATAATTATGGCTTTCAAAAGAAATTTTAAATTACTATTTCAAAAAACTGCAATGCCCTACGGCACAGACGTAGACCGTAAGACAGGCCCGCACTACCGCCGCCGCCGCCGGGTGGGGACGTTGTTATCCAGTGTTGGAGGAGTCGCGAGCCATGTGGCCAGCTGGTGAAGGGTTAATGAGTGGGTAGAAGAGAGAGGAGTGCTAACCTCGTATCGACGTGTCGCACGCAGTTCGTGCCCGACGACCTCAAGGACGACAAGTACTGGGCGCGCCGGCGGAAGAACAATATGGCGGCCAAGCGGTCGCGGGACGCGCGCCGCATGAAGGAGAACCAGATCGCACTGCGCGCCGGCTACCTCGAGAAGGAGGTAAGTGCCGCCAGTGCCAACGGCGAAAACCTCGCAAATGTGTACAACATGTATATCCATCAGGACTAGAATCATCTACCTTTAGCATTAATGAAGATATAATGCTTCAAATTGTGAAATGCATGAATAAAAAGTGCGCTAGCTTAATAGATAAAATTTTTAACTTACTAACTTAAACTTAATTTGTTATGACCAAAAAGCAGTTTAAAATGAATGTAGTCAATGTTAGCAGGTGTGTCCTTTAACCGCTGCGTTTTTACAATATTTTAAGTACTAATATGAATTTCAAAATTATTTCAGAACATGGGTCTGCGGCAAGAAGTAGAGCTGTTAAAGAAAGAAAATCACATCCTGCGTGAGAAGCTGTCCAAATACGCGGATGTATAGGCGGTCCATCCCACCCTTCCCTGCATAGCACAAACACGGCACACGACATGTGAGCGCGGCTGCCGGGCCCCGACCGCAAGCCGAGCCCGCGCCCCCAAGCCTCGCGCCCCCGCCTCGCGCCCCGGACCGGGCCCCGGGCCCCGCGCCCCGGGCCCCGGCGAGCCGCGCCGCCGCTCGCGCTTCACCGGCTCCGGACACACTTCTCCCTCTACTGTGACACTTAACACACTACCTATTCGCATAGCTAGACTCTTAAAATCTATTTAGACAACCTGATTGTACTTCTATTTTAAAATTAATTTATTCAAAATAATAGCTGTTACTTATTACATCTTTACAATTATCATTAAGTTCTGTGCATTTTAATGGTGTCTAAAAGAATTAGATGATTATCGCATCCTAAACTATTTACCAATGCTCTTATTGTTAAAACTAGTCGATTCGATTGTGTTAACTTTATTAATTAATCTAGACCTAAAAGTGAGAGTTGATTATAGGAGTTAATGTTGACTGTGAAATTACTATTAAAAGTTAATAATTTCGAGTTTATGCGAACGAATCGTCAAGTTGTTTCATAATTCTGTTACATGTTAAAGTACCGTAGGTTTATTTAATAATGCAGTTACCGTAAGTTTATTGACTTAGTTTAATAGATAAAATCTTAACCAAAGTTCCGCTTGAGCTCTGATCTATCGTCGTTTCTAATGCCTTCATCGGACTCAGTTCGACACTCAACAGGGTTAGTCAACGACGTACGGACCAAAATTAAGGCAAATATTTATTTTTGAAGAGGATTATTGTGTCCCGTCCCGAGCGCGTGTCGCGCATGTCCCGCGACGTCGCGCGTCGCCGCGGCGATGTCAACCGAGTGCGGTTTATTGTAATAAGTTAATGTTGTTGAATATTTATATTGAGCCGGTGCCGGGGTATTGCGCCCCGCCGCCGCATCACGCAAGATTGCTCAAGTGGCTCGCGTACGCATGTGCAACTATGTAGTGGCTGCCTCTGTATATAGATAGTTTTAATAAGGCCTCGAGCCGGCCCTGGCCGCGCCCGCCGGCGGCCGTCGCGGTCCCGCAGCCCCAGACCCGTCCGTCCCCGCTCGGCGCCGCCCCGGCCTCACCTCGGCACGCCGCGGCCTGGGCCTGGCGCGGGCGCTCGCTGGTCTCTCATTGTAGCTCGCTTCGTAGGACTGCTCCGTATGAGATTAGATCCTAACAGGGAGAACTGGATCGCTCGCGTATCCCGACTCCGTACGTACCCTCTGTCATTTCTGTAGTGAGCGAACACTTAGTTTCGTTTCAAATTTACTTAGTAAATAGTTTAAGTAGTAAGTAGATTCCGTAGTGTAGTCGTTATTAGTCTATTTTTGTTATGGCTGTAGTTGTTAACGTTTTTGAAAGTTTATATTATTTTTTTTAGTTGTAAAGAGACTCGCGTATTGTTTCGATATGGGTAGGACCCGCATATAGTTAAAAAATTGGCGCTTTGCGCCGCTGAGCATCGATCCCCTCGCCCATCACTCCAGTGCCCGCCGGCGGGGGCGCGCGCGGGCGCCCGGCGCCGCCCCCGCGCCCCCGGCCGCTCACTACGTCTCTGGACGTCTCTCCTGTACTATTTGACTCGTGCTATTGTTATAATATATTTTTGTAGGTTTTTGTCGTTGATAAATGAGTCAATTGAATGTTTATTGAATTGAAGAAAAAATAATGTTTATAAACTAAGACTAAGAAGTTGTTGCATTTGAAAGTATTTTATGGATACAAAGCGAGAACAATAAAATGTTTTTTCTATAAAGGTTTACATGTGAGGGATTCTACAAAGGTGTGAAGGTTGACTTTGAAATGCACTGTTTCATATCAAATGATATTATATGTATTAAAACTTTGGCGGTTTTTGGCGTTTGATATTCCATCTTGTTTCTTAAGGGATATACATACCTACAGTGAATTACTCAATATTATGTAATAATGGTATAAATCGTTTCTCCGAAATTGTAACATGGGTATATTAATGTAATAATATATTAAGTGATAAGAACGAATCGTATGTAAGAACATGTGGTTAAGTATATACCTATGTTAAGTGTGTGTGTTAGCCGGGCCGCCGCTAGCGCGCCCGCGCCCGCGCCGCTCCCCGCCCCGCCCGCCGCGCCCCGCCCCGCCCCGTCGCGCCGACCGCCCACCATCCCTCTTTATTTATTTTGTCATTTAACTGTCTCGAGCCTCGTCCGAAGTTACATTGCAACCGCATAAAACCATATTTAATTTTGATTGACGAGTAGTATTTTGTTTGACTTTGATTTATATGGTTCTATGGATTGAAATAAACGTAAATTGTTGTAATCGTGTTTAGTTTTTTTATTTGTGTGCGAGCCTGGGCGGGCGGGCGGCGGGTCGGCCTCGGCAGGCGCAGTACACAGTAGGTACTTAATGTTAACGCTGGCGTAGCACTAGCGAATAGCGACTAGCGACTCACGGCTCTAGCGGGCCGCTTTACAAGCCGCTGATACGTTTTCTCGATCGGTGTTTTATGTAATAAATCATGGTAAAAGTACCTTGCACACAATACGAGTTTTCATTGCCCTGACAATCGTCCAACTCCTTCCCATCGCGAGGCGCTCAGGCTGCGCCGACGCTGACCTCCGCCGCCCTACTGCGCCAGTACTCGGTCTCGCTGAACGAGTTCGTCCACTAGGATCCCCTAACCCGATCCCCCAGGGGATCCCCGCGAACTCATCTGTTCATCAGAATCCCCTTTAAATAAAAGTACATAAAGTCAATGTCACACTGAGTATTTTTATTGAAATAAAAAAAAAAAACAGGTAACTAATTAAATTAGATAAGATAATTTATCTTATTTTACAATTTCTAAGAAATGACCTACTGTTATATCATTATTTAATAATTCTAACTGTGTTTCCTGCATAATTATATCAGTTGCGATTTGATCCGTTTATATTATTTTATTTTTTTACTCAGTGTGATAGCATCTTTTTATATTTATTTTTGTTTAAGGGGATTCTAATGAACAGATGAGTTCACGGGAATCCCCTGGGGGATCGGGTTAGGGGATCCTAGTGGACGAAACGCGCTGAACTACGTGCCTATGTTTAGAATGCTTTAGGTATGTGGTTTTATTTAATATCAACCATGGCAGATGACTTCACTCTACCTGATGTTATGTGAGTCTAAACGCGAAGACAACTAATGCAACAAGACGAAGCATTGGTGGTCTTCCTCTTGCCGGCCCACAAGTGCCTCTTCATGTTTGTAGTGCTAGGGTTTAATTTAGCAGAACAGATTTGTGTGTTAGTTGGTGAAAGTCCTTTCTGAATGATGGTTTAATTTGCACTGCATTTTGAATCGCTTGACATTGTTTTAAGTAAGTTATTGCGGATAACGACACAGTGTTCGGCGGCTACGCTAGACCGCCAAGTAGGCAAGATCGAGGTAGAGGTAAGTACTTCTCGGCGCGTCGTACCGTATGCACCTTTGACCTGCACCATGAATGGTGCAGGTGAGACTAATTAGTTTCGTTTGCACCATTAATATTAGTAAGTACAACTATTTAACCCCACTTTTATAGCCATGGTAAAATAAAAAACCAATATAAGGCCGTATTTTGTTTTTTAAATATTACTAACCATTTTTAAATATAGATAAACAACCAAAAGGCAACTACAATAATTTTTTTTTGTCAACACTCAAAATTACTTATTAGAACAAGCAAAGGGGAAATACTTTGAGTAACTACTTAGGTAGGTATACAACCGCATTGATAGTTGATAGTAGATATAGTGTCATCTCAATGGTGCAGATGAGACTCATAATTACTATACCTAGGTATAGTAACTCTATGTTGAGACCCTATCCGCGGTTTCGTTTGTTTGTTAATGATGCAGTCTCACCTGCTCCATTGATGATGCAGGTCAATGGTGCATACGGTACGACGCGCTTCTCGGTCGAACACTTTTCTGCGATATTCGCTTGCAACGGTCAACGCGCACGCTACTGTGCGTACGCGTGGTCGGAATGAAGCGCAAGCTAATATCGATGAGAAGTGGTAAACCACGAAAATCCTCGATTGCACATACGGTACTCTTTACTTTACTCTTACTCTTTCGACTGATGTGATCTAAGAGGCTATACTGTCTATTAAAATGTTAAAATCGGCCTTAATAATCGTAAGTATCCACATCGAAAATAAGTTCTAATTCGTCATAACGCGAAAATCTCTTTAATTGGTTTAATTGGTCATACTTTAACTTAGTTCCAATTCGTCATGTCATGATTTAGTATCGATTGGTCACGTTGCAACTTAGTTTCAATTCGTCACTTCGCTAAATTGTTCTGATTGGTCACACACAAAAGAAAACATACTGTCATTTTTTTATTTTTTTTTGTTTAGAACACCAACAGCACATAAACAATATATGGATACATTTATATAAATCTACTTAGCCATTAACAGGTATTCGCAAATGGAAAATAAGATGTACTTACATGGACCACATATTTCTACAGAACAGTACTTATATAAAATTATAATAATAGAAAAACTAAACAGTAATAAAACTAAAATAATATAAAAACTAAAAAGGAATAAAACATTGTTAAGTGACGGCAGCACTTTCAGAGTGGGATGTAAAAAATTTAAGAAAGTAGTATAAAATTTAATAATTTTTTTGGGTTTAGTCCGAAACAATTCTAACTCGCTGCTGCTCTTTGACAGGTCATTAAAAGAAGTACTCGCTCGAATAAAGAAAGAGTTACGGTGATAATTAGTATAAATTCTGGGTATTGCTAGTGGTTGAGTTCGTCTAACCGGTAGTTTGCGTGGTACCCAGATGTTGACTTGCTCCAATAGAGAAGGGCAATCAATAGAACTACTCGCAATTTTTAACAGGCTGATTATATCAACTACTTGTCGCCTTTTCTGTAAAGGTAAGAAATGATATCTCCTACACCTCGTCTCATAACCATGATCTATTATTTTACATTTAAACTGCAAATATCTTAAAAATCTTTTCTGTATGGATTCAACTCGGGAAATATATATGTTATATTGTGGATTCCAGACCGCCGAGGCATACTCAAGGATACTGCGCACATAAGCGCAGAAAAGTACCTTTATCGGTTTTATAGATTTGAATTTATGTGTTGATCTTATAATGAAACCTAGAGATTTTGAGGCTTTTTTAACTGCGTAATCAATGTGTTTGTCAAATAAGAGTTTTGAATCTTGTATTAGTCCAAGATCTTTTATAGATGTAATGTTAGAAAGTGGCTGATTATCGATGACGTACGGATAATTTATAGGCTTAGGTTTACGAGAAAAAGTCATTGCATAACATTTGGCAACACTTAGATCCAGCTTATTTTGAGTACAGTATTGCACAAAATTATTTAGATCTCATTGTAACTGATCAGTTGATGGAACTGTTTACAGACATGAAAATTTTTGTGTCATCTGCGTATAATAAAACTTTCGCGTATTTAAAGCACAAGGCAATGTCATTGATGAAAATGACAAAAAGTAATGGCCCCAACAGCGATCCTTGCGGTATACCAGAAGATATTGGCATCCAAGCAGATGTAAACCTATTTATTACAACCGCTTGAGATCTATTGCTGATGTACGACAAAAACCAGCTGTACAAGTTCCCGTATATACCAGATTTGTATAGTTTTTCAAGTAGTAGCTGGTGATCAATGCGATCAAATGCTTTGCTGAAATCAGTAAATATACAATCCACCTGCAGTCCTGAGTCCATGTGTGACGAGACGTAATTATTAAATTCCAAAAGATTGGATACCGTTGACCTTTGCTTTAAAAATCCATGTTGTTCCGGAGTAAAAGATGACTTAAGTGCAGCATAAACCTGACTGTAAACAACTTTCTCAAATATTTTGGCAAAGATGCATAATTTAGATATAGGACTATAATTTTTAACGTTTGAACGGTCACCGCTTTTATGCACAGGTGTTACGAATGCAGACTTCCAGACTGCAGGTACAGTACCCTCACTTATTAATCGTTTAAAAATTATATGAAGGGGAGAGACTAAATTATCTACACACTGCCTTATGAAAAAGGGGCTTCATAAGGTGCCGGGACTGTCTGGCCCGGCACCCTTGTTTAAATTAGTGGCTTTCAGCAAATTTTCGATCTCTTTTGGATTAATATTTATGTCACTTGTGTCAGAATTGTTTTGGCACTGATTGTCAAGGTTAGGCAAACTACCGTCAGCGTTGGGGGCGAGGAAGGTTGACTGAAAGTACTCGTATTTAGCAAATAAGTTACAAACAGACACTCCAGTATCAGCAACGTGATCATCATATTTCATCACAGAAGGTAACGCGTGTGAGGATCTATGTATTTAGCGATTTAGTTTAAGACCAGAACAAGCGAGGGTTGCTTGTAACAGATTTTTCTACCTTATCTATGTATGACTGATAACATTCATTTTCCAATCTTAGGGCCCGGTCTCTAAGAAATGAGTAAGTATCGTAATCATAGTTATTACCATATTTTTTGATTTTTTTAAAGTATTTATATTTCTCTTTTAATACCTTTTCTAGGGCGGAATTGTACCAAATGGGAAATGTGATACCAGAAACAACTTTGTGAGGTATAAATGTATTGCGCAGTTCAGTTAAAATATGGTAAAGTTTATCAACACAATCATCAATAGAACCAGCCAATAAGACGTCATTCCAGGAAATAACCGATAGACTTGAGTTAATTTCCTCATAATTTCCCATTTTGTAGTTAAACAATGATCGCTTATTTAAAGTTAAATAACTGGGTATGTCTAACATTAACTGTATGCAGATTGATCTATGAGGAGGATCCTCCGAAACAAGGGGATGGTCACTGGGATGCACACTTATTTGATTATTACAAAATACTAGATCCAATAGTCTGTTGTTGATATTTTGTATGTTATTGTATTGGTCGAGATTACATTCAACAATTGTATCCATAAAACCAAGCTGACCTTAACTGAACACACCCGTAGCCTCCAATTGGCCATTATCCAGTAAGTTCCAACTAATATTTGGCATATTAAAATCACCTAAAACCATAAAAAGATCATTAGGAGCAGCGTGATAGTTGTCCCCAAGCTTATTCGTAAAGTTATTCAATTGGATATTGATCGAGTTACCACATCCCTGATTACATAGATATAAAGTGCAAAGATGTAACGTGGTAAGCCGACCTTTAGTACGAAATGACAGGGCGACCCAAATATCCTCTGCGGACGAGCGCCAGGCCGGCTGGTCGGCGGCGGCGAGCTCCCGGCGCACGGCAACTAGCACGCCGCCGCCGTACCGCTGCCCGGTGGCGCGGTAGTCACGGTCACGCCGGAACACTAAATAACGCTCATCAAAAAGTTCACTATTCTCAATGCCATCCAATAACCAAGTCTTCGTTATGGATATTATATCAAAGTTGTTCAATGCTACATTTCTTTTAAATAAGTTGGTTAAAGTATAACAAAAGCGAGATATAGGAGAACGCATTGAAAAAACTATAGTATAAATAAGATTAATTAAACGATAAGCGTTATAGCCCGTAGGTATTGATAGCCACGGAGCTTGTTTTTGCTCCGTGTTGATAGCACGTAAGCAAAGTGTAATATTTTGTTTGTGACACAATCATTACGGTGACCTATCAAAAAGAATGTGCAACGGAAAGTAGTCTCTGAGCTCATACAATTACGGCAGTCATCAACAAACGAGCATTCACTAATTATTATTATGACCAGCAAAAGCGGGTAGCGAGTTACGTTAAGCAATACAAAAGAGTCAGGGCTTCCCACATAGCGGGCGCAACCATCACAGTAGGTACATGCAGGAGTTAGGCCAAAATTTTGAATAATATTTAGACAAAGCGTCTAATATTTGAAACAACGAGTACTTAATGAATTTTAATGCTTGGAGAACTTTAAAAGATCTTTTTCCGATTTTATCCGGAACGTTGGCGATGTGTCCGACTTCCTGACCAAAATCTTGCAATGTTTTATCCACACATATCTGAAGTTTTTTTCCTTGGACAGATCTTTTGCTTTCTTAAGAAGAGACTTATTATATAGTGTAAGATGGTCGTTAATAAAAACATTGACTGCATCGGTATATCCCAGTTGTGAAGCCGGAAGATCCTTATGCTTACGTGCAGCCGCCACGAACGCTTCCTTACAATATCGATTATTAAGTGACATTATGATAGATTTTTGAGAGTCTGATCTGAGGCTTGGGACTCGGGCAATATAGTTAATGTCTTCTTTATGTATAGGGCATTGGATTATATTGCCAATTTGCATTACAATATTGTAAAGGTTTTCGGTCTTCTTGAGTGGAACCCCTTTTATTTCCACATTGTTGGCCCGTGCCCATTGCTCTTTATCGTGAAGATCTTCTTTGAACTTATCCATGTCTGCTTTCAATGTATGGATTAGATTGGTATGTTCGTCAACTTGAGAAATTCTAGTCTCCAGTAATTTCACTGTTGTAGATAATTGGACTGAAGTTTCGTGAGCAAATTCAACTGAGCTTTTAAGATTTGATATTTCAAGCTTAATGGTCTTCACATCCTCAACAAGTGACGCCAAGGGAGCGAGTTGCTTTGTGATATTCGCCAGGGCAGCCCGCACTTCAGCCAGCTGTACTGCAATGTCAGGGCTATTTTTAGATGCAGGTGCAGGAGATTGGCCACTTTTGCAGTCGTTACAACGCCAGGCAAACTTCCGCTCTCCAAGTTTGCGAAAATTGGTCTCTGTGACGCCAGCACAGGGAAAATCAAACTGACGCTTGCATAAGCTGCATGATGGACCGTCCGACACATCATTTCCACACCGAGCACACATAAAAATATTTGCTAGTTTTTACGAAAGCGGCTCTTGAGGTTGACAAACACTGGCTGACCGCTAGACGAGCGAGCGCGTACACACTTGAACACAATTGGACAACGACTGACATGTCGAAAGCATACTGTCGGCTCCGCAGCATAGTCGGAAGTGAACCTGCCTGCGAAGCTGGGGTCGCATTCATTCATTCATTTATTTATTGCATCATATAATGTATGTACATTAGGGTCTTATAAAATATGGTAGTAATTATATGGGCCCGGAAGGGCGTTGCAATTTTCTAATAGCACTTTTTTTGTTAACTATGTTACAATATTTCATGAATCATTAAATTTCTTTATTAAATAGTAACAAATAATTAGTAAGTATTAATTAAACAACAATAATTGTATTTTTAAATAAAACAAATTAATCACAGAAATTGGACCGACACTTTCAACATAGGTATTAATCATTCTAGGAAAGAAAATAGTAGGTATGGTTCAGAATTTTACAAGTTATAACTTGCTATAGCACTGTATTGGTTGTATCGTTAAAGAACTCGTTTAATTCATAATATCACCTGTCTTGCAGGATTTATTTTTAGCAAATTTATGAATATATTAGTATCAGGTTCAGCCTTTATGTAATTAGGTAGTCTGTTAAATGCTTTTATCGTCATTGCGTATGGTCCTTAACCAGCTATACAAACCTCTTGTGTGCTAAGGCCATTTTATTCAATATGGCCGCATGTGTCAAATTACTTCCGTCCTGTTAATTCCTGTTAATATCCGACGATTTCCATGAAATTTTTACATGGAGATTATAAAAAAATCTTATATAACTGGAATCCTTATTAAATAAGCTATCTGGCTATGTATAATAAAGTATAGTTTGATTCTATATTAAATTGCAAAAAAAAAGTGAAAGTAGGTGAAAGTACTTTTTTTTAATCCCCGGTTTAATATAAAATAATAAATTTAATTGTAAATAAAAGCATGAAAGGTGCAATAATTATTATGAGTATTAATTGTTACATTTACAATGTAGAATACACGTTTAAATTTCGCCATACATTTTTTATATGCGCCAGATGTGGCGCGTACCTAAGTACCGGGCGATAACAGACACGGGTCGAACCCACATAAAAAGGCGCACGCAGATCCTCTATTCGGTGCCGTATTAAAACTATGTGGCGTTGTCGTCTTTGTCCCAAAGACAAAATAAATAGCAATAGTTTTATGAGCACATTAATTAATAATAAATTATTCAACTCTGAATATAAACTGGACTTAAATTATAAAAAAATCTGCTTCTGACGAAAGTGGAATCTGACGGACGTTTACTAAAACGTGATCATAGATGCGTGATCATAGATGTTACAGCCGTCACATCTTTCGCTGCAGTCACGGCTGTGGTCAACGTTGAGGCTTTGATTACATACATGTATTATAGTCAAAGCGTTGAGGCTGTTTTACTGACAGAATACCGATTTTATACCTATAAGAAACGTCAAAGAAGTGATTTCCTACACGCCGCTTGCAGCCGTGCGGAGCTAGTATCGGTTGAAAATTATTTCAAAGAATACTAATGGTACACTCACCGCTGTTGCAGCCGCTGCGACCAAGGCTTTATAAGAGATGTTTGCGCTTAGAGAATCGCGCTGTAGCGTGCGCGTAGATCGAGTGCAAGCGGATATCACCGTGGTCGACCGGAAACTTCCTCGATTGTACAGTCATGAGCAAAAAATATGTAAACAATTGTATTAAGAGTTACAATTGTTTATAT
This sequence comes from Scoparia ambigualis, assembly GCA_963921215.1. NCBI lineage: Eukaryota > Metazoa > Arthropoda > Insecta > Lepidoptera > Crambidae > Scoparia > Scoparia ambigualis. The sequence continues at coordinate 44,496,684 of OY992501.1, read as the reverse complement.
ATTTTTGCTCGTTACTGTACATATAATATATTGATAAAAACAAAATAGGTGTGATTAAAAATATTTTATTGAAATAATTTTCTTGTACAAAAAAGGCAACAATAATACTGTATGTAGCAAAACTTTGGTTCATGGCATGGCACAGCGCATGCGCGGCGATGGCGGCAGGTTCTGCTTACTCGAGGGCACCTGTCACCACGTACCTACTGCTGCAAATCTAGCTAAGCGTTTGGCACTAACTGCTACCGGAATCGTAACTAAAGTGAATGTACACGTGACAATTTAAAATGTAAGATAAACTTGCTTGACGTCCTACGGAATTATTCCTCGTAGGTACACTTTCCTCGTAGATACACTTTTGAAAAAAGTTCGCCTTTATTCCTTATAGATTCACTTTCATATTGTACAGCAAAGCAGCAAAGCGAGAGGGATGACAAGTTAAATTTTGTCACTCGAATTTAAAAAGAAAATAAAATACCAATTGTTTTTAGGATTCCGTAGCTAAATGGCACAAAACGGAACCCTTATGGATTCGTCATGTCTGTCTGTCGGTTCGTATGTCACAGCCACTTTTTCACGAAACTATAAGAACTATACTGTTGAAACTTGGTAAGTAGATGTATTCTGTGAACTGCATTAAGATTTTCACACAAAAATAGAAAAAAAAAACAATAAATTTCGGGGGTTCTCCCATACTTAGAAGTAAAACTCAAAAAAAAAATTTTTTCATCAAACCCGTGTGTGGCATCTATGGATAGGTCTTCAAAAATGATATTGAGGTTTCTAACATAATTTTTTTCTAAACTTAATAGTTTTGCGAGAGACACTTCCGAAATGGTAAAATGTGTGTCTCCCCCTCCCCCCCCCTGTAACTTCTAAAATAAGGGAATGATAAAACTAAAAAAATATATGATGTACATTACCATGCAAACTTACACCGAAAAATAGTTTGAACGAGATCTAGTAAGTAGTTTTTTTTAATACGTCATAAATCAATTAATTATAAAAAAATACACTATTATTAAAACATCGATCAAACTTACAACGAACTACAAGAACTTTTATATGATGTTACTTGCTGTTACGGAACGTAAGAGCGTCAACGCATAATTATGTGCGTTGCCGGCACGACCGGCAGTGAATTTGTTAATTACACTTTTTGGGTACACTTGTTAACACAACTGTACCCAAAAGTGTATCTATTAGGAAACGCTACATTGGTTTTTAAAAAGTGGATCTACGAGGAATAAAGGCAAACTTTTTTCAAAAGTGTATCTACGAGGAAAGTGTACCTACGTGGAATAATTCGTCCTACGGACTGGACACCTGCAGATCAAATTACCAAAAACTGTCAAAGAACATGGAACTTAATGTAGCCACCTTGTAGCTATTTGTGACTAAACACATCGAAAGTTGTTTTAAAATGCTTATATATTTTGTATGGTGACAATTCTGTAACTCACAAGAAAAATAAGGTTGAATATGCCGAAAACCGTTTGCGAGTTCACCCCGTGCGCCATCATACGATCGCGATTTCGCAAATTATCAATTTGTAGTTTTAATTTTTTCATTGAGATACAATCAGCCTAGTCTAAAATGCTACGAGGTGGCTACAGGTATGGTACGGGTTCCTTACAAAATTACTCATACTTCTTTCTCTAATTGATATTGATCCATAATAACCAAAGATAGCCAAAGATAACCAAAGAAAAAAAATGTAATTTGGTAGAAGGATAACCTGCAGCTGGCGTCTGTACAATGACATCTTGCAAGTTTTTCTTACATTTTAAATTTTCACGTTCTTCGATAGTTGTTCGTGCATAGATTCCAATCATGTCGGTCGACAAAATTTGTAAAGCATGTCTGGTCTTATCAATAGGGTACCTATACTTAGTTTAGTACAAGTAGGCATAAGAATTAGGAGACGGGCGACGAGCAAAGGCACTTTACTACACAACTCAAGAGTGCACTGCGTGCGGCGTGTTACTTATAGAAGGTACCACAGGACACCAGCTTACAGTATAAATTTTACAGTCTTCCAATCGTGAATATCATACTCATTCCTCACTACATGTTACCTATAGGAAAAGTATCGAAAACAATTCCAAAAATTGACTACTTACTTAAAGTATAAATAAATTCTGTATACCTACAAGAAATTAAATCTGTATACAGTAGTATACACAATTTGGGTTTAGACTAAAAAGATCGTAGTTTTCTATTATTATTGGCCGAGCACAACTTCGAAGTTGTGGATGAAGCTCTAACTGAAGTGAAGATCGTCATCAACCATCACAGGCACGGGCAGCTACGCGACGGGCCCCGGCGTGACAGCGGCGTCGAGGGCGACTTCAGGAGTGACTGAGAAGGAGCGCACGATGGCCAGTAGGGCGGTGTAGGTGCCTGCTACCAGTCCAACAGCTCCAACCACCACGAGCAGCGCGTCTTTAACCAGCAGCCCGCGCGGCCGCCGTGACCACGCCAGGCAGGCCTCCATAATAGCTGGGAAGCAGATGCCCAGTGCAGACAGGCACAACGCTCCGAACAGCGAGATGAACAGCCCCAGTCGCGGCACCGCCACCGCCAGCACGACTGCGCACAATTCAAATGGGTTATTATTACGTTGTAGGTAGGCTGATGATACATTACCGGCTAATTGGACTTTTAGGCAGAAAAGTGAAGCGTATGTCTGTTTTATTTTGTTGAAAATGAATGTTAAATAATTGTGGAGATATAGCCGTTTAACTGTTGGTGTGCGCAAGAGTTTAATAAAATAAAACAGTGCAACTTTTGCACTATTTTATTAGCACAGCAACATCACTTTTAAAGTTTAAAATCTCTGAAGTCCGATTGAAATCTCAGTAAAATCCCACATCTCTACTGAAATTCAAGGGGTTTGGGGAGAATATACAGATTCGCGTATCATGGTCAGTTTCCTTACTCGTCAATTTTACTGACTTTCCAGTTTACTCATTAGACAGTTTCTGAATTAGCTTATTTTCTTTTTTGCCGGTATCACTCAGTTATCAGTTTCTCTACTAAGTTAGTTTCCTAGATCGCAAAGATCTTTATTTATCTTGTCAGTTTAGGTTGTCAGTTTTGATACGTCGTCATGTTCCTAACCCTTTACTTTTCTTGTTCGCAAGTTTCCTTGTTCGTCAGACAGTTTAGGTTGTCAGTTTTGCTAATCCGTCGTATCATGTAATATATTGAGTTAGCGTATCACTGGTCAGTTTGAGTTAGCGTCAGTTTCCTTACTCGTCAATTACACACCAGTTTACTAATTGGACTGTTTCGCTAGTATGAAAGTGTTGCTTGTTAGGCGTTTTCCTTTTTCTTTAATTTTCTCCTTCACTAGTCTTGTTATGATTTCAATTTTGTAAAATTTTGTTTTTCAATCCGATAGTTTCGTTATTTGTCAGCTTCGTTAATCGACCGGTTTACTTATTCGTTAGTTACTCTAAGTAGACAAAATTGCCAGTTTCTTGGTTTCATCATTCTTCAGTTTACTCGTTCATTAGTTTTGTTAGGCTGTCAGTTTCGTAATCATGACCGCAGACTATTTTCCTGAATCTAATCAAGCTTGTAAAATGTAATTAAGCTTGTGCAAGTTGCATACAAACTGCGTAACAAATTGTGAATGTTTATCAATTTTACGACATAGGAATTGTACGAACTGCCCAGCAAGCAAATAATGTCAAGTTCGACGATATATTTTTTTGTGAAATTATAACGCAAAAGAACTTATTAAGTATTTTGTAGTTTTGATGCTATCACCTGAAAAATCCTTGCTCTTCGTATCAGCGATACGCGAAATTTGCTCTCAACCCCCTTGGTAACCCCTTTAAGTGATAAAAACAAACGCTGAAATCACTTTTCTGTACTTATGTAATCGGGAAATAACTAAATAAGTTCTGTCACATGTATTTACATAAATATGACGCGGATTAGCAAAACTGACAACCTAAATTGTCAGACGAACAAGGAACTTACGAACATGAAAAGTAACGGGTTAGGAACATGGCGGAGTAGCAAAACTGACAACATAAACTAACTGTCGAATAAAGATGTTTGCGAACCAGGAAACTAACTTAATAGAGAAACTGGCAACTAAGTCATACTTGCAATTATGGAAATTGGCGAATTCAGAAACAGTCTAATGAGTAAACTGGTGAATCAGTAAAATTGACGAGTAAGGAAACTGACCAGTGATACGCGAATCCAAATATACCTACCATTAAAGAATACAGAGTTCCCAGAATACAGAACAATCTGTACTCTTATCATTCATGTTATCACTTATTTTCGTCTACGCTACGAAAGTATTTACTATTATCTCGCTTACTTGACACCGGCTGATGTGCTGACAAATCTTTCTAATTGAGCACATGTGCAGTTATTTGGTGAAACGTGGACTGTGCCAGTAGACTGCGTTTGCGGTCTTCCTTGCTCAATCTCTGACTAACCCCTCGGGGATAATAGTCTTGAATATGCTATGTAAGTAATTGAGTACGTACACGTGAGCAAGCAGAGCGCGATGCGCAACGCATACTCCCAGAGCGTCAGCCGGGTGGCACCAGCCGCCTGCAGCCGCGGCAGCAGGTAGCCGCGCCAGACTACCTCCACCGGCACGTAGCAGTGCAGCCCGTAGCTGATGAAGATGGCTACCGCGAACATTATGATCACTGACGATGCCAACCTGCACACGAACAATGCCGTCAACCATGATACAGTCTCTTTTCATGGAAAACGAGAAATACGAGACAAATTGAATCCTTCACACCTTTTTGATGTCGGTTGATACAAAACAATGTTTTAAACTTGTTGCATTGTATTAAGGCGACTTATTTGATGATATAAGACGATTGTATTAACGGGACTGAAAACCATTATAATCGTGTTCTGGCCCGTTATCATAGCCTTGGAACAATGCCTAACATCCAAAATAATTAATGTGAAACAGTGTCGCGTAGCGGTGAAAGAATACTACCACCCCCTCTCTTCCCTTGGGTGTTGAAAAAGGCGACTAAAGGACTAAAGACTGCACATACTTCTAACAGCATAGAGCGGCGATGTGCTCACCAACTGTCACGCTAAGCACATGTGCAGTTGCTATTTGGTGAAAAGTGGACTAACTGCTTTTGTTGTCGTCATTGCCTAATCTGTGACTAACCTTTCGGGAATAATAGTCGTGATTATATCTAAGTAATAATTAATGTTTTTTAGAAAAACCAGTAGTCCCAGAATAGAACCCTGGGGCATCTCGTATGAAATTCGATAGCCGGCCGCCTGCTGCCGCGTCAGCAGGAAGGCGCGCTACACCACCTCCACCGGCACGTAGCAGTGCAGCCCGTGGCTGATGAAGATTTCCACTACGAACATTAAGATCACCAATGATGCCAACCTACCTGCACACGAATAACGCCGTCAACCGTAGAGGCCGGCTCTTATATAACGTGTGGTAAAAGACGGTTGATTTACTGATTTAATTTCGTGACAAAATTAGGAATTACATCCAGGGTGCCCCAGCAGTTTAAATTAAAGAATCATTATTTACAAATTCTAAAATGTGAGAAAAAAAATCTACATTTTCCAATTTGAAAGAAGATGTTCCTTTCGCCATACGTTGTCCGCCCCAAAAAAAAAGAATTAATGTTACATGTTAAAATTGAATTTGTGTATTGGATTTTCATTCGGTTCTAAGAATGGACAGTTAGAATATTGTTGTAAATAGAGGGGTTTTAAAGATGTTATTAATTCCTTCTAACATTTGACATTGCTGCCGAAGATTTGATTACAATTCATTTTAAAACATAGGAAAAGCAAAGGGATTAATCTCATACAGACTCGATATAATGTGATACGTAATTTGTGCTACGCACAATTAGCATAAGCTTTCTGATATTATATTTATTTTCGAACTTTACCTTTTTTTCCTAACTTTTAAAGAATAAAATGTGAATACTCGTATATTGATTACATTTTTTTATTAATTTATAAGGTCAGGCTCAAAAATCCTTGATGCCAGTGCCGTAAATTATTACAAAATGGCAGATGTGGTAGATAGGAAATGATGTGGAACTTTAATTCCTTTTTAAACGTAATTTTTTTTAACATAACTTATAAAACACCGCTAGGCATGAAGTATCTATATATACTTCGCGAGTTTCATGCCAAAGGGACGTATGCACAATACCCTCACTTTTCAGGAGACACAAAAAACTTAATAACTTCTTACGACGTACTTTGGTACCTGTAAATTTGCATGTGGTTTTAAAGGCCCGTCTTTAATTATATTTATGTTATGTTTAATTTTATTCTCAAACATTATGAAACAAGTAATTGAGTGCATAAGTCTCTTTGGCACGAGGATATTATGACAAGCCATTTTTTCCGTAAAATACGTGGAGTTTGTAGACGTAGGTACCGCGAGAAACTATTCCTACTTAACAAATTTATTAAAAAGTATCCAAATCCATTTAATATTTTAGTGTGCATTGATTCTAAAGTATGATAATGACTTAAATCCGAGTATTTCTATTTTTTATTAATTTTTGAGGTCTTTTTGGCATGACACAAATTTCATATAAGTAGTAGGTTGTAGGCGGGAAGTGTAGATATTTTATGGGATACATTTTGACTTTAAAGGGCACAGAAAAACACAAAAAATATAATAAGAAACTTATAAGTATTAGAAATGAAAAAAATAAGACAAAAAAACCAACATTTTCAATACTTGTTAACAAAAAACTAAAGATTTCCTCATAAAAATTATACAAATATCCAAGAATTCTACACGTATCAAGCCGATAAACGTACGTTCTTTACTTAACCCCGAGCAATGTTTGTTTTAAGATTTTTCCAAAATAGACAACATCTTGTGCAAAACTCGATTTAGCTGTTTTGACACTTTATGTGCTAGTGTGTATTGCGAATTTCATAATGGATAAAAACATCGAACAAAGAGTTTGTCTTAAACTTTGAGTCGCCAATGGAATTTTGTGTTCGGAGTCACTGAAAATGTTACAGAAAGCTTACGGTGAAACGACTTTATAAAAAACACTCGGAATTCTCGCCGGAAGGTCAAACAGTAAATAAAGAATATTATTTGAGCGTTATGCGGCGTTTAAGAGAGCAAATTCGACGAAAAAGGCCAAATTTGTGGAAAGAAAATTCTGGGATCTTGCACCACGATAATGCGCCTTCGGACAAGGCCATCATTGTGAACGAATTTTCGACGAAAAACTCAACAAATACCATCGAGCAACCACCTTATTCACCAGATATGGCTCCACCGACTTCTTTCTTTTTCCTAAACTCAAATTACCACTTCGTGGCACCCGCTTTCATTCGGTAGAAGACATAAAGGAGAATTTACGGCGAGAACTGAACTCAATTCCGGAATAAGCGTTTAAAAAATGTTTTGATGATTGGATTATTTGTTGGCGTGTGCATCGTTTCCGAAGGAGCATACTTTGAAAGCGATAAAATAAATTTGGATGAATAACTAACATTTTGTGTATTATTGATCTTTTCCCGGTACTTTCTTGACAGAGTTAGTAGGTACATACATAATCACGACTATTATCCCCGAAGGGCTCTTGTATCGTTTTTGATGATTGTACTTCGGATAAGTCTCGTGGACCCGTTGGGAACTCATTTATGAAAGTTTTGAAATACATTTTGAAATTTCATGGACCCAGTGGGAATAGAAGAACAATAGAGTCGCGGACCTTTGGGAATAAGCCGGCCAAAATGTTACACTTCGGTTTAAAGTGACGCTGTCTCGTTTTTGTTAAAGAAGACAGATAGAGGCAGCGTCTTAGAGCATTAAACCAATTGAATGCTCTAAGGGAGCGTCAATTTAATCCTAAGTGTAACTTTAATCACCGTTTATTAATTAACGTTTCGTTTAGTAGTGTGCGAGGTAAGTGTCAAAATGACGAAGTGGTCCTTCAAAAATTGCTATTCTGACAAAACACAATAATATACATCAGATGTATAGGATTGTGTCTCTATAGCTATTAAATGTGATCGAAGAGACAACCTACATCTATTTCGAGAGCTATATGAGCGAGCATGTACAATACCTAAGGACGAACAAAAGGAACCGGTAACGCGAACATGTAGGTACCACACTTTGATCAAAATATTCACATACCTACTTCTCTCAGTTAGATCTGCTTCCATTAATGTAGGTCGCCATTCATTTGTCATACGGTTAGGTACAACCTACGTCTATTTCTGGAGCAATGAGCGAGTTGCGCTGGGTATCCTACATTGAGGTATAAGAACCAGAGACGACGCCGCGTAGCAATATTTTGCGCACTGATTTGCGGCAGCGCGGACCCAATAGTTCGGATCACTCACAATCAGGGTTTGAAATTATCAAGATAAATATGCCCTTTGATAATTATCACGAATTATCATGATAATTATCAGCTAATTATCCGATAATTATCAAATAGATGTAAAAGCCTAGCAGTCCTTTTTTAACTGATATGATATATCAACATTTACGTTTGAAGCAAGTAGATTAGTAAATAAATTATACACATTTTATCAAGGTACTTAATCTTTAATTAATTTTTAGTTTATAATTTCGTGAATAAAAAATTGCAATATTTCGATTATACTTATCAAGATAATTATAAACCAACTTATATTTATTTTGATTTTTATCTTGATAAATTATCAATGATAATTATCACTTCGAACCCTACTCACAATCACAAAAGCGTTTGCTGCAGCCCATAAGCCGCAACCGCAACTGAGCGCGTAAAATCTTGCTTTGCGGTGTTGTCTGTAGTTATGATAGCTCAATGGTATCCTACGTACGCGTCGCAACGAGGGCTCACGGTCGAGCCACAGACTTTGCCCGCAATCACACCGATAGTTAAGGCACTCCCCTCGCCGGGGCGATCACACGCGCCACGTCGATTACACCCACACTATTCACAGAGAACGATGACGAGTTTCTAGTTTATAATGTTCCAACTTAGAGCAGCTGTTGGAACCGAAAGTAGGATAGGAAAAATATTAGGATTTTTGCTCAGATATATCGTATATGATAGTTCAATGATATTACGCTAAGTATGAACGAATATCGGGTCAAGTGAAATATGAAGAGGAAATTGAAAGGGTTAGATCTTCGATCATTATAAATTATAGATACACGATTGCTGTTTGAAAAACGGCACCACGAAACAAGGCAACAATCAGTCATTTTAATATTAAAAATCAAAATTCGTTTTCTTTTGGAATTTACAGCGGCCTCCTTGGTTAAGAGGTCGGCCCTCTCATTACCCTCCAGCCCGGCGTGTGCCTTTATCCAGGGCAAATCTAATTCGTTTAATTTCTGATGTTGCTCTATGGATAGTATGTATTTACGCGGGGACATTATTTGAGCTTTATTTTGTATGAGATCGTGCCTGATCGTGCATCTATTGTTTCTATAATCGAAGGGTTAGATCGTAAAAATTGTCCCACCAACAATTTCTGCCACATGCATTAAATTTATATTCATAATAGTTTTGACCAAACAGTGGGCAAAAATAATATGAATATAAGACTAAGCTAAGACGACTTTTTCTCCTCCGACTACATATTTTTAGTTCTTAAATCCGGATTTCGTTGGCGAGAAAAATATAGATAACTCAAAGATCAGTAGCTGTATTAATTATCAATATAATTTATATCACTAACTTAACTACTACTCTGCTACATCATTTTAGTCCTTCGAGTCGGACTCCATTGTAGTGCTCTACTGTCGCCCAACGTGTGACGCAGAACATTTAACAGAGGAAGAGAGAGAGAATACTTACGGCCCCTCCGGCAGGTCAAGCGTGATGGAGTCGCTGCATTTGGACACGCAGAACACGTAGCCTAAGGCGCCGATGGCCACGTACAGCAGCACGATGATGGTCATGCCTGCATTGAGCACGCCGCACGGCTCAACGAACGCCTTGGGCGTCTTCATGTTGTTCTCAAGCGCGATCACCTGCAAACAGCGCACGCCCGTCACGCATCGCCAGCACAGCAATGAAAATGTACTTTGTGCGAACGCCACAGAAGTTGGAATATTTCATTTTTCAGAATAAGTGACTCGCCCTTTCGTTGGGATCAGGGCGAGCAGCTGAATCGCAATTTAAAACTAAACACTTAACGTTGTTTAATGCAAATTACTTTGTATACGAAGATATCCTAGGTATACCTTTTAACTAAGTATTTTGCGTTAGACCCCACTAAATGTTTGTAATTTAAAACGTGAATAGATATAGGTACAATAAGGCACGAAGTAAACGACCGCTATTAATCATTCACCTAGCTAGGTAAATACCTAGCAAATACCTACAAATGTAAACCACAAAAGTTTTGTCTGAATTTTCAGGTACTTTTAACAGACTGATTTATATCGGTCGTCTGCACATCAGGTACTTTTAACAGACCGATTAAAATCGGTCGTCTGCACATTGATAACTGCCAAGCTTTAAAAATTTTGTTGATTGAAAGTACAGCAATGTTAACTAACTTAACACCGACACATTATATAAAAAAAAACAATTATACAAAACGTACCAAGATTACAATCGCCCAGGCTTTTACACTGACAATAATGTACATAATTCGCACGACCGATATGACGACGAATGATTCGATGCGATGTGGATGGTAGGTGTATGGTATGGTATGGTGATGGATGAGACACTGACCACGCCGACGGCGGTGAGAGCGAACAGCACGGTGCCAAAGAACAGCGGGAAAGTGGCTGGCGAGCCCCACAGGTCCAATGGCTCGGGTTCACGCTCGCCCGACAGCAGGTAGTACACCACGATGCCCAGCCCCACGAACGTCAGCAAGTTGGCCAGCGCAGAGAACGGCGCCAACAGCTTCAGGCTCGGGATCAGGTTGAACGCCATCAGCGGGCCCAGGATGATGGCCATGTGCGCCTCGATGCTCATTGGATAGTGTGGGTCCACCACCTGCAACGTCACCTCTTTAACATTTTGAGCGTCACGGTCTTCTATAGAAGACGAACGTTTTCTAAGCCTCCGGCGCCACGACTTTTGTCAGTCATTATTTAGCGCAGAGGGCACGGAAACGTTTGTCTTCTATAGAAGACCGTTGCACTCAAAACGTAGGAACCGCTTCGTCGCTTCAGCATTGTCGCTGGCACTGTTTCGTATCATCAAACCCGTCGATTAAAAATCACGCAATAACCGTGGGCCGCGGCTTGCGTCACGCGGCGCTGATTGACGCCGGCGGCCGGCCGGTCGCCCCGGCACTTAAGCCAATTACGGCCGCGCAGGACGCCCGCCGAGAACTATGCATCGGTTCAATCAGTTCTGAATATGCAATTCTATTTAATGAGTCATCATTGCGGCCTAGCAGAGCAGGAAAATAATCATTGAAAGATGCATTACGATTACCTTAAGGGGATGCCGCGCGAACGCAAAAACTGACATAAGTCTCTTAATGAACTACAAAGCAAAATCAATCATTAATGATATTTAAAATTAGAACAATTCTGCTTTGAAGTTTCAGACCTAGTAATTTGATTAGAGCAATGTTTTTATTCTGCGAAATGTACAAAACCATAACGCGCACAATGTAAAAATTAAAATTTACTTTTTTATGATGGGGGTGACCTGCGGAATATCAATACCAATATTTTCATGTAAGAATTATTGTTTCATGCGTAAAATTAAGAAAGTTGTCGAAAAAAAATGTTTTTAGGAGTCATTAGATTTATGTATTGTTTGTTATTGTTTAAAGAATTTGTTTCAAATTTCCACAAAGCCACGACCTTGTGCAATGATCAGGCTAACTTACGTCAGTTCTTTAAATATATTCAACTAATTCAGCGCACAGTACAAGTAACTTTAAAATACGTAAATTTTCACAATTTCGTGCAGGATCCCCTTCAAGTTGTCAAAACATACATAGCAACATCACGCCCGTTTCCCGGCGGGGTAGGTAGAGACCATAGCTTTTCATTTGCTGCGATCCTGATACACACGGAGCTGTGTGGTGGCGGCTTATTAATAGAATACTACCGACCTATCTCTTCCATTGCATGTCGTAAAAGGCGACTAACGTACTAAAGACTGCACATACATCCAATAGCTAGAGCGCCGACGCGCTCACCACCTACCCCGATGAGTAGGTACTTGTTCAATTATTATTATTTGGTGAAACGTGAACCGTGGCAGTGATCTACTTTAGCGGTCTTCATTGCCTAGTCTCTAACCAAACCCTACGTGGCTTATACTCGTAAGTATACACCATACCCATTAATTAACTTACGCGAGTGATGTACTTATGTTATGTAAATTGCTAACAGTCGGAGCTCGTCAGTGACTTAGGTACCTTCTTAATGTTGTCGGCGATAAACACAATGTAGACGCAGCAGATGCCGAGCTGGTAGACAACCAGGAATATGTCGACGGCGGCGGCGGCGGGGCTAGCCAAGCGGCCGAGTGCGGGCGGGCCGGAGCGCAGCGCCGCCGTCATGGCCGCCGGGTATGACAGCAGAGGTACGCGCAGCCGCCGGCACGCGCCGTACTGCGCGCTCACCTGACCACCACATCATAGTTAGCGTATAAACGTCCTACAGGCAGACATAGATAGCACCTGGGGAGACTGAGCTTTGAGGCCGCGGGCACGATCAGCCCCCTTACTCTCGAAGCCGATCGCTATTGGATCGGATTGGTATTGTGAATTTTCGTATTTTTAAGTTACGACACCAGTGCTAATTTGGATTCATATTGGGTGAACTAAATGGCATTGAGTTTTGTATTTTTTTCACTTAATATTCATGCAATATGAATCCATATTAGCTCTGGTGTCTTAACTTAGTAGTGCGAAAATTTACAATAGCAATCCGAGCCAATAGCGATCGGTTTCAAGAGTTAGGGGGCAGGGCGGCGTTGGCGCGGCGCAGCGTCCAATGCATGCAATTATATGGGACCGTTTACGAACTCGGGGCAGGGCGCCGCATTGGCTAGAACGCGCTGCTCCCCGCGCCGTGCGATTCTTTAAGCGCAAACATCTATAAAGCCTTGATACCAGCGGCTGCAACAGCGGTGAGCGTACCATTGATTGCTATTCTTATTAATAATTTTCAACGCTGTTCGACACTAGGAGCACGGCTGTAAGTAGCGTGATAGGGAATCACTTCTTTGACATTTCTTGTAGGTATAAAATCATTATTTTATACCTACAAGTTATTGTGCTATCTGATTTCTCTATTGTATTTGGTACCTACTGTTTATTTTATAATAGATACAAATATTTATATTCAAGCGAAATACGCTTTTTGAGTGTATTATATTACAAAATTTGGATACATGTTTACATTATTGTACAGTAAAATTCGTTTCTCATAAACTCATCCGTTAAAACCTTTTCATTATTAAGGTACTATAGGTACTATAGGTCTAGTTATATACCACTGTCTTGTATTTGATTAATCTGTTTATGACCGTTTGTTACCTTAATAAATAAATAAAATAAATAAATTATTCTGTAAGTAAAACAGCCTCAACGTTGACCGCAGCCGTGACCGCAACAAAAGATGTGACAGCTGAACGGATTAATACAGCCATGCTTGCAGCGTCTATGTGTAGCTTAGAGAATCGCATACCTGTTCGTGCCCGCGGCTTAAGTCACACCTGCAGTGCGATTCTCTAAGTTAAAGCTTTGGTAGCAGCGGCTGCAGCAGCGCTGAGAATTGACTCTGTCTCTTTCATATTCATAGAATTGAAAAGAGAGCACCGCATCGTCGTCAGCCTATAACGTCCTACGTTATACTGCTGGGTAATCTTTAGCCATCCCACATAGACATGCACATGGGAAAATGCCATAAGTTATGATGAACGCTGGCCCATGCGGGTTGGTGAGTTTTAACAACTACCATCTTAGACGACAACGACCGAGACCAACGGCTTTACGTGCTTTCCGAAGCACGAAGGAGCTCAAGAATAAAAAAATAATTACCCATTGTGACCAGGCATTGCGATACCCATGTATAACTAAGTTGGGAAGCGATAATCTTCTAAATTTGTCGGTTCGAGTTGCACCTTCGGTAGATGTCTTTATTCCTAGTAAATTTAACTTTAAACACTGAGATAGTCATATTAATTAATTGAATGTTACTTAGCATTGGCCATGATGTATATACTTATATATGTTTGTTACACCTAGTTATATAAGATATTTAATGGTTTAATGGTATTTCTAATAATTAGTCAAATTCGTAGCCACCATAGCGAAAGGGCTGGCATTAGAAGCCTCATTGAGTTGGGCAGGTTGGAAGAACTAGGCCTGATTGTGGTGAGTCGAGTACAACTTATGGCAGTCATTTTCACTGAGGAGGCAGTGTTAGGTTGGGTTGGCATTACACAAAAGATCCCAATGGGTCGACGACTCGACGTGATACTGCGAAAAGGAGTCCTCTGCAGGCCCCACTAAGATGATATAAGATAAGATAAGATGCGTACCAGCACGTGGAGGCAGTGTGTGATGAGCGCGCCCACCAGCACGGTGGCCAGCACGCCGGTGACCAGGCCGGCGCGCGCGAATGCCTGCGGCATGGCCAGGATGCCCGTGCCCAGGCTGCACTTCAGCAGGTGGACCAGTGTCTCCAGGTTGCTGCGACACGACACATTTGTACTATCGGGGTCACCATCGCTTCACCAACTTGCAAAACATTTCGTATGAAGCGCACCGCCCGCCCGGGTACGTGCCCGTTCCAAATAGACGACGCGGTGTGCAAAGGATTTTGGCCTTTTGACGGGTAAAGCGACGGAGTCCGCTATATAGTAATGAGTACTTGCCTCTCGTCTGTGAGAAAACTTACAATGGGCAATTTTCTGACAGCCCAAATTAAAAAATAAAAATTTGTTCAAAAACACTCGATAGATTGCGTTTTATGAAAGCCGAGCCGACACAAAGGCTGTAATAAATTGTTCACTTTTGCTTGTCAACTAGAAAAAGTAAAAATTTGTATTTTCATTTCAGGACCTAATTATATTTTCCATAATTTCGTTCACTGTTCAGTTTGACAGTTGCACAATATTGATATTTTCCGATACCAATATGCAGCCATACACGAGCTCTCCGTGGACTCGCCTTTTACTAAGCGCCATCTATGAAGTCATTAGGGACAATTTTTTTTTTTATCTCGGTAAATCGCAGCTGACAGCATAGGTCTCTTAGGGTGCGTCCACATCTGGCGAATGCGCGGCGAATGCGCAGCTCACGCGCCGCTTGCGAGCCGCGTGCACGCGTGCTGTTGCTGCCGTTGTTTGGCGCGCAACTCATGAAATGCTTGTATAGTGCGGGCGTGCTGCGCGCGTAGGGCGCGCGTGCTGCGCGCGATCTGCGCGTGATGTGCGCGCGTTTAGTTCGCGTGCTTACCGTTCCGTTTGCTTTCATACTGGAGCCTCAGTTAAATTAAGATTTATGAGATGGCCACCCAGTAGTCCAGCGAAAGGTCAATAGAGGTTATACCTACTAGGCTTCAACTTAAAGTAATGAGTTTGGCCTCCAGTATTCCCCATTATCTTCGTGGGCGCGCGGCACTTGCGCCGCTCGCGTGCCGCGCGCGCGCCGCGCGAGGAATGCGCGCGGTCGGCGCGCGGGCGGCGCGGGAGCGTGGCGCGAGCTTAAAATGCACGTGCGCGGCGCGCGCGCGGCTCGCAAGCGGCGCATTCGCCGCGCATTCGCCAGATGTGGACGCACCCTTAGGAAACATGAGTTTGAGGAAGTTCCCGGTTGACTACTTATCGGCGATATTCCCTTGAACACGTTCGTACGTACTTCGTATGTACGTACGTACGCGCGGTCGGAATGGAGCGCGAACGAATATAGCTGAAAAGTGATCATTGAAGTGAAAGAAAGTAATCATTAGGTGAGATGAAAAACAAAAACTTACTTTGTAGGATTTGGCAGCTGCCTGTGGAGGTGCGGGTCGTAGTCATTGTTTTCACTGAAAAAAAAATATGATTAATAACGATGAATGAGCCACAGTTAAGTCTATTCTGTACTCTGAACTTCAATCATCTAGAGATGATCGAAGACACTGAGAAATAAGAATGCCTGCGTGGGTTAATTGTAAGCTAATCATTTCGGAAGAATACTTTTTATAAGTACAAAAAGATAAGGGATAAAATACTAAATAAAAAAAGTATAGTTAAACCTATATATTGTCCCACTGCTGGGCAAAGGCCTCCATTGTTGAATGGGTATTGGTTTAATCACAACACTTTCAAAATGTTTACTGGTAATACCGATTACCGGGCTATGTATAAAAAAAATCCAAAACACAATTTGCCCGACCTGTAAATTGCCTAAACCTCCGGTTTTAGGGCCGAGTGCTTAGCCCTTAGCCACCGTAGTGTCGGCCACTAAATTAAAAGATTTTTTTAATACTAAGCCCTGCAAAAGACCCCACTCCACCTGATGTTAAGTAGAAGTGAAGTCCAGGCGCGAGGACCACTGGCGCAGCGTAAGAGACGTAGCATCAGCCACCCTCACTCTGCCGGCCCACAAAGTGCCTCTTCACGCCTCGTTAGGACCCAATGACATAGTGGAGGGAATACGTTTGCTGGTACAAAATTCCATCTTTTGGAGATGCGACAAAGAAACGAGTCACCAAATTTCTTTTGGTGGTTTCTCGTAAAGATTTATTAAAACTGTAATAGCGACTCACTCTGGAGGCGGGGGCGGGGGCTGATCGCGCAGGTACACCGTCTCGGCCTTGGTCACCACCTCCATCGCCGCCTGTGAAAAGCAACTCGTTACACCCACTTGCATTGTTAGATTATGCCCAGAAAGTCAATTAAATCAGTTAATTTTACTAAATCGTTGTACATTTTCATTTGTGTTCTGACCTTCTTCATTCAGTAACAAAAAATTTTTTATGTCCGTTAGTCGCATTTTATGACATCCAGAGAAATAGATGGGTTAATAGCCGTGGTCAGTAGTAATGAGGCACACAGCCCTCATTACACACTTACATTATTATATTATGCACTTTGGCCTTTGTATAATCACTAACAAGAAAATAAGAATAGTCCTGCATCACTTAACTAGTTAAAAAAAAACTAAAATTGCCGGTCATTGAAGCCTTAAAAAAAGTCGATTTAATACTTTTAAGGAAGAAACAATAAAAAAAAACCTTAAACTTACAACCCAAAAAAATAAACCTATACTTAAATAAAAAATTTTGTCCAACTGTGAGCATATGGGTACGGTGTCAAAAAAAGCTGGCAAGATTAAGTATTACCTTTTTGGTTGGACTGTCAGGCTAACAGAAATATATCAATTCTGTGGTCAGTCTAATACGCTGGCAGAGGTAGTGCTGCCATATTAAGTATGTATATTGATATTCACAATGAGACTTCAACGAATCGCCATTAGATAGAAATATCGACTTGGAAATCAGTGCGTTACGTTGCAATTGCAATTTCTCTTCGGTCTCGCGAAGGAGCAGAGCTGCAGCGGGGCGGCGCGCGGGGCTTGCAGCGGCGCGGGGGCGGACGGCGCGGTGCGGGCGGATGCCGCTCATTAGGCGACAATGTTGATACGTGTGTAACTTACGCAGATAGAAGACGCGTCGTAACTTTTTGTAATTGCATAACATGCCATAAGTATAAAAATATTTAATTGAATTTCAAAACGATTTAAGTTGAAGCACGAACCTCTGAACCTGAACGATTAAGAAACTACAGAAATGGTTGATGATAGAATGCTGTTGAATTACCGGAATTATTAGACTCAAAGTTTGCACGTTAATATTTATTGAAATAATTTAATTAGATATTGTTGAGGTCATGAATTGTTAACGAAGTTAATAGTGCTCTCTCGAAGGTTTTGCATTTTGTCCACTGTCAATGATTTATTATTTCTGAAATAACAAAGTGTGTTAATATTGTGTCATACTTCCTGGCACGACCACGGATGATTTTCTAATATCTGTATTTTCTAATATTTTTTACCACTGTTTTGAAAATTTCTACCAACTAGATCTAGGAGATGCGATGGTCGTGCTGAGAAGAATACTTCCTGGCACGACCACGCAGAATCCCGTGTTATTATTGAATTTCAAAATGGTTTTAAATTAAAGCTTAGAATATTTACAATTTTTACGCCTTTTTTGGGAATTCCGTACTATAGAGATTTTAGAGATACGACAGTCGTGCTAGAAAGAACAACTGCGAATATTAAAGGGTTAAAATCTTTAAGGCTTTTAAAACAAGGAACTACTAAGAGAAAATTGTGGATAAATAGCTTAAAGACAGCAAAGGCAAAACGCATTTCAACAGAAATAAAATTATGGAAATCACCACTAATTTTTACAAATCCCTTTATTTTGATAGTCCACAACCAGATCCAAATATAGACTACATCTGCCCCAACACCATTCCCCCTATTAATGAAACGGAGGTACAGAAGCGCTCGCTTACATGCATTACGATTGAAGCCCTAGGGAGGATGGTATCACCACTGAAACGCTATAAATCGGTTTACCAACTTTACTTCCATACATTACCAACCTTTTCAACACGATCCTTCTATCAGGAATAATTCCGAACAGTAAGTGTCATAATTCCAACATAATCTTGCTATACAAAAAAGGGGACAAAAACAACATCGACAACTAGCGTCCCATCAACTTGGTTTCACATTTGTATAAAACGTTTATAAGGGTATTAACCGCATTGATAGAACACTAGACAAACAGCAATCACCTGAACAAGCCTGATTTCGCCATAGTTTATGTACAAACGATCACCTACAAACACTAAACTAACTCCTCGAGAAATACACAGAATTTAATAAACCATTGTATGTACCTGGTCTTTGTGGACTACACGAAAGCATTCGACAGCGTTGAACATTCTACCATATTTACAGCTCTTCACAACCAACATTGACGTAACTTAAATTAGCCATACACAAAACATTTAAAGAAATAGTTCTGGAAATATTAAATTTAACATAACAGGCCCCACGTCCCAATTCTCAAAGGCGTTAAACAGGGAGATCCGCTTTCACCCAAATTATTTACCTGCATGTATACTCGAAGAAATATTTCGAAAACTGTCAACCTCATGGGCGCCCAATGGTATCGAGATCGACAACAAGAAGCTAACTAACCTCAGATTTGCCGATGACATTGTCTTTTCGCCCCTTCAACTCTGGAACTACAAACGATGCTTTAAGAACTGAGCACGGCAAGCTTCGAGGTGGGGCTAACAATGAATCGGTCATAAACGCAAATAATGACCAACAGCATAAAATGTAGGGATGAGGTAGATGAGCAAGAGATACACTATGTCGATGAATACATTTACTTAGGCCAGTTAGTTTCATTCGAAAACAGGCAAGAGAAGGAAATCGATCACCGCATCGAAAACGCCTGGAAAAGTTACTGGTCCATGAAGACGCTGATGAAGGGAGATCTTCCTATCGCCCTGAAGCGCAAACTCATTGACATGACGTGTATCTTGCCTATCCTAACCTACGGTGCTCAGACCTGGTCACTGACCGATTCGCAGAAGTTTCGCCTTGGGGTTTGCCAACGAGCAATGGGGGGCAGCATCTTGGAAGTAAAGCGAACTGACAGAGTGAGTAATAGTGACCTGCGCTCTACTACGGGCTTATGGCGACCCCTAGATGCTCAGTCGATACTGTGATCCATCATTAAGATAAATACTGATAAATTACATTTCATTATCGGAGTGAACAAGAATGCCTACACATTCAGTATTTATCACGTCAGTATTGCAAAGTTTTTCGTACAGCTCGCACGTGTGAAATGGATGCGTCAAAAACCAAAGCTTGTGTGGCTTGTGTTGTGTGTTAAGAGAAAAGAATACACGCAATTGAATTTATTGGCTGAAATTAAACTACGTGGTGACTTGGAAGATATTGAAAATTATTTGAGAATGCCTGATGCATTTTGAAAATCTGCTTAATATAGTTACATCATTTTTAAGAAAAGAGGATACACTAATGCGACCTACGATTTCCCCTAAAAAATATTTCGGATTGTAAATTTCGTTAGTACCAGCTCCTGAACGTTTTGATGACTCTATTTTCTTTAGCTCCTTCCTAGTTTGATCGCAAAATGTTTATTTTCTTCTTCAGACGTTGACGTCGTTGACGGTTACGTCTGCGTTATTTTTTTTATAAACATACAAGTTTCCCAAAGCTTCTCCCCTTTTAATTGTATTTTTGTAATTGCTTGACGACGAATCCCACAACTCAGGCAGTACTTTCAAATTCAAAATAAATTCTTGTTTTATTTAAATAGTATCATTATTTGACTAAAAAACTACAACAGACATAAAAAACATATAAAAATATTTTTGTCCACCTAATACGCACCAAATGCCGTGGCTTCAGCAGCGGCATGTGTTCCTCCGGGTTTACAACCGTGTCCGTCTCCATTGCTGTATAGATGCGTACTGACCGACCACAGTATTTTATTAATGGTGTAGTCTGTCAGTATTTATCACAATCTGTCAATATGGAATTAAGAAATCTAGAAATCCGCAATAAATACTGACATTCGTCAATACACTAGACTACACGATCAGTATATATCACAAAATTAAATAAAAACTGATGGATCACAGCTGCAAAGCTCAAATGGGATTGGGCTGGTCACGATAGCCGCATGCATCCCGACCGCTGGGCAAGGATCACTACACAATGGGTCCCTAGAGATGGACGACGCCGCCGAGGTCGGCCTAGAAAAAGATGGCGTGACGATCAGGACGCACACCAGACTGACTGACTGACATGAGTTGGCTCAGGATAGAGATGGATGGAGGGACTTGGGGGAGACCTTGGATAAAAATTAGCAATAAGTACCCTCGATAGGAGTTTGCTGGGGAAGGGGGGGGAGGGGTACAACCCCCCCTGCAAACCCCATCTGCTGGAAATACGTACTTTTCGATTATTATTTTTTTGTAAACATAACCTCACAAAAAAATATGGAAATTTAGCAGAAGGGAGGCTAAAAAGAGGTAGAGAAATGGGAGAGTTTGTAGAAAAACGTCGTTTCTGGCGCTTCGCCGGCTGCTACCGCGGCATGCTCGCTGCGCTTGCTCGGCTCGCGCGTTTTTGGTCAACATACTAACCTTAGCTAACTTAATTAACTCTTTAGATTTTTTCATTGCTGGGGGCTTCGCCCCACAAACCCTCATATATATACATACCTACGTAATAACCATAGAATAATAACTAAAGCATAGGAATCCAAATAAGACTCGTATAGTTGTCCTATTTTTTCAAATGGGCCATAAACGTTTATAAGAAAGAGACAAAATATGTTGCCAAAATGTTAAATGTAAAGTGAAAAAAAATGGGTCACCCTGGTCACCATTTATGATACCAAATTCAAAAGCGATCTACACATCATGTGATTCGATGTCAAATTACCACCCCCACTCTGCCCTTGGATGTCATAAAAGGCGACTAACGGACTATATGCACATGCTGAGCACATAATATGCAGTTGCTATTTGGTGAAAGTGGGCTATGGTAGAGGACTGCTTTTCTGCCGTCTTAAATGAAGTACAGTAAGAACACAGTAACTTACAGTTAATTGTTCGATACAATCCCCGTACTTTTATTGATCGATATACATGTTTGGGGGATCGAATCGTTCGGTAAACACTTTTCTGGCGTTAGATTTCGTCATAATTATTATGATCGTATAATAAGTGAGTAGTGTCTGTTCAAAAGGAAACAATTTCACTTTTGACATTTTTTCAGTTAGCGAAGGAAATCAGTTTTTTGCCCTAATATCTTAGTGTGGACTTTATGATAACCCATCAAAAGGAGGTATTTTCTATACAAAATCGGCTTTGAATTGATCAGTTTCAATAAAAACAGGACATTTTTACTAAAAAAAATAAAAGGGGACATTTTTTATACTAAACCTAATTTTCAAAATTATTATACAAAACGGGACTTTTGTATTATCAAACTATGGCTCAAAAATCGTACAAAATGTTTATGACAGTGTATCCTAACCTAATCCGCACACTTCAATTCAAACTATACTCGTGACCAGAAACATTAAAAAAATCGGCGCGAGAAACGTCAACATTTACAACTAATTTTATCCAAAACATCCATAGATTAAAAAATTTGTTTTAATCTAAGAAAAAATCTTCAAAAACAGCATAGGTACCTATACAATCCTATTTTTTTATACAAAAACAATTAAGGGTGAGTTCCACTCATGAAACTAAACAACTTTCCCTAAGAAACCTATGTGCAAAAATGACAAAAAAATGTCGATCTCCCATATTGTCGTCAGCTGATCGGACAGTTTTGTCAGAACTCACCCTTAATTGTTTTTGTACAATGAAAAAATAGGGTTGTAGTGTAATATATTTTTCTGTGGTATCTGGGAGAAATCTGTTAAGTCCAAAAACGTCAAATTTTAGTATAAGACTTTTAAGTTTCAAGTTAAGTTAACAAATCAGTTAGGTAAATTAGAAAAGCCAACCACTGCTGTAATGACTATTTATTAATCAGATTTAATAAAATAAATGAACTAAAACTAAAAACACAGGCGTTTCATTTTTAATGGCACTTACCTAATTAATATTAACTAATAAAATCGAAAAACATTAGTTAGGAGTTAGAAGTTAACTTAATGAAATCAAAAGTGTTATAAATTATTCGTAATTTTCGTAATTTTCGTCACTGTCACTTGCAGAGTCAGGATCCGTGTTTGAGGTCTTGAAATTTTTATAAAAATTATGATAAACACGATATCTACAAAAGGTAGCAAACTCATAATATCATGGCACTTTTTTGAGCATATAGGTAAAGGACTCGAATATGCTTTTGCTAGTGTTCAGACACACATAATGGGAACCCAATGACACCCTTGATAGAGTACCCTTGATACCCATCATGGAAATGAGGTGCGACAAGATTGCCCCAAGTACATGTTCGAAAAGAAATTCAGTATACATACCAACTCGGGACCATTGGAAACAGCCACCGTCTCCAGAGAATGACAGCCTTATCTGGTACACTGATGGGTCCAAAATGGAGTCGGGCACTGGAGCAGGTATCTTATGCAATGACCTTAAGCACAGTCTGAGTATAAGAAAGTTTGCTACTGTTTATCAGACAGAAACTTTCGCAATTCTCCGGTGCGCTCAAAAGTATTTATAACTCGCTGCTAACAAGCTCCTATGTTACGACATATTCATCCTGAGTGACAGCCAAGCCACGCTCAAGTCATTTATATCGCCTCTAATCGACTCCAGCCTTGTGCTCGAAACCACGAAAGCTGTAAGTCTGGGTACCAGGCCACATGCAAGGCAATGAGATGGTCGATGCACTTGCTAGGGAGGGTTCAGACACCCCATATGTTGGTCCTGAGCCGTTTGCGGCACTAGCATCGAGGACCACATCCAAAACAGGTATAAAACCGAATGGAAAGAGCTATCCGGCATAAGACACTCAAAATCCATCATAGGCAAAGGCGCTCTAATACGGAGTAAGATCATCTGCGGAGGTAGCAGAAGGCAGGCCCGATTAATCACCGGTGCCCTGACTGGGCACTATGCCATAAATTTGTGGAGCAATTGTTTTAACAATTGCTCCACAAAATGCAACTAGCAACAGACAACCTGTGCAGGGCATGTGGAGGAGAAACGGAGTCCATGCAGCACCTATTGTGTGACTGCGACTCTTTTGCCAGAAAAAGAATGAATCTTCTGGGATCGGCCTACCCGAAACCAGAAGATTTCACGCTCTTCGCCCTCAAGGTCTTTGCCAAGCTTATGGCAATTATCTTCACTGAGAAGGAAGAGTGATAGGACGGGGTTGCACAAAAGATCGAAATGGGTCGACGTGCTGTTGCGAGAGGGAGATCTCTACAGGCCCCACTTGACAAGATAAGATAAGATAAGATGCTCTTGGTATGCTCAAAGTAGCAACCTTTGGTACCTGTCCCCTTTTAACAAATGAATAGTATCTAAAGGGTTCACTTGAGTCCAAAGACTGCTTGAACGCCACATCATTAGAGCCTTTAGTACACATTATCCAAAAAATATTGTTCCAAGTAAAAGTGTTTTTATCAGTATCAATGTTTCTTTTCATAAAAATTGATTTGAAAAGTTGAGAAAATCCCAAAAACTCTTCTTGTGTCATCATTTGGACTGTGTATCTGCGACTAGTGATTTGGATAATGTTTGCCCAATCTTGTGGAACAGAACTGAAACTCTAAGATGTTTTTTAAATCTTTCTATAGCTGCATGATCGCTGTCACATTCCAAATGCGTATGTCCGGGCACAAAAAACTTGTGATGAATTTCATCGATTGACAGCTAATACAAACATCAATGGTAAAATCTTAGGGTAAATTATTATTCCGGTTTTGTCCTGGGCAGGTATCTGAATAGAAGATTATCTTCTCTACAGTATCAGGTAGCTCCATAATAAATCGAAACAAACATGATGAAATCTCATATTTACTACTTTCGTTCGTACCTACCGAACAAAACAGTGCGTTCGTTTACAAATATTAGGTACAAAGCTGATATGTGGGAGTTACCAGAAATTTGTAATATTTTCGTTTGATAATATCATGATTAGTTTACCTATCGTGTTTGTACCAAAGTAAGTATTAATACAAAATCATGAATAGTCATGTTTTTACCGCAACGATTCTCCCACTTCTATGATAGTTACAGTTATCAGCAATAAACCAAAATAAAATAAGAAAAAAAATTATAACATCACAGTACCAAACTAAAAAATGACGAAAATGGAGTTATCAGATTTCTCCCAGACACCACAGATTTATATATGCTGTTTTATAAGATGTATTTTAAACTATTTATTACTTATGATACAAATTCACTCACTCACCTACCTATGTATAAAATTAGGTACTTACCTATCAGTTTTTCTTAATTCCTGAAAATTTGAGTTTTAGGTAATTGTCCCCTTTTGGACAGACACTCCTCAAGTATTGTCAATTTCGGCAGAAGTATTACTTTGTGTAGTTTGAGAAGATCATACTTTATTTTTATGTTGGCTTATTTGCATTAGACCACCATAAAATTATTTTGTATTACTTACTAGTAGACCCGACAGACGTTGTGCTGTCCCATTGATTATACTCTACTCTTTGCATTGAGCCTAAGAGGAATAATTGAGTTTTTTGATCCTATCCTCAGAACAATAACTAATATTGTTCTGAGATCCTGTCCAAAAGGTAATGACAACTCAACTGTCAGGAAAAAGATAAATGGCGTGAAAAAGAAGTAAGAAACAGCAAAAACTTTTTATCAACCAAATTAATGAGAATTTGTAGACAAGATCAGAAAGAGGGCAAGTGCCGAATATATTCTACCCACTGACGTATAATAAACGTCTGTGATTCTTCTTTACTATTGTTAAAGTTTTTGTTTAGGGTTTTCTAGTGGTTTTCCACACAGAAATATACACAGACATTACTTCTATTATATGTCTGTGGAAATATATCATATTTCTGTGGTTTTCCATAATATTTTTCTCTCTAAACCTATCTAAATACAAGGGGTATTAAAAAATTCACAGATCTCGTGCTCTACACGACTTGAAAGGGCATTGAAAATGAACCTAGCTATTTATAGATTATTAATGAAAATTATTTTTTTTAATTTCAAAAAAAATTATCTACTTTTCCAAAATTTGTTCATACTATCCTAAAGCCCTTAATTTTCCACGTCTATTAAGTCCTAATAGATCTTCGTAAAAAACATTGATTTTTTTTATTTTTTTTTATTTTCAAAAGAAATAATCGACTTTTCCTAAATTTGTTTATACTATCCTAAAGCCCTTAATTTTCCGCGTCTATTAAGTCTTAATAGACCTTCGTATCTCAAAACTGCAAAGTTCCACAGGGCTATGACGCCCGAGTAATACCGCACGGCGACGCTCCACGCGCCGCTAAGGGGGAGCATACCGCCCACCCTATCACTCCCACAAACAGTTTTTCGAATTTCGATCTCGTTCACGAGATTAAAAGATATTCCGAGAGAAGGTGTTAAAAAATCAAGGTTTTTTTTTGATTTTTTTTTCAATTTACGAAAAAAGTTTTCGACTTTTACAAAAAAAATTTTTACCATCTGAAATCTATTCAAATTCTGCGTCTTTTGAGCTCTCATACGTTTTCATGGCCCTAAACCACTATATACCACGGGGCAAACACAGTTTCAGCGAAAATGGGGGCCCTACTGGAGCGAACGAATAAACATTTTCAATGGTAAAACGAACAAAACAAAAAATATTTAAATGGTTCAAGCCCCTTTTAACTATACCCTAGTCCAACGAACAGCGATTGATTTTTATTTATAAGTAAGGGAAGATAATGAACATTATGTTTTCAATGGCTCCGCCAAAAAATCTAATACTCGTATGTGGTCGTTTCATATAAAAATGAATAATGGATAAAAAAAATTGGTTGCCTGTAAAGTCGGTATACGGGCGAAAGTTTTACGTGACAACGACTTTGAGTGGTAAAATAATTTTAATGTGAATATTCATTCGCTTTTTATGTCTGTCTCTCTCGCTCTTAGGCGGGCTAACCATGCCCGAGTGGAAGGGACGCGTGCCTCTCACTCGCTCTCATTGTGAGCGCATAACGTGAGCGGAGCGTAACGCAGTTTCTTGAAGTGTCACCCGGCAAACCAATTTATAAGACGTTGTCACGTCAAAATGTTAATTATGTCATCTGTATAAAAGGAAATATGTAACACAGATTTAGCAATACATAATATTTACCCGAAAGTAATTCTACACAAATTGAACTTCTGTTATCAGAGACAAACAATTAGATTAATCACCGTCAAGGCTGATGCCCTTAAAGGTCCCACGCTGGGCAGAGGCCTACCCGCATGAAAAACAGCACATGGGGAGATATGATGACTTCACTCGATCTAAGTTGGGTGAAAATAGAGTCAATATATTTTCTCTATTAAAATAAATTTTCATGCAATAAAATACAACGTGATTTATTTTTAGCAGAGAGCTTAAATAGAGCATTTTTTATCATTTAAAAAGGTAATTTTCAACCTATTTTTTTTTTATTTTTTACATATTTTATGTAAATAAACTATTTATTAAACAACATTAAAAGGAGAACAAAAACAACATAACTTAATTACACAAAAAAAACAACAAATAAAAAAACTACTCCCTTATAAATAAAAAATTTCAACTAACTCGCATGTTCGAGGTAAGGTACCCAAAAGACTGGCGGCATTGCCTCTTTGTAAGGCTAGACTTATCCGCTGAGCGAAAAAATTGCCAGTCTTCCGGTCTCCCGTTGCTTCAAACAGGCGTGTGGATATATTTTTTTAACATAACTTAGCATTTGGTCCCCATGGGCCCATTGTCTCTACTCCGAAGGGGAGGAAAAAGTATGTGTCACCCAAATCCCGATATTTGTGAGTTTTATTTTGCTCTGCTGCGATTGCAGCCGCGCATGGCTGAGACGACGTTGTGTCAATGTGGCAAGGAGCTATGGTATCCACACATGTCGCATCCCAAACTAGGGTCCTCCCCATGCTCCAAGGTACAAGCGACATTCCGTCAGGCCGTGTACCATCTGATCGCAAAACCCCGTTCGGCTCCAAAATTGCAGGCACACCAGCGGTCACCAAAGCTCTGCGAATGGTGTCGTTAATTGTAGCATGTCTGCTAATTCGCCCTGCGCTCCTTTGGCTCGAGAGACCGTGGTGACCCAGCTCATTCACCCTAAATTAATTATATTTATTATTATTTAGATACATTTTGTTCATAACAAAACGATTTAACTATGGAACTTTAATCGCGTTTTTCTCAAAACGGGTTTTTCGAAGTAACGTGTTTTCATTTACGAGGGCAGTTTTGCGGTCCGCATTGCCCAGTCTCTGACTAACCATTCAGGGATAGTAGTCGTAATTATGTACGTATTGTATATTATTTTGTATTTGTAATGTGATTCCAAACGTAGTGTAGGACGCCCTCCGTCTCTAGGTAGAGTATAGAACAGAAGAAATTGGAGCGAAGAAATTCGTAAGGTGGCTGGCGGCAATTGGAGTAGAAGAGCCGAAGATCGTGCTCAGCGGCATGCGTTGGGAGAAGCCTATGTCCAGCTGTGGCCTGACACGGGCTGATTATGACGATGATAATAAATTCCAATACATTGTACCTTATGGCCCTAATAGTTGGTACTTCGTAGCACTTTAGGGGGTTAAAGTTACTCGCGTCCGTATAGGTTTACCCTTGAGACCCTACACGTAACCCCTGGGTGGTGCTAAATGAGTGACACTGACTGAGTGGTAGAGCCACACTGCGTTGCAGCATTCATTGGGCCGGCTCGCCCGGCGTAATACAACCTCTCACGAATATCCGGCGTGAAAAAATGGCACTTAGTGCTGTTGTGTTTCGTCCGGCCAGTGAGGGTTCCGGAGGCCCATCCTCCTCCCCCCTTTCTCACAATTCCTATTCCTTCCTTAACCCTATTCCTTCCTTAAAGGACGGCAACGCGCCTGCGATTCCTCTGGCTCTGCCGGTGTCCATGGGCGGCGGTGATTACTCTCCAACAGGTGACCCGCCTGCTCGTTTGCCTCCTTCTTTTATATAAAAAAAAACCAATGTGTTCCTTAAGGTCTAAGAGGTGTTTCGCATAATTGGTCTGTGATTTTGAAACACTATCGGCAGTGTTAAAATTCGCCTTCGCCAGCGTGTTGCGGTGGCTGAGACAACTCCCGTTATTTGTAAACATCCCAGAATCAAAGTGTCAAGGTGAGCTATTTCGGAGGCGGAGCTCTTTGGACTATAAACCGCAGTAACCGATTAGAAACGGGCGACTGTGCCGGTAAAATAACGCTAGCCTTTAGTCCTCAGAATAATAACTAAAGCATATAATGAGTGCTGTGACATTTGAGTGGGCACTCCGTTTGGTCACCATTCGAATTACTCGCTTTTGAATTCGGTATCATAAATTGTGGCCGGTTTTTTTTTCGCTGGACATTTGAAGTTTTTGTCAACTTATTTTGTCTATTTTCTTTCAATGTTTATGGCCCATTTGAAAAAATGGTACAACTATACGAGTCTCATTTGGACTCCTTCTAGGCTTTAGTTATTATTGTATGGTTTAGTCTTTTAGTACAGACGACGCCATCACTTCAACTTTCCATAAAATGAAAAAATTCAAATACATTTTAAACTTTGCCATGAGCATATAAGAAACAATATCGATTGGAGAAATTTAACAGTTTTGGATCTGCAGATGTATGTACAGCGGGTCTACCGGTTTTAAAAATATGGATATGGACATGGGCTTCATTTGACATTTGAATCCCATATTTTGTCCTTATATGGGCATATATGGGCTTCAAATGTCAAATGAAGCCCATGTCCATATTCATATTTTTAGCCGATAGGGTAGCTGGTCGGACTCATGACGTGGATATATTTGGATTCAATAGAAAATTTTAAAGGGTCAGACCTTTACGGTCAGGCCGAAACAAACTAGATCCTAATCGCTCTGCATCGTCAGAGACTGTAGCTATTTCCATTAGCTGGAATTCGTTTCGAGGTTTGACTATTCGTTGACTTTGAAAAAGAGTTGTATCAATTTTAGAATAATATTTAATAAAAAGTAATAAGTAAAAACAGAATGATGAATTGACCTAGTTCAAGAAAAACGATAAGTACAAAATAATTTCTAGATATTGAAATGCAACCATTTCTAAAAATTTACAAAGCTGTATGTAGGTAATTCAAAAGATGTTACTAAGTTAGCAACCATGAATCGACCCAGCATTTACTTTTCCTAAGCAGGCATTTTACCTTTAAAATTACCCGACAATCAGTCCCCCTTGAAATTGCCATTATAACATGACTGGCTTTTGAACCGTAGAAACATTTGAAGCTATCAGTAAATGGACTTGACCAATGGCGTATTTGGCTAATTATATAATTTACCGAAAAGAGGATTTGACGAATTACCAATTTGTATTTTCTAATTTTTCGGTTTCACGATTTGACCAATATCAGACTTGAACAATGTCGTAACACCCCATAATTACATATTATAAAGTAAAGTCACCGTTTTCTTCTCTCTGTGGCACCGCCTCTCTCTTAAACTACGCAATGGATTTTTATGCGGTTTTCACAAAAAGATAGTTTTTGTTTATATTTTGTAGATATATTTTTTTAAATGGCTGAACTATGACGGTCTTTCTAAGTTAGCGGGGGCGAAGGCGCGGGCAGGCGGGCCGCTAGTTAGAGATATACTGCACTGACTTATTATCCCCTTGTCTGTCTGTCACGAAGACCCGTTAAACAATTGAATTTCTATTGTGTTTGGTTTTACGGCAGCCGATCTCTTATACCATAGACTAATAAGTCTAGACTAATAAGAACTTATAAGAACAGACGCCAGCAGGTCAACTTACCGCAAAATGTCTAATTTTGTCAATAAATTTTATAGTTTGGGTATAAGAATCAAAACCTATCGATGTATGTACATATAAGAAAGGGGATGAAGAAGTACATAAATAGACACAAAAATGTTAACATCTATGTTGCGATATACCTACATAAAAAGCTTTATAATGTAACGACAAATAAGTCATTGGGTAACCCGATGGAAAGTCATCACCCCAGCACCAGAGGAATTGCAGTAGATCCTTAACATTTTTGGCTTCTTTTTATTTCGTAATATTTGATTATTTGCATTAAAAAACTCTCATATAAATTCAAAGTTAACGAAACGTTGTAAAAAAAAGTGCAGTCTTATCTTAACTGAATGTTTAAAATATCGTAAAATATATAATTGTTCAAATCTAAGGATGTAATTTCTACGAGGTTTGATAATACACTGTTGGATAAAATGTTTACTAGAAAAAAAATCAACCAGTATCAGGAAGCTCGAGTGGGATTCGAACCCACGACCTTTGTTTTTTTTTTCTAGTAAACATTTTATCCTATATCCATATAGCATTGTGAATGCAAAATTTCAACAATAAAAATACACTGTTGCTCTAAAAACATAAAATGAAAAGCGTTATTTTTATTTCTTTAGTACCGGCTGTGTAGTGGGGGCTCCATATTGAAAGAATTCTAACCAACCATCTCTTCCAGTGTGTGTCGTAAAAAGCGACTAACGGAGTAAAGACTGCACACACATCCAACAGCACGGAGCGGTCGCGATGGGCTGACCATCTATTACGCTGAGCACATCTGCAGTGTAATTTGGTGAAAGGTGGAGTGAAGCAGTGAACAGCTTATAGGGTTTACGCATTTCGGTTTCCCATACAATTTTCCAAGTCGAAATTTTTAAAGACTAATAAGCTAATTTTAATTAAACTTTGCACGATAAAGTAAAATATAGGCATCTAAATAGTTTGTTGAAAACATTATTAAAAAAAGTTTATTTGGCTGAGTTATTGCGATTTTACTCCACTATAGAAAGTTTAAAATCGCAATAACTCAGTTAAAAAATGTTTTCAACAAACTATTTAGATGTCTATATTTTACTTCAGCATGCCGAGTTTCATCAAAATTGGCTAACTGGTTTTTAAAAATTTCAACTTTGAAACGATTTTCTTTGCCTAGTCTCTGACTAACCCTTCGGGGATATTAGTCGTAATTTTATGTTGGAATGAACCTTTCGCTCCGGGCGCGTGCCTCTTTGTTATCTTTTGCAAATCTGTGGAACCCGTTTTCAAAACTATCAAAAGCCACAAAGTACAAAAGATTTTTTTCATATTTTTCTTATAACTAACACGACTTGTCCTATTGCCCATTTTCGGCTTGACTTTGATTTCTGGGACACCTGTATATACCTGTTCTAGAAAACTGTAGCATTGCATTGCTTCAATCTGCTCAAACGAATCAAGACACCCCAAAAATATCTCGCATTATTTAGTTACATTTAATATTTTAGTGCAAAAATTAAAGCATTAATAATGGGTAACCATTTTACATTAAACAAAATCCAAAGACAGAATGAGACTCTGTTTCAACCAAACAATAATAAAAAAAACGTTAAGAGAGATTATCGCAACTTTAGGTACTTAAATAGAGCATATTGTAATTGTGGTAAGTAATAATCTGTACCTAAGTATAAATAAAATTGCATTGCCAAATTAATATGTATATTCGCGTCCCACTTGAGAACGGCTCCAACTACTTATTTGGCTAATTCTTTGTTGTTGTATTCGTACAAGTTTCGTGTCAGGAGGGCGAAACCGTCACGGGGATATGAGTGTCGCGGGCGGGCCGCTACATAGTTTATTGAATTACACCATTTCATGCTATGGCTATCTATTGAAAACTTTTTGTATGTTACTCGAACTGAATTCACTTGGCACATGTTTTTGTTGACAGCCCAATAAAAATATTAAAAAGTTTGAACTACAAACTATAACAGGTGTTTCTTACCGTTGTAATTCAGCAGTACGCTAGGACACTGGCACTGATAGACGATGTTACAATTCAGTCGTATTGTTTTGTAATGCCTGTCTATTGTGTCGCACGCACTCTAGAGACGGTACTCAGCGCGTGAGCCCGTCGATCCGGCGCGCGCGCAGCGACTGAGCGCGATCAAGCGTCAGTCAGCGCCGCCCATGCCGATGCCGCCCCGCCCGCCCCTGCACACGCGGGCTACCGACATTAAGGCGATTCGCAAACGAGGATACTTTTAGAGTCTCCCTGCGCAGTCGTTGACACATTTTGCGTCCAGTCGCTTTACCCATGGATTTATAATTATTATTACTATTAAGTCCATGCTTCTGCCTGACACATACCTACCGATCGCGAATCGAAGTGTTATGTGTACGTACCTGGAATTTCTAAGTCGTTTATTGCCGACTCACGCAACTTTAACAAACTATTCAATTTTTTTTTAACTATTATTAATAATGTGCCATTAACACTAATAATAGTATTGTTAACCCATCGTGTAATTTAAAATGATTGTGTAGGAGTGGGTTCACGTCAGTAGTCTAACGGAGCTATGGAAATTGAACCACGATTTCTCGCGTTCAACCCGAGCATCTATCCGGCCTACCTACCGACGCCTCATATTAATTAAATATTGATTGTACTGTAAATAATTACATAGCAGCTACGGTTTCTTATGGTGTGCCGTGGCAGTAACAGGCAACCAGCGACTGTCCGGTGCAGTCGTCGCTTCCGAATACAGCAACTACGGTTTCCTGTTATAGTATCCAGTGTCGGCAACACGTTTGCGCAGCGCCTAACAATAGTGTTGCAGAACCATCGATTGTTTGACTATAGATATTCATCTCTAAAACTATTTAGGGTTTTAGAATAACTATCGTCAGATTCACCTTGATTATTAGAGTCAATAAGATAGTGCTTTAAGAACTACACTTCTGAACACATCTATTGGCCCACCTTGCATTTTTAGTTTCGTTTAGTACTAGCAAAAAATTTATATTAGGTCGAGCAAAAAGTTTTTATACAGTTTTGAACCAGGCACATTCATAGTTTTTTTTATTTATTTTTTATTGTGGCACGCCATAATAACCCGGGAGAGAGAGGAAGGAAACACGTTTGCGGGAAGAGCATTCCACATACAGGCAGTTCGGCAAAAGAACGATTGTCCAAACTTTTTGGTACGTGTCTTGATGGTCAGCACGGTATGAGGGTGGCTTCTAAGACCTGCACGCGTAGATCTGGATAGGAAAGGAGAGGGAGGGATGAGGTCAAAGAGCTCCTCAGAGCATTTACCTGCTTGCTACTGCTGCCTGTGCTTTCTAAAGCACTAAGGGAAGCAATGTCCCTACGTAGCTGTAACGGCTCCAGACTGGACGTAACGTCATCGTTACCGATAATACGGACAGTACGTCTTTGCAACCTGTCAAGAGCTTCGAGCAGGTACTTGGCGGATCCGTCCCAAAGATGAGAGCAATACTCCACGCAGGAGCGCACCTGAGTCTTATATAAAAGACAACGTTGCTCCGGCGTGAAAAACCGCTTGACCTTGTTCAGGATTCCGAGTTTACGTGAGGCTGTGGTTATAATGCTCTCAATATAGCTCTTCGGGTTGAGGTCGCTGTGTATGTCCATACCTAAGAGACTAAGACCAATCTGGATGGGTAATAGGTTGCTCTGGAAGGAGGGTTGGGGGGAAAATGCGGACTTTTTAGCAGTGACAGCGCAGACCTGTGTTTTTTGGCATTGAACTGGACCAGGTTATCAGAGCCCCATTTATAAATGCGGTCTAACTCCTCGTCCAGCTCAATGACAATTCTCCGTCTCGACTCCACTACATCGGCCTGCTTTGCCGCAGGGTGACCCAAATAACGCCGATGTACTGTACTGTCGTCTGCATAGCAATGAATGTTACCCAAGGATAACATATCATTGATATGCAGAAGGAACAGCGTGGGCGATATTATAGAACCCTGCGGCACTCCGGCGTTCACCTGCAGAAACTGTGAGGCACTGCTTTCGCAGAGTACGCGAATGCTGCGCTCATGCAGGAACCCGGCGACCCAATCGCATAGGCGAGGTGGCAAGCCGTATGACGAAAGCTTGGAGAGAAGCGAACGATGCCAAACTCGATCGAAAGCCTTGGAGATGTCCAGGCTAACAGCCAGTGCTTCCCCGTGCTTGTCCATTGCTTCACCCCACAGGTGTGTTATGAACGCCAGGAGATCACCCGTTGATCGTTTCGGTCTGAACCCGTATTGTCGATCATGAAACAGGGAGTGATATTTTATGTAGCGAATGAGTTGCCTGTTTATTATTGGCTCAAAAACCTTGCAAAGGACAGAGGTGACCGCAATAGGTCGATAGTTGGACCAGACCAGACCTATCCCCTTTTTTGGGGACCGGCTGGACGTTCGCCTTTCTACAAGCCTCCGGCACAATTCCAGAAGAGTACGAGAGGCACATTTTTTAAGGACGACTGTTGGTATACCGTCAGGACCGCTAGCCTTCCGCACATCTAGTGACAGCAGCACGGTACGGACGTCACGTTGTCTGATTTGGACGTCAGGCATTGAGGAACCACAGTGAGGGATGGTAGGTGGTCCCGCAGTGGGGGCAGAAAAGGCGCACAAAAGTTGGCTTGCACCGCTTTGGCCAGTCGCCAATAACTTCGACTACCCGTTGGGTGTGACAACAGCTCTTGGCCAACGCAAGCAACGCGCTGGGCATTCGCTCTCGAGAGAGCTCTCTTGCAGACTTTGGTAACCTTGTTGAAGACTACCTTGAGGGAAGAGATGTTACGATCGTTGATCGTGCGAGCCTTGGTCCAAGCGCGATACGCCGCCTGTTCAAGTTCAAAAGCTTTGGCGCAGTCGCGCTTGAACCAAGGGCGCGCCTTACTTCCGCTGACGACATCAGTGTAGGGAATGTAATATTCCATCCCCAACATGACCTCGTGAGCGACAGCTGAGGCACTCTCCGATGGGTCCCTACCCACAAAGCAGCGCTGGCCCCACGGGATGGACGCAAAATAGTCGCGCATACCATCCCAATCTGCCGACGAGTAGTGCCATAAACGCCGTTTAGACTCCACTGAGGGAGAGGTTTTACGGCGCAGTACGATGGCACCAACCAGGCAATGGTCAGAAGTGCCCAACAGAGCACTTATCGACACTCTGTACCCGGCTGATCGACTCGTCACCAGTAAGTCTAGCAGGGAAGGCGCTTGACCCGATATATCTGGAATCCTGGTGGGCTGTAGAACCAGTTGAGTCAGATCACGCGTGAGAGCGAATGCGTGGGCAGTTCGGCCTGCGTGATCTGTTTTGGAAGAGCCCAACCAGGTCTCATGGTGGGCATTAAAATCTCCCAAAAGTACCACATCGGCAGACGGAAACCGCTCCTGTACGTCGTCAACTGCTTGGCTCAGGTAATCGAATAGCCGAGTTGTCTCGTGGTCTCCGGAGTGGGAACGGTACAAGCAAGCGTAGACATGGCTCTCGGAACCAAGATCCACGTGTACCCATAGGATGGAGAAGGAGGGGTCCTCCAAGCAGCGCAAACGTCGACAGCAAACGTCCGTCCTGACGAAAAGGCATACTCCGGCTTTCGCGAGGAAGCATTCCTCGAGCACGTAGCCGGGGTAGTGCAGATATGCAATGTCGGCAGGACGGCGGATCTGTGTCTCTGTGAGAAAGAGCAATGCAGGCCGGGCCGTCTCAAGGTGTTGGTGGACGGCGTTGAGATTTGAATGGAGTCCAGGTGGGGAAGTGGGATGCCGCTGTCTGACCTGCATTGTTTTTAGACACTGACATGGTGGTTGGATGGGGGCGTGAGTAAAAGGAGATTCTGTGGCGGCAAGGGGGAGAAGACAAAGTGTGGGAGACTAACATGAACTGGTGCATGTAGTTGTTCGGTAAGACGTTAATCGACCCGCCGGACGGAAGGGCCCCCGTACCCCTCCGAAAGTAGTCGCCGGGTCCCACCAATCCGGTCACCAACCGGCACGACGAACCACTTCGGGATTATGCGCGACCTGGTGGAGCAGCCTAATAGGGTGGTTAGCCCTAGTTGGGCTTCTGTACTATGCCGCGGGCGGCCAGCGGCACCACCGTTTCTACGGGTCTCCCTGGCCATCGAATCGACCCACGTCAACCGAACAATGCGTCCACAAAAACTCCCACCGGACCTTGACCCTGCCGCCACCGCACCTCCCCAAGCTCCGGTATTACGGCTCTGAACCCGGAACGCGTCCTGTGTCGAGCACCGAACACTTGGCGGGTTTTACGAGTCCGCATGGTGGTAGCGCCGGACGAGCAAAGCTCTCCCAGCCAGCAAAATCCCTTTAGTCGCCTCTTACGACACCCGCTAAGATACAGGGGAAGGGGTGGTGCAATTCTGACCCGGCACCACACGGGGTAAAATTAGTTTTGTACAATAGTCTTTTTTTAAATTTCGAACACAGAATTTAAACAAACAAAAGACAATGTGGAGCCTGTTCGTTGATACCAAACAATCGAATACTAAGAAAACTTGATTTTATTGGTTTACTTGGATTTAATTCTTGAAAGTGTTATTTTTCTCTTTGGTTTTGCAACAAACATTACTTATTCTTAACATTAGGGTAAGGTTCTATCAATAATCTATGGATACTTCGCCTGAAGTCGCCGCCCAAGCTGTGGCACTTATCCAGGCCGGGCACAGCCAAAGAAATGTGAGTGCTCAACTTAATTTAAGTCGATCTGCGGTCCCAAATGTTTATCGGAGGTACCTAGAGACTGGCGGCTTTGTTCGTCGCCAAGGAAGGCCACGATTTCGGGTCACAACTGTAAGGCATTATCGATTCATCATGACGACCAGCTTGAGAAATCGTCACCTTACGTCCATTGAGATACAAAACTAACTTTCCGACTTCCACGGAGTATCTGTGACCGCCCGAACTGTTTGGAGAAGGTTAAAAGAACGCGATATGGTACCACACAAGCCAGCTAATGGCCCCAAACTAACGCGAGCCCACCGAACAGCGCGTCTTCATTTCGCGCGCACTCATTTAAATTGGACTCAGCAGCATTGGAGCCGTGTACTCTTTTCTGATGAGTCTAAAATTGCGTTACATGGCAATGATGGAATGATGAAGGTCTACCGACGTAAGGAAGAGCATTTTGCACAATGCTGCTTTGAAGAGAGGGTTGCTTATGGCGGAGGCTCATGGACTGTCTGGGGCGGTATATCCGCGAGCGGCAAAACTCAACTTGAGGTTATTACGGGACCACGGCTGCCAACATTAAATGCTGAAATGTACATTCGTGAGCTTAGAACCTCACGTGATGCCATACGTGGACCATGTGGGCCCAAATTTCCTTTATATGCATGATAATGCAAGAGTCCATACGGCCGGTATCGTCAGGGAATGTCTTTGGGATGTGAACATCACAGTTATGGACTGGCCAGCCAGAAGCCCAGACATGAACCCGATTGAGCACATGTGGGATGAGCTAAAAAGACGTGTTAGTGCTCGTCAGCCAGTTGCCCAGACGATGCAGGAGTTGAAAACTGCCATAGAAGAGGAATAGGAGATGATCCCTCAAAATTTCATAGAGCGGTTGATAAACTCTATGCCTAATCGTATGAGAGCTGTCGTAGATGCCCATGGAGGCAACACGCGTTATTAAATTATACCTTTATTTGATAAAACATGTTTTTCATTCAAAAATCAACTGCCTTCATCAAGGCGCATACCCGACTTGTTAGGCGTAACTCCATGTCGTGTGGTATTCTGAATTCAAATTTAATACAATACGATCAAAAAAGATGGTAAAATGTATCAGGTTTAAAACTGCATCCATAGTTTTTGTTCAATCTAGCAATCATATTTAAGTAGGGACCATAGAAACCTAAACTCTAAGGTGGGCCAATAGATGTGTCCAGAAGTGTATTATCGATGGCATCGGATGTTTTTTTTTTATTTGATCGATATTATCGATACTATTAAACTAGAAACAATCGGAAGTATTAATAGTATTGCCATGAACGTATAGAGGTATTTGGTCATAATGATATTCTAACACGTGGCAATACAATCGATACATTGCAGGACATGACTTAATCTATCGATATGCAACACTAATTAACAATCGGCAGCCTTCACTACAAGTAATGTCGCGAGCGCGCCAATTGAATTTCTTGTTCCGAATGAATTGCCATAAATATAATTTTATTATTGATATTAATGATACTTACTTATTATTTCTAACGATTGAATAATAATAGGATATACTCTTATTCAAGTGTCAAAATGAATCTGTCCTAAGACGAATAAGCCAAATCAACAACATTATAATTAAGTACCTACCTAATGTATCAAATTGACGTCCATTGTTATACTTAGATTTAGTTCAATCTTGATCTTGATGTGGAATGTTAATCTATATATTCTCTACTGATACTTTAAAGAGTAAGTAAAGTACGAGTAGTAAATGTTTAAATGTATAGCAAAATATTGTGAGACTTTTACATAATCTTTCTTTGAACATTGTTTTATATTTTAACTTCTTAAAAAAAAGATTGACTCACTGATCTATTTACTCACAGCCGAAGCTAATGAACTTCGAAACACGAAACTAGAGCAAATGGCGAAAATTCACGGACTTAACTTCAAATAAATAGGAACTTTAAAAAGTCACCCTTTATATCTGATTCATTTACCATGACTATCATCATCATCAAACATACAATCACGACTATTATCCCCGAAGGGTTAGTCAGAGACTACGCAATGCGGACCGCAAAAGTAGTCCTCCGCCATAGCACAGAATAACTAATGGTACTATATAGTAAATTTTTCACCAAATAGCGACTGCACATGTGCTCAGCGTGGCAGGTGGTGAGCCATCACTGCAATATGCCGCTGGATGTTTTTTTTATGCAGCGACGGGTAAGCGCTTGGCCTTCATCTCACTTGATGGTAAGTGACGATAAGGCCGAAGGTGGAAGCGCGCTTCACCCGGAATCCTCAACCACTGAGGAACTAGCTATCTTATCTCAAACTTTCGGAACACAACAACGCTATAAACATCGTTAAGATGGTGGTAGCTAGCCAGACGGACCTAACAGCCCTACCACCAACCAAACCGAGCATACAGAGATGTACCCCCCGCTGGGAATCTAACCCAGGACCTCTGGGTCTGAAACAGGTGGCTTAGCCACTAGACCACAAATGCGGTTATGTGCAATCTTTAGTCCGTTAGTCGCCTTTTACGCTACCCAAGGGAAGAGAGGGGGTGGTAGTTTTATTTCACCGCTACGCGACTCGGTTTTATCGGTTGACACAGTTATCATCATCATCATCAGCCCATAAACGTCCCACTGCTGGGCACAGGACAGGGGAGGTTGGGCCATAACCACACTGGTCTAATGACAGTTAGTGGGTTTTAGCGAATGCCATCTTACGACGACAACCGGGACCAACTTCACGTGCTTTGTTCGCGCATCACTTCAGAGAGCTAAGTGTAAGTTTGTAAATGTGCAAACGTTACTATCGCGTTTGAGTTAAGTTTTGACTGATAGATCTTAACGCTAAGTTACTAAGATTGAGAATCAAAACTCTTAACACAAACGCGATTGTAAGGTTTGTACATTTGCAAACTTACATTCAGCTCTCTGAACGCAGCCGTTCTGAAGTGATGCGCGAACAAAGCAGGCGGTGCGGTGCACCTAATTGGATAATTATTTTTTTGTTGTTTGCAATGTCAGACTTGTATGAACAAGGTTTGTATGAAATAGAATTTGTAGTTATTGATACGGCGTGTTCACGCGGACGAAATCGAGGGTGTTAATTACAAATAAGGATTTTTTGATACTGTTTTCACCACATATATCCAGATTTTGCTAGGGTAAAGTTTCTCTTTCCAAGAAACGAGGGTCTTACGGGACGTCGTCGTCGTCGCGTCACGGCGTCACGCCGGCGGCGGGCGGGGGGCGGAGAGGGAAGGGATCAAAACACACGCACACACGCATCGGTTCGTAGTGCCATTGACCTCTTGTGAATACAGGGCTGCCACGTGCCACCGTACGCATCTCCGACGCACTAACACGGAAAATACTAAACTTTAGAGTTATAGTTACTTTATAACAATATAAGATTAACTTCCAAAGTCTTACCATTTACGGTGTCTCCGATGCCGAGGTAACTCGTTGAACAAACGAGATTGTGTTGATAACAATTGAATGCGAGAATCTGCCACTCGCACCGATGGGATCAATCAATCACCCATGATACTCGTATATTACATAACAACATAATACGCCAACCAACCCTAATCTAGTTACTGGTAGTTCCTGCTTCGCAATGTAAACCAACGAGCCTGTTGTTAGTTTCCATACATCACTTAGTTCATTAAGGCCGGGGAGCGTCAGAAGGAATAAGGTATGTGTGGAGCGAGCGCGGCGCTTTCCCGACACGGCGGCGCTGCGGCGGCGCGGCGGGCTCCGGGCGACTGCCGCACGCCGCCCGCCCCGTCGCCGCCGCGCCGCCGCCGCCGCGCCGCGCCTGCGCCCTGACCGCGCTGCGTTCACCGCCGCCGTACACTAAAGTTTTTCTTGTTCTGTCATTTTCGTTTTCTTTCTTTTTTAAGGGGGTGCCGCGCGATCGCATAAACTTACAAAAGTCACTTTATGAACTTAAAAGCAAAATCAATCATAATGATATTAAAAATTAGAACAATTCTACTTTGAAGTTTCAGACCAAGTAATTTAATTAGAGCCATGTTTTTGTTCCGCGAAATGTGCAAAACCAAAACGTGTTAAAAATAAAAATTTACTTTTTAAAGACGGGGGCGACCTGCGGTATATAAATACAAATATTTTTGTGTAAGAATTTTTCTTTCATGCGTAAAATTAAGAAAGTTGTCGAAAATAAATGTTTTAGGTGTCAATACATTTACAGTTCAAAGAATTTGTTTCAAATTTCAACAAGGCCATGACCTTGTGCAATGATCAGGCTAACTTACATAAGTTCTTTTAATGTATCTAAAATAACTTATCTGATATATAAGATCTTTCAGCGCATAGTACAAGTGACTTAAAAATACGTAAATTTTCACAATTTCGTGCAGGCTCCCCTTAATAGAAATAGAAATAACATACATAGATTCACAGAACAGTTAAAGAAGGTGCATAGATTCTCGACTACTGTTACGATAGAACTATTAGTTATTCTGTGCTACTATCGCCAAAGGGTTACTCAGAGAATAGGCAATGCGGACCGCAGAAGCAGTGCACTGCCATAGTCCATGTTTCACCAAATTACTACTGCACATGTGCTCAGCGTGATAGGCTGTGAGTCCATCGCCGCCTTATTATGTTGGATTTATGTACAGCTTACATTAAAACACCCTTTTTGTTTTAATCTAAGATGTACAGTCTTTAGTCCGTTAGTTATCGCCTTTGCTTGGAAAGGATCGTAAGATGTTTTTGGATTCTTATGTGATTTCTCTAAGGCTTTTGATTGTGTTGATGATACCCTTTTTGTCGAGGGTAGGGCTCCTGGCAGAACCACGACGTCAGTGCTCCGTGAATAAGTGTGAACAAAACACGAATGCAACTTATACCCCCTCGACCGGAGATTTATTTATTTGACTCACAAAACATCTATGTACACAATAGTCAATACACAATATATAACAAGGTTACACGCACATAAGGTAATACACACACGCAGTAGGTAATACACATATGGTCATGCACACACAATACACGTAAGGTCCATGCAAATTAAAGTCAGGCACAAAAGTTATACGCACAAGGTTATATACACGCACACACACACAGGTACATAAATGGTCAAATCCAAGTTAGTAATTACACGTCAGTCAGATACACAAACCACAATTTATACAGTGTTTATAAAGTTTCCCAAAATACTCAACTTCCCACACTGGCTCTAAACTTTACTAGGTATATCTAATACTTCTTCAGTTTTCTGATTTTCCATAAGTTTCTGGTTCATTAGCTACTATATGCTACTCGGTTTGCTGCTTGAAGTGAACACACACAAAGCACAATTTATACAGTGTTTATAAAGTTTCCCTAAATACTCAACTTTCACACTGGCTCTAAACTGCTCTAGGTATATCTCAATTACTTCTTCAGTTTTCTGATTTTCCAAAGGTTCCAGCTAGTTGCTGCTCGGTAGACTGCTTGAAGTGAACATACACAAAGCACAATTTATACAGTGTTTATAAAGTAGTAGTAGTATTCAGATCCACTATGAACTGACACTTTAAAATCGACTAAAATTCCATTTATATCCAAACGCTCTGATTCTAAGTTATACAACAAAATATAAGTCTAGACCTATCTTAAAATATATTTGCGCATGCGATTCGTTATATAGATGTGTTATAACTTAAACACATCTAAGCAATTGCACATCTTAGAGCGCTAGTCTAGTTTTTGCGAGAATTATTCCTAAACAATGCTACGTGCAGATTACAATAATTCCGCGCGGCTAATTTTGACTTCACCACCACGTCGGGCGTTATGTCTACCATAATTCTAGATAAACGCCATTCACGTGGGCTTAGCCGTTTCGGAGGAACAATAAAATACGTTCTCCGACCATAAAACATTTACAAGTTTACCACGATCGCCATGTTAGTTTTATCTCCTATTGTTATTCTCTTCGTACTATGCTTACATTGTATGACTAATTATCATTTACTGAGGCTACTTGATAAGCTGCCCATCAATAACAATCGATAACAATAAAATTCGTCACAATTATTAAAACTTTCAAATTACGTAAATAGCAGCTTCATCTACTCATCATGAGAGGGAGCTGTAGCAAACATGCAAATTCCTAGAAGGCGATGGTAACTTTTTTAACCGCTACGTAAATACGACGGCTAAAATTTTCTAAGCTTTCCTTTTATTCGTATACAATCACACGCAAACGGCTATGCTTACATGATATGAATATCTATCCTCTACAGAAGCTACTTGTTAATTTAAACATCAATACCAATCAATTTCGTAACAATAAGTAAAACTTCATAATTACGTAAATAGCAGCTTCAGTTTTTTATCAAGAGAGGGCGCTGTAGCAAACGTGCAAATTCCTAGAAGGCGATGGTAACATCTTTTATTCGTTACTTAAGTACCGAGGCTAAAATTTTCTAAGATTTTCTTTTATTGACATTGTATGCGTATACAATCAAACGCAAGCGGATGCGATGCGGTATCGCCCTATTGTTTATCAAATCAATCATTATACAAATTTTAATCCCTAATTGATTCCGAAACTAATAGTTACATTAACTTGTTCGTTCTCTACGTACCTAACCATTAATTTGATCATCGATTAATCTGTTCGTTACAATCCTCCCCCCGGCGAAGATTTTCTCGAAGCCCATTCTTCCCGGTAGGACAGCATGACGGTTAATGGTGCTCAGGCTCGCGGCGTAGCGGCTCCTAGCTCGATGTGTAGCGGCTCCTAGCTCGCGGTGTAGCTGCTCCTAGCTCGCGGTGTAGCGGCGCTCAGGAGCACAGCGTATCCCTCCCCTCGGGTCGGGGGGAGGCGCAGGTAGGCAGGTCCTGGCACGCTGGCTACAGATGCTCAGGATGCATCACAGCCTCCCCTCTGCATCCGGGGAGGCGCGGTAGGCAGGTCCTGGCACGCTGGCTACAGATGCTCAGGATGCAGCACAGCCTCCCCTCTGCATCCAGGAAGGCGCGGTAGGCAGGCCCTGGCACGCTGGCTACAGATGCTCAGGATGCAGCACAGCCTCCCTTCTGCATCCAGGGAGGCGCGGTAGGCAGGTCCTGGCACGCTGGCTACAGATGCTCAGGATGCAGCACAGCCTCCCCTCTGCATCCAGGGAGGCGCGGTAGGCAGGTCCTAGCACGCTGGCTACAGATGCTCAGGACTGCAGCACAGCCTCCTTTCTGCATTCGGGGAGGCACGGTTGTTTCTTGGTCCGTCCCTTTTGGTCCGGAGGAGGTGCAGTCATCGGCGACGTTCAGCACGATGAGGCCACCCGCGTCGCGCTGCCATGCGACGCAGGGCCATAATCGCAAAGTCAGTGCTCAAGCTGATGACGAGCTCCATATGCACTGCCCTTGTAGTGAGGCAGGTGAATAACGCTCACCACCGCTTTTCGTGCCGTCGTCCAACAGTTACGCTCATAGGCCTGAAGTAGTTCAGCCCGCAGTTTGTAAATGGGTGGCAGACTTACGCGATCTCGTCCTCTCCATAGGAAGAGTTGCGCCGGTTGATCCTCTTTCCTTATCTTGACCTGAAGGAACATCTCCTGTATATCGGCGGTTACTGCAACAGGCTTTACCCTA
The DNA here is from genome assembly GCA_963921215.1 of Scoparia ambigualis. Taxonomy (NCBI): domain Eukaryota; kingdom Metazoa; phylum Arthropoda; class Insecta; order Lepidoptera; family Crambidae; genus Scoparia; species Scoparia ambigualis. The sequence continues at coordinate 44,451,849 of OY992501.1, read as the reverse complement.
AACCTGTACAGTATCCCTGGGAGTGATGTCAAGAGGTCCGGTCCTTCCAACAGCTCCTGGTTCAGGCTCACGTCGTTCGTGACAGCTGCTGCGTCGAACACCAGACGTATCTTCCCTGGCTTGTTCGGATTTCTTACGGCAATGTGCGGTAGATACCACTTCTTCGAACTGCTCCTGTCGGTGCGGTCAGATAGCGCTGCGTATTTCTTGTCTAGCAGATTCTCTATCTGAGCACTGTAGTCCGAAGCGAATACTGGATCCCGGTCCATCTTCTTCTCGATTCCCTTCAGGCGCCTTAACACATTGCCATAACTCGGTGGCATGGTAGTCTGATCCTTACGCCATGGTAAACCTACCTCGTACCTACCGCCCACGCAACAGGCTGTCCTCTTTATGATCTCGAGGGCACGTCCATCTTCAGCCCTTGGCTTCTTCCTCAAAGATACTCCAAGGGCGTCTATCTCGTGCAAAGGCGGGAGGTTCGCGCAACGAATAAAAGATGATTCCAGATATAATGCCTCTTTATTAGTGCAAGTTATTGCTTATATACTGGGCGGAGACGCATGTGTGTAACTATATGGCGTACACACACTACACCTGCCCCGTAAATAATAAAAAAACAAAATAAGTGATACATTTTTGTTTTTTTTGTAAAATACGAATAAATGTTACTTATTATACCTACTATATTAAGTAGCATATTATTACAAAATCTATAAAATAATAACGAACATAAACTATCAAAAAAAAACTACCAGTCGTTCAAACAACAAAGATAAAATACGAGTAAGGTATAAAAAATATAAAAATGAAAAACAAGTCAATAAAAAAAATCTCTAACATAACAAATCTGTCACATCCTTTAAGTAATTATTAATATAGGTATTTACCTGTTTATTTATCAGATTTGGGGAGTAGTGGATTGGCCTGTCCACTTTGTCAATTCATAGTATGTACATACAACATAGCAGGTAAATTCTCATAACCATATAGACGTCTATTTATCCAATTTTATTACATTCCTTTAATATTATAACAATTAGTTATTTATAGTCGACTCTTAATATTCATCATTTTTTTAATATAATTTATTTATTACTGGTACTTTCTTTAATACACGTCTATACACTTTAACTTTTTATTTATTTATTTAATTCTAAGGGACATTAATTTTAAGGGCCTACCCTGACGCTGCGTACTCGCGCACCTTCGTCATGAGCTGTCTCCAACTATTCTCACGGAGGAAGCTCGTTCCTACCATGATCGAATGAAGGATACGTCTCCTTACATTGTACCTTTCGTTACATAAAATATTTCTATTACTCTTTTATTTATTATTTTACTTATCCTTCATCGATCCAACTCAAAACAAAACCATGCCTACATTCGTTAATATCAATTACACAAAAACTCAGATCTTTGATGAACAGTCCAAAGTGAGAATCTGATTAATCAACATTTTCTACATTTATTAAACATTACTAAACTAATCATAATCAATCTAAAACACTTATCAATTCTAACTCTCATGTAATTTTACACAATCCATCATAAATTTCAACTTCCTGTAACAAAACAACATACACTTATCTTTAACTCAACTTTTAATATTTTGTCATAACTAATTATTTTGAAGTTAGTCAAATCAGAGAAACATTTTCCATATTCATATTTGTAGTATCCGATAGGTATTATTTAATTATCTTCACTACTTAAACCCAATAAAATTCATTAATTGCTTGTAGCTTTTAACATAACATTTAACCCCGAGAAAAAATATACTTATAAAAAATAAAGATAGAAAATTTAAAAGTAGACACACACATCTACCTTGTAACAAAAGAATAACAGGTACTTGTAAGTAGTGACAACATGAGTTAATTCCAACAACAATTTAATTCGATCCTTCATATTATTGTTACCAACCAAGCTATCTTGCTACATTAATACCTTATAAGCAACTGAAGTGCGCGAGCGAAGAGCGCATCGCTTTACGCTGACACAATGTAATGCAAAACAAAGTTTGCAAGAGCTCTTGTGTGGTCTTCTGTAAAACGCGACCTAATATATAAATCTATAAATTTACACAAACAAAAGAATACTAAACAGAAATTACTACTGATTCTTTTCACTTTTGTCGAAAAACAATCCTAACAGACAAATTCTACAATTTCGCAATAATTTTATCAACAATTTCACTGTAATTAATTAGAAACATACTATGGAAACATTATGAAAAAAACATTCTTATGTGAACAATCAACTTTTTTTTAAACAATTTAAAATCAGTGTTACACATTTACTTACTTCTATAATTTTCTTTTTATCATGTCGTCAACATGTCTATTAGTATTTCTTTGAATTACAATAAAATATCATCATTTCGAACATAAATCTTTTATCTAAAAATTGCTAACTACTTACTGCTTGTTGTATCTAATAAAAATAAACACACTTCCATAAAATAATTAATTGAAAAAATTAAAAGTTCTTTTCTCGGGAAAAAATAGATAGTCCGATCACTTTCTTCACTTTGTTTCCTTCCTTGTCCAAGCCATCACCAAATGCCATCGGACACCAACATCTCCCGGCTGTATCCTCATCCGACACCATCTACTCCCGGCACCCTGCTTTTTACTGTTCCATCGTCGATCATGTCTACAGCCAGCAAAGCGGATTCTCCACATTCTCACCAAATAATTAATTGTCCTTTTATTTTAATTATTTAGGTATTTTACGAAAAATTTATTTTATTTAGAACTTTTTTATTTTATTACGCAACATATATTATTTATTATATTATGTATTTCTTATAATTATTTAACACTATTTCACTCCTGTTCTCTCACATTATTGTTTCTTTTCACATATTTACTTAATTGTCTATAACATTATTATTTAATAATAAGTCAGTTTCTTTTTTATTTAATTTTTAAACCACACACTTTCATTGTCTATTTAGTATTTCTAAATAGTTTTTCAAACAACTTTTATCTATGCAAAAACCATCTGCTCAGAGCTACCGACAGGTAGCACTGGCAGGGTCGCCATGCAAAGGCGGTGACCGGAGAAGCGTTGAGTGAAACGACTGTAGTGTCTTATGTATGATTTAATACTGGTTCATCAATTAGCAATGACATGTAATGTGGTTCCCGTACCGGGAATCGAACCCGAGCCTCCTGGGTGAAAGCCAGGTATCTTTATGTTTTTATTATATATTTTTTTTGTTTATCATATTAAGCGTATATTTTAGGTTGTTAAACTATGTAGTTTTCTATTGTTTCTTTTATTGTAAATTATTATTGTATTGATATGGAAATTTTAGTTAAAGAAAGTAAATAGTATTGTATTGTAATAAACATGAAAATTACTTTTAATTTTAAACTTTCAGGTATTTATATAAAAAAAATATATATTTAAGTACTTATTTTTTTTTAAAAAGCGGTGGAGGTGTAGTGTATGATGACTCACCGCACCTTTGCATTACATGTCATTGCTAATTGATGAACCAGTATTAAATCATACATAAGACACTACAGTCGTTTCACTCAACGCTTCTCCGGTCCCCACATTGCACTCGTAGTGTTCCTTGATGAGATTGTCTAGGTGTTCCTCTTCAAGGCCATCGGTGTTCCTGGATGAAGATGAATCCGACAGTCGGATGTGAACCACTGCTTCATGTTCTCCAGTGAAGGTAGTCCGAGGCATATGTCCAAGCAGTACCCACCCCAAGCTGGTGCGAGATGCTACGGGTTGCAATCCTCTGCCGGCTAGCAGCTGTCTGGTCACTATAAGATGCCAATGGTCGGCACCTATCAACAGCTGCGGTCGTGCCATCTCGTAGCATACCTCCTTTGCGTTAAGCTTGCTCAAATGTGGATATCTAAGTACGGACTTAGGAACGGTTTGTCCACCGATCAGCTTGAATACTTCTGGCTGCATCCTTGTCGATCAGTGAAATCGTTGATCCTTCATTCAATAAAGCGTATGCCTCCATCTCGCCTGCCGGTCCCTTTATTATAACCGGGCAAACTTTCAACAGCGCTTGACGACCTCCACTTGAGGCAACAGTCGTAGCTACTGTTTCCTTTCCTTCACTGTTACTTGTATCGGCAGCCATGACTGGAATGGATGGAGCGACATCTGAGTGTAGAAGTCTATGATGAGGCCGGCAACAATCGTTCACGCCGCAGGGCTTCGCTTGACACGATGGTCGTCGATGATTGCTAACTATGCATTTTAAACACAACCGTTCCTTTCTAACTACTTGCCATCTTTCATTCAGACTTAAAGCGGCAAACTTCTTGCATCTAGTCAATACATGCTCACCTTGGCAGCAGCAACAACGCATTTTATCGCTCTCTTCACTAACGTTATACGTAGCAGCACGTCGCATCGTAACAGCTGCGCGCGGCTTACGCTCCTCTCTGCGTTCGTCTCTTTTCATTAGGGTGCTGGGTGCCGGTGAGTAGGCGTGGCGTAAAGCGCGGTCTGCTTCACGCATTAAAAATTTCGATAGCGTAACTATCTCAGGTTCCGTATACGATCCGTATTCTTCGGCATAATCACACCATCGGGATACGATATGCGGGCTTAGTTTCGCGACCACTTCTCTGGTCAGCATTGGGTTACTTAAGTAGCCTCTTTGGTCCACCTGCATCAGTACACATACTACGTTCTGTAGTTTAATCGCAAAACTATTCAAGTCTGGTGCGGCGGGACCCGGCCTTGGCAATCTTCTTAGCTGCTCCAAGGCCCGATCTATAATAACTTCCGGACGCCCGTAACACTGCTCCAAAGTCCGCATGATTACAGCTGGGTCCGTAGTTGTAGCCAATAACGCCGACACGCACTCTCTTGCTTCACCTTGCAAACAGTTGCGTAACCGGACAATGTTCTCTACTGGCGTAAATTGATACATCTCGGAGGTCTCTCTCATAGCCGCCTTGAATGGGAGCCACTCCGTAGCTGCACCCGTAAATATGGGCAACTCGGTGGCCTGTCTTGGGCGTGGCCTCGTCTGTACCATGTTTTGAAAGAGATCTGCCAGTCGATCGATCCCTCTATTCCTGCCGGGCGTCGGGGATGGTCGTCGACGAAGGTCCTCTTGAGTCTTGAGGCGCGGGTCGTTCTAACTCCCCCCGTATGTGGCCTGGGTCGCGGCAGTATTCTGGATTTGGAGCTGTTCTGGATTCTGGCAGCATCGTCGATGAATGCTGGTTGAGCCATGTGTCAACACGATCTTCCAAATTCGTGTTATCGGCCACGCTCTCAACCCCATCTTCTTCAATGACGGCTGTGTCCCATGCCAGCTTCTTCTTAATGAGCTCCGCTTCCATCTGAAGTTCCTTTCGCGTCAGTTCAAGTTCCTTGCGCTTCAGTTCCATTAGCATTCCTTCCGCCTCGTATTCCGACTTTCTAAGGCGGGAGGTGATGCTTGTCGTCGATCGTATTGAAGCTGCTCGTGCAGCTGGCCGTGATGCTGTGGGCGCGCGTTGCTCTTCAGCAGCGTCGGTAAGCCTAGACTGTGCACCCCCACTAGGTTCTGGTCATTCCCCTCCATGGATCCGGGGTAGGGGTCGACCCCCCTCTTGCTCGATGCTCGGTTTAGGCACTGAGGGTGAGGCGGGTGGTAACTCTAACGTACCTCGTCCAGCTTGCTCCAATAATGCCTCTGCATCCTCCTTCCGGCGAACACCGCTCCTTGTCTGCGGCATCCTATGGTCAAGGTCTTCGATCTGATGTTCACATGATGTTCACTCCCTGTGCAGGATCCGGCTCGAAGGACCACAATGTCAAGGGTAGGGCTCCTGGCAGAACCACGACGTCAGTGCTCCGCCAATAAGTATGAACAAAACACGAATGCAACTTATACCCCCTCGACCGGAGATTTATTTATTTGACTCACAAAACATCTATGTACACAATAGTCAATACACAATATATAACAAGGTTACACGCACATAAGGTAATACACACACACACACACACAGTAGGTAATACACATATGGTCATGCACACACAATACACGTAAGGTCCATGCAAATTAAAGTCAGGCACAAAAGTTATACGCACAAGGTTATATACACGCACACACACACACAGGTACATAAATGGTTAAATCCAAGTTAGTAATTACACGTCAGTCAGATGACACAAAGCACAATTTATACAGTGTTTATAAAGTTTCCCAAAATACTCAACTTCCCACACTGGCTCTAAACTTTACTAGGTATATCTAATACTTCTTCAGTTTTCTGATTTTCCATTAGTTTCTGGTTCATTAGCTACTATATGCTACTCGGTTTGCTGCTTGAAGTGAACACACACAAAGCACAATTTATACAGTGTTTATAAAGTTTCCCTAAATACTCAACTTTCACACTGGCTCTAAACTGCTCTAGGTATATCTCAATTACTTCTTCAGTTTTCTGATTTTCCAAAGGTTCCAGCTAGTTGCTGCTCGGTAGACTGCTTGAAGTGAACATACACAAAGCACAATTTATACAGTGTTTATAAAGTTTACCTAAATACTCAACTTTCACACTGGCTCTAAACTGCTCTAGGTATATCTCAATTACTTCTTCAGTTTTCTGATTTTCCAAAGGTTCCAGCTAGTTGCTGCTCGGTAGTCTGCTTGAAGTGAACATGAAGACCGAAATCCCGCTCGGCCCTTTTATACAAAAAAGCTTCTAGAAGATTTGAATTATTCTAGCCAATTAGAGAGCAGAGAAGTAGAGGTAGTCGCCCCTTTCAATTACAAAAATATTCTGAATGCACATTCAGATCCACTATGAACTGACACTTTAAAATCGACTAAAATTCCATTTATATCCAAACGCTCTGATTCTAAGTTATACAACAAAATATAAGTCTAGACCTATTGAACAATCAAACAAACTTACCAAGTGCAGTTCGATTGAAATTATGCTCCTTGTTGTCTCGTCCGAAGATGATGGAAATACTACATGTTAGTATCGAGTCTTAGCACTCGCCGACGCCACATAAGTTTAAAGTATCTGAAAATAAAATATTTCCGAACGCAGCCGCACGTCACTAGACTAGCCCGCGTTTTGAACTGTCATTTAGTTTTAAGTTGTGTATTTATTTATGAAACTGATTCTACAACCCCAGGGAATAGGTATCAAACCTGTGAGGGTGGGTGGGACTCATCATCTTCGGACGAGACAACAAGGAGCATAATTTCAATCGAACTGCACTTGGTAAGTTTGTTTGATTGTTCAATTATGCTCCTTGTTGTCTCGTCCTCTATGATGGAAATACTACTTGTTAGATGTTCAAAGTTCTGTTGTAGAATCATAAAGTTTATTATTGTTAACAAATATATCCCAGATATTATGTTTCAACAGCATAATCAGTCTTACACTCCTTAAAGATAATTGGTAATTTCCAAGAGAATCTTATTAAACAAAAAAAACAAACTTAAATGTGTCCTCAGCCTTAAATAAATCTTTGGTATGATTATAGCAATATACTTTTAATATTATTATTACAATATAATCGCTTCAGCGAAATTATTATTTAAAATCGGACGGTTGTAAAACTTTGCAAAGTTGTCGATGAGTCAGTCCAACCAGCCGTTCTATGTATCTCATCAATGCTAACGCCTTTCATAATGGCAGCTGATGTCGTAGCGTGCCTGGTACTATGAGTAGAAAAATGGAAGTATCGATCCCTCTTGCAGCCAGGACCGTCAATCCAACGGTTGAGTGTACTGACCGATACCGCCAAATGTGGTTTCTTGATAGATATAAATAAATTAGGACATTTTCCTAATTTCAGAGGTAATTCTTTTATAATTATTTAAACAACTGGCTGATGACGATTAGGTGCTGAGGTCTTAATTTTTTTTTTTTATAGTAACAATTTTATTATCAATTATTTTAATCTGGTCAGTCACAATAGAAACTAGGGCTTTGTAATCTTTGGCCTGTAGGTAAAGTTAATAAAGTAACTGTGTTTAATGAACATTAATGTAAGTTGTTTGAGTCATTGTAATTTGACTCTAAAAAATTAAGCACTATAGAAACATTCCAGGTATACTCATATTTGAGTTTACTTGATCGTAGGCGAAAGAACCCTTTAAATAAAATTTTAATCTTTTCGTCTGCTCCCACCTGCGGCCCTATCACACTAGTGGCAGCGAGGACCTTATGCAATTCAAGGTGCCATAAGATGCACCACTGTGAAACTTATTTGTGAGATAAGTAATTATGTCTGTCATCTGTGCTTAAGTAGCATTTAGTTGTTTGGTGTGGCAGTAAGAAAACCAAATACAAAGTAAGTATTGCTTATAGGTGTTACTTGATATGGAAGATATCATTATTTCAGCTGCCTGTACGTCGATGCCAGGCTTTAAGAATGCCTACCGGACAATCTCCCTGCCAGTAGTGATAGGTTGCGGTGTAGAGGGTGTGGTGAGTTGGAATTACATAAAACCAGTAAGTTATTACTTGGTTCAAATACAATGGGTTCTGTCACCAATAGGTTTTTGAATAAGGGAAACTAAGGTTGGGTGTCCCAGAAGAGAACTACAAGGATCCGTGTTGCTTCATTGGACACGATTATTTCTATACATTTTAAAATCATAGAAAATGGTGGAAAAGCATAAAATAAACCCCTTTGCAAGACATTGTAAAGGCATCCACTTTATAAGCTGAAGGATCTGGATGCCATGAAACAAATTTCCTGCATTTTGTGTTTGTTCTAAATGCAAATAAATCTATGACAGGGTTACCAAATGCTTGTACTATTTTATTAAAATTATTAATATTTAATTCCCATTCTGTATGACCTAACTGTTTTCTAGATTCAAAATCTGTTACTTTGTTGTCCTTTGTGTTAACTGTTAATGTATGATGTATGATGCAAATACAAAATTATTCCTCTCTTCACACCACTGCCAAATAGCTTTTGCAATCACATGTAAGTGAGAGTACTGTATGCCACCAAAGCGGTTTATATATGGTATAGCTGTGGTATTGTCACTTCGTAATAATATTTCACAATTTGAAGAATTATTAGCAAGGCTTTTGAGACCACACATAGTAGCTTTTATTTCTAAAGTATTAAAGTGAATTGTTGATTCTTTTCCTCTCCATACACCACTGGCTGTATGTTTGTCACAAGAAGCACCCCACCCCGATAGTGAGACATCTGTATTTATTTCTAGAATAAATTTATATTTTCTTATCTAAGAAATTGATTTAGGCAAGTACATGTTTTATCCACCATTCAAGATCTGGATAGCAATGTTTGGGCAAGGAAGTAAATGCTTCATAATTATTATTATTTTTTAAAAGAGCTAAATATTTATGTCTTTTTAGTGCTTTAGTATACAGTAACCCATATTGATTAGCTGGACAAACAGACACTAGAGTTCCCAGAACTTTTGACAAAAAACCTGATGGAAGAGGTACTTAAAAATTTGAGCGCCGTGGTGGTCACCTGTGACTGACAAACAATTAAATTTCTATTGTGTCTGGTTTCGTGGCAGGCAACGTGTTAAGGCATCTTTTATTTTTATCAGAATCGATTGAAATAGTCATGGTGTTTGTATTAAACAATAGGCTAAGAAACTTACATTCCTTTGATGGAATAAGTTGACATAATTATTTTTATTGATGATGAAGCCTAACTGAGTAAGCAGACCTATGGTCTGGTTAACACTATTAAGACACTCAATATGATCACTACCAATATACTGCTAGCTACAAGCATCGATATACTGTACTTACAGGCTGTAAACCTCTAAGTTTTGTTATGGGTTTAATTATGTGAACATGTATGGAGCCGTGCAAAGGCCAAATGGAAGAATGTTAAATTGATATATTTTTCCATCAAATATAAACCTTAGATATTTTCTGTAATCTGCATTAATGTTACACATGTAATAAGAATCCATTTTGTCAATTGTTGCCATAATACAGTCTTTCATAAGACTTTGAGTTGTAGTAATAAAACTATTAAATTTCTTTATGTTTAAAATAAATCTATACTCTCCATTTGGTTTCTATACCAAGAAAATAGGTGAACAAAATTGTCCATCTGTTTCGTGACATATTTTGTCTATAACATGTGACTGAATAAGTTTATTAATTCCAATTTGAACTTGACAGAATTCTACTTGTAAATGAGTTATTCATAGGCAAGTAAGATTGAAATGGTATCTCACTAAAAGGGATTTCATACCCAGATACCCATTTCGGAATAGTAGGATCACTGGTTATTTTCTTCCAATTATTTATAAAAAAAAGGAAGTCTGCATACCTGAACTTCTAACTTTGCAGCTTCGTAGCTTTGCAGGTTGGTTGGATCTCGCTCCTGTCCCTGTCCGGGCACTTGGACGAGGAGGGCCCCTCCAGTTTAAAGATTTGGTTTTATTTGGGGGTTTTTGAATGAAGCTTGTGTTCTTCAGGTCTTTAACAGATTTTTGAACAGCCTTTGTAACCTAGATCTTTTCAGAAAGGTTACTTAAAAAAAATGCATCTGCTCCCCCTGTGAGGGAATCTTTCATATCTTTATTGATAGATCAAATATCATGAGACCGCCGGCAGTCGCGAAACAATTAATTTTCAATTGTGTCTGGTTTTATGGTGCTCAAGGGGTTAATGACGGTTGGTATTAGCGACCTTCTACGATTTGTATCTATGTGCACAGCGTCACACAGTATTTTGGCAGCATCATTGATGTGTTTAATTATTTAATTAATAATTTCAATTCTGTCACCTTTTAGGAGAAATAAATGGAGTGATTGGCCCAGGGCTGATAGTGCAGCAACCATCTGTTTTTGCCTGTCAGCAATTATCAAATCTCTTTTCTTAACCAGGTCAGAGACAGCCAGGTATTTCAGGGTTGAGCTTTGGGAGCAACGTTGTGATATTTTCATATGGGATGTATTTTTTCATAAGTTCTGGTTTAATTTCTTTTTGCAATCCTTTTGTGAGAATAGGAGTCTACCTCTGTGCAATTTTATCATAAGCAATTGGTCCCTTAAGCACCTCCTCAATTTCCCCCAAAGCAAATAACAATTCTACGTCTATGGCAGGTGTCTCGGTCTCCGGGTCTGTACACTGGGTTTTTTCCACAGAAAAGGCCTCTACTACAATGTATTGGCACGGGCAGTGCCTCCTCCTCCACAGAACTTGAAGTAGTAGCCGGATCCAGGGCCATCATTGACACATTAGGAATGTCAGACATAGTCATGCAGATCTAGGCCCAAATGGCAAAGCAAACTGCAATAAATGTAAGACCCTGATATTCCTTGCGAATACGAAATATGTGGTAAAAACTCGGCTTTGCAGTAAGTACGAGTTATTGTGCCCGTTTTAAGTTTTGAATGTTTCAACACCGCCTCATCCCAAAGATGGGCCTGAGTGCACATTGTAACGGTACAGAATGAATGGTATCCGTCCGTTAGTAAGGAATGTGTGGGAGTAGCACTAACATAAATATTAATGCGTAGCACCATTAATATAATAAGCATGAAAAAGGGAATAATAAACTAGTTCAGAATAATGGTCCGTGGTCTAACGCTTTATCTTTAGTTTGAACTTCGCGGGGACTGCTCTGTGTGCTCCTTGCGACATAGGCGCCATCTAGCGTGAGTTATTTACTTGAGCTTCGCATAAGGTTGCTAGTTTGACTTCTTTAATTTGAATTTCGCGGGGACTGCTCTGCGCGTCCCTTGCGACGTAGGCGGCGTCTAGTGGGAGTCATGGTTGTGAACTTGACTAGGACCGTATTTTATTTTGAATTTCGCGGGGACTGCTCTGGGGTCGGGAAAGTGGTTCACCTACGGGCGGACGCCATCTATGGTCGGAATACGGAACTTTTGATAATTTCCCAAAATATAGGATTATTGGCTTAAGTGGAGGATTATTAAGAGGGAATTGTTAATAGAAGGCTACATTTAGATATTCAACGATGAAATATTGGCTGTCGGACGAGATTTGGTTAGATTATGGAAAAATTTTAGAATTGCGCGGCGAAAGCGGCAATGATCGAGCGAGAGGTTGAGAAAAAGACAGAAAGAGAGGTCGGATGATAGCTCCACGTGGCGCGACGCGAAGGCGGGGGGCATCGGGGAAACGGCTAGCGATTGGTGGAAGGGAGAAAAGCGGTCTCGCGCGGGAAAGATGTCGAGGGCGCGTGGCGCGAAAGTTAAGATGCTTGGGAAAAGGGCGGAAAATTAGCGGGCATTCAATTTTGGGACGTCGGCGGTGCGGTCCAACTTAAGAGTGCGGTACTACTCATACGGGGAAAATAGTGTCCGAGCTCTGATAGTGCGCTAAGTGATATTCGAGCTGCGATATTAATTAAGATTCGTGAAATTGAAAGTGATTAATAAAGTAAACTATTGCGATCGCAACTCGAATCCGTTAACGGAATGAAGTATTCCGGGGTACATCGGCGGAAACGCATAACGGTGGCAACGAAAACCTATGTACCTTTCAACAGACTTCGGTCTGGATGATCTTTGATTGTATTTAATAAGATCGGCGTTTTACATCATTACGCTAAACAATACACTATCTTCGACGGAGTAATGGGGGAGAGACAGTTGTCTCCCTAGTGAAAGTTGAAGATAGGTCAGACACCATTTAGCTGGAGGTAGACACGTATGACCCAGTCCAATCTCGAGTCTACCTCCGTACATACAGTGTAGTGATAGGAAAATAACACACTGAGTATACTGGCTCGACTGATAGAACATTTAGGAGTTAGTTGCTTTCAGGGGCAATGCGACTCTCACCACACATCACGAATTTAAGTTAAATGTGGCTTGGCCTAGTTTGCAAGGTACACAAAAGGGACTGTTAGTTCGACAAAATATAGGCATTTTCAAGTGAGGAAAGTTGTAGGAATCTATAGGTAGGCGGATATATATATATGGTTAGTTATTAATTCAGACTAATAAGGTAGGGATAATTAAGTTACGGCGCTAAATAAAATTATGATGAAGTGATGTGGGTCCTAGCTAGGCAAGTAATCTGTTACCGCAGGCCGGTAAAATTCTAATTGTTTTCTTAAAGTTGTTACCAATTAATTAATCATTTTAAATAATTAACAGAAGTATAATATTGTACCATCATTACTTGGAATACCTAAAAGTCTAGACTGGTTTCCTATTACAAGAAAATATTAAAAGTTATAGCAAATTAGCATAGCGTACTGTGATGTTTGATTTCTAATACTGAAATGACCAAACAGGCATTTTTTAGCTTTCCCTGAGGTACAATACGGCCTTAAAATAGCTACACTCTTCAAAGTATGGAAAATTTTACATCCGATACCTATTAGCAAAAATAAGCTGATACAAACTGAACAACTAAAACCAGTTTAGAACCTAGGATAAGTCGTTGAAAGAAGACATTGCAAGCTATGAGCTTCTAATAATCTGAAACATAGAAATAATTGATTGATAACAACCAGCTAATTAGCCTGACAATGGTCTACTAATACCATTCGAATAGACCTCTTAAGATATGTAAGTACTTACTTCTAATAATATGAAACATAGAAATATTTGATGGGAACAATCTAATCAATCAGACTAATACCTAGTACAGTCTAATTTATATCTATTAAAGTGAGTAAAAGATAACTTCTAAATGTAATTGATTCAATGATTAACAGGGATAATTAACTACCTACTAAAAGTATATTGACTATGATTTAGTAGTCTATCAACTTAACCACTCAGTCTGAGAGACAGAGGGTGGAAGTTAATGGAAAAATAATTAACTTAAGTTCTCTTCCTAAAAGTCAGGGATGTTGAATGAATTAAGCATCCTTTAATAAACTTAAGATGTGATAATCTGCCAATGCAGCTAATCCAATGTAGTTATATTGGAACTTTACAAGACCTGTATAATAAATACTAAGAGTAAATAAAAGTAGTTTTACCTGTATTAATAGCATTCTACTTTAGCCACCGCCTGAAGTGGCGTTTTATTAAATTATCCACCCTTTACGGAACTGAATATAAGTTATTGCATTGAATAATTAAGTTCTTAATGTGAAAAGGATATTTGGATGATAGCAAGCCTTGAGATAAACTCTATTGATTTATGTGGAAAAATAAGAATTGAAATTGCTAACACATAGTTCATAATGTAAAATGAAATTAAATTTGAGGAGAGATGTAAACTCTCAGTTTAAAGAATTAAAGGCACAAGCTAATAATTAAAGTTAAAGCCAATGTGACGGAACTGTAATTAAACCATGAGATGTACAGTACGCTATGGAGCGGCGGTGGGGCTCATAAATTGCACCAGGCTTCTTATGTATCACGCTACTGATAATAAATAATAATACCTACAAGCTAAGCTATCATCTGATTACCTTTGAGTGGTTACAAATCTTCCCCGCAGCTGCAGTGAAGGATTTAGGTCACAGTTCAGACGGAGTCATTGCTAGGCTACACATATTTATGTTATGATTTATAGACTGGTAGGTAATTAGGTCAGGAGAAAATAATTTAACACAGGGATAAGCCAATTACTAAACTTTCACGAAAGAACTTGAGTTATTTAAATGCGGTTAACAACGGAGGGTTCACTAGACGATCTGGCCAAAATAGTAGTTATTATAATATTACATTGCTTGACTGAAATTCACTGCAAATAGAATTAAGCTATGCTAAGGTTTCATCATCATACAAACAATACGCACTAAACAAAAACTCCAAACACAACCATTAGATTGTAGATAAATTAGGTTAATTAGTTTTAAGAATTAGATAATAAGTTAAGTTAAGGTAAAAGCGGCGAGGATGTGTGTATGTATTATAAGGTAGACTAGGCATATAGGTGTGAAAGGCATTAGATTTAGGTTTAGATTAAGGTGTAGCAATTTATAGAGAGGATGGGAGGTTACAACATTTCAAAACCCAGAATTTCATTTTTATTTTTCACGTCTCTTTCTTTTACTCATAATAACAGTTTATTTATCATAATTAAACTGACTAAAACTATTAAAAAGATTATTTCACAAAAAAGTAAGAGAAAAAGACATAAAAAACGAATGACAGTTCAAAACGCGGGCTAGTCTAGTGACGTGCGGCTGCGTTCGGAAATATTTTATTTTCAGATACTTTAAACTTATGTGGCGTCGGCGAGTGCTAAGACTCGATACTAACAAGTAGTATTTCCATCATAGAGGACGAGACAACAAGGAGCATAATCTTAAAATATATTTGCGCATGCGATTCGTTATAACTTATCTAAGCAATTGCATATCTTATAGCGCTAGTCTAGTTTTTGCGAGAATTATTCCTAAACAATGCTACGTGCAGATTACAATAATTCCGCGCGGCTAATTTTGACTTCACCACCACGTCGGGCGTTATGTCTACCATAATTCTAGATAAACGCCATTCACGTGGGCTTAGCCGTTTTGGAGGAACAATAAAATACATTCTCTGACCATAAAACATTTACAAGTTTACCACGATCGCCATGTTAGTTTTATCTCCTATTGTTATTCTCTTCGTACTATGCTTACATTATATGACTAATTATCATTTACAGAGGCTATTTGATAAGCTGCCCATCAATAACAATCGATAACAATAAAATTCGTCACAATTATTAAAACTTTCAAATTACGTAAATAGCAGCTTCATCTACTCATCAAGAGAGGGAGTTGTAGCAAACATGCAAATTCCTAGAAGGCGATGGTAACTTTTTTAACCGCTACGTAAATACGACGGCTAAAATTTTCTAAGCTTTTCTTTTATTCGTATACAATCACACGCAAACGGCTATGCTTACATGATATGAATATCTATCCTCTACAGAAGCTACTTGTTAATTTAAACATCAATACCAATCAATTTCGTAACAATAAGTAAAACTTCATAATTACGTAAATAGCAGCTTCAGTTTTTTATCAAGAGAGGGCGCTGTAGCAAACGTGCAAATTCCTAGAAGGCGATGGTAACATTTTTTATTCGTTACATAAGTACCGCGGCTAAAATTTTCTAAGATTTTCTTTTATTCACATTGTATGCGTATACAATCAAACGCAAGCGGATGCGATGCGGTATCGCCCTATTGTTTATCAAATCAATCATTATACAAATTTCAATCCCTAATTGATTCCAAAACTAATAGTTACATTAACTTGTTCGTTCTCTACGTACCTAACCAGTAATTTGATCGCGGATTAATCTGTCCGTTACACTTTTAATAAAACTAAAACACTATGGAGTTCACTCTAATGCCTTAAAATTAATTCATCTATGTATAATAACTCAGTTGCAGAATTCAAAAACTTACATGTCATCTGGATTTTTGGATCTAATGGGCGGTCCACAAGGGTCAATAAATACTGTTTTCATTCTTATTCTTAATTGGTATTATTGATTTAAGTACTATTTTTTAAGAAAAAAATCTACAATATTGTTTTGTTTGTTGATAATACATTTTTAATAAGTAAGACAAAATAAATTAAAAAATGATTGTTTGATGACACGTTAGCACATCTGTTAAAGATTTAGAACGTTTTTACAGATGTGCTTGCTATGTTCACCTTCATTTTCAACTAAATGCATGAAAGTCAAATGCATCGGAATTGCCCTCGCCAAGTCGAGTCAAAAAAAGGCACAGCCGTACCATCCCTGTTCTCGAAATTCCATTTTCGAACCCCTATAACTCTGCTGTGGAAAGAAATAGAAGTCAAATTGTTTAATGGCCAGGAGGTGTTAGGGTTTTACTACGTTGGGCATCGATCTCATTGCATGAAATAATACAATATTTAATATCAGTATCTTTATGAATTTACTCAGTCATTTCTCTATCTGACAATGCAAAACAATATCACTTGCTAAGTCAAGCAAAACCATAGATGACATGACAGGGCAGTGCCAGCCAGTGCTCACACTCCTCTTCACGGCACTGTCGAGGTCAACAGGACAGTCCTAAACTACTTCGCAATTTCAGCAGGCGCGGACCAGCCAAAGCCTTGGTGAGCAGGTCTGCCTCCATGTCTTCTGTCCGAAGATAATTGACTTCTATTAATCTTTCTTGGAAACAATTTCGTATAAAATGCATCTTAAGGTCGATGTGTTTCGACTTAGATGTCACCATTTCATTTTTGCTCAGTTTTAGGGCGGCTTGGTGGTCATTCAATACGACAATTCGCTATACGCTCCTAAGTCTTTGTACAAACTTCTTAGGTGGATCGCTTCTTTAGCTGCTTCAGTCAGAGCAACATATTCGGCCTCAGCTGTGGATAGAGCGACGCTTCTCTGTTTTTTAGACATCCAACTTATAGCTGTCTCAGCATATTTGAAACAATAGCCCGAAAATGACTTTCGATCGAGCTTACATGCACCCCAATCTGCGTCTGCCATCCCGTACAGGTCTAAACCAGTTTTTCTGAAAATCAAGCCGACGCTATTCCTTCCTTTTAGGTAACGCAGTACTCTCTTCGCGCTTTTAAAATGCTCTTCTCCATAGCAATCGTTAAATTGAGAGAGGTAGCTTATGGCGAACATTATGTCAGGGCGAGTTGCCACTGCCATATACATGAGGGTGCCAATTAAGTTTTTGTATGAAAGATTTAGCCTGTCATCTCTTATACCTTTCTCTAGTATAATGCCTGGTTCTATAGGCGTAGATACTGATTTGCAGTCTTCCATTTTAAACTTTTTGAGAGTTTCTTCTATGAACTTTTCTTGGTTTAGTTTAATTTCGCCTCTTTTGTATGTTACGTCGATCCCAATCAGGCGTTTCGGTGCTGCTAGATCTTTTAGCTCAAATTTCTCGTTTAACATGTTTTTTATTTCTTGTAGCTTTTGTGGGCACGAGTAGGCTATCAAAAGGTCATCGACATATATAACTATTATTATCTTGACTCCTCTTTTCTCCAGTAAGTATAAACATGGGTCAGCTTCTGAAGCATTAAAACCTATGTTTTTTAGTTCTGTGTCGAGCTTTTTGTACCATTGCCTCCCTGCCTGCTTGAGTCCGTACAAAGCTTTTATAAGACAGCAGAATTCTCGTTGGGATTTTTCTTTATGTCTTTTAACATATTCATTGTTTTATGGTATATTGCCAGATCTTTCTTTTTTACTTTCGTCCACCATGATTTCTGTCAGGTATTCTTCTAAATAGTCCGGGTATTTCATTACTATTTTTTCTTCTAGTTCACCATTTAGGTATGCCGTTGTAACGTCCATCTGGTTTAATCTTAATCCTTCTTCCACTGCTATTCCAATGATAGATCTGATTGAACTTAGTTTAGCAACAGGAGCGTACGTTTCGTTGCAGTCAACACCTGGTCGCTGAGTAAACCCCCGTGCTACAAGTCTGGCCTTTTTTGTGATGTTGTTGTCTGGTCCTATTTTATTTCTTAGAACCATCTTGTAGTCCACAACTTTAAAATCTTTATTTTTCTTTTCTACTTTCCGGGTTCCATTCTTGACATGTGCTCTTATTTCGGCTTTTATTGCATCATGCCAGTAGTTATCATCTTCATTTTCTTCAGATAAGTTACACATTTCCGAAAGTAAATTACTTTCTTCAGTTTCATCCAGTATAAAATCTTTGGTCCACGCTGGTTGATGCCTTTCTCTTTGTGGCCTCCCATTAACAGGTGTTTCTATTGTTTCTGATGCGTCATCGTAAGACTCTATTTAGTCTACGGAAAAGATTTCATCTTCTTGATTGTTCGGATTTTGCAACGTGTTTTCATTTTTAATGTTTTCTATTTCTATTAGAGGTGTATCTTTCTTATCTTTAGCTTTTTCTTTGTTTCGTTTTTCTAATATTTTCGGATTTTGTTGTTTTTCATTCAAATACATTTCATCTATGACTTTTATGTCCCTGCTAATTATTTCATCATCATCTTCAGGTATGTAAACTCTGTAAGCCTTTGAGGTCGATGAGTATCCCATAAATACACCTTCTTTAGTTTTTTGAGTAAGCTTTCCTCGTTTATACTTGTTCAGTACGAAAGTCTTTCTGCCATAAACGTAAAGATGATCTGCACACGGTGTATTGCCATCTAGGGCTTTGGAAGGGCTACGATTTATTAGATAATTTGCAGTAGCTACCGCTTCCGCCCAGAGTTTTTTGGGTGCATTGACTTCAATCAACAGACATCTGGTTTTATCAAGCAATGATCAATTTTTTCTCTCGCTTATCCCGTTTTGCTGAGGATTGTAAACGGCGGTCAACCTTCTTTGGATGCCGTGCAGTTTGAAATAATCGTCAAACTCTTTATTACGGTATTCTGTACCATTGTCTGATTGCAGGTATTTTATCTTCTTATTGTGGTATGTCTCAACTTCATTTTTGTAATCTTTGAAAATACTGAATACGTCACTCTTTATTTTTATAAAATAGACGTGACAGTAACGAGTGAAATCGTCTATAAATGTGACGTAATATCTAGAGCCTGCTAGTGTCTCACACTCAAAAGGTCCACAAACGTCGCTGTGAATTATTTCGAGCTCGTCCGCTGTGTATAGATCATAGTGTCTTGTGAATGGTAGACGTGATAGTTTGCCTTTAATGCAGGTCTCGCATGATTCTAACTTTTCGTTAGTAAAGTTTAAGCCATACATAAGTTCGTCTTGAGCCATTATCTTTGAATATTTTTCATTTATGTGGCCAAGCTTGCGATGCCATTCCATGATGTCATTGTCCATTTTTGGTGTGTAGTGTGCAGTCTCTTTCTCTTTAAATTCAATATGGTAGAACCCATCTTTCCTTTGTGCTGTCAGTGCCACCTCTCCACTTTATGTTATGACGTAGGCTTTGTTTTTCTCAAAAACAACTTTGTATCCTCTGTCCGTTATTTTTCCGACAGATAATAGGTTCACTGACACATCTGGAACATACAAGGTATCAATAAAATTGTAACCTTGTTTTTCTGTGCCCACTGTGACTCTTCCTTTTCCTCGAATTTGGCTCGTATGGTTATTTGATGCCAACTTCAAAGTGCCATTCTCAGGGTTCATGGAAGAAAACATCGATTTTACGCCACACATGTGAGATGAGCACCCGCTATCTAAACACGAAGTATTTTCACTGGTATTTGAATTTGCAGTTCTAAGACAAACATTAAAGTTTCTGCTCTTGTTTATGTTGTCTATGTCGTTGGCATTTTTCTTCTTTCCCCAACACGTCTCTGTAGTGTGACCCTTACGTTTGCAACTCTTGCAGTATAACCTTTCTTTATTCTTCTTAAGGTGATATGCTTCTGCGTTTTCAGGTTGTTCGCTGCCACTCCTGGCCTGATATTCTTCTAGGATTTTACTTTCAGAACTTCAGAAGAGGGCAATGTGTCTCGAGACTCTATAGCTTTTCTAAAGTTTTCAAATGTTGTCGGCATGCTATATAGAAGCATTACTGAGCAATTCTGAAGGTATTTTTATATCCATATCTGCGAGTTTGTCCACAACATCCATGAAGTTATTAATATGATCACGAATGTCTTCATCTGCGGTAATTCGCTTAAGAACTAGTTGTTTCAGCAAGGTTGCTTTTCTTGCGGGCCTAGTGCTTTGATAAGTAGCTTTTAATTTGTCCCATACTGTTTTAGACGACGTGCAAACTTTAATTTGTTTTAATTCAGACGACGATAACACAAGTAAGATTTCAGCTCTTGCCTTTAAATCCTCTTTGTCGAACGCTGTCTTTGCCGCCGCATCCGCGATATGTAACAATGTTTTCTCGCCGCTTACGATATCCCAATAATCGTTTTTGATCAAGACCGCTTGCGCTTGCAGACGTGTCCATCTCTACAGCTTCCTCATTCGACATAGAGAAATTCTAAGCATGCCATATTTTTGTGCATATTATGTGCAATCAAACGTTTCAGTCCTAATTTTTGTGCCACCACAACTTCGTTACTATGAGTTGTTTTATGTGTGTAAGCTGGAGACACGTGTCACCAGCTCGCACACGCCCGTTAAGACAAACCAGTGAGGACAGGGTTTTAGACTATAGCCAGAAATTATGTGCATAATTTGTGCACTAGGAACAAAAAAAACTAACCATCACACTCAAATACTGTTGAAACTACAATCATAAAACTGTGTGCGAGCTGGAGACACGGGTCTCTGGCTTGCACAGCTGTATCTTCGTAATTGTTTAAGCTACGGTTATGTATTATACCTCAAAATTTTGTGCTAAATTTGTGCATAAGGCACAAAACTTTTCACAACTTTAACTCAAAAGGTTTTTGAGCTACGAACCGATAAGTATGTGTAAGCTGGTGACACGTAACACGGGCTAACACATCGTGAATTACTGTAACTGTATAAGATAGCGTTTCGATTTAAAGATCAACTAATACGTTATAATTTGTGCAAACACGAGGCAAAATTTCAAATCCGTGGGCCCCTTAGTTTAAAAATTATAAACCAAAAACTGTTTTCCCGCCAAAAAATTCAAAATACTTGCTCGGAAGTGGCTAAGCGCGCCGTTGCCGTTCCGTGCGCTACACGATTACAATCATGTTTGAACTTAAGAGCTAGCAATATTTAGAGTCATTTTAATTTGCGCTCTCGATTGTTTTAATTTATGTACCGAGACTTTTAGACTAGGAGCCGTCTGTTAAAACGATGCGCGACGCCACTAATTTAGTTTCACTATAGGTACCTAACTAACCTACCCTACTTTTTATTTTAAGGCCCCAGTACTAGTGTTGTTGCAATAGCGATAGTTTCACTATCGATAGTTGACCTTGAAAAATAGTCGATAGCGCGAATAGTTCTATCGAAAGAATCGAAGTGCCGCGATACTATGGATACTATCGATAGTGAAAATTAGGTTATACTATTGAACTTGGTTGATACTATTGATACTATCGAGATACGATACTATCGAACGGTATCGGTACTATCTATAAACTATCGACGCGTTTCGATAGTATCGATAGATTTGCTTTAGTAACTATCAACGAATTTTCGATACTTTCGAGTGAATATTGTAAATCTAATGATATGATGCGCAATTTATTATTTTAATAGATTGATAAAAATAAGTAATAATGGCTAAAGATCAATAGTATCGCTACTATCGATAATATCAACAAAAAACCAATCGATCGATAGTTGTTCAATATCGATAGTCGAACGTTTTTCGATACTATTGCTTGCTCATAAAAGGTAATATAGCTAGTAATTACATAGGTCATCTATCACATCATATCATTAGATTTACAATACTCACTCGACAGTATCGAAAATTCGTCGATAGTATCGTATCTTGATGGTATCGATAGTATCGACCAAGTTCAGTTACTACTAGTATTACCTAATTTTCACTATCGATACTATCGATAGTATCGCAGCATTTCGATGTTTTCGATAGGACTATTTGCGCTATCGACTGTTTTTCAAATCTTCTGACGTCAAATCGATGTTGAGTCAGCGTTGCTTATCGGAATGTGAACGCTCGGGTCACACAATAAGTTTAAATTTCGTATTTAAAGTCGTTAGAGAGTGTACCTTCTATACGGTAGTACTATTAATTATTCTGTGCTTGTACCCAGATGAAAAACGAAACAATTTTAAAACACACATTAATATACCTATTCATATTTGACGTTTTTTATACTTACTAGTTTTTATAAAAAAAGATATTTGAATGATTAAAAATGTCAACCTTATTACTAATGTTTTCCAAAACTCATTTTAACTGGTTATTTTACTTCAAAAACTCAGTTATTTCCAATTTCTACTACCACAATATCAATATGATCATTGGAAAACACATATTCCTTGAAGTGTAAACTTAAGTTAACAATTCATTATGTTTTATCATTCTCCACCTTTCATCCCAAAAAACGATAAATTACCTATTAGTTTTAGCCGTTTGTGTTCGCTAGGGGAGAGACACTTGCCCGCCATTTTTGTCTCGTACCAGGATACGTTTGTTTACACAGAATTCTATCGCCACGGCTTATATTTAGGTTCGACGCGATTCTGTTTCGGCGTGCAGTGGTACTAGGGGTAGCGATGCGCGTTTTTCTGGCACAGACTATAGTTAGTTAGATTAGTTGTTAAGTCTTAACTACAAGTTAGTTAACTGTTTTTTTATTATTTTTAGTATTGACGTCAATAAGTGCTTGTACAGGTTTACATTGAATAAATAATTTGACTTTGACTTTGATAGTGAAACTATCACTATTGCATTGCAACAACACTAGTACTAGGGCCTTAAAATAAAAAGTAGGATACGTTAGTTAGGTACCTTTCGTCCTGCGCGTCGCGCGCCAGACACAATAGAATTTTTAATTGTCTTTGCCTATAGTTGGCAAGTCGACGCGCAAGTAGATATAGTGAAACTAAATTAGTCGCGTCGGGCATCGCTTTAACAGACGGCTCCTAGTCTAAAATTCTCGGTACATAAATTAAGAAAATCGAGAGCACAAATTAAAATGACTCTAAATATTGCTAGCTCTTAAGTTCAAACTCGATTGTAATCGTGTAGCGCACGGAACGGCAACGGCGCGCTTAGCCACTTCCGAGCCATTATTTTGAATTTTTTGGCGGGAAAACAGTTTTTGGCTTATAATTTTTAAACTAAGGGGCCCAGAGATTTGAAATTTTGCCTCGTGTTTGCACAAATTCTTTACAACGTCGCAGTAGTTTATTGAGATACCGTCAAAGAAGAGCGAAGGGACAGATAAATTGTTTAACTTGGCTGTTTGTTTTGAGCCCCCGATGATGATAGCTTGCGATTTATTAGGATTGACCGTTAAGCCATGGGTTCGACTCCATTCAAGAATAGTCGCAAGGTCAGCGTTAAGGCTGGCGATCAACCTCTCAATATCATCAACGGGGGCCTGAGAATAAATTTGCAGGTCGTCGGCATACAAGTGAAATTGACAGGATAGGAGTGGTGTGAGAAAGTTAATAAAAATCGAAAACAGGAAAGGAGAAAGGACGACGCCCTAGGGCACACCGGCAGTGACGTCGCTAGCACTAGAAAGTTTGTCATCGGCGCGGACGAATTGCCGTCTGCCGAAAAGGTAACTACGAAACCAATTAAGCGCCGTATCCGAGACTAGGAGAGATTTCAGCATAGCCAGAAGGATGTCGAAGTCAACAGTGCCGAAAGCATTTGAAAAGTCCAATAGTACTAACACCGTCAACCGCTGATCGGACATTCCCAGGCGTATGTCATCGGATACTTTGGTCAGAGCTGAGGTAGTACTATGTCCCGGGCGGAATCCAGATTGGAAAGGACTAAGGAAGTTAATTGAGTTTACAAAGACACTGATTTGGTTGAGGACAAGGCGTTCAAGGATTTTTGAAAGGAAGGGAAGAATGGATATTGGTCTAAAATGAGAGGGCAAGGAAGGGTTCGAAGTTTTAGGAAAAGGTATGACAACTGCTTGACGCCAGCAGCTAGGAAAGCTGCCGGTATCAAGCGAGAAGTTAAAAATATGGCAGAGGATAGGGACCAGAATATCAAATCCTAAGAGGATCATCCGCCGGCCAATCCCATCCATGCCCTCGGCATTAGACTTAACTGCTCGGATATTGTCTTCAACTTCGCGCTCAGAGACCGACCGAAAGGCAAATACAGGATGCTGTGGATAAGGAGAGGAAGACAGTGATAGCAGTGTGCTTTGTTTCAAATTATGAGGGATACATGAAGGAGCAGAAAAGTGTTGGTTTAAGGAGGACAAATCAAGATTTTTAGGAATGGAGGTCTTAGACTTACCAATACCGAGGAATAAAGGAATTTAAAAATGACCAAACCTTAGCAGGGTCACCATTAGCTACGGAAGAGTGAATGTGACGACGTTGCGCATCCCTACACAGCCTACTACAGCGATTACGAAGCTCCCTATATTTGCCACGATTAATGTCAGATGGATCCTTCTTAAATCGAACCTTAGCAGCATTACGTCTGGCCATAATGACTTTAATGTCATTAGTTAGCCAGGGAGCGGGGAGATGTTTGAGCCGGACCGGTCGAAGAGGGGCATGGATGTCAAATATTTCGATCAAGTTCGAGTTGAAGATTTCCATCTTTAGATCGATAGTAGGGGCATCAAACACCGCATCCCAGTCAATACTGCTAAGGTCAGACATAAAGCTAACAGTGTCAACATTGTTGAAGTTACGTTGCATGATCACTCGCGGTTTAGGTTTAGGACAACGGATCTTATAGGATAGGAAAAGGAGATCATGATAGGAAAAGGCTTCAGCAGAAAGTTGCCCGTGGGAACTCACGTGATCAGGAGAGGAAACAATTGCAAGATCCAACAAGGAGGGCTGGCAACCAGAAAAATGGTGTGTAGCAGTTGAAGGGAGAATGTTAAGGCTAGTGGATTCCACAATTGAACAAAGGTGTGTCGACCGTGAATCCCGCTTGAGTAAGCAGGTGTTGAAGTCACCCATAATAATAGTATGGTCAGCTGTTGGTACCAGTGTTTCTAATACGGCTTCAAATTTATCAAAGTAGTCTATGTGTAGATTGGGGCTATAGAACACGCCTAGGAGAATCTTCGAGTGACCGAGAAGAACTTCTATAAAAAGGTACTCAGAAGATTCAGAGTAGGCAGATGGAGATTTACTTATGATATTAAAAGGCAGGTGGCCTCTGAGGAAAATGGCAACACCACCACCCCCCTTGCCAGTCCTGTCATTGCGAATGAGGTGAAATCCGGGAAGAGAGTAGGAGGTGGAAGGGAGACAAGGTTTTAAGAACGTTTCCGATATTAGGATGGCGTGAATATTTCGGTTACCAGAGAAGGTGGTCAGCAAATCTGGGTAATGCGCGGGGATGCTTTGGGCATTTATATGCACGACATTAAAATTTTTGGAGAAAGGTGCAAAGTTAGCATCAAGTAATGAGTCCAGAGGTTGAGGCAAACTTTGGAAACTACAGTCTGATAAAGAAGAAGCAGAAAGATAGTCCGACCTGTCATCCGAATCAATATTATTGTCATCATTAAAAATCGCTTGTAACATAATAAGTAAGTATATAAATACTATATAATATAAGATAAAATATATTTAAAAAAAATGTAATATAAAAACTAAATAAAAAATTAAATTGGTATAGGTATACCACCCGCCAGCAGTATGGAAGAGAATCGTCTACCTACTAGGTACATTCATTCACTAAAAACACAACTTTAAAATGAAGTTTGAACATGACACAAAAAGATAAATGAACCAAATGATTTACTAAACTATACAGCAAATAAAAAAGTTAAACAAAGGAAAAACAAACAAAATTAGGTTTAGAAAAATCAAAATTAGAAAAAGAAAACCCTAGGCCGTATAGACCAGATCCCTTAGTCATGTCCAAGAGTGAAGTGTGTACTGACACATTCATCCGTCAGTGTCAGTCTGACACCTGACAGTAGGTAATGTAAACAAACGAGATCACGACGAGTTCGACGAGAAAAAAAAAGGTTAAATACAGTGAAACTACACTCCAACCCTATAACATTTTAGAGTACATAAAAACTGATTATTATGTGGGTTAAAGTTTAAGTGGCTGAAAACCGGTTGCTAACATTTACTCGGTATTGACGAGGTACCCGCAGCAATACGGAGAAACTCGGCCATGGACTCCAACCTGTGCCTGTTTCCGTCAGGAGTCTTAATGAAGATCACCCCTTCCGCAGTCCAGCAGTTAGAAATGCCGAATTTGTTTCTTGCAGCCATAAACACGTCATGCCGCGTCTTTGTTAGAAATTCGGATAGCGTGACTTTGGAACCCTTAAGGGCAACTTTGCCTCTCCACAAAGCCGCGCGCACCGCAGTATCCGAGAATTTTACAACAATGGGCCGCGGTTTGTTGTTATTGGGAGCCAGTTTGCCCATGCGATAACTTGCGGTAATGCTGCTACCCGAGAAACCTTGTACCTTGCATTTCGATGTGAGTGTGGCGACAACTTTAGAGCAAGTATCTTCACCTTTCTGCTCCGCGATACCGTGTACCAGCAACATCTTACTTCGGAAACGCGTCTCAATCCTGTCCATGCCTCTTCGTAAATCATCCATTTATGAGCGAAGTACAGCCAGTCCGTTACAGACAAAAGCCTTGAAGGCGAGAAATTCGGAATTGAGCCCAGCAATTGTATTTGGATTCTTACGTGAAGATGCCTGGTTGAGCTCAGCCTGGAACTCTGCCATTTTGGTCTGGAACATCTTGGCCATGTTGTTCATGTTGTCTTCCAGTCTTGAGTGATCCATGTTTAGTGATGTGTGGAGAGTTTTAAAAGGAGAAGTTAAACTGCAGGCGAGTAGAACTACTTTATGCTATCAGGATTTGCATAAAAAATCTGATAAAAAACTTAATTAAATATTTTTAAAGAAATAAAATAAGAGAGCAACAAATTTAGGTGTTTACTTGGCAACTACCCTCGGCCGAATCCTCCGATTTAGTTGATAATATGTTTAAATTTTTGTTACCAAATACCAAAATTTGTTGATCAATAGTTAAAGGTTGACCATGTTAAAGGGTATCCCGCTGGGGTCACGCCCGTCAAAATTATTACACCTAAAACGATCAGGAACGAGACACGCTACTGATAAAGTTATTGTGCTAAAATTTTGTTGATTCAATTATGAATCCATCAGTGAAAATTCCAGGATTCTACCTTCTGTAGTTACCGAGTAATCAAATACCTACTTTTCGTCAAAATTCCTCCGAAAAGTAAGTTCTAGTTGAGGTATAAGAAAGAAGGCTACATTCATGAAATTTAGGGATTTATTTTGTTGACTCTGAGAGAAAATTTGTTAGACAAAAACGGGAACTCTAGTCATCCTGGGATATAACGCTAATTATAGTTGTCCTGGGTCACGGTGGTGATACCTAAACATGGTTTTTCCACAGGAATGGAGCAAGTAGCGAGTTTATGACTATAGCCAAGATTTTGTTGATGTAAAAATCTAACGAGTTCCTACTTTTTAGTTTCCTAGGTACAGTATTTTACCTAGGTAGTATTTTAGGCTCAGTATTTTAGGAGAAATATAAGTGTAATAACTTTTTCATACTAAAAGTACGCGTATAAGCCGACCAAATTAAGTTGATTCCTTATGGCGGCCAATTTTTTTTGTCTAAGAGCCGATTCCGATAAAAAGTACACCTAATATCACCCTATACCTAATGTAATGTATAAATGACTATTCATATCAATATACTAATGTAGATAGAGAGATAAATCCTTTACTATCTAATTTAAGACATGTTGAAATAAAATAATCAAATTTATTTAGCAAAGTATTTATTTTTATAGTAATTATAGAAAAAAAACTGTGACTGACGAGTGGGTCAGTCACGGTTTCTTTGAGCAGTTTGAGCAGTGGCCCAACTAGATTGCTCAACTGGTCATTGCTCAACTACGCAGTAGAGCAGAGGGTCATACCCACTGCTCAACTAAAATTGCTCAATTAAGTACGTGTAACACATACACGTACTTAGTTGAACAATTTTTTAAAAATCATTCACTTCTAATGATTATCATCTCGTCCTCCTCACTTGGTGCTAAACCATAATAAATAAATTTGTAAGCAACTTCTATTTCAAAATATACTACACATAAACACTAAGTAGATATCTATTTATTTTAGACTTACACGAGGTTGTCGGGGTCGAATCTTCACCATACATTTTAAATTAATGGTAGCGGCAATGGAAAGCTGGCACATGAGTAAAGGAGACCTTTCCTCTTCCCATACAACTACGGCCACTCATATACCTAAGATTCAAAGGTACCAAAATGTAGGAAAAATATCGTAGGTTCCAGAAATATATGTATTATATTTTTTATTATAATTGTACCACCTAAAAATATAATTAGAAAGGTTTGACGGCTTGCAACATTGGATTAATTTAACTGGCAAGCAAACTCTCTCGCTGTCGGGTGCGTTTCGTTAGGTTACCTAACTGCCAACTAATTATTAGATAAAAGCCTTAGAGTAACTTATTTATACATAAACATAACCTGTTTTAGCAAAAACATGATAAATAGTAACAAAAATAAGTGTTTTTAACTGTTTCGAATTATTTTGTGCGTTTGATTATTTTGAGAGAGACAAATATTAGTAGACCGACTATGTGAGTTTATAGAAAACTATATAATTTAAACTAGGTTTTGCACCTATTGATTATCCATTGTGAGATATATAAAATAACTTTGTTCCCGCCAAAGCCGGGACGCCCATTCAAATGTTGACTCAGCGGTTGTTGACGACCGCGTCCGCCTATCTGCCGCGGCGCCACCGCTGCGCGACCCGCGGCCGCTCGCTTCGTGAGCCGCCGGCGGCACTCGGCAAGCTAGCTAGCTACCGCGCACGCAACAGCCTGACCGAAAAGGTTTATAATGACTCCTGAACCTTAAGTGAAGAGAACGCCTGAATGCCTATTGTGTAGTGTAGTGACTGTGCGCCAGGAAACCAACCTACCTCGCCGCCCGTGGTCAGCTCGTCTCCCGGTTCCAGCGACCTCGTCAAGCCTGCTCCCGGTAAGTTCCTTTCTACCTCCCGCCTAACCTTCTTTACTCTGCTGTATTTGGCGGTGTCTTCTGACCCGCGAATACATTTTGGTCATCTTCGAACCGGTAATATTAAATACCGGCGACCTTCCCGTAACCAAAACCTAACTTCCTTTTAATTTTCAATTTTAATACAGTCCGCTAAAGATAATTATTTCCGCCCATATTCTTATTCTATTTCTAAATCTTATATCTAATTCGTGCCATCATTTCTAAATTCATTTTTTCACGTAACTTTACCCTGCCCCAATAAAAATTTCGTCAGGTAGTCGTGAATCATTTGTGAGGATTGCGACTACGCTATATACAAGATTATTTTAACGCAATTATTTCTGCATGTTGTTTTGATATTGATCTCGTGTATGCATCCGATTGTCTGATCACAGACCTATGTGTAGGGACCTATACGATCGTTGTCTAATGATACATTGTTCGGTAACTTAGTAGTTAAATTATTACGTTACGTATGGCATTATAACGAGAGATGGTTTCCCGTTTTATTGACGTGACAACGTCTTATAAATTGGTTTGCCGGGTGACACTTCAAGAAACTGCGTTACGCTCCGCTCACGTTATGCGCTCACAATGAGAGCGAGTAAGAGGCACGCGTCCCTTCCACTCGGGCATGGTTAGCCCGCCTAAGAGCGAGAGAGACAGACATAAAAAGATGTTTTAAATATAATTCTTTGTATAAATAAATGTTTTAAATTGTTACTATTATTTCATCCTTCTTCCTACTATACGAATGAATATTCACATTAAAATTATTTTACCACTCAAAGTCGTTGTCACGTAAAACTTTCGCCCGTATACCGACTTTACAGGCAACCAATTTTTTTTTAATGAATTTTTTATGTTCGTGTCGTGTTAAATCGGCTCAGATCTCGTGCATGCTCACCACGCGTGCCAAGTAGCGTGCTTTATTTTTTCGCTCGTGGTAATTTTATATATTTTTTTGTTTTTAATTTTTGCCTTGGCAATCGGCTCATTCTTGTGCGTGCTCACCACAAGAGCATAGTACTTCTACACACGTTTGCCCACTTGTGGGACACAGACAGAGCGTCCCAATTTTTTTAATTAAGTTTTTATTATTCGTTTATTTTTATTTTTTTTGCGACCGACTCATTCTTCGCGCTAGTGTCCGCTACAGGTCTGCCCGACTGTGAGCGCCTTGCCCAATAGTGGGCTACGGATAACGTGATTTTTTTTTGTTTTGTTTGTTTTTTATTTTGCGGTCGGCTTATATTACGTACGCGCGTTCAATAACAGACATACACATACACATGCGTTTGCCCACCCGTGGGCCATATACAAGGCGTCCCAACTTAGTTTTGCTTTCTTTATTGTTGCGTTAATTTTGGCCCATTTGCCATTACATTAGTAAACAAATACGTCCAGCCCAACTATAGAATATATACAGGGTGTTGTCCTTTTTACTGCCTTTATATTTGTTTATTTTTGACGTGACAACGTCTTAAATTAGGTTGCGGCTGGGAGTCACTTATGAAAAAGTGTAACGCTCGGTAACGTTACGATGAGTCACCGAACGAGAGAGAGGCCCGCCGAATGCCTTGCGTCTCTCTCCCACTCAACTATGTTTTAAATATAATTCTTTGTTTAAATAAATGTTTTAAATTGTTACTATTATTTCATCCTTCTTCCTACTATACGAATGAATATTCACATTAAAATTATTTTACCACTCAAAGTCGTTGTCACGTAAAACTTTCGCCCGTATACCGACTTTACAGGCAACCAATTTTTTTTTTATTTTTTTTTATTAGTTTTTTGTCTCCTTTCATTCATTGCGATGCCGACCAAGTCACAAGCCGCGATATTTAGGGAGGCCGCCAAAGCTATACACCAGCTCCTAGAGGTGGGATCAAGGATCATTGCTGGCGACACCAAACATTCCAAAAAGGAATTCAACGTGCGTTACGCACAGATACAGGGCGTGAAGGACAAGCTGGACTCAGTGTACTACAGCATTCTCGACGAGGAGAACTTGGACGAGGGGGTTGAGAGGACATACACTGAGAACCACACAAAGGCCTCCGGGACGTACCTGGGGATACTTATGGCTAGGGAGGAAATCTCACCCTCTTCCACGTCATCCCCAACCCATAGCACTCAGCCCAGTTTCGGCGTTAATACGCCTACAGCCGCACTCCCCAAGATAGCGCTGCCCAGGTTCAGCTCAAAAGTGGAGGACTGGCCCTCCTTTATTGCACTATTCAGGAGTTTGACTGACGACATGGCGACCTTGTCGGAAGCAGTCAAGCTCCACTATCTCTTCTCAAGCCTCAGCGGTGAGGCATTAAGCATGGTGTCCCACCTAAAGGTCACTAATGAAAATCGAGAACGAGAACCGCTGGGTTCTCATTGATAGTTTTGTGGACATCATCCTGGGGCTGCCAAGCATCCATACGCGCTCGAACATCCGCACACTGTTCCTCACGCCGCTCATATCGGCTCAGTGTGCCCTCAACAATTTAGATTTGCCCATAGGAGACGATTACGTGTTTGTGTCAATAGTGGTGCGGAAGCTCAAGGGCGAGCTCCGCACGCTATTTAAACGCAGGCACGGGTCTAGTAACACCCTGCCCACGTTAAGGGACCTTATCTCCTACCTCGAGGAGCACGCGCGCTGTGTGGAGACAGAGTTTCCAACATAGCCATGGCTCAACCCATTCAGCCCCAGCCCGGCCCTTCTCGTAACCGCGCGCCTCCTCAGTTGCCCCATCGCACTTATGCACAGATGGCTCGGCAACAACCCGACCATTACTGTGGCCGTTCCTCAGCTCCATCGCCTCACCGCGCCTATGATCAGCCTACTCACCAACCGTCACGCCCAGCGCAGCAAATGCGTCACCGCCCATCCACCTCCCCGGCTCGCAGTCAGCCCTTCCCCGTCTACTCGGCCTTCCAGCAAAGCTGCTCCTCATCATCGTCCTCGTCCTCTTCCTCACGCTCGACGTCCTACTGTCCCTATTGTGCCACTAGGGGAAATAGGCTCTTGACGTGGAGATGGTACAATGCCCAGCCAACGCAGGGCCGTTGGGACTTTGTACAGGCACGCGAGCGCTGCCAGCGTTGTCTCGGCCCTCACTACGAGAGCGAGTGCAGGTCAAGGGGGGCATGCAAGGACTGTGGGAGCTCCAACCACCACACGTCCCTACATTGACCAGACGACCCAACGCACTCAGCTCGTTCGTCTGTACATATACCCCCACGACAGCTAAGAGAGCACTCGAGGGAGCGTCCCAGAAACAGTAGGCGGCACGAACCCGCACATGCTAAACAGGTGCAACACAGCTCTGCTCACAGAGCCAGCCCGCCCAGGTCCGGTTCGCCAGGTAGGCCCCGCGAACGCCGCCAGCAATTATGACTCCCAACTATCACGGAGCACCCTAGCGAAGAGGCCATGAAGAACAAGACCATGCCCATTCAGACCATGCCCATTTAGCCCATGTCCCATTAGCCCATGCCCAGTCAACCCATGCCCATACAGCTGATACATACTCAGCTCATACAATTTCAGCTGATACTCAATCAGCTCACTCACCTTCTGTGCCCACTGGCACGCCCATTTTGTTGCCAACCGTCTCACTATTAGTCGCGGACGTACATGACCATCTTCACACAGCCAGAGCTTTATTGGACTGTAGCAGTATGCTGACATTAATAACGTCACGCATAGCACGACTTTTAAACCTGCCATCAAAACCCACTTCTTTAAAAATTACAGGAGTTGGGAATCAGCACAAACATGAGTCAAAGGCGGCAATAACAATAGTATGCCGACCCACTCACAATGATACTCCTACAATCACTGCCACAGCTCACATTTTAAAAAACGTCACTGGCTACCTTCCCTTAGAGAAGGTACCAAACATTTCCCACGTACTAGGCCAGCCACCCGTGCCATTGGCTGACCAGCTTTACCACACACCAGCCCCGATCGACCTCTTATTGGGGTCGGACGTTCTTGGCCAGGTGTTGGACGGGACTATGGTCTCGTTGGGCCCGGGCAAGCCCATCGCCTTCGGCACGATTTTCGACTTCGCGTTGATAGGACCCATTGAGGACTTGTATGCGCAGCCGGCGCAGCAGGGTAACTCAGCTCACGTCGTTAGCTCACAACCAGACTCAGCTGAATCAGCCCAGGACATACGTCAGAGTCTGGAAAGGTTCTGGGAGTCTAAGGAGCCCCTGCCTCAATCTCACACTCATAATGATCCCCTGGAGGAACAATGCGAGGAAATCTTCCGTTCTACCACTACACGCGATCCCTCAGGCAGATATACGGTCGCTCTGCCCTTTCTAAAGGACGCCCCTCAACTAGGTAAAACTCACCCTATCGCATTACGCAGATTCCTCAATATTGAGAAGAAGCTAAATGGCGAACCCGTCTCTGCGTTCTAAATACGTCGACTTTATGGCCGAATACATCGACTTAGGGCACATGGCTCCCTGTCACCCAAATACATTCGCCCATAAACCTCACTTCTACATCCCTCACCATGGCGTATTTAAGTCAGGGTCGGACAAGCTGCGCATTGTTTTTGATGGTAGCTGCAAAAGCTCCAATGGTGTCAGTATAAATGAATGCCTACACACAGGCCCGCCCTTCAACAGGACATTGTGGACATTGTAACTACTCCACCTCACCTAATTCTCTAACCTAGTTCTACCTTGACTACTTATACGATCGCTGATGTGATCGGACGTGTGAAATAATTAATGTAATAAAGTAAATTAAATTGCATAATCGTGACCTAGCTCTACTTTAGTCGCAAGCAACTTATCTGTGTCATTCAATATTCGTGCTAAGTGAATCATTGTTTGAACTTACAATGTTCATTTAATATAATTAAAATAGAAAAATGGAAGGCAATCTCTTCAACCGGAGTGCACTCAGGCGGCGCAGTCCGCCGCCCTCGCCTGCGCCCGCGCCGATCCAGCAGGAGGATGATCCTCCGGAACTAGTGTCCACACCTGAGCTTCAAAACTGGATGTTGGCCATCGAAGAGTGCTTAAATGAGGTATGCGCTATCTCTACAGAAGGGAAATTAAATTCGGACCAGAAACTAAGGATTCACAATCTGTGTCGAAAAGTGAACAATGGAACATCTCATATGGCCGTGCTGTACCAGTCCCTTAAACAAAAAGCCATTCAGGCCCATACCTCTATTGTAGCCCTTAAAGAAAACCGTGACCTTGCGCAGAGATTTCAAGATCTCAAACAGACTATTGAAGAGTCCTCAAAACCTCTCACGGGAACTGTTTCCTTTGCTGACATGGTTAAGAAAAGTGCCAACAATTTTATCCAGCCCAGTCACATTAAATCGTTGGCTATTTATCCTACCGATAAAATGAGGTCGAGCGAGGAGACGAAAACATTGGTGCAAAAAATTATCAGACCTGATCTAATGAAGCTACACGTGAGAGGTTTGCGCAAGACAAAGAACGGCGGTGTTATCATCAGCACCGATACCAAGGACGACATTGAGAAGCTAAGGCAGTCGGCGCAACTGACAAACTCTGGCCTTACGGTGGATGAGCCTCTTAAACGCAAGCCTAAAATTGTTGTGATCGGAGTGCCCACGTGTATGCAGGAAAGTGAAGTTTTAAACTGCATCTACCATCAAAACTTGGCTGACAAGCATCAAGATATGACACTCGAAACATTTTTGACCTCTATTAAGTTAAGCCATAAGTCGGGTAAGAAGGACGCCGAGACCTGCAATTACATAATCGAAGTCCCTGCACATATTCGCAAAGCCCTTTTAGCGACGGATAGAGTTTTTGTAAATTGGTCGTCGTGCCCGGTAAGAGACTTCACTTTGGTAACAAGATGTTTCAAGTGTCAGCAGTACGGTCATGCAGCCAAAACATGCCGAGAGGAGGCCGTCACCTGCGGGCATTGCGGCGAAGTAGGTCACGCGCTAAAGGATTGCACGAAGAAGGCCGAGACAGCAAAATGTGCCACATGCTTGCATTTCAAAAAACCGTACAACCACAAAACTGGCGATGCCGATTGCCCTGCTAAAATCATTGCTGAAAAAAGGTACATTAATTCAATAGATTATGATGGCGCCTACGTTCAGCGATATCGTTGCTCATCATGATTACATCGATTTTGCCCATCCTCTAGTTATTAATACGACAATACCATATTAATTTGCTCTACTAAACTTAAACTGTAAATTACCTAAACTAACTCGCACACAAACAATATATATAAAATAATGACTAGACTAATAGGAATGATTTATTTTAACTCAGATTTAATTTCTGTTGACGCGAAAACTCGCTTGTAGTACTTAAAAATGATTGACTGATTTGTTATTTATATACCAAGTGGTTATAAATGAATATTGTAAAATTAAACGTATTATTAATTAATATAAACAAAGTAGGCAGTTAAGTTCTAATGAATATTGTATTGTAATTTAATTAGCAACTAAGAATCCTACAATTGTATTTTACATAGAATTATGTTAATGTTTCTCTTTGCCTGCAAAACAGGAAGATCCTAGTCCAGGCACATGTATATTTTCATTCTATATTAGTATATGTTTAGCATTAAGTTAATATATTGTAAAATTAGTTTTTCAATAAAGATTTTATTATTATCTTTATTATTATTATTACCTTATAATACATACACACATCATCGCCGCCTCCACCTTAACTTAACTTATTATCTAATTCTTAAAACTATTTAACCTAATTTATCTACAATCTAATGGTTGTGTCTGGAGTTTTTGTGGAGTGCGTAGTGTTTGTATGATGACGAAACCTTAGCATAGCTTAATTCTATTTGCAGTGAATTTCAGTCAAGCAATCTAATATTATAATAAATACTATTTTGGCCAGATCGTCTAGTGAACCCTCCGTTGTTAACCGCATTTAAGTAACTCAAGTTCTTTTCGTGAAAGTTTAGTAATTGGCTTATCCCTGTGTTAAATTATTTTCTCCTGACCTAATTACCTACCAGTCTATAAATAATATCCTAGATATGGGTAGCCTAGCAATGACTCCGTCTGAACTGTGACCTAAATCCTTCACTGCAGCTGCAGGGAGGATTTGTAACCACTCAAAGATAATCAGATGATAGCTTAGCTTGCAGGTATTATTATTTATTAACAATAGCATGATACATAAGAAGTCTTGTGCAATTTATGGGCCCCACCACCGCTCCATAGCGTACTATACATCTCATGGTTTAATTATAGTTCCGTCACATTGGCTTTAACATTAATTATTAGCTTGTAGCTTTAATTCTTTAAAACTGAGAATTTACATCTCTCCTCAAAATTTAATTCATCTTACATTTTGAACTATGTGTTAGCATTTAAATTCTTATTATTCCACATAAATCAGTAGAGTTTATCTCAAGGCTTGCTATCATTCAAATATCCTTTTCACTTAAGAACTTAATTATTCAATGCAATAACTTATGTCTTATGATATCACTTATCGAACAGAGGTGGGATGCCAGCATTCAACAGGACCCACTTATTTCTCTGATTATTGTGTCTATTATAAAGAGATCACAATGTAACAATGTTAACTGACTGTCCTTTTGTCTTATTAGAAAATTAATATTCAGTTCTATAAAGGGTGGATAATTTATTCAAACCCCACTTCAGGCGGTGGCTAAAATAGAATGCTATTAATACAGGTAAAATTACTTTTATTTACTCTTAGTATTTATTATACAGGTCTCATAAAGTACCAATATAACTACATTGGATTGGCTGCATTGGCAGATTATCACATCTTAAGTTTATTAAAGGATGTTTGATTTATTCAATATCCTACTCATTTAGGAAGTGAACTTAAATAGAATACTATCATTTGAAGTAAAATTACTTTGGTTTACTCTTAGTGTTCATTATACAGATCTTATAAAGTACCTACCAATATAACTACATTGGCTGATTATCACATCTTAAGTTTATTAAAAGATGTTTAATTTATTCAATATCCTTCACTTTTAGGAAGTGAACTTAAGTTAATTATTTTTCCATTAACTTCCACCCCTGCCTCTCAGACTGAGTGGTTAATTTGATAGCCTACTAAATCATAGTTAGTATATTTTTAGTAGGTAGTAAATCAGGTAATTATCCCTGTTAATAATTAAATCAATTACACTTAGGAGTTATCCTTCACTCACTTTAACAGGTATAAATTAGACTGTACTAGGTATTAGTACGATTGATTTAGATTGTTCCCATCAAATATTTCTATGTTTCATATTATTAGAAGTAAGTACTTACATAACTTAAGAGGTCTTTGACCATGAAGGTGAATTCAAATGGTATAAGTAGACTGTATTATCAGGCTAATTAGTAGGTTGTTATCAATCAATTATTTCTATGTTTCATATTATTAGAAGTAAGTACATGACTTATAAGGGCTTTAGACCATTAAGGCGAACTCAGATGGTATAAGTAGACTGTATTATCAGGCTAATTAGTAGGTTGTTATCAATCAATTATTTCTATGTTTTATAATAGTAGGAGCTCATAGCTTTTAAAGTCTTTCCCCTTAAGGTGGATTCGCAGCTTCAACGACCCAACCAAGTTCTAAACTGGTTTTAGTTGTTTAGTAAGACGTATCAGCTTATATTTTACTAATAGGTATCGGATGTATATTTTTTTAATACTTTGAAGAGTGTAGCAATATAAGGCCGTATTGTACCCCAGGGAAAGCTAAAAATGCCTGTTTGGTCATTTCAGTATTAGAAATCACACATCACAGTACAGCTATGCTTATCTGCTATAACTTTTAGTATTTATCTTGTAACAGGAAACCAGTCTAGACTTTTAGGTACTTCAAAGTAGTGATGGTACGATACTACCACACTTCTGCTAATTATTTAAAATGAATAGTTAATTGGTAACAACTTTAGGAAAACAATTACAATTTTATCGGCCTACGGTAACAGATTACATGCCTAGATAGGACCCACATCACTTCATCGTACTTTTTATTTAGCACCGTAACTTAATTATCCCTACCTTATAAGTCTGAATTAATCCAGCCTGGCCCCGCGGCCCACGTACCTAGTTTATGTACACACGGCGTGCTCACACCGTACTGTCCCCTCACTTCCTCATAACAATTATATAGAAACGCCTACCTATAGATTCCTACAGCTTTCCTCACTTGAAATACCTATATTTTTGTCGAACTAACAGTCCCTACTTTTGTACCTTGCAATCTAGGCCCAAGCCACATTTAACTTAATTTCGTGGTGAGTTGTGTGAGTCGCATTGCCCCTGAAAGCAACTGACCCCTAAGCTGACTATCCGTCGGCCCAGGATACCCAGTGTGTCAACCTAACACTACCCTGTGTGTAAGCAGGCGGGACGGTCTTGGACGGGGTTGTACGTTCCCACCTCCAGCTAATTGGTGTCTGACCTATCTTCAATTTTCACTAGGGAGACAACTGTCTCTCCCCCGTTACTCTCTCGAAGATAGTGTATTATTTAGCGTTGTTATAGATAACGCCGGCATTATTAAATACAGTCAAATGCCTCCAGACCGAAGTCCGTTGAAATCATATTAGTTTTGTTGGCACCGTTATTCGTGTCCGCTAATATGATCCAGAATACTTCATTCTGTTAACAATTATTCGAGTCGCGATAACAAGAATTTTACTTTAATAATCACTTCTATTTCACAACCAAAGTAAGTTAAAATCGCCACTCGAATATCACTTAGCGCGCTAAAATGGCTCGGACGCTGGTTTCCACGTATGAGTTCGTACCGCCACTCGTAAATCGGACCGCGCCTCCGACGTCTGATAATTGAATGCCCGCTAATTTTCCTCCTTTTTCCCAAGCATCTTAACTTTCGCGCCACGCGCGCCTAACATCCCTCCCCATCATTCCGCTTTTCTTCCCTTCAACCAATCGCTAGCTGTTTTCCCGATGCGCCTCGCCTTCGCGTCGCTTATTATTTGTTATACGCGAACTTCGCGTTGCGCCACGTGGAGATAACATCCTCCTTCTCTTTCTATCTTTTTCTCAACCTCTCGCTCGCTCATTGCCGCCGTCCGCCGCGCAATTCTAAAGTTTTTCCATAATCCAACCAAATCTCGTCAGATAGCCAATATTACATGTTTGAATATCTAAATGTAGCCTTCCATTAACAATTCCCTCTCAATAATCATCCACTTAAGCCAATAATTCTGTATTTTGTAAAATTATAAAAAGTTCCGTATTCAGAACATAAGTGGCGCCCGCCTGTATGTGAACGGGCTTGCCAACCTACGCCGTCCGCCGCGTAACCCAAGTAAATAACGCACGCTAGACGGTGCCTATGTCGCAAGGGGCACACGGAGCAGTCCCCGCGAAATTCAAAATAAAGATAAAGCCCTTGGCCATTGCCAAACTAACAATCCTACGCGAAGCTCAAGTAAATAACTCACGCTAGACGGCGCCTATGTCGCAAGGGGCACACGGAGCAGTCCCCGCGAAATTCAAAATAATGATAAAGCCCTAGTCCATTGACCATTATTTTGAACTAGTTGGTTTTTCCCTTTTCATGCTTATTATATTAATGGTGCTACGCATTAATATTAATTTTAGTGCTACTCCCATACATTCCTTACTAACGGACGGATACCATTCATTCTGTACCGTTACAACATCATCATGTCAGTCGTTTTCAGCACTGACATCCAGAGGATGTTCAGAAATGTGCTGGTTGCCCCAGACCAGAGACGATATCATCTGATACTATGGCGGTCCTCACCAGATCACCCTCTGCTCACCTACGCCCTCAATACAGTCACGTACGGCTTAAGATCAAGCCCATACCATGCAATCCGCACTCTGCTTCAGCTGGCTGATGAAGAAGGCCATCGCTACCCTGGAGCCGCTCAGGTTCTTCGCAAGTCTATCTTCGTTGATGACATCTTGTGTGGTCACAGTTGAATCCGCCCAAGCACTCCAGGACGAGCTGATAAGTCTGCTAGACCTAGGCGGCTTTCAGCTCAGTAAGTGGACATCTAACTCGCCTAAGCTGCTCGAGAGATTTCCCGACAACCAATGCGACATGACTTCGACATGAACCCAGAGTCCACGTCCATTAAGGTCTTGGGTATACAGTGGAGCCCTCAGTCAGACGAGTTCACCTACCGCATCTCTCTGCCCCCCATCACACATGTCACAAAGCGGTCTATTTTAAGCACCGTAGCCTCACTTTATGACTCAAACGGCTGGGTTTCTCCCGTTATCTTCCGCGCAAAGCTGCTGCTTCAGCAATTGTGGCTACTGAAGCTGGAATGGGATGAGCCCACTCCCCCTGAAGTACAAACGGAGTGGCACCACATCTCAGAGGATCTGCCGCTGTTGTCTAGCATTCGCTTTCCTCGGCACATTTGTGCAAACAAAGGCTCAGCTGCATACTTCACGGCTTTGCAGATGCCTCTGAAGCCGGGTTTGCCGCCGTTGTTTATCTCCATGAGCTCGATGCCTCCGGAGATACTTTAGTGCACTTGATTGTCGCCAAGTTGCGAGTCGCACCAATCAAGAATCGCCTCACAATCCCCAAGTTAGAGTTGTCGGCCGCCACCCTACTCTCCCAGCTCATGATCCGTGTGTCAGTTCAGTTATCCGCCCATATCAGTATACAACAACACATAATATGATGGTCAGACAGTACGATAGTCCTGGCCTGGCTCAATACACCGCCTCACCGTCTTCAACCCTTTGAAGCCAACAGGGTAGTCAAAATCAGCTCAGGCTCACCAGAATGTACCTGGCGACACGTACCTTCCGAGCTCAACCCGGCAGATTGCACAAGCAGAGGGATGTCTGCGCAATCCCTGTCAGCCCACGACTTATGGTGGTCTCCCACGTGGCTTAGACAGCCTTGTGAGTCTTGGCCTGCGATGCCTTTAGCTCTGGGCCATCACGCCCTGCCCGGCCTTAAGCCCAAACACGTCCCGTCACTGGTCACAGTGCCCGGTCTTGACTTTGACCTGCTCACTCGGTTCAGTTCACTAGACAAGCTCGTCGGAGTGACAGCTTGTCTAAAACGCTTTCTGCACAACTGCAGACACCACCCAGATTCGCGACGCTCAGGCCCCTTGTACGTCAGTGAACGAAGAGATGCCCTACTTTACTGGGTGCGAAGTGTTCAGCACAATGAGTTTGCGGAAGACATTCACCGCCTTCAAACTGGCAAAATCTGCTCCGTCAGACTCCAGCGACTGTCACTTCTTATTAAAGATGAGCTCCTTAGAGTTGGCGGACGACTATCCCATGCGTCTATCCGATATGACGCGCAGCATCCGCTCATACTTCCCAGCTCTAGCCCACTTGTAGACCTCATCATTGACCACTACCACAAAATACACTGCCACCCTGGCGCTGACACTTTACACGCTATCCTACGCCAACAATTTTGGATATTGTCCGCGCACCGTATTATTAGACACCGTCTTTAAATGCATTAGATGCTTTCGATGCCGGGCCCAGCCGCAAGCGCCCTTCATGGCCGACCTGCCAGCCGATAGAGTTACGCCTCAGCCAGTATTTAATCAAGTCACGACCGATTTTGCCGGCCCATTTCTCGTTAAATCTAGTACCCTACGTTATGTTAAACTCTTAAAGGCGTACTTTTGTATATTCGTGTGCCTCGCCACTAAGGCGGTTCATTTGGAACCGGTCTCGCACCTCAGCACGGAAGCGTTCCTCGCGGCGTTACAGCGTTTTATAGCACGCCGCGGTGCCCCGGTTCTCATCCGCTCGGACTGCGGTACAAATTATGTAGGCGCTAGAAATCAGCTCATTGAAGTACAAAACTTTCTTGCCTTGAATAATGACACGATTGCGCACAAGCTCGCTGGTCAGCACATTACTTGGTTGTTGAACGTCCCTAAGGGACCATGGTTCGGTGCGTTACATGAGATCAACGTAAAATCAACAAAGCAACTTTTATATCGCGTAATTGGCGAACAACTCGAATCGAAGCGGTCCTTAACTCTAGACCTCTCTGCCCACTTTCGTCTGATCCTTCAGACTTTGAGCCGCTTACAGCCGGACATTTCCTTATAGGCCGCCCACTAACGGCCCTTCCCGAACTATCCGTGGAAGATAGGCCGATCTCCACACGTAGGCGATTCCAGATGGTACAGGCCCTTTCCCAGCGCTTTTGGACGCTGTGGACCCAGTCCTACCTTCATACCCTCCAAACCCGCTCCAAATGGTTGTCCCCATCCTCCCCTCCCCGAGTTGGCGAGCTCGTCCTCATCAAGGAGGACAACCTGCCTGCCCTCCAATGGAGACTGGGGCGCATTGCTCGCACCCTGCCTGGGAAGGATGGCGTCGTGCGGGTGGTAGACCTGGACACCGCGAATGGACATCTTCGGAGGTCTGTATTCCGGATCGCCAGGCTCCCATTGGATGAGCCTACCCTGAGACTGGGAGGATGTTCCCGCCAAAGCCGGGACGCCCATTCAAATGTTGACTCAGCGGTTGTTGACGACCGCGTCCGCCTATCTGCGGCGGCGCCACCGCTGCACGACCCGCGGCCGCTCGCTTCGTGAGCCGCCGGTGGCACTCGGCAAGCTAGCTAGCTACCGCGCACGCAACAGCCTGACCGAAAAGGTTTATAATGACTCCTGAACCTTAAGTGAAGAGAACGCCTGAATGCCTATTGTGTAGTGTAGTGACTGTGCGCCAGGA
Source organism: Scoparia ambigualis (assembly GCA_963921215.1). Taxonomy (NCBI): domain Eukaryota; kingdom Metazoa; phylum Arthropoda; class Insecta; order Lepidoptera; family Crambidae; genus Scoparia; species Scoparia ambigualis. The sequence goes on along the minus strand of OY992501.1, from coordinate 44,408,629 downwards.
AACCAACCTACCTCGCCGCCCGTGGTCAGCTCGTCTCCCGGTTCCAGCGACCTCGTCAATCCTGCTCCCGGTAAGTTCCTTTCTACCTCCCGCCTAACCTTCTTTACTCTGCTGTATTTGGCGGTGTCTTCTGACCCGCGAATACAAACTTTGGCTTCGCGTTTAGCATTAAGCCAATTTCAAGTGGTATAAACTAATTTTTAAAGTAAGTACATTTAGTATTTGTACTGTAGATTGAAATAAAATGGAGTCTCACAACACGTGTTGTTGCTAAAAGAACAAGGGAGAAACTCCAACATTGTGAGTTTAGATCTCAAAAAATATTTTTTGTTCATCCACAAACTGTCACCACCACAAAAAACCAGTATAACAGTTGTCACTGTCATATTTTCGCTCTTTATTTGCACGTTTCGTTTCATGTTTACGATTTCATAAACTATAATATGTACTTATGACTTTTTTATTTTCAAAAAAAAATATTAGTTTCCGCGTGTTTTATAGAAAAATGATATCATCAGATGCTTCTGCGTAATTAAGAGGATATTTTAAAATAAAGTGTACCTCGGTACATTTTGAGCCGGAAAGGTCTCCTTTATCTATTTACGCAGATAAAATATTTTATTACATTAACAAAATGACATACACAATGACAATTGCAAATAAATAGATATATATCAAGAAGTTTGTAGGTAAGACTACAAGCTTCTTGTTATATATAATCCAAACAGGATAAATAAATTATAAGTGGCCAGTACAACAAATGAGTAGAGCTATAAATCGTTAAGCTATCGAGTATAAAATATTCGGTCATTTAAACTATGTCCTGCTGCTCAACTGGTCTAATCTAATTGAGCAGTGGGGCAGTCACAAAAAAACACACTTTACAATCATAGGTAGTACTTTTTTACATTGATTACGTCGTATTAACGTTATATGTGTACAAAATAAAAAGAAAATAGTCACGTTCTGTCGACAGTTATACATTATCTATCTCTGTTTCACCAGAAGCTGCGCAGGTAGCTTATCATGGGTGGTTTGATCATATGGGGAAATTCAGTCGAAATAAACGATTTGGTTCATTGCGTCTAATTCCCTGAATGTCTAAATCCACGAATGTCTAAATCCGCGAATGTCAAATCCGCGAATGTCTTAATCCGCGAATGTCTATTTCCACGAATATATTCAGTTTTTGCAATGTGTTCTTGATGATTGGGGGAGGCCGACGACGTCCAGCAGTGGACTGATATATCAAGAAGTGGTCGCCCTCGGTCTGTTAGGACTCCAGCAGTGATAAAAGCTGTGAAGGCGCGAATTCAAAGAAATCCCAAACGTAAGCAGAAACTGTTGGCCCTTCAGATGGGGTTAAGCAGAACCACGGTGAAAATGGTGTTAAATGAAGACTTTAGGGCTTCGGGCATATCGAAGAAAAACAGGACATCGTTTGAATGCTCGTCTAATGGACCTGAGACTGAAGAGATGCCGCGCTTTGAAGCGGTACGTGAAAAAAAATATATCGAGAAATTCTTTTTTCGGATGAAAAAATTTTTACCGTAGAAGAGAGCTACAACAAACAAAATGATAAGGTGTACGCACACAGTAGTGAAGAAGCGAGCAACCGTATTCCGCGTGTCCAACGACGTCATTTTCCATCCTCGCTCATGGTATGGTTGGGAGTTTCTTATTGGGGCTTAACAGAGGTACATTTTTGTGAGAAAGGTGTAAAAACGAATGCAGTTGTGTACCAAAATACAGTTCTGACGAACCTTGTGGAACCTGTTTCTCATACCATGTTCAATAACAGGCACTGGGTATTCCAACAAGATTCGGCGCCAGCTCATAGAGCGAAGAGCACACAAGACTGGCCGGCGGCGCGTGAAATCGACTTCATCCGGCACGAAGACTGGCCCTCCTCCAGTCCAGATTTGAGTCCGTTAGATTACAAGATATGGCAACACTTGGAGAAGAAGGCGTGCTCAAAGCCTCATCCCAATTTGGAGTCACTCAAGACATCCTTGATTAAGGCAGCCGCCGATATTGACATTGACCTCGTTCGTGCTGCGATAGACGACTGGCCGCGCAGATTGAATAAGAATCTATGATTTGTTAAGTTCTACTTGGTATATAAATGGTTACATAATGAATAAACTTGTCTCAATTATTTTATATTAAACATGTGACAGAATTTATGACCTGACTGTGTATCGACAAAAATGTTTTTAATATGTCGCCGTCCCCAACGAACACTATGGTAATAGCTGTTACCTCGGGCTGTTACGATAGATTCCGTTTTATCGCAGATACTCTATGCTGAGACCCTAATAAATTATTGTAGTTTTTTTAAAGACAGTACTCTTGATACTTTTAGATTTAGACATTTTGTAAAGATCTTTATGCTTATATTCAATGACGAACATCAATGAAAATTTTACACGAATAATGATGCACTGATATATTACCAAACTTTCAGACCAAATCTTTTAGTGTAAGCTGCCATTACAATATTGTTCGAGTGAAAAATGTTTGAACCGATTCCTGTAATCGCCAATACAATATAGTTCGGGTAAATGTTTGCTGTGTTATTTATCGCAAGATGCAACACTCTCTCTATGGCCTTATGTAAGAGATAGTGATAGCACCATACCTCGTAACGTAGTCATCGCATTGACTTTTACCTACCCTATAGTGGAGGATCCAATTATACAACGACCTTCACCGGGCCGGTTATTGGATGAAAAGTATTTTATATTAAATTTAATTTGTTAAAAAACACGTTAAAAGACACGTTCAGTTTCGTGGTCATTTGGAAGGTAAAGCTAAATTAGCTTCGAAAAAGCTGGGTGTGCTTAATAGAGCGGGTCAGTATTTCACGCCGGCCCACCGTTTACAACTGTATAAAGCACAGGTCAGGCCGCATATGGAATACTGCTCCCATCTCTGGGCTGGAGCACCCCAATACCAACTTCTTCCATTTGACCGCATTCAACGCAGAGCTGCTCGAATTGGCTCTTCGGAGAGACATTGCGTCTCTCTGTATATTGTATCATGGGGAGTGTTCTGAGGAATTGTTCGGCTTGATCCCTGCCGCTAATTTCCTTCACCGCACTACACGCAATCGACTGTCATTCCATCCACATCACCTTGATGGATGGCGGTCTACTACTGTGCGATTCTCAAGAAATTTCTTGCCTCGAACTACAGTGTTGTGAAACCAGCTCTCGGCGGCGGTATTTCCGGACCGTTACGACTTAGGGATCTTCAAGAAACGAGCCTATTCCTTCCTTAAAGGCCGACAACGCGCCTGCGATTCCTCTGGCTTTGCGGGTGTCCATGGGCGACGGTGATTACTTTCCATCAGGTGACCCGCATGCTCGTTTGCCTCCTTCTGCTATAAAAAAAAAACATATTGCGAGTGGGTTGGCTGAAAAATTTCAGTCCAGTATATAAATAATAAAATATTTTAAATTTTTTTTTAAACAGCTCTGGTTTGGATAATAATTAAATTACATAGGTACCAATCGAAAGTATGAAGCCTATAGAATATGCAAACGTTAGGTTGACTATTTTTTCCCATCATAACATTGGGTGTAAACAGGTAAGTCAATATTAGTAATTTGCAACCGTCTGGTTAAATAAATAAAATTTATGTTTATATAAAGATAATCTCATAACAAACACACACACACACCAAACCAGTGCAGCGTATTTTTTTTTATTAAATTTTTCAGCCAACGCTCTCGCGATATATTTTGTAACATATTATATTTGATATAAAATACTTTTCATCCATTAACCGGCCCGGTGAAGGTCGTTGTATACTCGGATCTTAGACTATTAGGTGAGAGACAGTGATAGCACGCTGTCCAGCCGCCGCACTTATACGTTGGCAATGTGTAATATTCAATTGACATATCAAAAACAAAGCAATCGATATAAAAAAAAACACTGTGCAGTTTGCTCTCTGTGATTATTTTTATAAATCTGATTATTGTGTCTTCAGAGATATGGAAATAGCATTAAACTGGACTTTACGAGATGACATCTGTGTAGTGTAAAGTAAAGAACTGTTATAACATAATTGGACGAGTTAAAGGATTATTTGTGTGGTGCTAATGACGGTGCGTTAAACTCGCGTTATGAAAACTACGCGAGTGGTGGCGCGAAGTGTCAAGCAGTATATCGCGCTCTTTCACTCTCCCACGGACTGGCTATTCCTGTCCCTGTTACGCTGTGTTTTTGATGTGATTAATTGCAAGATGAACTGTTTGGTTTGCAATAAAAAAGTTGATATTGGTGAACTGATAAAATGCAAGATTTGCAAAGCGGGCTTCCATTATAAATGCGTTAATATTACTTCTACTGCATTTAAGGAAGGGCAACTGCAATTGAAACGCACTTTTATTTGCAGTTCTTGCTCTAATATAACTCACCGCGTGAGAGTAAATGACGATACTCCAGTACGTAGTTCTGAGGTACACCTGATGGACAAGGATATACTCAACCAGTCCTTAGAGGAAAGCATTATAATATATAATAAAGGACCTTTAACATTTGAGGGAATGGTCAACATTGGGGAATTCATGAGTAAAATAAACAATGATATTATAGAAAAGCTGAGTATTCTTAAAACTGAAATTTTAAATGAAATAAAAGCTAGTGTAACTGTATTAACACAGGAAAATAGTAAATTAAGGCAAGATTTATGTGATGCTAATAAGAAATGCAGTATTTTGGAGCAACAGATAACGATTTTGAAAAGTGATTACAAGTTGAATGACGCAACCCGTCAAAGCCAACAACAGTTTACGGCATTGAAAACGGGACAGCCCGAGCCGCTGCACTCGCAACCTGGGCCGCAGTGCGAGCCGCAGCGCCCGCAGCCAGGGCCACAGTACGTGCCGCGCCCCGCAGCCTCCACCCTTGCACCGGCGGCGCCAACGTCGTCAGCGGAGAGGTCTATTGCTAGTTACGCGGAGGTGGCCAGTAAAGCAGCGGTTAAGGGAGGCGGTGATGGTTTTACTTGGAATGTAGTTAACAGGAGTAAGAGAAGCAAGCCAATTATAAGAGGTGGTAATGCGTCTTGCGCGTCCTTGAAGGCAGTTGAACGTAAGAAGTTCTTACATGTCTGGAGACTGGACATTGGCACTACGGAGGATAATCTAAAGGATTATATTAAAAATATTTTGGGAAATAATACCGATATCATTATTGAGAAATTTAAACATAAAACTGACCGGGAATACTCATCCTTTAGAATTGGAGTCACAGTAAGCAACTATGAAAAACTATGTGTTCCAGAAGTATGGCCTGTTAACGTGGAAATTAGTGAATGGATTTGGTTTCGTCGACCCTCGAAGCCAAACCAGGTATAACAACAACAACAACAATAGTATATTCAATATCCTGGATCAAAACGTAAGAGGACTTAGAACAAAGACTACAAGGTTTTTATCATTGCTGGAGTCGTCAGGAGCGGATTTGTTCGCGATTGCGGAAACCGGCCTCAGCGAAGCCATACATAACACGGAATTTTTGCTCCAGGGATATCATGTACTAAGATGTGACAGGGCGGACGGGCGTAAACAAGGAGGCGTATGTTTAGTGGCTACACCGCGCTTCGAAATACGACAAGTACCGTTACCGGATAACTTAAACATAAACAGTTATAAATTTGAATTGATTTGTTCTACAGTACATATTCAAAACCGTTTTCTATTTACATGTTGTGTAGTATATATTCCACCGAAGACGGAAGAAAATGAGTATTTGATTATGTTTAGAATATTAGAAAAACTATGTATTAGATATAAAAACAATGTAGTATTATTAGGAGATTTCAATTTATTTTCTTGTAATAGTAATGTATGTAATTATTTTGAATATTTTACGGCATTCTGTGAGCTCACTCGTATCGAACGCCTTCCTGAAGTCGAAGTAAGCTACGTCCACCTGCTGTCCAGCGTCCACTGCTGATACTAGATGTGTCATCAGATCTAGTAGGTTCCCAGTAGTCCCCCGCTCAGGACGGAAGCCATGCTGCGCGTTGGACAAATGAGAGCTTATCTGAGGGTACAGGCAACTATGTATAGCCGCCTCGAACACTTTAGCTGGAGTGCATAGAACTGCTACGGGTCTGAAGTCACTGGACGTTGAACCCCCGCCACCTTTCGGTACTAGCACAACTCTGGTGAGTTTCCATCGATCAGGGAACGTTGCGCTTTTAATACATTTACTGAAAACGTACAATAACGGATCCACCAGCACAGCCCGACAATCCCTAAAGATGAAGGCTGGTATACCATCTGGTCCGGCTGAACGCTTTGGAGCGAGGCGCTCTAGAGCTCGCCTAACGTCCGCAAGTCTCATGGGACCGAGGTGTTCGAGGCGGCTATACATAGTTGCCTGTACCCTCAGATAAGCTCTCATTTGTCCAACGCGCAGCATGGCTTCCGTCCTGAGCGGGGGACTACTGGGAACCTACTAGATCTGATGACACATCTAGTATCAGCAGTGGACGCTGGACAGCAGGTGGACGTAGCTTACTTCGACTTCAGGAAGGCGTTCGATACAGTCGATAACGATGTCCTTCTTTGTAAGCTGGCGTGTATGGGCTGCACCCCTCACACATTGTCGTTTTTTGCCAGTTATCTGCGGGACCGTCGTCAGTTCGTTGACTGCAATGGGCACTACTCTCAACCCTACCCTACTAGATCTGGGGTCAGTCAGGGCAGTAATCTAGGACCTTTACTCTTTATTCTGATGATAAATGATTTACCTAATGTAGTTAATAGTTGTACACCATTATTGTTTGCAGATGATTTAAAACTAGTTTATGAAATTAAAGACAAGTCCGATTGCGACTCTTTACAGCATGACATTGATATGGTCGTAGAATGGGGCATAGCTAACAAACTTTACTTTAATGTCTCTAAATGCTCAATTTTGTCCTTTAGCCGATCACACGCTCCGATCCATCGTCAATATCAGATGAATGGGGAGCCGCTGCCACGTGTTACCGAGGTTAGGGACTTGGGTGTACGTTTCACTGCAGACTTGAATTTTAGAGTACATATCGCTAATGTCTGTAAGAAGGCATACCGCAATCTTGGATTGATATTGCGTCTGGGAAATGGTTTCACGAATGTCATGGCTTTGAGAGCGCTTTACGATGCGCTCGTTAGGAGCCATTTAGAATGTAATGCCGTAATTTGGTCTCCTCATGAGGCCAAATATAAATTTATGCTAGAACGTATTCAGAATAAATTTGTAAGATTTATTTACTGGAAACAATTTGGAGTATACCCAGGTTATCCCTTGTTGTATCCTACTCTGTTTTTGCTCGGCATGGTGGGGTACTACAAGCTGGAAGCTAGAAGAGAAGTCGCTCTCACTGTGTACTTGCTTAAGGTGATAAGAGGTATCATACACAACCCAAAGGTGTTGGAGATGATGCTATTGAGTGTCTGGGACGGGAGTGCGGGCCACCGGCGGCGACGCCCGCTGCTGGTGGTGCCCCGCGCGCGCACCATCCTGCTGCACCGGACGCCGCTCGTGCGGGCGCTGCGGGTGCTCAACGCTATGGCTGAGCAAAGTGATTTATTTTCCTGTACGCTGAGTGAGCTCACGGAATTAGCTTTTAATATAATAACTACATTATAAATAACGGCACCATCGCATTAGGTTTAGCCTGTAAGGATTGTGTATGTTCTTTTCAATAAATAAATAAATTAATAAAAATAATATTCTTAAAAAACCATAAATTCATATAAAAAGTATCAACGACGTGGCCATGCTCCCCTTTTTATAAGAGAACTTACGGTCTTCTCACTCACTCAATCTTCGTTCTTCCAATAACCTTCTTTTAGAAACTCCTCTACATCATTCCAACTTCGTTTCCGACTCCTTCACCGTTACCGCAATTCGTCTTTGGAACGCTCTTCCCCTTAAGATTCGCCAAGCTCACAACATACAATCTTTTAAGCGAATGACTCGCGAGCATTATTTTAACCTTAGTGTATAACATCATCAGCGCCCATATGATTTGTGTAGTTTATGTAGTATATTATCTATAATTATATTATGTGTAGTTGTGTTATATAAATGATATATATTTAGTAGGTATCTTTTTTTTTGCACCGTCTATCTTCTTTTTCTAACTCTTTTTACTGGTTGACTGGTAGAGAATGTTTTTAGCATTAAGTCCGCCATTTGTACTTGATTTTGTGCAATAAAGTATAAATAAATAAATAAACTTACTTCCTTAATGGACGCCGCAATACCCCCCATTGGATACGAACATATACTACTCTCACGACGCCGTACCGACCCTGGAAAGGAGCCGCAATCACGCCTCGAGGCCAGGTACCCCTCGGCAGATCTCCATCACCAATGAGCACCTTGTCCCCAACTCTGACCGCGACTTCTGTTTCCGGCACGCGACGTGGAGTCAAAGTGGGCAGATATTCTGTGACCCAGCGGCTCCAAAAATGATCTGCCAGTCGTAGAGCCTTTTGCCAACTGCTTCTACCCACCAGAGCCACGTCCGACAGATCCTCATGAGGAAACGAGCGTCTTGATGAGCCCCCTGATTAGAAAATGACTACGAGTCAGCGCTTTGGGGTAGTCTGCGTCGGGTGACACGTGAGTCAACGGGCGCGATTTGACGATTGCCTCTGCTTTGGCCAGCATGGTGTAGAGTATTTATTCACAGGGAGCCCGCTCTCGAAGGGTCACCTACAGGGCTACTTTCACGCTTCTGACAAGCCGGTCCCACGCCCTACCCATGAAGGGCGCCGAGGGGGGAACGAAATGCCACTTAATTTTCTGGTCAGCGGCAATATGGAAGACTGCTGCGTCGTATAGAGTGCGAAGCTGGCGGCTGGCTCTGATGAACACCATCCCATTGTCAGAATAAATGTCGCTGGGCGTGCGTGTCAGTTGTTGAGTATCAATGAAAAATTAGATTTTGTTGACAATAATAAATTGTGCAAGGTTTGCCTTAACATTCACAACAAAAAATGCAAGTTTTTTTTAAAGTCGCGGATATGCAAAAGCAAGTCTCTTTTATCAGTACTACATTCAGAACAAATACAACAAATAAGTTGTCAAATTAGCACTGCTTCTTCTGACATGGTACTCTTGCCTACTAACAAGGTAAAGATTTATGACAAAAATGGTCCCTTTGTTGTTGCAAAAGGGTTGTTAGACGCAGGAAGCCAAACTTCTTTTATTACCTCCGATTTAATGTGAAAGCTAGATTAGGAGGTACGTACCTTCAAGCACATAGTCAAAAAAATCAGCCTTGGGTCAAAAGGAAAATTTGTTATCCGGGGCTGCAAATGTAATGCTCAATTCATTGCACGATAATTATTATCATTGCAATGCATTATTACCCTGTGGTAGACAACATTACTTACATCATTTATACCACAGTCTAAGTTTAATTTAAATAATATTGATCTTCAAAATAATATAAATTTAGTGGACTATGAATTTTACATTCCAAGCCAAATTTAATTTTTGCTTTCTTTTGAAGTATTTTTCAGAATATTATTATACCAGAAAAAAATTGATCTATCTGGAGGAAGCTTTTTCATGTTATCAACAAAATTCGGCTTCATATTATCTGGCAATATAAAAATAAAATATTTGTCTCTCCAGTACTAAACACGAAAGTGTTGTTTTGCATGCAGTCTCTTATCAAGATGATGTAGATGTCCTCCTAAGTACAAACATTTTGGGGAAGAACAACATATTCCTGAAATAAAAAGGGAGGATATATCAAATCCGCATATCTGCTAGACCAAATTTCAAAACTCGGTATACTTTCGTTCGTCGATTACTACTCGTTAATCGATAATCGATTTCAGGTTCGGCTACCGCTTAAAATATCTATCGTGGAGTTAAAGTTCGGCAAATCTTTAGATTTTGCATTGCAGCGATTAAATGGCCTTATAAAAAGGTTTGATAGGGACCCCAAGCTGAAAGAGACTTACTATAGAGTTTATTGAGGAGTATCTAGAATTGGGGCACGCAAAAATCATTGATTTAACATCATCAGAAATACATATTGATCAACATTATTTATTTTATGCCTCATCATCCAGTCTTAAAGGAGCATAGCCTTACAACAAAACTTAAAGACTTTGATGGGAGCGCAAAAACAAAGTCAGATTTTAGCCTCAATGATGTTTTACGAAATGGACCACCAGTACAGCAGAGTCTATTTAAAATATTATTGTTGTTTCAATCATATTAGTATGAGTTTATAGCTCTATGCGACGTCCGTCAAATGTAACGACAAATTAATATTGATCCCTCTCAAGTTAATTTACAAAATATCTTGTGGAGAAGAAGTTTTAACACAAAAGTATTTTAGCTTTTATTTACGTACAATATATTTACCTACTTTTAGATCTTTTTAAAATTTCATTGAACAAACAAGTAATTTATTTTTACTGTAATATTGATATCAGACACATCAGCGAATAAAATTGCAATGTCATCTAACGATTTGAAAGTAAACACATTTTTATCATCGAACACCATCATAATGCACTATTACTATGGTAACATTGTTTTGTGATTTCCGTCGAGCACTATCGTAAAGCTACTTAGCGTGACAATACTATTAATACTTTTTCAGTAAAGCATATTTTTATCGTTTTCTCCTTTAATAAAAACCTATTAACCAATAAATTATAAGAATAATGTGTAAAAAAAAACCTCACTTTTTTTGGTAAAAGAATGGACTTTATAGGTTTCATAGTTCCCGAGATATTCGCAAAAAAACAGTTTTTGCCGTTTCCTGTAAAATCTGTATTTTCCTATTACCATACTGTTCGTTGGGGACGGCGATGTGTCTTTTTAATTTTTAACAAGTTTCCTGACGATATAAAATTAATTAGTATAGATAAATTTAAAACTGTATTAACAAAATGTCTAATGGGTCATTGCTTTTACGTATAGCGTAAGTGAATTCTTAAATCACAGAATGTAATAATTTTGTCACAATAATTACAATTGCAACCTGCTTGCAGGTTGAATACAATATACTAAATTTATAAATGTAACATCCTAATTTATTGTATTCTAGCAAATGAATGTATTATCTTATCTTATCTATATAATCACAGAAGCAGTTCGTTATAGATTTTTATTATAAAAGGGAGTATAAGACTAAAGCATTTGCTCGAGCATTACGGTGTAAGTGTAATGTAACGTTCTTACGAATGGTACAATACAGGCAAATGCTCAGTTTCCATGTAACATTTCCATGTAGTTGTAACTTCTCCACCCTCATCTAAGTCTCTACCTTATTCTACCTTATAATACATACACACATCATCGCCGCTTTTACCTTAACTTAACTTATTATCTAATTCTTAAAACTATTTAACCTAATTTATCTACAATCTAATGGTTGTGTTTGGAGTTTTTGTGGAGTGCGTAGTGTTTGTATGATGATGAAACCTTAGCATAGCTTAATTCTATTTGCAGTGAATTTCAGTCAAGCAATGTAATATTATAATAAATACTATTTTGGCCAGATCGTCTAGTGAACCCTCCGTTGTTAACCGCATTTAAGTAACTCAAGTTCTTTCGTGAAAGTTTAGTAATTGGCTTATCCCTGTGTTAAATTATTTTCTCCTGACCTAATTACCTACCAGTCTATAAATCATATCATAGATAAGTGTAGCCTAGCAATGACTCCGTCTGAACTGTGACCCAAATCCTTCACTGCAGCTGCGGGGAAGATTTGTAACCACTCAAAGATAATCAGATGATAGCTTAGCTTGCAGGTATTATTATTTATTAACAATAGCATGATACATAAGAAGTCTTGTGCAATTTATGGGCCCCAACCGCCGCCCTATAGCGTGCCTTACATCTTCATTGTTTAATTATGGCTCCGTCACATTGGCTTTAACATTAATTATTAGCTTGTGCCTTTAATTCTTTAAAACTGAGAATTTACATCTCTCCTCAAAATTTAATTTCATTTTACATTATGAACTATGTGTTAGCAATTTAAATTCTTAATATTCCACATAAATCAATAGAGTTTATCTCAAGGCTTGCTATCATCCAAATATCCTTTTCACATTAAGAACTTAATTATTCAATGCAATAACTTATGTCTTATGATATCACTTATTGAACAGAGGTGGGATGCCAGCATTCAACAGGACCCACTTATTTCTCTGATTATTGTGTCTATTATAAAGAGATCACAATGTAACAATATTAACTGACTGTCCTTTTGTCTTATTAGAAAATTAATATTCAGTTCTATAAAGTGTGGATAATTTATTCAAACCCCACTTCAGGCGGTGGCTAAAATAGAATGCTATTAATACAGGTAAAATTACTTTTATTTACTCTTAGTATTTATTATACAGGTCTTATAAAGTTCCAATATAACTACATTGGAATGGCTGCATTGGCAGATTATCACATCTTAAGTTTATTAAAGGATGTTTGATTTATTCTATATCCTACTCATTTAGGAAGTGAACTTAAATAGAATACTATCATTTGAAGTAAAATTACTTTGGTTCACTCTTAGTGTTTATTATACAGATCTTATAAACTACATTGTATGGGCTGCATTGGCAGATTATCACATCTTAAGTTTATTAAAAGATGTTGGATTTATTCAATATCCTACTCATTTAGGAAGTGAACTTAAATAGAATATTATCATTTGAAGTAAAATTACTTTGGTTCACTCTTAGTGTTTATTATACAGATCTTATAAACTACATTGTATGGGCTGCATTGGCAGATTATCACATCTTAAGTTTTTAAAAGATGTTTAATTTATTCAATATCCTTAACTTTTAGGAAGTGAACTTAAGTTAATCATTTTTCCATTAACTTCCACCCCTGTCTCTCAGACTGAGTGGTTGATTTAGATTGTTCCCATCAAATATTTCTATGTTTCATGTTATTAGAAGTAAGTACATGACTTATAAGGGTTTTAGACCATTAAGGCAAACTCAAATAGTATAAGTAGACTGTATTATCAGGCTAATTAGTAGGTTGTTATCAATCAACTATTTCTATGTTTCATAATAGTAGGAGCTCATAGCTTTTAGTCTTTCCTCTTAAGGTGGATTCGCAGCTTCAACGACCCAACCAAGTTCTAAACTGGTTTTAGTTGTTTAGTAAGTATCAGCTTATATTTTACTAATAGGTATCGGATGTATATTTTTTATATTAGCAATAAAAGGCCGTATTGTACCCCAGGGAAAGCTAAAAAATGCCTGTTTGGTCATTTCAGTATTAGAAATCACACATCACAGTATGCTTATTTGCTATAACTTTTAGTATTTATCTTGTAGGTAATAGGAAACCAGTCTAGACTTTTAGGTATTCCAAAGTAATGATGGTACGATATTACCACTCTTCTGCTAATTATTTAAAATGAATAGTTAATTGGTAACAACTTTGGGAAAACAATTAGAATTTTATTGGCCTACGGTAACAGATTACATGCCTAGATAGGACCCACATCACTTCATCGTAATTTTTATTTAGCACCGTAACTTAATTATCCCTATTTTATTAGTCTGAATTAATCCAGCCTGGCCCCGCGGCCCACGTACCTAGTTTATGTACGCACAGCGTGCTCACACCGTACTGTCCTCCCTTAACTAACAATATATGACACGTCTACCTATAGATTCCTACAGCTTTCCTCACTTGAAACACCTATATTTTGTCGAACTGACAGTCCCTACTTGTGTACCTTGCAATCTAGGCCCAAGCCACATTTAACTTAATTTCGTGGTGAGTTGTGTAAGCCGAGTCGCCCCTGCAAGCAACAGACTTCTAAATGGACTATCAATCGAGCCAGTATACTCAGAGTGTGAAACCTAACACTACACTGTATGTAAGGAGGCGGGACGGTTTTGGACGGGGTTGTACGTGCCCACCTCCAGCTAATTGGTGTCTGACCTATCTTCAATTTTCACTAGGGAGACAACTGTCTCTCCCCCGTTATTCTCTCGAAGATAGTGTATTATTTAGCGTTTTAATAGATAACGCCGGCATTATTAAATACAGTCAAATGCCTCCAGACCGAAGTCCGTTGAAACCATATTAGTTTTTGTTGGCACCGTTATCCGTGTCCGCTAATATGATCCAGAATACTTCATTCTGTTAACAATTATTCGAGTCGCGATAGCAAGAAATTTACTTTAATATTCACTTCTATTTCACAACCAATGTTAGTTAAAATCGCAACTCGAATATCACTTAGCGCGCTAAAAATGGCTCGGACGCTCGTTTTCCCGTATGAGTTTTTACCGCACTCCTAAATCGGACCGCGCCTCCGACGTCTCAAAATTGAATATCCCGCTAATTTCCCTCTCTTCCCCAAGCATCCTAACTTTCGTGCCACGTGCCCCCAACATTTCGCCCGCGCGAGTCCGCTTTTCTTCCCTTCAACCAATTGCTAGCTGTTTCACCAACGCGCCTCGCCTTCACACGTCTTATCATATGTTATACGCGAATTTCGCGTTGCGCCACGTGGAGATAACATCCTACTTCTCTTTCTATATTTTTCTCAACCTCTCGCTCGCTCATTGCCGCCATCCGCCACGCAATTCTTAAGTTTTTCCATAATCCAACCAAATCTCGTCAGATAGCCAATATTACATGTTTGAATATCTAAATGTAGCCTTCTATTAACAATTCCCTCTCAATAATCATCCACTTAAGCCAATAATCCTGTATTTTGTGAAATTATAAAAAGTTCCGTATTCCGACCATAGGCTTGCCAATCTACGTCTATGTCGCGTAACCCAAGTAAATAATGCACGCTAGACGGTGCCTATGTCGCAAGACCACACGGAGCAGTCCCCGCGAAATTCAAACTAAAGATAAAGCCCTAGACCATAGTCAAACTAACAATCTTACGCGAAGCTCAAGTAAATAACTCACGCTAGACGGCGCCTATGTCGCAAGGGGCACACAGAGCAGTCCCCGCGAAATTCAAAATAATGATAAAGCCCTAGTCCACTGACCATTATTCTGAACTAGTTTATTATTCCCTTTTCATGCTTAGTATATTAATGGTGCTACGCATTAATATTTATTTTAGTGCTACTCCCATACATTCCTTACTAACGGACGGATACCATTCATTCTGTACCGTTACATAGTGTAACGTTTTTGCGAATGCTCGACGCTGTGTTCGACGTAAGGCTCACGGCGAGTGAGCCTGTCACGCTTCTTTTTACCTTAGGTACGAGGTACGTAGCGGAGGAACGAGGAGAGTCAAAAAGAGTTTATCCAATTTATTAGGCATAACTCCTTAGATAGTCCTTCAATTAGTGTAGGCTTATTTAATCAGTCACCGACCGCTGATATTAAATTCTATGATGAAAAGAAGTTATGATACAGGTTTTATTTACAGCTGTAACAAGTTACAAGCTGAAGCCCTCGTGATATGCACGTTATAAGGGAATAGATCATACCTATGTATGTAATTAACGGACCTAAGGCTTATTTAAAGAGTAGCTAACCGCTCTAAGTAATAAAGAGGTAAAAATATTACCATCGTACCATAAATACCTATATTTAATTAGCGGACCTAAGGCTTATTTAAAGTTCCGACTTATATGGCATAGTGGGAACGATGTTTTATACCATTCTATCGAAATGTATTGCATACCTCGGCTGTCCCAAATAATAACACAGTAAGGGACAAAACACCTTTTTTACAGTAGAGCCAAAAAACATATTTTTGGCCAGCCGTACGTTATTACGTAATATTGCACCAAAGTAACTATTGTATGTCATAGTGAAGATTATTGCCTATGTTTATGAGTATAAAGAATTCAATTTAATGTACGTGTGCATGTTTTATGCGACTTACTAAATTTCAAATGGTTATTTTGACTTAATAAAAACCAACATACCCAATAAAAACACAGCAAGATACCTTACTAAACTTGTGTTATGGGTACTAAATAACGGATAAACATGCTTAAATATACTTTTTTCAAATACCTAAGTATACCTAATTAACACAGCAAACTTACACCCAGACCAAGACAAATAGACACGTTCTGCAATCAAATGTTAATTTGTCTTTTACGGGAATCGAACCCGAGATCTCTGCGCAGAAGACAATTAGTATTCCAACCACTCCGCCAAACAGGTCAATTAAGATAACACTTAGAATAACGGAAATCAAAAGCGATAGGTATTTATTATGCAGTACATAATAAAAAGGGACAATTTGAGGGTGGCAGAAGAATTATATCTTCAACCCCGCCCGAAGTAAATACTTATAATTTTACGCCCGCTGTAAGCAAATATCGCGTTTGAGTCTCGTTATTAACAATATATTATGTATAATAGAAACGAAAGTTTAAAACCTAATTTTACTATGAATTGGTTACATGTAACAAATAACCCCAAAGAAGAAATAAAAATAATTAAAGGTATGTAATATTTAAAAACATCTCCATTACCTGCATTTCGGTTAACACCTACACCCTTGGGTGTACAGCAGCTTCTAAAATATTTCTATTTCGACTCATAATATTATAAAAAGATAAAAAACAATCTGCGAGTCCGCTTCACAACTGTATTCGGTTTACACCACAGGTTTCAACGCGCTCTTAGGCTGATTTCACAGTCACGCGTTTGATCTGCGCCGGCCACATGCGCGCGGTTACAATTACACTAGATAGTAGTTGCGTTTTATAGTCACGCACGCAGTTGAAACGCGCAACTACTATGTAGTGTAATAGTTGTGAGCGCAACTAAAAAATCGACAATAATACGCATTGTCATATGACTTAAACGGAAATCAAAAGCCGTGACGTCACGCCGTGCCAAATGTCATTTTATTCTAGTGACATTTCTATAGAACAAGCCTCGAACGACAGAGATGTTCGGCACGCCGTGACGTCATACACTCAACATGGCGGTCTTAAGTGTTTTTGCGGTAAAAGAGATGGCCCAAATCTCATACAAAAAAGCCTAGGCCCGGCAGTTAAGGTTTGTATCTTACATTTTAGAGGATATATAAAAATAATATTTTCAATGCTCACTATCGCTGTATCGAGTGGCCTATAATATATAGCTTTTTGCTCAAAAAGATTTGTAGGCATTTTAATTAAAAACTCTGTAATTATCAACCAAAATATTTGTAATTCTTTATTTCATTAATGATTTGGTTTATTTAAGAATCAGAGGCCAATTTCTTTTTTGCTCATTAAGTTTTGTTAGCGTGCTTATTAAAAACTCAGTAATTATACAAAAGGAGGAAACAGTATACATACCTTAATTGGAACTTAACAAATTTCTCAACTGCCTGTCTATTAAACAATAATAATATAAAATAAAAGATTTAAGTATTATTCTTTCGTTTGTTAATTATTTTGTTTACAAATAAGACTAATAATGAAAAGATTTATAATAGAACACCCACAAGTTATTAAAATAAATACAATGACACCATTCTTACAATTAAACTATTTAGTCTTATCTCAACGTAAAGTATTATTTTATGGGTTCTGTATTGTTATGACGTCATATTTACCTGCTAATAAGCTACCTCGCCTTACCTACCGGTAACATTAGTAAGAGGGAGAAGTTTATTTTGTGTTTATTTATATCTATTAAAGGAAAACCAGAAATGTTTCTTTGTAAAAGTATATTTGTCAAGTAAAGTTAATAACAACCCAAAACCATAGCAACGTAAACACGGATATAAAGAGTCAGGATACAAAGCTGCTGGAAGCACAGTTATCTGGAAGTGGTGCCTAACATTCCCTCTTATTTTTCAATCCAAACTCTTCACCGAGTTTCACCAATCTAGGTTTGTAAACCGGCTTGGTAAAGATGTCTGCAAGTTGTTCTGCTGTCGGTACTTGCTCAACAGTCCTTTTCCGATACACATTCTCTAACATAGAAGTGTTTTAACTTTATGTGCTTAGTTTTTCGGTGTTGCTCATAAGGAGGGTTGTATGCCAGTTTAATCACAGACTCATTGTCGATTCGCAAGATAGGTACATCAAGGTTTGTTTGAAGGTCTAGGAACAATCTCCTTAACTAAACAATCTCACGACATGCCTCACTGGCCGCTACTACCTCCACTTCAGTGGATGACAGTGAAACCATGGATTGCTTTGAACTGCGCCAGGATATTGCTGATCCAGCATACAAACACACAATCCCACTCGTGGAGCATCCAGTCGCATCGTGGCCACCGTGAGCGGCGTCGATGTAGCATATAAGACGCTTTTCACCTTTCTTGTACTCGAGTCCTGTATCGATAGTTCCACTAAGGTACCTGAATATTCTCTTCACCTGCTGTATGTTACTTTTGGTCGGTTTATCTAGGTTTCGAGACACTACCCCAACTGCATACGCAATGTCTGGTCTAGTGCCAACCATTAGATAAGACAAGCACCCAACAGCTTGCCGATATGGAAAATCTTGCAATTCATCAGGACTATCTTGTTCCTCCATTCCTTTTACAGATTTTATTATAGGTCATTCTCAACATCTTTACAATCGCTCATTTCATACTTTTCCAGCATTTTTTTAGTATAAGCAGTTTGGTGGACTCTAATAGTACAATCTTTCTGTTGTTCTATTTCTAGACCAAGAAAATAGGACGGTACTCTTGATGTAATTTTAAAAAACTTTTTAATTCGTTTTCAATGAAGTCATCAGCCTCCTACTGGTCTGACGCGGCCAATAATCCGTCATCTACATAGAGTGCGAGCAGTATTTTCTTTTGTCCTCTTTCTCTGACAAAGAGGCAGGGATCTGCTTCGCTCCGGGTGGAACCTGATTCCATAAGAAAATCGTGGATAAAGTCATTCCAATATTTAGGTGCCTGTTTCAATCCGTATAAGCTTCTTTTCAGTTTGCATACACGACCATCATACCCTTCCGGCTGTCGCATGAAGATTTCTTCTTTTACAGTACCGTAGAGTAAGGCTGTAGAGACGTCAAATTGTCTGAGTACTAAACCCTCATTGGCAGCAATACTCAAAAGAATTCGGTTTAAAGACATTTATTCTCATAAGAACTTACACTGTTCACTTAAAATGAGATTAATTAAAAATAAAACTTACGATAATATTGCGGCGCAGCGCAACTGCATTCTTAAAATTAAACGTAGGTAACAAACTTATAGGCTTACAATAACAACATTACACAATTCAACTCATCCCGCAGCGCATGCGACACACATAGTGCACTTTTAATTTTTGCGACACTACCTCCATTATCGGTCTTCTTGTGTGCGCGCGGTAAATAGATAACAAACGTAGCTTCAAGCGTGGCCAAGCTAATACTATGGGATGCATTGAGTCGATCAGCTGATTTTAAGCTATTTTTTTTTATTAAGTTTTTTTTTTTTTCATTTTTTATTTGTATTCTAAATGGATTTATTAGATAACTTTACTTTTGTTTGTGCGGTATGTAAAATAACCAATATTATAACTATGTATCATACTTTGTGAATCTTAACTTATTTTTATTTTAAATATTTTAAAGTCGAAAAAAGTGACTACCTCAGGTGGGAATGGAACACTCTTTTTATATAACTTTTTTTTTATATTTGGCTTTTAACTTTAAGTATTTAACTAAATGTATTATAACTCACTTAAAAGATGTGCATGGAGCTTTTTTTTAAATTTGAATATGCTTTTAATTTCTCTAATTTCTTCAGGTAATTTATTATAAAATTGTACCCCCTCATATGTAATGGTTTATTTCCCGTAATTTAGAGTTCTGTGTACTGGAAGGCATAGTTTATTCTTATTTCTTAAGTTATGTTTGTATTTCCTCTTAGCTATGTTAATATTACAGTGAATTGTGTTCGATGTAATTTTTTTTACTAAAATACATGTACTATACTTGTATAATTGTTGAATGTTAAATAATTTTGTGTCTTTATATAAAGTTGCTGTAGGGGTTAGTTTATTTAGATGCAATAGAACTTTTATTATTTTATTTTGAATGACTTGCAATTCTTTAAGGGCAGTAACTGAAGCTGATCCCCATATTTCAACCAAATATTGGAGGTGTGATTTCACCAACGCATCATACAACATATTGCGAAACTTGTATGGTATGCAATTAGATGATCTTCGCAAAGAACCCAAAACTGACTGCAACTTATTCTTTGTACGCTCAATATGCACATTCCATGTTATGAATTCGGATTGTACTCATCTTGGCGACTGGGCTAAATGTCTCGTTATAGTCAACTCCCTTCTTTTGTGTATATCCAATAGTAACTAATCGTGCTTTGTACTTATCGACTGTACCATCAGGGTTCTTTTTAATTTTAAATACCCATTTGCATCGTAGTGCTTTACATTCTTAGGTAGGTTCGTCAGTTCCCAAGTCTGATTATCTTCTAACGATTTAACTTCATTATTCATCGCTTCAATCCACATATCTTTTTCAGAGCTTCGCATAACGTCTCCATATGAACCCGGTTCAGGAATATATATAGCCTCATTAACATACTGATCAAAGCTAAACCGTTGTGGAGGTCTAAGCTGGCTTCGATCACGTAGTTCTCGTGTCGGCTCTGTATCAGCTGTCTCTTTTTCTTCTAGTGACTCATAATCCTCTTCGATGCTGTCATTTGCTTCTGAAAATGGACTGGAGTGTTATTCCTCGCGAATAGTTTCAGAGTCTGTAAGACGCAACGGGAGCTCGTAGGTATTTGTTTTAGGCTCAGGTGATTGCGAAGTCACGTCAATCTTGTTTTTCTCAAGTAAAGGAATTTCATCAAGCACAAAATCTCAAGATCTGATGAGCTTTAGGTTCTTTACGTCAAAAACTCGATATCCTTCGTCACCGTCATACCCGATAAGTACTCCTTTCTCAGCTTTCTTTGCTATCTTACTTGTTTTCTTCTGTTTTGGGACATGCGCATAGCAATCGTATCCAATGACTTTCAGGTGATTGATCCTAGGCTTTCTGCCATACCAGAGCTCATGCGGAGACCTTCCTTCTACAGGAGTGGGTCTCGTTCTGTTTAGTATGTAAACAGAAGCTTTGGCTATTTTAGCCCATAAATCTTCTGGTATCTTATCATAAGCTTGCATTGGTGCTCTTGTCATCTCCACAATCGTACGATTTTCTTTTTCAGAAGATCCGTTTGGTTGCGGTGTATAAGGCATTGTAAACCTTTGTTTAATGCCGTGTTGTCTCAAAGTATTGCGTACTTGTTCCTTATCAAACTCGCCTCCGTCATCGCTCAATAACTCCTGTACGACGTGTCCGGAAGTTTTAGCTTCAGCTAGAAAAACCTTCAAGCTTGCGTGTCTTTCAGACTTCTATCTCAGAAAGTAGATCCATCGATATTTTGAGTAAGTGTCTTTAAACAGAGCATAGTATCTTGACTTTGAGATCGAGTAAGGGAAAGATCCGCATATGTCTGTGTTGATTAGCTCTCCAGGCTTAGTTGCTCTTGGTCTCTCTCCAAACTTATGCCTATGGCTCTTGCCAAAGACGCAGCCTTCACAGATATCAGTAAAACTTGAGTCTAGCTTTACTCCAAGCTCTCTTTGTACCAGTTTTGCTACAAGTCTCTTGTTCTGATGTCCTAGGCGTTCATGGTAGAGTTGAAGATTCTTTGACGTCGTTATTTGGGTTATCTCAAGCTTAGGCATCAATACTTTGACGTTGAGTTTGTACAGACCACTATACTTGTCGCGATTCCCGACTAAAATGACTTTGTCCTTGTTACTCCACATTACATGTCTGAGCTGTTGACTGAAAGATACTATTCTTAAGCGTATCTTGCGCGGGTAGCACAGAAAATAGATTTCTTTCAATGCTTGGAACGTACCATACGTTTGTTAAGACCAGTAACTCTTTGTGGCCGTTAATGTCAGCTACCAGTTGGATAGAACCTTCACCTATGGCGTCGATTATCTCTCCGTTAGCTGTCATAACTTTGTGAGGTTCACCAAATTTTTCGAAGATGTGGAATATGTCTCTTCTATTGGTAAAATGACTCGTTGCGCCATTGTCCACATAAAATGAATTTTTGTATGTGTGCTTGCTTTCGCATGTTAAAGCTAAGCCTGTCAACATCCCAATATTTGAAGACTGGTTTGGAGGTTTGGGGGGTCTACCGTCCGCAATCCACTTCTTGCATGATGTGACTTTATGAAAGCCTTCTCCACAATAATTGCATTTCTTCCATTTCTTTTTGCTTTGCTCTTGCTTCTCATACCGTTTCTCTCCTCTTAACAGAGAAAGAAATTCATTGGTACTTCCGCTTTCTTCTGTATTCTTTTGTTTAAGAGATCTTTCGTAAGCACATACCTGTGTAGTCAAATTTTCTATATTTCGTTCACTTTTGTTCATTAATAACCAACTTGACTTAAAACTGAAGTATTGTTCTGGAAGTGTATCTAACATTTTACATATTAATAAAATTTCAAGCAGATCATTTCCTTCAATCTCGATATTTAAGTCGTACCATATAGTTTTGAGAGTCGAAATATGCGTGGCCATATCATGCTCATCGCTTTTCTGGTAGCGGAAAAACTTCATACAGAGATAATAGCTCCTGCCTTCCTTTGCCCCATCATAAAGCCTACGAAGCTCTTTCCACATATCGTATGACGTTTCGCATCGCATTACTTTTTGTAAGTCTCTTCGGTCATATTTGTCGTAAGAATAAGAAGTGCTTGACTGTCACATTTTTTAAACATTTGCATTTCATGATTATACTTTTGTATATCATCAGGTTTTGCCGTTCCACCAGGATCTTTTGGCTTAATTAACTAGCCTTCAATTGCTTCCAGCGTGCCCGGAGTACTTTTAAGTAAAAGCTTTACCTTGTACCTTCATGTGTGCCAGTCTTAGATTAAAACAAAAAGGGAAGATACGGCATGCTCCTACTTGTAGTCATTCAAAATATAGTCCTACTCAACTACTTAAGCAAACACGCACACACGCACACCTATAAAGTGTAAATCGAGCGAGACAAAGCGGTAAGTTTCAACGTCAGCGCGAGGGAGTCAGCAAGTAGCGCGTTGACGTCTCGGTCGCTTCGCAACAGACGAGTACGTACGACCGATTCCGACGCCACTACGGAGTAGCGTCTTTCTCTTTTTCACACAGTAGAATATCCGCAATAGTGCGATGTAGCCTGTTCGCTCGGCAAATTGTGACTGAAGTGAAATTGTGCCTTTACGCCTAATGTTGGCGGCTCACTCACGAGACGCTAATGCCGTATCTTCCCTTTTTGTTTTATTCTAAGGTGCCAGTTAGTGGGACCGTCGAGTCGACCGATCTCGATTTTTATGCCTGCCGTTTGCATAATCATTCGATTTCTTTGTCCACTATTACAACGAATAAACAATCATTAATATTTATATTGCTCTGCTACCATAATAAAGGAAAACCAGAAATGTTTCTTTGTAAAATTATATTTGTCAAGTAAATTTAATAACAACCCAAAACCATAGCAACGTAAACACGGATATAAAGAGTCAGGATATAAAGCTGCTGGAAGCACAGTTATCTGGAAGTGGTTCCTAACAATATCTGCCTACCCCTACAGTTTTTATAATCTTGAATCAGTGAGTAATCGCAAATAATAATAAATATGTATACGTCTGTGTATCTTAGTTTTTTTATATTAGAAGGAGACAAACGAGCAGATGGGTCACCTGATGGAAAGTAATCACCGCCGCACATGGACACCCGCAAAACCAGAGGAATCGCAGGCGCGTTGCCGGCCTTTAAAGAAGGAATAGGTTTTAGGAAGGAATAGGAATTGTGAGGAGGGGGAAGTGGATGGGCCTCCGCAACCCTCACTGGCCGGACGAAACACAACAGCACCAAGTGCCGTTATATCACGCCGGATATTCGTAATATAGGTTATTTAAAAAGACGCCCACAAAACTTTTTGAGCAAAATAAATATGTTAGCCATCCGATAGGGAAATAGTGAGAACTTATAATATTATTTCAAAATATATTCTAAAATCTGAGGTATATAAAACTTTTGCGTCGGAGCTGGGTTATTTTTGGGCCATCGTTTTTAAATCGGATTATAAAAACGCAAAATAAATATTGTAAATGATCACAGATTATGTGTAAATGATCGATTTTTAGAAAAATAATGTATTAAATAATGGGGTTAGCTTTTAAATCGAGTAGCCTGAATTTGAAGAAACTTACACTGTGGGGTTCTTAAATAAAGGTTTATTAACATTTTAGCTGCCGCCGTTGCGTTAACATATAAAAAAACCACTTGAAAGTTTTGTCCAAATCGGCTATAATCACAAAAAATTACACATTTTTAGGTTATACAGTAACATAGTAACAGATTCGAAGCGGGGGTCGGGGGGGGGGGGGGGATGCTCGGGGGGCAAGGCCCCCCGCCAATTAAAAAGTCTCAAGAGTTAATTAGGTTAGGTTAGGTTAGTATGTTGACCAAAAACGCGCGAGCCGAGCGAGCGAAGCGAGCGTGCCGCGGCAGCTGCCGGCGAAGCGCCAGAAACGACACTTTTGTAAATTTCCATATTTTTAAAAAAATTACGTAACTTTAAAATTACTTGTCTGCGGTAGGAGGGGTAAGCGGGGGGGGCACTTCTTATTCCTCTCCTCCCCTTCCCCCACCACGACTCGATAAGTTTTACTACGATACATAACCTCAAAATACAAAAATTAACATAACTTAAAAACTACTTGTTGGCGGCAGGGGGGGTAAGTGGGGGGTACTTCTCCCCCCTCCCCCTACCTTCTCCACCCCCACCACACCCCCGATTCAGGCGACTCGATTCAAAAGTTTTACCAAATAATGGATAAAACAGGTAAACAGGTATCGTTTTAATGTGATTTTGAAATTTAGTCAACTAGCCTATTCATGACCTCGGGCCCGACCATAAAGTTACTACTTATATCTAACGGAATAGAGCAACAAACTATATAAATAACGAAGCGGTAACACATTGACATCAGCACCCGTGTCTAATTGAAAATTAATTTTACACTTGTTTATCATTAAGTCTACTGTCCAGTCCATTAAATTTTTACTAAGTGAATAAATTACCTCATGTTGGTTTGATGATTCCACAAAATGCACGCCACATACATTAGCAAAATGGTTCATCTTTGAGCATTGTAAACAAGTCTTCCCGTACGCCGGACACGCATTGAACGCGTGATATATACCGGATCCAAAGACATTAAGCCGGCTCCATACGTTTGGCAAACAACGGCAAACAGCAAACAGCAAACAACAAACACGAACATGTGGACGAGTGTTTGTCTGTGTTTGCCTGTTCGTGTTTGTGTTTGCCAGTGTTCGGCGTCGGTGTCGGTTTTTCTTCACAAATCAAAGGATGTTTGGCAAACAGTTTGCGATGTCTCCACACGCTTGTTGAGCATCAGTATTGCGCGCGAGCTTGCGGGCGGCGGACGTTCCGGTTATCAGCAGTTTTCTGCGCGCAATGTAGGATGGTAGGTAGGATAATGAGGATACAACTCTATCCTATTTGGAAGCATACCTACCATAATGAGCAATGCATTTGGTATACTAAAGATGCCAATCATAAAAATAGGCAGAAAGTGACCGATGCGTTGGACGCGCCTTAGTTTTTATTGTCAGAACAAAAATTTATAGGAAATAAATAATAAAAAGGAAATATTTGTATTTTTTATTGATAGGTAACTACTTAATTTAAGTAAAAATTTTTGATTAAAAGACATAAGTATTAAGCACTGACAAATTTCGACGAGTGAAAACCAGACCTTGGTAACCAAGTGGTTAAGGCAGCCCCCCGGAATGCGGAAGGTGCGTGGTTCGATTCCCGCCTGAGGTTGTTGTCTTTTTTCAGTGTTTAAAAATTTTACTTAAGTATATTTAAGCGTTATTAAAACGCTAAAATATATAAAAACATTAATCTTTAAGCGCAGCTTCATCTGAACCGAATGTTCAAATATTTGTAGAAATATGTCTTTCGGATCTCAGAGGTGAAAACTTCTAAGATTTGATGAAGCAATGTTGACTAAAAACATAAGCATCAAGCACTGACAAATTTCGACGGGTGAAAACCAGACCTCGGTAGCCAAGTGGTTAAGGCAGCCGCCCGGAATGCGGAAAATGCGTGGTTCTATTCCCGCCTGAGGTTGTCGTCTTTTTTCAGTGTTTAAAAATTTTACTTAAGTATATTTAAGCGTTAATAAAACGCTTAAACATATAATAAACATTGATACATATTTTTTTTTAATTTAAAATAAAAATATGTCAACCCACAACTAATAGCTGCTACAAATTCGTCGTCCGTCATGTTTGCCGATCCGGAATATACTAGCACGTTCGCCAAGCGTCTGGATGCCTGTTTGTGTTGGGTGTTTGTGGTCGATGTTTGCGACTTTGTTTGTAGTGATCGGTGTTTGCGGCAAACAGCAAGCGTCTGGAGCCGGCTTTAAACTATTACTAATAGACTGGACATCGCGATCAAAACTTTAATCCACAACTTATTACCAAGTGGTAACAAGTCGCTTAGTATGATGTTATGCGCCCTCTAGTGCAGTCGTGTTTGTGCGTGAACAAATTTGACGTAAACAATAGAAAATATACCAAATTGCGTATTGCGATACTGCAAATCCCGATATGGAAAAAAGGCTGAATGTGATTACAGCTTATTTTCGTAAATATTTTGTATATTTACCCAATAATCAGACTATAATAATAATTTCTAATAAATTATTCTAGAACATTTACCGTTGCCCTATGCTGACCTCTAGTGGTGAAAAGCTAAAGTATCTACTTTTAGGATGTCACCACACTTGTCGAAGCGGAAGTAGATGATTTAGTGGTGTTCAAGTGATGTCGTTTTACTTATCGAATAATGTTATAAGTAGATAATATTTTTATATTGTACGTTTAAGTTTTACATAAGTAGTAATATTCTGACTCAATGATCATTGCGTCCCTAACGCAATGTTATGCAGTGTAACAGTATCGTGCGATGATCGTTTAATTAGAATATTACTACTTATTTTAAACTCTTTGATCAACAATACCAACTAGATGTCAGGTCGGCGCGCGGCGCGGCTCGTTAAATTACAGCGCACTTAAAAAGTGAGCTCTTATTTTGTTTAGTTTGCTTGAAACACGGCCAATGTAAACACGTTCACAATGCCGTGTATTTAAAATTTGCATAAATAATGAAAAAGCAATTTAACGGCCGGAGTGTCTTAGTTTCGGTAAGTACTTACCTACATGTAGAATAAAATATGTTTTAGGCTTTAAACACGCCATTCAAAAGGGCAACGCTGCTAGCCATTTGGGGAACTTGCCGCGCGGCAGCGGTTCTGTCAGAGATATTTTTATTTATAAGATATTTAAGTATAGGTTTTTAGTTACTCATTAAGTAAGTACGTGATAAGTACCTACTTATGCAAATGTTAATAAAAAATATAATAAAATAGCTTTAAACTAACAAATAATATAAAATTTTAAACACAATTACCGATTTTAACCCACATGCTACAAATGGTTGGCCAACGTTGACCAATAGACGCGCCAACATTTGTGTAACGGATCAGTATATGATAATACTTAGAAGATTTGTGATTTTATTATTGGGTGCCATGGTTGTAATAAGGTTGAAATTAAAACTGTTTTATAACTTTGTATTAGTTCGTTAGTAAAGAAATGTAGCTGTTTAAGTATTATTCAAGTGGACAGAATTTAGCTTTGATTTGGTACGTGACGCGTTATCTAGCTGGTATTGTTGATCGAAGGTCAAACATAAAAAACATTAAAAACAAGAAAATAGGATATATCTAAATTAAAAATATACACGCATCCGTTATGACATTATTTGGTGTTTAAGAGCGTTTACGCCGAGCGCGAGACCACAAGTTTAGGTTTTTAAGTCCAAATATCACGCACACAGAAGCGAGCTGTGAGCGCGCGCGACTGTGTGTGTACAATAGGCTAGTTCTGCTCACTATAGTCAAACTCACTCACTTTGATCCGTTAGATCGAATTTCCTTTTTGTAATAGGTACTTCGATTATTTTTTTTAATATGGGCGTAAGTAATGCATGAAATATGTAAGTATAATATTATATTGCATGTATTTTTATTAAACTTGCAATGTATGCTATGTATGTCTTGTTCGGGTGGAATTTTGCAACTCAATTTTGACCCACTTCCCGTTTACTGATTGAGCTGAAAATTTGCATACATGTGTAAATCGCGTGACAATGCAATTTTATGATTGACATGGTGCTAATCTGATGATGGAGATGGAATGTGGCCATTGAAACTTTGCAATAAAATAGCACAACCTAATCGAGTTTGGGCTCGTTTGAATCGTCTTGACGAGTAGTTTGTCTTTCAATGGTAACCAGGGTCTGATGATGGAGCTGGATGGTGGTCATAGGAACTCTGTAATAAAACGGCGCAATCCCATCGAGTTTCGGCTCGTCTCATTCGTCTTGACGAGTCCTTTGTTTTTAGATGGTTACCAAGGTCTGATCTGATGATGGAGCTGAAAGGTAGTCATAGGAAATCATTGAAGAAACGACGCAACCGCATCGAGTCGCGGCTCGTTTGATTCATCTTGACGAGTACTTTGGTGCTAGATGGTAACCAGAGTCTGATGATGGAGCTGGAAGATGGCCATAGGAACTGAGTAATTAAACAACATAATAACCCCATCGAGTAAGGGCTCGTTTAATTCGTCTAGACAAGTATTTTGCTGCTAGATGGTAACCAGGGTCTGCTGATGGAGCTGGAAGGTGGCCATAGGAACTCTGTAATAAAACGACGCAACCCCATCGAGTCTCGGCTCGTCTCATTCGTTTTGACGAGTACTTTGTTTTTAGATGGTTACCAGGTTCTGATCTGATGATGGAGTTGAAAGGTGGTCATAGGAACTCAGTAAAGAAACGAAGCAACCCCATCGAGTCTCGGCTTGTTTGATTCGTCTTGACGAGTACTTTGGTGCTAGAAAGAAAGAACTTAAAATGTATTTTCATTTCAGGTTATCGAAGATGAGGTTCCACAAACAACAAATAAGGTTGAAGGTCGAAGACTAGTAGATTTTCAATACTTTTTGGACCAAATTAAAATACTTAGTAACCACAATAGAGACAGGATGTACAATTGATAATTTACAAGTGATAAAAGAGCATAAAGTAGGCTTATTATCTACATTTTTAATGAAGTATAATATTTACCTTTAGATAAGTCTAAGAATCATGTAAAATCTTGTTTACATAAGAAAGGTCAAAGTATATTTAGTTGACAATACAGCCTGGTCATAATTATATTTTCACATTATAGTTTCTTAGTCAATTATTTTTATAACTAATTAATTTTAAGCTGGTATGATAGCCTTTAACAGCAGTGTCTTACAGACAAAGGTATCTACTCAAAATTTATGTTGCGTTTAAAGTAATGTTCTCTTACTTTCGTTGGAGTTGCTCGAGTGTGTCATGCTCTCTCAAAGTGTCTTTGCGGTGGTGGCATGTGCGTCGGGTCGTTACGTTCCCCAAACATGGTTAAACGAAGCGATGTCTGATTCACATGTTCATTTTCATTAAAAGTCATTTATTCAATTTATGCTACAACAATGAACACTTATGAATATCGCTATGCAATCGGTTCGTAAGTCCTAACTATGAAGCGGGAGCCTTGTACTGAGAAGAACCGATAAGAAACTCAGCAAGGGCATTTCTTTTCTCGCTTTCTTTTACAGCGTTAATACAAATTGGAAAATGCCCTCCCAATTATAGAAGGACATTTTCTATCACAACAAAAAAAACATTAAATACGATTACAAGACAACACAACTCATACAAGAGAATATACAATAAAAACAAGTATTGCTCGATATAAAATAAAATAAACAACGTATTACAGTATCTCTGAAACAAGAAAAAGAAAGACTATTCAATACTACCAGTAAAAAATAAGATTGCAAGAGCAGACCAGCCTCCACAGGCGGCACCCGTTCACGAGTATGACATGTGAATCAGCCATCGCTTCGTTAAACCATGTTTGAGGGAACGTAACGACCCGACGCACATGCCACCACCGCAGAGACACTTTGAGATAGCATGACACACTCGAGCAACTCCAACGAAAGTAAGAGAACATTACTTTAAACGCAACATAAATTTTGAGTAGGTACCTTTGTCTGTAAGACACTGCTGTTAAAGGCTATCATACCAGCGTAAAATTAATTAGTTATAAAAATAATTGACTAAGAAACTATAATGTGAAAATATAATTATGACCAGGCTGTATTGTCAACTAAATATACTTTGACCTTTCTTATGTAAACAAGATTTTATATGATTCTTAGACTTATCTAAAGGTAAATGTTATACTTCATTAAAAATTTAGATAATTATCCTACTTTATGCTCTTTTATCACTTGTAAATTATTAATTGTACATCCTGTGGCTCTGTTGTGGTTACTAAGTATTTTAATTTGGTCCAAAAAGTATTGAAAATCTACTAGTCTTCGATCTTCAACCTTATTTGTTGTTTGTGGAACCTCATCTTCGATAACCTGAAATGAAAATACATTTTAAGTTCTTTCTTTCTAGCACCAAAGTACTCGTCAAGACGAATCAAACAAGCCGAGACTCGATGGGGTTGCTTCGTTTCTTTACGGAGTTCCTATGA
Organism: Scoparia ambigualis; assembly: GCA_963921215.1. Classification (NCBI taxonomy): domain Eukaryota; kingdom Metazoa; phylum Arthropoda; class Insecta; order Lepidoptera; family Crambidae; genus Scoparia; species Scoparia ambigualis. The sequence goes on along the minus strand of OY992501.1, from coordinate 44,377,958 downwards.
CCACCTTTCAACTCCATCATCAGATCAGACCCTGGTAACCATCTAAAAACAAAGTACTCGTCAAGACGAATGAGACGAGCAAAAACTCGATGGGGTTACGTCGTTTTATTACAGAGTTCCTATGGCCACCTTCCAGCTCCATCAGCAGACCCTGGTTACCATCTAGCAGCAAAGTACTCGTCTAAACGAATTAAACGAGCCCGTACTCGATGGGGTTCTTATTTTATTTAATTACTCAGTTCCTATGGCCATCTTTCAGCTCCATTATTAGACCCTGGTTACTATCTAGCACCATAGTACTCGTCAAGATGAATCAAACGAGCTGAGGCTCGATGGGGTTGCGTCGTTTCTTTAATGAGTTCCTATGACCACCTTTCAGCCCCATCATCAGATCAGACCCTGGTAACCATCTAAAAACAAAGTACTCGTCAAGACGAATGAGACGAGCCGAAACTCGATGGGGTTGCGTCGTTTTATTACAGAGTTCCTATGACCACCATCCAGCTCCATCATCAGACCCTGGTTACCATCTAACAGCAAAGTACTCGTCTAGACGATTTAAACGAGCCCTTACTCGATTGGGTTATGTTGTTTAATTACTGAGTTCCTATGGCCATCTTCCAGCTCCATCATCAGACTCTGGTTACCATCTAGCACCAAAGTACTCGTCAAGATGAATCAAACGAGCCGCGACTCGATGGGATTGCGTCGTTTCTTTGATGAGTTCCTATGACCACCTTTCAGCTCCATCATCAGATCAGACCCTGGTAACCATCTAAAAACAAAGTACTCGTCAAGACGAATGAGACGAGCCGAAACTCGATGGGGTTGCGTCGTTTTATTACAGAGTTCCTATGACCACCATCCAGCTCCATCATCAGACCCTGGTTACTATTGAAAGACAAACTACTCGTCAAGACGATTTAAACGAGCCCAAACTCGATTAGGTTGTGTTATTTCATTGCGAAGTTCCAATGGCCACATTCCAGCTCCATGATCAGACCCAGGTTACTATCTAGCACCAAAGTACTCGTCAAGACGAATCAAACGAGCCAAGACTCGATGGGGTTGCGTCGTTTCTTTACTGAGTTTCTATGACCACCTTTCAGCTCCATCATCAGATCAGACCCTGGTAACCATCTAGCAGCAAAATACTTGTCTAGACGAATTAAACGAGCACTTACTCGATGGGGTTATTATGTTGTTTAATTACTCAGTTCCTATGGCCACCTTCCAGCTCCATCATCAGGCTCTGGTTACCATCTAACAGCAAAGTACTCGTCAAGATGAATCAAACGAGCCGCGACTCGATGGGGTTGCGTCGTTTCTTCAATGAGTTCCTATGACCACCTTTCAGCTCCATCATCAGATCAGACCTGGGTAACCATCTAAAAACAAAGGACTCGTCAAGACGAATGAGACGAGCCGAAACTCGCTGGGGTTGCGTCGTTTTATTACAGAGTTCCTATGACCACCATCCAGCTCCATCATCAGACCCTGGTTACCATTGAAAGACAAACTACTCGTAAAGACGATTCAAACGAGCCCAAACTCGATTAGGTTGTTCTATTTTATTGCAAAGTTTCAATGGCCACCTTCCATCTCCATCATCAGATCAGCACCATGTCAATCATAAAATTGCATTGTCACGCGATTTACACATGTATGCAAATTTTCAGCTCAATCAGTAAACGGGAAGTGGGTCAAAATTGAGTTGCAAAATTCCACCCGAACAAGACATACATACATTGCAAGTTAAATAAAAGCTTGTAATAATTTACTTACCAAAGTACTAAGATTTGCAAATCAAGCTATAAATTTGCACTATTTTCGAACTTACGGAAAGGTCGACAACCGCGCCGGGCAGAGCGTCGAGCGACGTGACCACTCTCTCAGAGGCCTCGCGGCGGACTGATTTTAAGCGAGTGGAGCGCAGGGTTTTGTAGTAGTTTTAGAGCAGTTTTAAAATATTCATAGAAAAATTATAGAGCTTATTTAGTAAAAACAATTTTGTTAATAATTTAAATAACACTTTTTTCTATAGTATAAAGCTTTTATCTTCTAAAATATATTTGGTACATTAGAGAAAACAATTACTTTAACACCTATAATTTCTTTAAAAATTCACAATGTTTGGAATTTTATAGTTTTTGTTAGTAACCAAAATCAAAAAATGTTTTCAACAAACTATTTTGCTGAGGATCTTTAAAATTTAAATAAAAATGTTGTTATTAGATTTATTAGTAATTTAAATACATTTTTAAGCTTCGAAGTTGACGCGGAAAGTCAAATTATGAAAACCTCTGTTCAGTTATCTTGTTATAAATTCCAAAATATCTATAAATTTAAAAATGTTTTCAACAAACATTTTCGACTACAAGATCGCCTAATGATATAAGTATTTAACATATTTGTATAGTAAGTATTAACAGATATTAAGAGGTTTAAAAAGTACAGTTTTTGAGCAAAACGGCGCAAAAGGACGTAAACGCTCTTAATGCTAATGCATCAAATAAATCTATGAAATGAAATATAAAGTAACAGATTAAGATCGACAAAAATAATTTGATAGGTAGTCACGAGCACCAATATGTACCTATACACTTTGACATTTTTTACATATTTTTGCTCGTGATTGTACTTGCGATTGCGAGTTGTCATTAACTCGGAATGTGGTCTATAATATCTATGTATACTTAGGTATTTAAAAATGAATCACTATATGGATCAACTCGTGTTAATCTGTTAAAGTCAGCCATTTTACCTTATCATTCCTATGAATTGATTCGTTAATCCAATTACACAACCATGTTACATTTGCTTTGAAGTAGACTTGATTTTGGTATACGGGAGTGTATATAATCCTTACTTATGATGAGTGATCGCGGAGGTGGGGTTACTTCAAAAATGAGTGTTGTCAGTATGCTGGGGCCCAAGTCTGCTAATTTACGAATGGCATAATTGAATCGCAATTGGATCGCATTGTAATTGTTTGACACATTTGGTATTCTCTTCCTCATTTAAGAATACCAAATGTGTCAAACAATTACAATGCGATACAATTATTATTGCGATTCAATTATACCATTCGTAAATTAGCAGACTTGGGCCCCTGTTCGTAGGTACTAGCAAGGTGCTTATATTATTTCATTCATTCATTCTTTGTTTATAATTAGTTAAGTATGTTGAATTTTTAATAACTTTACACTTTATTATTTAGTAAATAATCATTTGAAACACCCGAATTTTCATTTCCTTCCCTAATTGTCACTTGCTTGTTCCAATGTTGTATGTTATACCGATTTTGATTAATCTTCATCAAACTTATCAATAGGTAGGTCGAATTTTTAACGGAACATCCCTACTGCAGGGCGACACCTACCGTGGGGTAGGTGAACTTATTCTAATTGTTCATAGTATACTTCTTATTATTCTTGATATAAGGTTTTGCTTTTCAACGTTAGATGGCGTAACTTGAGCACCAGCTCAAAGTTTTTGTATGAAATAGTGTCCAATAGCCACTCTATTACTATTTAAATCTCTTTGACCGGATCTAAGGCACTTGGTGTCTACGCGTAGTCTAGGCTGTCTAGGCCCACTCGCAGTCGCAGGATGCGTCATCCGCGCGGCGCCCCCACGGCCGCGCTCGCCGCGACGCATCGCGCCGCCTATAACAATAACTAACTAACTAACAATTCTACTATAACTAACTACTACAACTCTATTCCGCTAGGTATAGTAACTTTATGGGCCCGACTCGGGCTAATAACGTTTCCAAAGACCACTAACGTATAATAAGAATATTATTATTTATTTATGTCTTATAGTCTGTGTTAAAGACAAACTCTACTTACCTCTCAGAACAATAACTAAAGCAGACTTACCTACAAAAAGTTTTGGTATTACTCTGTGAGGTCAATTCCTGTCTCTATTATTCTGATCTATAATGTCAATGAGTTCCTGTTGCTGACTGACATACATGGAAAAATTCAAAACTTTCATTGTTGTTGCTTTACGTGTCACAAAGTATTGAAAATGCTTTTTATATAATAGAAATAATTATTTATTTTAGAAGGATTTATTTTTGTGCTGATTCATCACGATCGCAATAACCACAATCATAATATTCTATTAATACGTCCGCAAGTATAAAAATCGGCAACAATGTTTATTTACAAATTCATGGCCGGGAACGTCGACGGCTTAGAAGGCGGTAAGTAAAGCGAACAAGTAATTAGTAGTCATCAGAGGGCCAATTCTGTATCTCAGGCAGCGCTGACACAGCGCTGACTGAGATACAGAATAAGGTTTACATTGAATAAATAATTTGACTTGACTTGACCCCCTAGCAAAGTAACAAGTTCTTGCGCACAGTTTTATATTATTTTTTTTATTCATTAACCGGTAAGCGCTTGACCTTCATCTCACCTGATGGTAAGTGACGATAAGGCCGAAGGTAGAAGCGCGCTTCACCCGGAATCCTCAACCACTGAGGAGCTGGCTCTCTTATCTCAAACTGTCGGAACACAACAATGCTATAAACATCGTTGTTATGGCGACAGACTTAGATAAGATGGTGGTAGCTACCTGCCTAGCGGGACCTCTGGGTCTGAGACCGGTGGATTAGCCACTAGAGCACAGAGGCGGTTAAATTGCAGCCCATGGGATGTAGTAACTATTACTTAATCTATGCCATGGGCTGCAAATGCCTCAGTGATTGTGAGTGAGCCAAGCGAGTGCACCCGCTAATAATGCGCATAAGTTGCTGCGTGGTGTCGTCTCTGGTTATAATACTTCAATGGTGCGAAGCGGCGAACCCGAAGGATCTGGGGCTGGGAGCTAATACTTAGTCTAACTTCAACACCTATCGCAATACCTTTCAAGTCCAAGCAGGTAGGTACATATCACGACTATTATCCCCGAAGGGTTAGTCAGAGACTAGGCAATGAGTACCGCAAAAGCAATCCTCTACCATAGTCCACATTTCACCAAATAGCGACTGCACATGTGCTCAGCATGACAGGTGGTGAGTCCATCGCCGCTCAATGCTTATGGATGTATGTGCAGTCTTTAGTCCGTTAGTCGCCTTTTACGACACCTAAGGGAAGAGAGGGGTGTTAGTATTCTTTCACCGTTACGCGACACGATTATTTGCTAGTTTGCTTATCATCATCATCATCATCAGCCTATAAACGTCCCACTGCTGGGCACAGGCCTCCCACGTGAACAATACACGTGGGGATATTGGGCCATTACCCACCACGCTGGCCCAGTGCGGGTTGGTGGGTTTTAACGACTGCCATCTTACAACAACAACCGGGACCAACGGCTTAACGTGCCTTCCGAAGCACGGAGGAGCTCGAGATGTTTTTAAATTTGGTCACCCATCCAGTGACCCGGCATTGCGAAAGTTGCTTAGCGAGCAAGATCGCAAACCGAACGCGGTAGCTGCTGCACCATCGAGCTCCTCAACTAGCTAGTTTGCTTGTTGTAATAATAAAAAAAAAAAAAATAATAAAATAAAATAAGTTTTATTCAGTTATAGCAGGTATATAGTACATGTAGGGGCTGGTGACTCCCGACAAGCTTGAAAGGCCTGTGTTAGGAGGCACCGCTCTTCCATTAAAAACAAGTTGTAAATATTTTGCTAATCATCTAATGTACATTTAATTTATTACAAAAAAGAGAAAAAAATAAATGAAAAAAGACTAACATTAAGTACCTACAGAGTTAAATACCCGTATGTGTGTGTGTCTGTGTGTGTGTGTGTGCGTGTGTGCGTGTGGGGGTGTGTCAGTGTGTGTAAGTGTGTGTGCGTAGGTGTATAGCTTCCATCAACTATCCATTAAATCCTCAATCTCACTATATGATTTTGATTTGATTTTGAATAATCAAACCAGCGAAGCAATGTTGCTACTTCTACTTGAAAGGTATTGCGATAGATGTTGAAGTTAGACGATGAGAACCCTGACCTCGCTACTCGTATGTTGCAGGCGAGGAAGAAGATGGCTACGACCCTCACGAGCACCGTAAGATTGAGAAGCCTACCTCGTAAGTAGCTCCTCTCTCTCGATAGGTGCGCCTGTCGACACCTACAATGCAAAAAACCTATGTAGTAAATAATGGTCATTCTCATAAGGATAGATTCTCATAAGATCAGATTCTCAAAAAGACAGGAGTAGGTACACGTAAGCACATAAAGAGAAAAAATAATATTACCTATTAATATTTTACTATTTTCAGAGACAAAATGAGAGGTTTATATTATTAAAAAATATGTAATTAATAATAACATTTTATATTTTAAAAAAATATTATAAATCTCATGTTCTATACTTAGTATTATAAGACCAAATCGCATACAGCTTGGGCTGTGGCTAGATCATGTCTTACATCATTATTTTGCGATTACTATCTTTGTAACTCACAATCCAGCTACTGCTTTAATAAATGTACGATGCCAGTTATATTGCCAACGGTTTTTTTTATATTAAGTAGTTTTTTTACCGTAAGTAAAATCACATGACATGTTTAATAAGTAGGTAAAGTAGAAAAAATCAGAAAGAAAATTTTGAATTTTAAATCTTGATTCACACATATCAGTGAAGTCACAGTTCCGGCACAGTACCAGCACAGTGAAAAATATTCTATCATACATTCTCTATGAACGTATCCCCACTTATCAATCAAGGACGGTATTCGTTGACAACGTTAATTTTTGCCGGATCACTGACGCCGGCAAACAGTGTTGCCAACTTAGTGGATTTTCCACTAAAACTGGTAGTTTCAACCCCCCTCTTGTGTGTGAGTGGCGAAATATTGCTTTTACTGGCTGGTGGTTTTTTAGTGGATTAAAAGAAATTAATTTTCAGTAGGCGAAATCACTCAAGCTTTCAGTAAATTGTTTTGGTACAAAAAGGTAATGTCTGGTGGTTTCAGAAGTCTAATCTGGTGGTACCCAGCTTAACCGTTGGCAACACTGCCGGTAAAATGGAGGACGATCGTACTTGACGACGGACACGTTTTCACTGAAGCAGTACTGACATGTGTGAATTGAATCTCTGACGCAACACTGAAGCACTGATACTGAACTGAGCGGACACGGTGACGGAACTCCGACTTCACTAATATGTGTGAATCAACCTTTATAATTAGTTTTAATTTAGGAAGTGTATGCAGTGCCACAGTCTCAATCGGTTCGGGAACCGTATGTTTTGCGGTATAATAGTGATGCCGCCTAATCTGCCGTAAAGTTTTTTATTAGACAACAAGTATACTAGCTGCCTTACTCCTGTAGGTCACGTGATAGGTTAGAAATTTGAGTCTTGATTTGGAGGTTATTTTTTTTATTAAATCTAACTCTATACAAGAAAATCTTTTGAATAATATGTCTTCTGAACATTGTGGCAAATAAAAATATGTTACGGTTCCCGAACCGATTGAGATACAATGCCGTTTGAGGAACCAGGGTCTGATGATAGAGCTGGAAAGTGGCCATAGGAACTCAGTAATTAAGCTAACAAACGAACCGGTTTGATTCGTCTTAATGGGTGGACCGTTTTTGATGGGTGGTGAGTGGTGGTGGTTTGGTGGACGTGAATAAATATTTGTATTCAGTGAGATGAACATATAAAAAACGTATCCAGTGATAATTGAAATGTAAAAAATAAGTTAAAAATAAAAAAGCTTTTTTAATTTTTATTTTAAATTTATTTTAAATTAAAAATAAAACGAGCTTTTATTTAAATGCGTTAAAAAGTAAAAAATAAACTTTTACTTTAAAAACTTTTACTATCAACTTATAACGTCTTTACACAATTAATGTGATATAAAAGGTTGTCGCGAGATTTACTACAATCCTACTAATATTATAAACGCGAAAGTTTGTAAGTATGGATAGAGGTTTGTTACTCTGTCACGTAAAAACTACTAAATGGATTTGGATTAAATTCGTTATACAGATAGTTTATAACCTGGATTAATATTCCCACGGGAACGGGAACCACGCGGGTGAAACCGCGAGCGGCCGCTAGTATACTATATATGTATAAATAAACAAGTAAGTAAATTAATAAAAAAACTTGAAAATACGAGTACTTACTTGAATCTCGCGACAACCTTTTATATCATATAAATTGTTTAAGGACGTTATAAGTTGTTATTAAAAGTTTTAAAGTAAAAGTTTATTTTTTTCCTTTTAGCGCATTTAAATAAAAGCTTCTTTTTTAAAAAGGTTTTATACTTTTAATTTCTTATTGTCACCCAAGCCTACGTTTGAACAGCGCTTTAGTAGTAGGTATAAAGAAAATGTGATTTATTTTGTCTCTCGCAGGTACCTGGACACGATGATCCACCTGCTGAAGGGCAGCATCGGCGCCGGCATCCTGGCGATGCCTGACGCGGTCGCCCGGCTGGGCATCATCTGGGCGCTGGTCGCCATCGCGCTCATAGGTCTCATCGCTACATACTGCATACAGTTGCTCGTGAGTACTGGCCTGATCTACTCTTAGAGTACTATTACTTTAATCTTACTATGCGAATTCCCATATTATTATGTATTTCACACAGTAAGATGAAAGTAACACTGTTCTAAGAGAGTTACTAGTCCCTATCTACTCACCCCTATAGATAGGGTTTTGCAGCTGGAACCAAGGGTCCGGCTGTATGACGCTCAGAGGTACTACGGGGTTCCGGTACACGCCCCCCGCTGGTTATGCCTTAACCGGCGTCTCCGGCGGGATTCCGGACATGGGTTGGACTCGTAGTGGCTTGTGGTTAGCTGTAGAGCTTGGGAATATTCGTTTGTCCTGGTATTGTGTGCCAGGGCTTCCAAACTCGTGCACAGCGAGCGGGGCATAGTAGCGGTCTCTGTGGAGCCAGAAGCGAATAGTCTTGTTGGGAACGTGAGTTTCCCTTTAAGTTGGCAGCTTTGTCCGGTGGTTCTCATTGGACATTGGTGTCGACATTTCCGGTACTAGTCTGGAGAACTAGTAGCCACTACTCCGGTCCAGCCAGCCGCGTAGGACGTGGGGAATGGCTAGGCTCCCGGATGGGTTCCGAGAAGTGAGTGTGCTTACTACTCCGTGACCAAGGTGGACACTTGGTAGTCGACTTTAGATTTGACGACCGCAGTGGCAACTGCGAGTTGTGCCCTTTGTGCAACGAGAAGTGAGCGAGCTCGACAGCTCCGGTTACCTATCTGGAAAATAGGCAGTGAACTACACGTGTTCACGGGGAAGCTCTCCCGAGACACTAGTCTTATGAGTACTGAATGAAGAGCGCGCTTCGGCGGGCACTGATTCGGCGTCAAGACCTAACGCACATGGTCTCCTGCGAGAGTTGTTTTTCTGGCGCAGGGACGTCTGGCACTTCTTGTATAACCCTACGGTTGGTCTCGAGGTGCCAGTACAAATCACTGCATTGACAGACAACAAATTCAAAACGCACATTAAACGTGTGTTAATGGCGAAAGTTTCTTATAAGATCAATGACTATGTTGCAGACAAAAATGCATGGAAATAAGTCTACTCTGTACTAGTGTTTATTATTAGTATTTTTAGTCTATTATTAACTATTCTTTCATTCAATTATTATGAATTGTTGAAATTATTTAGTTTATTTATTATTAATTTTATACGCGCGGGTAACGTGAGTTTCCCTTATAGTTGGCAGCTTTGTCCGGTGGTTCTCATTGGACATTGCTGTCGGTATCTCCTGTACTAGTCTGGAGAACTAATAGAGGCGGATCCCTAGATGCCATAGCCTCCGGCCCAGCCAGCCGCCCAGCCTGGCCCAGCGGCCCTCGTAGGACGCGGGAACTGGCTATGCTCCCGGATGGTTTTCGAGAAGTAGTGTGCTTACTACTCCGCGACCAAGGTGGACACTTGGAAGTTGACTTTAGAGTTGACGACCCAAGCAGTGGCAACTGCGAGTTGTGCCCTTCGTGCAACAGTAAACAGCAAAGTGAGCGAGCTTGACAGTTTCGGTTACCTATCTGGAAAAAAGGCAGTGAACTACACGTATTCAAGAGGAAACTCTCCCGAGACGCTAGACTTATGAGTACCGAATGAAGAGCGCGCTTCAGCGGGCACTGATTCGGCGTCAAGGCCTAACGCAGATGGTCCCCTGCGCGAGTAATTTACTGGCGCAGGGACGTCTGACGCTTCTTGCATAACCTAACGGTTGGTCTCGAGGTGCCAGTACAAATCACTGCATTGACAGACAACAAATTCAAAACGCACATTAAACGTGTGTTAATGGCGAAAGCTTATTATAAGATCAATGACTATGTTGCAGACAAAAATGCATGGAAATAAGTCTACTCTGTACTAGTGTTTATTATTAGTATTTTTAGTCTATTATTAACTATTCTTTCATTCAATTATTATGAATTGTTGAAATTATTTAGTTTAGTTATTGTTAATTTTATTAATGCGTACAAATTGTACTTAATTATGTTTAATAATTTGTACCTACTTAATTAGATCTATGACACTGTAAAGTAACATTGTCACTTAGAAGGAGAAAAAAGTAAGGCCTCCTGAGTTTCTTGCCAGCTCTTCTCGGTCGAAGACTCTCCCAAAATCCGAACTGGTGGTAGATTGGTTAGGTAGGTAGAGTAGGTTATGATCTGTGCCAGCTAGATGTGCATGAAGGGTCATTTACCCCACTGTACCAGTGGGGTGCTGCAGTTTAGGTACGTTCGGCCGGCGTGCCTCCCAGGAAGGCCGCCTAGGCGTATGACAGTAAAGGTTGCCGCTCGGCTCGCACGCTCCACGTCGCGCGTCGTCGCTTAAGGCCAGGTATTTCTCTCTCGCGGCTTCTCTCTCGCTCTCTCGATGGTACGACAGTGCGGGACGGGTATAACAGCGAAGCGGCGCGTTTTATAGGTTTTATTTCCTATATTTATCCAGTGAAGTTTATTGGATCTTGTAACTAAATGAGACTTTGAATAGATTGGATCCTTAACTAATGCATACTTGTTTTTTCCAGAATTTAAACCATTATTTTCTATGTCTCAGATGGTTTGAAAAAACTCAAAGCGCGATCTATCTAGCCTTAACTCGTAATCCCTACGCGCGCGCGTAAACCCTGCGCTCCTGACGGACGTCAAATCGATATCGAGTCGGCTGTGCTTATTGGAATATGAACGCTCGGGTCACGAGATAGGTTTCGGTTTCGCGTGGGGGTCGTTGGAGGGTGAACCTTCTGTACGGTAGTAAGACGAAAAACGAAATAATTTTAAAACACACAAATTTATGCTCATTAATATCTGCCCTTTTGTTATGCTTAAGTTTTTATAAAAAAAGATATTTGAATGATTAAAAATGTCAACCTTATTGGTTAGGGTACTACTGTTTTCCAAAACTCATTTCAGCCGTTACTTTATTTTACTTCAAAAACTCTCCAATTTCTATTACCTACCACAATATCAATACGATAATTGGAAATCATATTTAATTTTATTCCATAAAGTAATAACTTAAGTTAACAATTCATTATGATTTATCATTTTTCACCTTTCATCCAAAAAAAACGATAAATTAAATATAAATTTTAGCCGTTTGTGTTTCTAGGGGAGACACACTTGCCCGCTATTTTTTCTCGTACCAGGATACGTATGTTTACACTATTCTATGACCACGGCTTATATTTCGGTTCGACGCGATTCTGTTTCAGCGTGCAGTGGTACTGGGGGTAGCGATGCGCATTTGTCTGGCACAGACTATAGCTCGTTAGATTAGTTGTTAAGTCTTAACTTTTTTATTATTATTAGTATTGACGTCAATAAGTGCCTGTAAAGGTTTACATTGAATAAATAATTTGACTTTGAGTTTGAAATAAAACTTAGCGGTGTAAGGAGAGGGGATGCTCTAAGGGGTGACAGTATAGGGCTCTTGACCGAGCGCACAGACCTTCTTACTGACGTGTGAATGTTTCATGTTATAGCCTGACCGCAACCGCTGTACCGCGCCTTAGGTATGCGCGGGTGGTGGGGGGAGTGGGAAGTAAAGAGCATGAACTCACATGAGATTCGTAGTGTCAGACAGCTCTTACGATATCGAAGCACAGTTTATTGAAGCTTTATATTTACGAGTATAATTACATCCAATCCGTTTTTGTCCAGTATGATTTTAAGATAAGTACAATTAAAAAACCAATATAAATGAAATAAATCTTTAATTCTTGGAAATATATAATATAAACTTTCTTTGTTTGCTTTTCCTTTCTTAAAATATTCGGCCACTTTAAAAATGACAGTCTTGATTATCTCGAGATAATGCACGACCCATTTTTAGATATTTTATCTCATGTGCGTCTGACATACTAGTTGCCGCCGTAAGCGATGACGGCCGAACAATGACCTAACATAAAATATCATTGCGGCCGATGACAAAATGGAGCAACTGTTTCGCCCCCCCGCCTCGCCGCTCGCATACCCAAGGCGCGGTACAGCGGTAGCGGTCAGACTATAATATAACCCGTCCATGTAACCGTGTTGCGTAGTTGGATGTATGTGCAGTCTTCAGTCAGTTAGTCGCGTTTTACGACACCCAAGGGAAAGAAGGGGGTGGTAGTATTCTTACACCGCTACGCAACACGACTCCACGTGTGGAAAGTTGTTCATTAAATTGTCTTTTTCCGAATTTTGGTAATGTCCTTTAGCTACTTTGTAATGATTAGGGACTAAGTAATCGTTGCTAATAGTAGAGGATCCGAGTATACAACGACCTTCACCGAGCGGTTAATGGATGAAAAGTATTTTATATCAAATTTAATGTGTTAAAAAATATATTGCGAGTGGGTTGGCTGAAAAATTTCAGTCCAGTATATGATTAATTAAATATTTAAAAATATTTTTTTTTAAATATTGCACTTGTTTCGTTAATAGATAAATTACATAGGTACCAATCGAAAGTATGAAGCCTCTATAATATGCAAACGTTAGGTTGACAATATTTTTCCTGTCAAAACATTGGGTAGGCAGGTGTTAACAGGCAAGTCAATATTAGTAATTTGCAACCGTCTGGTTAAATAAATAAAATTTATGTTTATATAAAGATAAGCTCATAACAAACACACACACACCAAACCAGTGCAATGTAAAAAAATATTTTTTTTTTTAATACTAAATTAGTCATTAATGGTACTGGACTGAAATTTTTCAGCCAACCCACTCGCGATATTTTATTTATCATATTAAATTTGATATAAAATACTTTTCATCCATTAACCTTCTCGGTGAAGGTCGTTCTATACTCGGATCTTAGACTATAAGAGTTGTTTTTGATTTTACACGTTTAATGGTCACTACGTACTTACTTCAAAAAAATTACCTTTTTTTCTGTCATTTAGTAACTTTATTTAAGGAAACTTTCTAATTTTCATCAAATTGGAAACATTTAATACCTGCAGGAGTTAGGAGGGTATCTCGTTTAGCACTGTTAAATGTTAAAGACTTATTGTAGGAAATAAAAGTGAATTGATGCCTAGATAGCGGCGCAGTATCGGCTGTGCAAGAAGTGGAAGCGCGGCTACATGGCGTACCCCAAGACCATGCGGCTGGCGCTGCAGGACGGACCCAAGTGCATGCGCTGGTCCGCCTCTTTCCTCTACTACTTCGTGGACATCGTGCTGGTTACATGGCAGCTTGGCATCTGCTGCATCTACGTCATATTCGTCGGCGCGAACATCAAGCAGGTAATCCTCGTCTTTTACTAACCTTAAAAGACAGCTCCATCTCCTTTGTTTTTGAGTTTGCATCTCACTACATCTCCTTACTTCGTCTGTCTTCTTTCACAGATTTGCGATTACTACGACTTTGTGTACTCATTGCGAATGCACATCATCGTCCAACTGATCCCGCAGATTCTACTGAATTTAATGAAAAATCTGAAAGTGTTAACACCACTCTCTACGATCTCCAACGCAGTCACAATATTGGGTCTGATTCTCGTGTTCTTTTATCTTATCGAAGACGATGTGACGGTGGAGGACGACGCGTTACAGATCAAACGTTTAGAGGATATTCCTATATTCATTGGCATCACATTGTTTGCACTGGAAGCTGTTGGAGTGGTAAGTGCTGCTACGTTATGCAATTATGTACCTGGATCATGATTTAGTGCTTTCGCGGTGAAACGCGATTATGGTCCTTTTAGTGAGGCAGGCCTTCCTGTGTAGGCATTTCACTTAAGATAAAAATAAAAACCTACAGCCCCATAAAACATATCCGTATCTCTGAAATATACTTAACTATTAGTCAGTTATGAGTAACCTAAATTAAACTAAACCTGGTAGTGGTAACCGGTAGCAGAATAACTGTACGGGTTGATTGCCACGCCATAATAAAATTTTCTTAAAATTATCAGTTTTACCGAGATATAACTTTTGGAAAGTAAATTAAATTTTAAAATATATCTAATACTTGTACAGATAGGCAAGGCTTGTGCAAAGGTCCTGCGGGCACGTGTCGCTCTTGCCGATTGCACTTGAAACTAGGAATGGAGCCTTGGTTTAAAAAAAACCAGCCAAGTGCGAGTCGGATTTGCGTAGGAAGGGTTTCGTACTTAAATATTTTGTAAATATTTCAAGTTTCTACCTGTTATCGTTATATATCGTTTAGATCGAGAAATTTTAAAAAAAATCACGTTTGTTGTATGGGAGCCCCTTTCTAAAATATTTATTTTATTTTGTTTTAATTAGATATTTATTTTGTTAAGTTGTAAAGTGAATAACTAAATATAATTGTGAATATTTCAAGCGTCTACCTGTTGCCGTTATCAATAACGATCAAAAATTTGCAAAAAAATCACGTTTATTCTATGGGAGCCCCCCTTAAATATTTGTTTTATTTTAACTAAATTACCTATCTAATATTATAAAGAGGAAAGATTTGATTGTTTGTTTGTTTGCATTAAATAGGCTCCGAAACTACTAGACTGATTTAAAAAATTCATTCACCGTTGGGAAGCTACACTTTCTACGATAATATTTTCAAAAATTCGACCCGGGGTACGGGGTCCATGCGGATGAAGTCGCGAGCGGTCCGCTAGTTTATTATAATATTGTGAATATATAGCGGGTCCAGAAAACGAAGGATAATTCTTAAGCTGAGGATGGATCACATCATGTCCTACCGCATTCTGGAATTTTAGTTTAATGAAAGTCTCACGGTTTCCGAGATATCGTTTTTTTTCTTTTTTACAAGCTTTTATTTAACTTGCAACGTATGTATAAAGGTACCTATGTTTTTTGTTCGAGTGGAAATTTGCAACTTAATTTTGGTTCACTTTCCGGTTACCGATTGAGCTGAAATTTTGCATACATGTGTAAATCGTGTGACAATGCAATATTATGATGACATAGTGCTGATCTGATAATGGAGCTGGAAGGTGGCCATAGGAACTTCGCGATGAAACAACACAACCTCATCAAGTTTGGGCTCGCTTGAATTGTCTTGACGAGTAGTTTGTCTTTGAATGGCAACCAGGGTCTGATGATGGAGCTGGAAGGTGGTCATAGGAACTCTGTACCAAAACGACGCAACCCCATCGATTTTTGGCTTGTTTTATTTGTCTTGACGAGTACTTTGTTTTAAGATGGTTACCAGGGTCTGATCTGATGATGGAGCTGGAAGGTGGTCCTAGGATCTCGGTAAAGAAACGACGTAACCCCATCGAAGCTCAGCTCGTTTGATTCGTCTTGACGAGTACTTTGGTGCTAGATGGTAACCAGGGTCTGATGATGGAGCTGGAAGATGACCAGTAACTCAGTAATTAAGCGACAGACCCCATGGAGTATGGGCTTGTTTGATTCGTCTTGACGAGTACTTTGGTGCTAGATGGTAACCAGAGTCTGATGATAGAGCTGGAAGGTGGCCATAGGAACTTAGTAATTAAGCGACACAACCGCGTCGAGTTTGATTCGTCTTAATGGGTGAATCGTTTTTGATGGATGGCGAATGGTGATGGTTTGGTAGACGTGAATAAATTTTGTACTTTAGCGCATTTAAATAAAAGCTTGCTTTTTAAAAAGGATTTTTACTTTTAATTTTCTTCAGAAAAATTTTCCCTCGTTTGGTTTATTTCATGCCATTTCTACAAATGATAACTTTTGAAAGCCCCGTTTTTTTTAAATACTCAAGGTTACGTGATTCATTTAAAACAATATTATTTTGTTCTCTAAAGTACTGAGAAACCACAAAAAAAATCTTACGCAGTTTTCATACAAACCAAATCAAACGGCTGTCTTTGATAGCCTGTGGTGTAAAAAAATGAACCAGGCAGATCGTGCCAATTACTTTAAAACATTGCTTCTTCTTGTCTGTGTAGTGGCTCAATTGAGCCACAATTTTCCTATCGCGCGTCTGTGTACTGGCTCAATTGAGCCACAAAAAAATTAAAAAAATGGGTGTCATATTTCGGCCCTATACTCCTTTCTGGTTTTTGTTAGTGACATGCCGTACATATTTGGAATCACCATGAACTAGGCTCCATGATTCAATTGTACCTTTGTGGCGTCCCGAGGGATAAAAATAAAATATTGTCGTTTGAAACGTAGGGTTGTTTTAGCGCGTATATTGAAATCGGATTTTACGATTTATTATCGTGTTGATAGTATTATGAGCTGATTTCTGTTATAACATGTTTTTTGATGCTTATGTCATGCTTTATTACAATAAAATATGTGTTTTTCTTATATTTTATTTTTATTTTAATAGGAAAAAAAATATTTTTTTATAAAAAAATATATTTTTATTTTTACAGTATTTTAGGTATTGGGAATGATTTTAATAGATTAAGGAACTAATGCAGAGTTACTAGTTATCATATTAAGGCTTAATTATTAATAGAACGGACGGTAGCAACGTTTTTAGCGGTCGGTAGCTAAAAAGACCCCTGTCTGTGTAGGTGGCTCAATTTAGCCACACAGACTAGGCGCCGCGGCAAGACCGGCTCATAAATAACACACACGAATTTAAAAATGGTATTACTGTTTTGTATTCTTTTTTTGTTTTATTTTTTATGGTAATTTAAATGCCCGAAGGTAGAAATTTTGGATTTATTAAAATAAAAGTCAATTAAAATTAAGTTACCTTGCAAGTATTATTTCATGATTTGAAATAATGTGAACTATAAAATCGTAGGAAGGTTCGATTCCTGACATGCTTGCTTACGTATCGTACGATAATTCGTCGACTTTCCACGATATTTTTTTCAGTTCTTCGATAATTTTGTGACAAAATTATCGAAGAACTGAAAAAAATATCGTGGAAAGTCGACGAATAAAATAAATCGTAGGAAGGTTCGATTCCTGACATGCTTGCTTACGTATCGTACGATAATTCGTCGACTTTCCACGATATTTTTTTCAGTTCTTCGATAATTTTGTGACAAAACACATTTCTAACACACGTGATCAACCAATCTTAAAATTTTGTAGTAAGACCGCAAATTTTTTAATAATTTTGTGACAAAATTATCGAAGAACTTAAAAAAATATCGACGAATTATCGTACGATACGTAAGCAAGCATGTCAGGAATCGAACCTTCCTACGATTTTATAGTTCACATTATTTCAAATCATGAAAAAATACTTGCAAGGTAACTTAATTTTAATTGACTTTTATTTTAATAAAAACCAAAATTTATACTTTCCGTACGTTCAATCAGAGTTCGTAAAGAACGAGTCGCTAATGAATAATAGTCGAGAATGAAACGTAATGTACTACATCTGTCAATGTCATGTCAATAATTGGTGATCTCGACGACTTGGCTTTTCAACGGACACCTTTTGCCTACGAGTTTGGTTTAGGTCATTGTGCCTAGACACGTGTATACGCCAAGTGAGTACGCTAATATGCTCTTATTGTATGGGGAATGCCAGTGCATCGCTACTCGAGCCACTGAACTCTATTACGAGAGGTAAGATAGCTTTTGTTTTTTAATGTCAAATGCAATATCATGTAAATTATTATTGGCTTAACACTTGACGTCCTAATACTAAAATAATTTAAACAAGACATTGGTTTTACAATTTAGACATTGTAAACCCTTGTCTTATTTAACAACTAAACAATCGTAAGGCTTTCTCTTGTGGTAACTCATTTCTAACACACGTGATCAACTAATCTTAAAATTTTGTAGTAAGACCGCAAACTTTTTAATAATTTAATAATTTAGTCTTGTTGTCACAGACTCCCCAATCGATATCCTCCAGGCTATTGCGTGTTCTTACATCCATCGCGCGTACTGTGAAGGACGGGTACCAGAAAATGGTAGAGATGAAGGCAGGCCTCAATAGGATGTAGATGAAGAGAAGTTAGCTGAAGTGGATACTGACCCCTCAACATTCGCGCGAAAAATATCACTGTAAAACTGGCATAGCAAAAAGCACAGTGCACAACACTTTAAAATGATATGAATTATACCTACCAATATTATGTGAAGCGTGTGCAAACTTTACAACCTGCTGACTACTCGCGAGTAGTAGAGTTTTGTCGCACAATGCTACGTAAAATTAACCAAGATTGGGCTTATTTCGACAAAATTTTGTGGAGTGATAAGTCTACGTGCCAAAAAGATGGCTACTTAAACATGCATAATCTTTATTAAGTACTGGGAACTAGAGAATCTCTACACTATACTGGAAGATAGGTCTCAAACCCACTTCAATATTGATTTGTTTACTGGGATCTTAAACGGTGAAGTGATAGGCCCGTATGAACTGTCACCATCGTAAACTGGAGCAACCTACCTGGATTTTCTTGTGGTTGCAAAATGACGGCTGCCCGGCACACTACGCCCGAGTGGTCCGAGATCAATTAGACGACAGATACCCACGAAGGTGGATCGGGCGTCTCGGCCCTATTATATGGCCATCAAGGTCGCCAGACCGAAACCCACTGGATTTTTATTGTTAGGGCTGCCTGAAAGACCTGTTGTACGAGACGGAGGTGATATTAGTCACACAACTGCGGGCAAAGATACAATCCGCCGCGCCGCCGAAAAAATTACGCAAGAGGGTTATGCTAGGTATTTTTTTTGTCATGTAGAGATTTTGAAACTTTTTTAGTGAAAAAAGCGAGACATAGTAAAAAAACCGTATATAATCAGAAGTTCTTAAATATTAGGTCCTTAGATTTAGAGATTAGGTCGTTACATATGAACATAAAGTCGATTTTTTTTAAATACCTATATATAAGTATATTTATTTAACAGAAACCAGAATGCGGTAGTGATGATAATGATGAATGATGTCCCCCAACCGCAGCTAAGGATTATCTTTCGTTTTCTGGACACGCTGTATAACTAAATATTCTGTGAATATTTACCTGTTGCCGTTATCAATATCGAGCAAAAAAATCACGTTTGTTGTATGGGTGCCCCCTTAAATATTAATTTTATTCTGTTTTCTTAATATTTATTGTTAGAGCGGCAACAGAAATATGTGCATCATCTCTAAACATTTCAATTGTCTAACTATCACGGTTCATGATATACAGCCTGGTGATAGATTTACAGACGGACGGACAG
Organism: Scoparia ambigualis; assembly: GCA_963921215.1. Lineage (NCBI taxonomy): Eukaryota > Metazoa > Arthropoda > Insecta > Lepidoptera > Crambidae > Scoparia > Scoparia ambigualis. The sequence continues at coordinate 44,358,419 of OY992501.1, read as the reverse complement.
CGGAGTCTTAGTAATAGGGTCCCGTTTTACCCTTTGGGTACGGAACCCTAAAAATGGACTGAAAGTTTTTTAGATAATACTGCACTGTGGCCTGCAGATTAACCTCTCCAAAACTGTAAAATCTCTCCTATGGATATTGATCCTTAGACGCTAGTGACTTAATTCAAAATGTATTGAAGAAATTTGACATTTTGTGGTAGTTAGGGCAGACGTCTGTACAATGTCTCAGTGCCCTCTTCTGGCGTTCAGATTCTGGCCCTGGAGTACAATATGGAGCATCCGAAGCAGTTCGTGGGCCTGTTCGGTCTGTTCAACGTGGGCATGTTCTTCGTTATCTTGCTGTACGCGTTAGTGGGCGTGTTTGGATTCCTGAAGTACGGCAACAACATCATGGCCTCCATCACGCTCAACCTGCCGCAGGGCGAGAAGTTAGTAGCTCCGACACTCAGTCGGTTATAACTATTTGTAGTTCATAAATCATAGTTTACATCACTATACGAGATCTGTCATCATAGTTTCATATTTTAAAAAATCAACCGCGACACAGAACAGAAGTACCTAGTCATTCCCACCTATCGATATCTGCAGAATACAGGGAACTGCCTATGCCTAGAGCTTGTTAATTAGGCTTTATAAAAAATCTCATACAATAGCGCTTGTTCAGAACCAAGGCCGTATGCTTGTGGTCCCTTTGCCTACCACAAAAGATAAAAAAGTCATATAGAAAAATGACTAATTAGTCAGATCTGTTCTTAAAAAAATGTCGAGCGCGTGTGATAGTAATAGTGAAATCCAATAAAACCCTGGCAATCGTTTGTAAAAAGCCATCAGAAGCTATTGTATATATATAATCAGACAGAACTAGAGCTGAACGGCAGCCTCGATATTGAAAATCCCTCGCGTTTCGGTAGGCGTTGTCGCCTCTACGACAGATTGCTTGCTAGGTCGAATAGAAGGCTTATCGGTAAACTGGGGAGTCGGTCCCCCTTGATAACGAAGAAAAGCAGAGTGATCGGTGAAGTGGACACCCACCGGCGGCTGCACTGCGATCCAATCCTGTTTCCCTCTCTCCTCTTTGGGTCGCAAGACGAGCTGAACACCGGACCACCGGTGAGTACTTAGTACATAAGTTAGGTTTTATTCGATTCGATTTATAACGATAAGCTCGGGTCCATATTGGCTCACATAAAACTTATATTCCTATTGTTTGTTTTACTACCGATTTGTGTTCATAATAATCACTCTTCCTAATTTTTAACCTCATACTTTTTTTGTTCATAAATTTTTATTACTACTATCGGAACTCATAACAGACAGTTATCATATATTTTTTATTAATACTGTCATTACTAAGTACAAGCTTAAACTCATAATCTTTTTTCTCGTAATTGTTTCCTTCATAACAGTCGATTATCATAATTTTCTTTTTAATAATGCCATTACTAAGAAAATATTTAAACTCATAATATTGTTTTTAATACATATATTTATGATTAATAAAAAAGGGAGGTCGGGGGCCAAGCAAGCATGCAGCAAGCATGCAAGCAAGCATGCAGCATGCAAGCATGCAGCATGCAAGCAAGCATGGCGCATGCAAGCAAGCATGCAGCGTGCAAACGAGCATGCAAGCAAGCATGCAAGCTTGCATGCAGCATGCAAGCAAGAATGCAGCATGCATCCACGCATGCAGTATTCCAAAAAATATGCCATTATACATTCTACATGAATGCAAGCACACAGTATTTATTAAAATTACAAAGTTATTTGTCACTAGTCTAACCTAACCTAACCAACGGAACTATAGTTTTGCATACTTAACTTTGTCTTTAAAGCGGGTGGCTCATAAAAACATTTATGATCAAGAAATATATGAAACCAAATATTAGTATGAAACAATTTATGAATATTGGCGTTATGTATTAGAATGATTAGGAGTTTCGATCGTTAGTATAAGAAAATATATGAAAAAAAATATTAGTAAAAGCAAGGTGTATGGTTAAAGATATTATGAATTCTGTTGATTATGGGTTTCGATCGTTAGTATTAAATATTTTTATGAAGAGTGGTCATTATGATGTAAAGTGGTATGAGAAATATTTTCGGACTTCCGATAGGACTTAAAAAGTTATGTGAAAAAATGCGCACCCGATGAGCTCGCGTGAGACCGCCGGAGCCTTGCAGTGCAGGAGCCGTGACAGAAACTATTTCTGCTGCATGCTGTGTGCTTGGATGATGCTGCATGCATTCTGCATGCTTGCTGCATGCTTGGTTGCTTGCTGTATGCTTGCTTGCATGCTGCATGCTTGCTTGCATGCTGCAGCTTGCTTGCTTACATGCTACACGCTTGCTTGCATACCGCATTCTTGCTAGCATGCAGCATGCTTACTTGCATGCTGCGTGCTTGCATGCTGCGTGCATGCTTGCATGCTTAAACCTTACTACGATTACAAGTTGTTCGATAATGTATTGTAATGGATTTCAATTATTTGAAATGTTGTATTTTTTTAATATTTACATAATTGTTAAATTTATATATAATAATAATAATAATCTCTGGTCAATGTCATCATAACGTCATGTATTTTTATCGGAATTTTATTTTATTTCTATAACATAATTTTTTAACAATAATTTGATTTACAACCGTTTAAAAATATAGTTTGAAAATAACAACAATGAAAAACAACAAAAATGTTTGCAAAATATTGGAAAAAATCAAAAATAAGGAAAAACAATGTGACGTTTACACCTCAACGACCAACTAATATGAAAATCTTATTGTTCTGAGATGAAAATTACGAAAATGACATGATGCAAACAAGAGCCAAACGAAGCGCACGCCCTCCACCATCGCCTGCTCCGCCAACCTCAAGCTCCTCGTCTGATGACTTCACCAGAGACGAGTCGAGCAGCGCGAGCAGGCGATCGCCGTCCCCGCCGCCGCCACAACGACCTGCGCGACGTGGACGACCACCGCTGCCGGCACGCTTGGGATCAGTGGGGCAATCTGCCCCGCGTACGACCCCCGCTACCGGTGGTGTAGTGCGCCACATGCGATGGACTCAAGAAATAAATGAGAACTGCATGCGCGCCTACTACAGGGCAACAGAGGGAGGAATTAACTTTACTGCGTATCGTGTTAGGATGCTGTCTTTGTTTTATTACCGACCATAGACGTGTCTGCCCAACGATTGTCGGATCAAGTGCGGGTGATCCAGCGTTACAACTTGCTGGATCAGTCAGCACTTGATCGGCTACGCCTGGAGCCACTACGTATTTGTGCGGCTTCTTCTTCGGTGCAGGATCGCCCTGCCCCACAATTACCGGCCGTGACGCCGGTTTTGGTGGCGCGAGTAGATCCGGTACCCGACGATGAAGATTTCATAAATACGAATGTAAGTACACAGACGAATGAGCAAATGAGGAGCGCTTTGAAAGATGCTATTCTACAGTATCGTGACACGCGTAACTCTAGGCCGCGTATACCTTGTTTGCCCACGAATAGACATAATTTAGCGTTAATGAGTGCCTTGAACGATTTACTGGTTCCTTATCTTGGAACCAGTGAAAGTTTAATTGATACCCACTCGATCCTTTATTGTGGGGCCATCGCGGTGTGTCGCGTTGCTCGTGTCAAATTCCAGGATTCTGACCGAGTACCGCGGCGAACCGGGACTGCCCCTGCTTGGCAATTGAGAATCGAGGGGCGTATTAATAAGTTCAGGACACTCATTGCAAAGCTAATTTGCTTCAGAAATGGCAATAATCGGCCTCGCGTCATGCGATTCGTCACACAAGCCTTTGTTGGGACTGATGTTCATCCGGAAAACTATATGGCTTGTGTGACGGAACGTATTGACTTTCTGAAGCAAAAAGTCTATGCGTGGGCAAACCGTATACGTCGCTACAGAGTGCGTGTGGACCGAATCGCCTCTTTCAAAGTGACCAAAGAAAAGTATACAGACGTCGGGAAGGAGCTTATCAACGTGTGAGCGACGGGCGGCTACCAGATGTTGATGCCATGACTAATTTCTGGCGCAGCATTTGGTCGGTGCCCGTCGAGCACTCGGAAAGTGAATGGATGACTGTTGTCAGTGACGCGTGTGAACCTATCGAGACCATGCAGCCTATAAATATTAGTACAGCTGACGTAAGTTGTGCAATCCGTACGGCCCAAAATTGGAAATGCCCAGGACCGGACGGATTGCACAACTTCTGGATAAAAGGGTTTCGATGTTCACATGAGTTACTGGCAACACAATTCCAAGAAGCCATTGAGCTCGGCTCACTCCCAAGTTTGTTGACTACTGGTGTCACTTTTCTGCTCCATAAATCAGGTAGTACCACGGAACCGAAAAATTATAGACCCATCACGTGCTTACCTACTTTATACAAGCTCCTTACATCCATTCTGAGAACAAAAATTAACACGCACTTTGTTGCAAACAATATTTTGGACATGACTCAGAATGGATGTAGGGTTGGGTCCCGTGGTACTAAGGAGCTTCTCCTCATTGACATGACCATATGCCAGAAGGTCCGGCGTGGCAGAGGGACTCTCTCTACAGCCTGGATTGACTATAAGAAGGCCTATGATTTGGTGCCGCATTCATGGTTGGTGAGGATTTAAGAGTTATATAAAATTGATATAACTTTAAAATCCTTTTTGATGTCATGCATGCGGCAGTGGACCACGGTCTTGTGTCAACCAGGATGTCGAGATAGTGTTTCTGCCACGCAGGATCTTATAAGGATAGAGCGTGGCATATTCCAGGGCGACAGTCTGAGTCCTTTATGGTTTTGCCTAGCTTTGAATTCGCTCAGTACTTTGTTGAGAAATTCAAAGTTAGGCTGTCAACTGCGGAGAGGGGATGAAGTTATGTCGCATTTGTTGTACATGGATGACCTCAAATTGTTCGCACCAAACCGCCAAGACTTGGTGAGCCTGCTGAAAATTATGAGACTTTCAGCAGTGCCATCAAGATGGAGTTTGGTGTGGATAAGTGTGCGGTTATGCATGTACAGCGTGAGAGAGTAGTAAATTCAACCAATTTACAACTCTCCGAAACGATAAACCTCAGATCTCTCTCCGAAGTTGAAACATATAAATATCTTGGTATGTCACAGTCTTTGGGTGTTGGGGACAGGGACATAAAACAGTCACTACGGGAGCGATTCTTTTGCCGCCTGAGAAAAGTACTTAACATTCTTTTATCGGGTGGCAATAAGACGCGTGCTTTTAATGGCTGGGTTATGCCTCTCCACACATACTCCTTTGGCATACTAAGATGGACTCAGACCGAATTGGACGCCTTGGATAGAAGAGTCCGTCAAATGCTCACGACTTCCAGAATGTTACACCCGCGCTCATCCGTTATGAGGCTGTACATCCCGCGGAGATGTGGGGGTCGCGGCTTTTTAAATGCCAAGGACCTACATAACCGTGAGGTGTGCAGTCTCAGGGATTATTTCCTTAACAGTGAGTGCGGGATGCATTTGGATGTCGTGGCAGTTGATAGACACTTTACGCCGCTCTCCTTGGCAACAGAAAACTGGCGCAAACCAGTGGTGCTAAGCACTCTCGATCGCAAGGACATATGGAAGAGCAAGGTGCTACACGGGCGCTACTATCGGGCTCTAACTGGGCCTGATGTAGATTTGCCTGCCTCGGTGAACTGGCTACGTTTCGGTGACCTCTTCGGGGAACCGAAGGTTTTGTCTGTGCCATTGAAGATGAAGTTATCAAGACGAATAACTACCGGAAATAATTATGAAGGACGGTACGGTCGACATCTGTCGGGCATGCCGCCGTCCTGGAGAATCACTCCGACATATTATTTCCGGTTGTTCTCATCTTGCTAACGGAGAGTATTTGCACAGACACAACCAAGTAGCTAGAATAATTCACCAGCAACTTGCTCTTCAATATGGCCTTGTTGAATCAGAGGTGCCGTACTATAAGTACGCACCTGCGCCAGTTCTCGAAAATGGTCATGCAACGCTCTACTGGGATCGCTCTATCATCACGGACAGGACTATTGTCGCCAATAAGCCTGATATCGTGGTGGTCGACCGATCTCAGCGCCCGGCAATATTGGTTGATATCACCGTACCTCATGATGAGAACCTCGTGAAAGCCAAGAAGGACAAGCTCAGTAAGTACCTTGACTTGGCTCACGAGGTTACCGCCATGTGGGATGTGGATTCAACCATTATTGTACCGATAGTCGTTTCGGCAAACGGTCTTTTAGCTAAGAGCCTCGATCAACACCTAGAGAGGCTCTCGCTAAAAGGTTGTCAAGGGGCAGATACAGAAGGCAGTACTCCTTGACACGGCACGTATTGTCAGGAGGTTCCTCACTCTGCAGCCCTAACCACCGGTAACTTGGGTCTATCCCCACTACCGGTGGCAACCTAGGTTTAGTTTTTTATAATATTTTATATTTTAAATATATTTTTTTTATATAAAATATTGTAAAAAAATTTACTTAAGATTATATTTTAAATAAAGAGCATAATAATAATAATAAATGCTTTATTTCTCTTCACAATAATTTGTTAAACAATAAGTTTGGTTTGTACAATACAATTGGGTTATATTAATATTATTGTGGAGACTGGTGCCCGTACAAGGGTACAAAGACCCGTTTTACAGGTCGCCAGGCTTCCACATCCCGAACCATATTTAGAGAGTTACCATCAATCAGTCTAATATATACCTATAAACATATTTTTTTAATATTTGATTTTATGTATTTACAATGCTATACGTATATAATTATGTAAATATACTTATATGTTTTTATTTAATTTTTGTTTTTATTAAATTAAATTTAAATTTTATTTTTAGTAAAATTTAGTTAAATTAAATTAAATTTAAATATTGGAAACGTGTTTCTGGAAAATTAATCATCTAGCATTAATAGCTTCGGCCAATCGTCGAGTGGGGTTTGAAAACATAAAAATTTTGAAAAGAATAACAATCGATAATCGATATTTCAAAACTTTGTCAACTGTGTTTTAAGTAATAAGAAAATTATGCAAAAAAAATTACAAAACGTTTCGGCCAAATAAAATTCGTACAGGAAAATTTCGAATTTAAAATTTCGGTAACCCTTAATGTTAACTTTATGCTATTCTCAAGCTCAATTCAAACTAAAACTCAAAATTTCTTTTTTCAATAAACTTAACATAAGCATTTTGAATCGTCTAAATTTATGTGGATGGATGGGCATCCGCCCACACACTCCTCCCATTCAGGAAGTCTTTTAGCTGTGGAGAAGAACAGGTGCAAGAAACTCCACAGCTTTAAAATTATATAGAAGGAACGACATTTACAAAACAATATGTCGTTACCAAAGTATACAATCAGTTATAAAGATAGGTAATGGATTAGGAAAAAATAATGTTAATATATTATTTTATCCAGGCTGTTTTGTCTTCTAAATATGCCTTGACTGTGTAAAACCTTTCCTAAGTAAACAAGATTTTACATGATTCTTAAGAGGGTTTACGCTTTTCGGTTTCCCATACAATTTTTCAAGTCGAAATTTTCAAAGACCAATAAGCCAATTTTAATGAAACTTTGCAAGCTAAGGGATCTAAAAATAGTTTGTTAAAAACATTTTTTTAAAACGTTTATTTAAGTGAGTTATTGCGATTTTAAACTTTCTATAGTGGACTGTAAATCGCAATAACTCAGCTAAATAAACGTTTTTTAAAAATGTTTTCAACAGACTATTTAGATCCCTGTGTTTTACTTAGGCATGCAGTTTCATCAAAATTGGCTTAATGGTTTTTAAAAATATCTACTTGGAAGTTTGTATGAGAAACCGAAAAGCGTAAACCCTCTTAAACTTATCTAAAGGTAATTCTAGTACAGTACTTGGTATTTTATTATAACAGTGTATACCTTGCTCCAAGAAAGAGCCGAGAACCTTTTGTAACCTAAACAGTGGCATTACTAGTTTTGACTTACTTCTAGTATTGAAATTGTGTACATCATCACCGTGTTTAGAAAAAGTGTTAATATTGCAACGCACAAAAACTATAGAATCATAAATATACTGCGATGCAACAGTAAGAACACCAACTTCCTTGAAAATATTTCTCAAAGAAGTTCGCGATCCCAGTCTATAAATGGTTCTTATTGCTCGTTTTTGTAAAACAAATATAGTTCAGCCGCTGTTCCCCACAAAAGGACGCCATACGACATGACACGATGAAATTAACTAAAGCAAAGAGTCCTAGCAGTTTCAACATCTGTTCATTGTCTAATTTTTCTAATCGCATATGCTGCTGAACTGAATTCGACGGAAAAATTCGATATATGCGGATTCTATTGGAGTTTTGAGTCAAGGGTTATCCCTAGGAAAACTGTCGAGTCTACCAAATCTAATTTAACACCATTCATTCTAACATCGGTTTGTTTGGTCTTGACATTTGGTAGTGTAAATTTAATACATTTCGTTTTTTTAGCGTTTAGCTGTAAATTATTCTCACTAAACCAACTGAGTTCTGAGAGAACATTGTAAACATCGTCATAATTATTCTTACATCTAGTCACATTAAAAATAAGTGAAGTATCATCTGCAAACAACACAATATAACAGACAATTTCTACAAAGAATGGCAAGTCATTGATATATATCAAAAATAATAAAGGGCCAAGAATTGACCCTTGTGGATCTCCCATTTTTACATGAGAACCGGACTTAGTTCCATTAACGTCGACAGTTTGTGTTCTAGAACTAAGATACGACTGTATCAAATTACGCGCAAGACCTTTCAGACCATAGTAATTAAACTTCATCACCAGTGTCCGGTGCTCAACGCAATCGAAAGCCATGGACAAGTCGCAAAAAAACTCCAAGAGCATTCTGAGACTTCTCCCAGGCATCAAATATATGATTTATTAGAGCTACACCTGCGTCAGTAGTGGAACAACCCTTAGTAAAACCGCTTTATATATTGCTTACTATGTAAAAGATTATTTAAATTAAAGTATTCCACTAACTGTTCGAGAATATTATTTTCATAAATCTTACCAAGTGCTGTTAGAATTGAAATTGGTCTTTATAAGATCAGAAAATATTCCCTTATCAACACAGTTATTAAATATGTCAGCAAGATAGGGTGCAATAGAATATATAATATTTTTCATGATTTTTATAGACATGCCCCACAAATCACCTGTGTTTTTCATTTTTAGTGATTTGAAAGTTGCATTAATATTTTTAGAGTCAATATATTGAAATTTAAAAGAAAAATTCATTCGGGTACAGGTTGTTCGAGAAAAGTTTGTGCCGCCACTGGTGATGAGTTTTTTGAGGTTGTTACCACAGGTATATTTATAAAGAAATCATCAAAAATATTAGCAATTTGTGCATCTGAATTAACAAGGTTGTCTTTAACCTTTAAAGAGAAAGTGTTGTCCTGTGGTTTTAATTTACCAGTTTCGCGGTTTATGATATCCCAAGTGTCTTTTATTTTATTACTAGACTTTTTAATTTTATCTTTAATAAAATAAGATTTTGCTAGTATGCACGCTTTTTTAAACAGTTTAGAGTATTTTTTTTCATATTCATTAAAATTTGAATTATGGTTATATTGTCTTAAATTATATAACTCATACAGTTAATTTCTACTTTTATAAATACCAGTTGTGGCCCAGTCACAAAACTTAAGATTTTGTGAAAACTTTATTGCTTTAGAGGTAAACACTTGGTTGTATTCTGTCTTTATTAAATCAAAGAGATTATTATGTAGTACATCCGGATCATCTTGTACAAAGGGCAAAGTATAAATACAAGATACATTGGTTTTAAAACGCTTCGCATTCGCTTTTTTGTAATTGGTTTACATGTTACAGTTTTGGACTCCTCCTTAACATTAAAATCATAGCTCACTTTCAAACCGCAATGGTCAGACGTAAGACTACTAATAATTACCCGAGTGTTTTCTAAAATATTTACATGAAAATCCCCACATACTACAATATATTTTTTTTTTAATTTTTATTTATTAAGTACATCTTCCATCACAGACTCAAATAAATCGATTTTACCGATTATTACCCGATGGGGGTCGGTATACATATACTATTACAAAACTATTGAATTCTACACTTAATAGCTCAATGTTACGCTCCTTTGAAAGACATACAATGTCGTTGCGTTCCTTGTATTTAATATTATTATTAACTAGTATTAAAGAACCGCCGTGAATAGCTTTGCGTCGTACTTACGCGGTTGCTAGTTGGAAATTATTTACATGGAAAGACGTTTCATTACTTTTTAGCCAATGCTCAGTTACACAAAATTCTAATTCTAAGTTCTTGCCAGCCAAGCCCTGAATATTTTGATGTATAATATTGATGGATGTGGACTTGGCTTTTGTCTTAGACCTCAGTTTAAACAAGAGGTAGTCATTTTACTACTATTTGTAAAGAATGCATTAGTAGAACTACTAATGATGATATTATTGTCAATAATAGACTTTGTTATACCAGGTATAACTGTATCACGTATATTGTAAGCTAACAAATTAGCTATTCGAGTCCTACACTTCTTCGACAGATACATACTATCTGAAGTCAAACTAAAATTATTAATAAACTTATTAATATCATAAACTAAAATAGTGTCACTATGACGGCATAATAAATTATATTATAATAAATTTAAGTCAAATATTCGTTTATTTTGTTCCCAGGTTAAATTTGTACATTAGGGAAAAGCACCAACTATTAACTTACAATTTTTATCTAATTTTAATTTTAACAAAATATTTAGGTTTTCTATGATGTCACGTTTTTTAATGTGTAGACTGTCACCACATAAAATAATCACATTAGTGGAACTGCTCAATGACTGCTGAGAAACGCTATGTACTGTTTGCATATGCATTCATTGTTTGACCTGGAGCACAAATATTCATACATGTTGGTTTACAATTCCATTTATAAGAAATCATAAAACCTGACCGAGTATCAGAGTTTCTATATGTATGACTGCCAATAAATGTTATGATTAGTAATCGTTATTGTAAAAACATTTTTTATAAACATTTGATGCTTATATATCATTATTATAAAATAAGTTATGGGTAAATAAAGTATGCTTAATGATTGATTCTGAATGAACGTTAAGCGAAACGAAGAGAATGCCAAAAAACGTTATGCAGCTTTAAAATATGCCTCTTTAATTTATGTAACCCAATAGGTCCATATAGGTTCCCATTGGCAAATTTAAAGAAGTCTCAGAGCCGGAAATGTCCCGATTGTGTTGTGCAATCTTTAGCTCTACAAAGAAGTAAAGGCAAGGACAATACGCCCATCAAACCAAACTATTATCCTGGTGATAATGATCAGCACCTAGTAGACAGGCGGAGGAAGCGATAAATCGAAAGAAAGCGGTTATTGGCAGTCTGCGTTCGGAGATACTAATTATAATGGAAGCTGAGTAGTTGAGGAAGAGTTTTCGTGAATGAGGCAGGAAATACGATCATTTGATGAATCGCTTAAATTTTTAATAGTCAATTTGAAGACATGAAAAAGAATGTATCTTTCGTTACTGAAGATAATAAATCACTACATAAGGAGATTGACCTACTGCAATGCAACGTTAAAGAAATGAAGCACAAAATATCTGTCGTTGAACAAGACTCTCGGCAGAACAACATAGAAATAAATAATTTACCGGAGCACAGAAATGAAAATCTAGCAAATACAATTCTACAGGTTGGCAAGGTTGTGGGATTATCCTCTTTCTAAGGCCGATATCATGGCTTGTAACAGAGTTCAGAAGCAGAATCAGAATCCCAAAGCACCCAGATCTCTTGTCTGTAAGTTGTCCAACAGATTAAAACGCGGTAATTTACTGACTGCTATAATTAAGTATAATCGGTCTCATCCGAAGGAGAAAATTAACACGAAGCTGCTTGGCTATGGTGATGCTGAAAAGCCAATATACATTAGCGAACATCTAACTCCTGCTAATAAGTCTCTCCACGCTGCGACAAGAATTTGGGCCAAAGAAAACTATTTTAAGTACGTTTGGGTACGAAACGGTAAAATTTTCGTTAGAATGAGTTACAACAATCCTGCTAAAATGGTGTATCATATAGACACTCTAAAGATATTATTAGCTTAGTCATAATTATCTGGAAGTGTCTTTGTGTTTCTATGCTTTAGAGAATATGATTTACGAGTATTTTTATAAAAGTAATAGCTAACGATTTCGATGTCATTATTCTGACTGAGACATGGCTCAACGATGGTATCTTGGACGGTGAAATTTTCGATTTTAGGTATACTACACTTGCGTGCAAAAACATCGACCCACCCCGCACGCTTTGGTTCAGAACACTATAAATAAAAATCTAATATGAATTAAAAATAACTTCTAATACTGTATGTTATGTGACAGTCTAGGTTTACAATAGACACATTTTGATTTATTGATTTCACAGACAGCAAAACAAAAACAGTTAGAATAGCTCAATTATTTAATGAAAAATTATCATGGGTAATCATCAATAATTTGCAAAGAAAAATTTACTTAGTAGCTGGTGTTTCCACCACGTGCCCTTATTGCAGCTTCCATCCGGTTTTTCATTGACCTTATTAATGTAATTATGAAAACTTGAGGTATACCTTCCCACTCCTCTTGAATGGCCACCTTTAAATCCTGAAGGGTTTCTGGGGGCGGACTTTTGGCCCTGACTGAACATCTATGGGACGAGCTAAAGAGAAGTCTTTAGCTCGTCCCATAGATGTTCAATGGGATTAAGATCAGGGCTTCTTGCTGGCCACTCCATAACAGAAATTTCTACTTCGCGCAGCTACTGGTAAACCATTGCAGCTGTATGTGGTCGGGCGTTGTCCTGCATAAGAGTGAAGCTCTCGCCTACAAATCCAGCGTATGACATTACATGTTGTTCTAGAACCTCCTGGACGTAGCGTTGTGCAGTCAGGTAGCCTATATGAGGTCCGGACACGAAGTGAAGATCAGTTTTCCCTTCTAAAGAAATCCCACCCCAAACAGTCCATGAACCTCCTCCAAAAGCCACTCGTTCTTCGATACAAGCCTGTGCAAATCGTTCTCCTTCTCTTCGGTACATTTTCCCGCGCCCATCGTTTCCATTAAGGTTGATTTTACACTCATCCGAGAACAGTATGAGCCTCCATTGTTCGAGTGTCCAATCAACGTGAGCTCGAGCAAACCTCAGCCGCGCTTGGCGATGTGTGGGGGTTAATTTTGGACCATTAGCAGGTTTGTGAGGATGCAATCCTCTTTCTGCAAGTCTTTGTCGTACAGCCCATTCACTTACAGCTACTCCACGAACATTAAGAAGCCGCTGTTGCACCTGAACACCAGTCAAATGTCGATTTCTCAGACTCGTGGACACCATAAATCGGTCATCTCGCTCTGAAGTAGCCCGATTTCTTCCCGAACCTGGTCGTCTATTGAAGGTCCCAGTCTCTAAAAACCTTCGGTAAACTCGTCTCACTGCTGAACGACTTAGGTGAAGACGCCTGGCCACGACGCGCTGACTCAATCCTGCCTGGATCAGTGCTACAACTTGAGCGCACTCAGTGGGAGTAGTATCCATTTTCACAGAGAATAAAAACAATTAAACTCAAGCTAAATAGTCACTTAATCAGTTTAAATAAACAATTACTGAATAAATAATGGTTTGATTATTTTTTAACACACGACAATGTCACTAAGATTACGTTATTAATAATGAGAAATGAAGGTGTCCGAATAAATGTGTCAATATCATCAACAACATTTAATTTTACGAAGTGTATGGGTATATGAAAATAAAGTTTATGAAACATACCTTCAAATTACATTAAGAGTTAATGTTCTCTAATCTAAATTTTTACGTAATTGTGTTCTGAATCGAAATCTGCGGGGTGGGTCGATGTTTTTGCACGCAAGTGTATTTTGAGGAGGGATAGACAGTCAAATACATTTTGTCAGAATGAGGATGGAGGCGGAATTCATAATGCAATTAGTAAAAAAATTAACGCGTACAGAAACTATAGTTTTGAAAGTAAAAGTGAAGATATATGGACCACACTAGAATTAAAAGGAAATTTGCTTTTGCATCTTTGCGCAGTATACCTCTCCCGTAGCCCTTAACAAAAATTTACCTTAAACATTTTTTGGAGAGTTTCTGTAAAGTGCTAGACAGCTTGTATGATGTTGTGCTCATTGGTGATTTTAATATACTACTCTATCAAGAAAGTACCGGAAAAAGATCAATAATACACAAAATGTTAGTTATTCATCTAAATTTATTTTATCGCTTTCAAAGTATGCTCCTTCAGAAACGATACACTTACGCCAACGAATAATCCAATCATCAAAACATTTTTTAAACGCTTTTTCCGGAATTGAGTTCAGTTTTCGCCGCGAATTCTCCGTTATAGTCTTCTACCGAATGAAAACGAGTGCCACGAAGTGGTAATTTGAGTTTAGGAAAAAGAAAGAAGTCGGCTGGAACCATATCTGGTGAATAAGGTGGTTGCTCGATGGTATTTGTTGAGTTTTTGGGCAAAAATTCGTTTACAATAATGGCCTTATGCGAAGGCGCATTATCGTGGTGCAAAATCCAAGATATTTTTTTTTCCATAAGGCCTTTTTCATCGAGTTTGCTCTCTTAAACGCCGCATAACGCCCAAAAACTATTCTTTATTTACCGTTTGACTTTTCGGCAAGAATTCCGAATGCACAACACCGCGATAGTCAAAGAAAACAGTCAACATGACTTTGACTTTTGATCGACTTTCGCGTAGTTTTTTCGGTTTCGGTTCAGTCGGAAGGCGCCACTCCGAAGCTCGTCACCAGTAACAATGCGTTGCATGAATGTTGGATCGGAATTGACTCGTTCTAGCATGTCCTCAGCGACTCTTATCCTTTTGACATCCGCATGGCATGGGAATATCTCAGGCGGATGTCAATAGGTATTGAAGACCTGACTCATCCATGTTGAATATACAATTTGATTTATTCTAATAATTACAAATATTCATTAACTTCTAATCTATTCATTGCTTGAGATGTATCCAATGATACTCCTTCAGACTTTCGCAGTGTAATATCAGGGTTTCTTTTACAAGATATTTGCATCCAACCATAACCAGCTTTTTCTGAAGCCTTGCTGAACCTGTGATTACTTTCAAGCGCTCAGCAAACTGAAACGCTATAACCCTTACGTCATCAATAGTTAAAGGGCATCCTTTTCCTTCTATAGTTTTATATGAGCAGCAAGCTTTCGTTCATTTTCTAATGTTTTCGAGGTAGGTATTTTGTAAGTTTTTGCAGCAGAGTAAACTGTCATTTTAATTGCCACGCGTCCCAAAAACGTTTGGCACTAGCAAAAAAAATACAATTAATATTGAGCAGACAATAATAAGTTGCATTACGGCCATCTTAGCCGTACCGCATGTGGCCATCTGCCATGAATCTTCCGGGAGAGATCGCCATATCGATTTAAAAATTAATCTATAGGTATAAAATGATATTTAGAGTTTAAAATGCAACACACCAACAATACCAAGCATGGTAAAACATAATAACCACAAGTTGTCATTCAAATTTTTTCACCAGAACATTAGGTATGTATCCCTTAAAAAAATTTCCACTATTCTGAACAAAATAACTGGTTTTTACTTACTTATTGAATTTATTTCGCTAATACGTTAGGCGTGCATCTGCTCTCTGGAGCTCCGAAAGGCGAACTAAACCGAAAGAACCGCCATTTAACGGTTGTTTCTAGGAAAAAAACTGACTGGCCATCTCTCCCGTACGGCCATCTCCCCCGGACTTACCCTACAATGTTAGTAGTACCACGGGTTGAATTTTTTTTCCTATACCTGGTACTACTAGGCTGCTTGGTAGTACAACGGGAAGAAAATTTTGCCAGTAGTACTACTGGTCGTATCATGGGCAACAACGTAAATAAATAATGGCTTCGTGCGGTCAGCACATTTAGCCAGTATATTAAAGTAAATATTTTCTTTGCAAAAAGTCTCAATAAAGTAGATGATAATGAGTGATAATTAACGTTTAATGGTAAATGATATTCCCCTTAACCCCTTGACACTCAATAAAGCTGTGGGACTTTATTGAGATTTCACACGGATTCCTTGAGAGAATTTGAAAAGTTATGTTGCACTGTTTTGTTTTATTTACCAACACTCATCCTCGTACACGAACACTAAACAACCATTATTTCACATTAACATTCGACAAAAGACAAATTATAGATAATAAAACTAAACTACAGACATGACGGTTCAATTTCTTTTTTTCAAATTCTCGCGTTTTTATTTATAATTTAGCAAAACAATTTTTTTATAATTTGTTCCTTGAACGAACAGGCTAAGGTCAGAGACCATACTGCCTAGTCATTAGTTAGTTACAATCACATTGTCATTATTATAAGCCTATATTTTCCCACTGCTGGGAAAGGCCCACCCTCCCCTCTTTCCACTTTTCGCGATCTGTTGCTTGTGCTGGCCAATCCTTCAAAGGATAACACAACTAGGTAGGTAAGTACTTGTTTTATCCGATTATGATAGACATAACCTCCAAAACTTTGAATTGAGCAAATATCTGCGCGCAAAACTTTAACACGCTCTACTGAAAAGTTGATGTCTTGCAGATGTAAAGTTATTATTCTAATGGGATTTATCTACAAGAAATGTCATTTTCGAGTCTCATGCTCAGTTTGTAGACAAAATAGATAAAATTTACCGATTATGTCTACGGGTCGCTAAAGCAATTCCCATGCTGCCGTTATCAATTTGTTGACTTGAACTGTCAAATTTTATCGTCTAATGTCACTTTATCGGTGGATAAACTGCAGACTACTAGTATTCTGCAGGCATCAAGAATGTGGGAGCGCGTCCCGTCTAAGTAACACGGCTAATTTCGTGACTGACACGCTGCTTCCATCAACACCTTATTTAGTAAAATATTTGGTAAAATCATGATTCCGCTATCGTGTGCGCGCGACAATGACACTTTTCCTTCGATCACCTAAAAAAAAATGTACGAGTTAAGTGTCAACCTTGTGTCAACATGACAAATGAGCTCCTTCTAAAATTGCTTTTCTTCTTTAACACACGTCACATGTATATTTCAACGCTGCCACTATTTCGCTACGATTTAGTATTGATATCTAGTTTATATATTATTATGATAGATCGAAGCACTTATCCGATATGTTTGCTTGCAGGAAAGCACAGGTCGCAAAGTGCGTTATCGCCCTCGCCATATTCCTGTCGTTCCCGCTACAGAATTTCGTTGCATACCAAATCTTATGGCGTAAGCTCCAGAAGAAGTTAAGCGAGTCCAAGAGAAAGTGCACGGACTATGCTCTGCGGGTGGCGCTGGTGGTGATCCCATGTGAGTGCCGACATCCCAGCGCCATGCAGCGCACACGTACAACACACATATTATTTAAATAGCTATCCATCTATTTATCTATCTATATTTTCCATCATCTAAACACTAGATAAAACATTAGCGCTCTCAAAGAGTCGCCTCGAACTAATGGTCCAAACAAAAGGGGGCATTGATTTGCTGTCAGTTGTCATTTGACATCCCCTCCTCGTCCCCTCCAAATTAAATACCTATTTTGTTGACGATAGGGTCGAGGATCAAAACTAGTTGAGATTATTCGAAAACAAAATTGTTTAGAGCAGTTGGAACCCTTTTTTTTAACGTATTTTATATGGGATTGGTGTATAAATGATCGTAGATCTATATTATTGAAATAAAAATCAATTGTCACGATTGTGGCAATGCCTGTAACGCATCTGTGATTCCTCTGGCTTTGGACGGCCATGGGCGGCGGTGATTGCTCTCCATCATTAAGTTATACTGTAGGTAGGGGAAAAAGTTTCTTCGCATTTTTTAAGAAAATTCAAAACATTTTTTAATATAAGTAGTTAATTTACATTTAAGTAACTAAAGTATGTAGGTGCCATTTTGTTACTAACTTTTTGCCATCTTGTAGGTAGGGATCCCATTTCTATAGCTAGTAGCAGTTTCCCAAGCAAGACGTCTCCTCTAATGAACTAATCAGACACATTCGTAATTCGTTTGGATTACAAACGTAGTTTATCTTGTTAAAAAAATACCGCGACAAGTGGTTTTTGCAGTCCTCTCGTGATGTTAACCTGACACTGCCTAAAGAATTCAGAAGAGACCGAAACAGGTGAAAATCTGAAGGTGCAAAGTCAGGACTATATGGCGGATGCATTAACACCTCCCAGCCAAACTCTCTCATTTTTTGCTGAATGGCTAAAGATGTGTGAGGTCTAGCGTTATCATGATGAAAAACCACACCCCTTGTGTTGATTAATTCCAGCCGCTTTCTCTCAACTTCTTGCTTTAATCTCATCAGTTGTTTGCAGTAGAGTTCAGAATCGATGGTCCTGCCTGGTGGTAACAGCTGATAATGAATAATGCCCTTCCAATCCCATCACACACACAGCATCACTTTGTTGCGAGTTAATCCGGGTTTCGTCACAGTCTATGAAGCCTGACTGGCCTTTGACCACGACCTTTTTCACACGGTCGTGTCGTACGTGATTCACTTTTCATCACCAGTATCAGCTTCTTCAAAAATGGTTCGGTTTCATTACGTCGTAATGAAGAATCACAAATGAATACAAGGTTCATTAGGTTTCATTAGGAGCTCGTGAGGTACCCAAATATCGAGATTTTTTGTGTACCCAGTTTTTTTTCAAATGCGCTGTTTGAAATAAAAGCGTGAAACGGAACGCATCGGTTCTTTGGACGCCATGTCTGAACTCTGTACGGGACGGTGATCGGTGTGACGTCACGGTGCTAAACCCCGGTCGTCGTACTTTAGGTTAGCTTTAAGATTGCAAAACCTTAAACGGGCTTGCAACGAGAAGCGCAATAAATACCTAACAAATAAAAATGTGCAATTATTATTACATGAGCCGTTATGCCACAATTCAACCAAACTGCAAATAAAGTAACATATAAAAATAAAAAATTCAAACAGGTTTTCAAAGAAACCCACAATAAACAAAATTAAAATATACTATTACTACTGCCTAAACCGTTATGCCGTAATCCAACCAAATTTCAACAATGTAACAAATAATGTAAAACAACTACAATATTTAAAATATTTTCTCCAAAACTAAACTACAAAACCAAATGAAATATTCCACAATTTCCAATGCTGGGCCCACAATGTTACAATCGACTTTAGGACAATGATTACGTATTATGAAAGGATAATGGCCAAAAAAAACCCAGGCCCGGCGGAAATAAAACTTATCTCAGATTTTTACTAAAAATGTGTCATTAAATACTGCATAGTTGGAATCGCCGAAATATTTTTTTAAAGGTGTGAAATTGCTTTTCGAAGTTCAAAAAAAAATTTAAATTAAAATTAGTAAAATGATTGGGTTTATCGGACTAGCTTCCGCCTTCGGTTCAGTCAGCGGTGTTAATCCTGGTCCTTGTCTATCTACCTACCTACCTAGTCTCATTCAAATCAGTTCAGTCATTGAGGCGTAAAAGCAGAAAAACATCCAAACATTAAAATATCAAACCATCGTTATGTTAACATTTAGAATATTACTTAGGTGTGATGTGATTATTACTGACACCTATATATGTATATTACCAAAAAATCATTTTTTTTTTATTTTTATACATTGATGACTTCTGCTACTACTTTAAAAATAGTGTAGTGGTGGTAATATATATACTGTAGAAAAATATTTGGATTATACTGCTAAACACCCATTTTAGCAATTTAATAATCCTTTTACTGAAACATAATTATGACCCCTGTAAACCTTTCAATAGCAATTTTATACATTTAGAAAAATATTTCGGCGGTGTCACTTATGCAGTAATTAATTACTCAACATTACTAGTATTTTGAGGTACATTTCTTTTGCGCCGGGCCTGGGTTTAAATTTCATACTACGTGACCATTGATTGTCCTCAAGTCGATTGTAACATTGTGGGCCCAGCATTGGAAATTGTGGAATATTTCATTTGGTTTTGTTGTTTAGTTTTGGAGAAAATATTTTAAATATTGTAGTTGTTTTACATTATTTGTTACATTGTTGAAATTTGGTTGGATTACGGCATAACGGTTTAGGCAGTAGTAATAGCATATTTTAATTTTGTTTATTGTGGGTTTCTTTGAAAACCCGTTTGAATTTTTTATTTTTATATGTTACATTATTTGCAGTTTGGTTGAATTGTGGCATAACGACTCATGCAATAATAATTGCACAATTTATTTGTTAGGTATTTATTACGGTTCTCGTTGCAAGCCCGTTTAAGGTTTTTTCCCTTTTTTATAATTATTTTTTTTTGTTGTTGCATTGTAATTAAAGCGTGTGTAGTTAACCTTGTCTTGCGTTTGTGCTATTGCTGGATCATCCCTTTTGTAATTAATTTCTTGGTGACAACGCGATGGCGAAGGCAGTCTCGTCCAAGGAGCTGCGATGGTTCGTGTCCGTGCAAGGTCTGCTGTCCCGGAGTGACCGGGACGATGCAATCCTAGAGCAAGCGGAGCAGTTGAGACAGCGGGTCTCTTCGGTTAAGACGGCCATGGAAGCTTTGTCGGAGACTGCTCCACTGCCTAGCAAAGAGGTATGGTCGGCATACGAGGGGGACTTTGCTTAAATTATGATGAACGGTACAGCGGTTGCGGTCAGGCTATACCAAGGGTAACTAACCGGGCTGACTTACAGATGCAGCAGCTGTTGACGCCAGTCTCAGTTGCATGCAATGCGTTGCGAACGTTTGGGTTGCTACTGGTACATATCCTGTTGACCAAGCTGCTCACGGACATTCAACAAATGTACAACGTCTAGATCTGGCCGACCCACTCTTTTATCATCCGGCTCCGGTAGACCTTCTCTTGGGTTCGGATGTACTAGGCACCCAGAAAGCTCTGGGTCCCTCTTCACCGGTGGCAGTGTCAACTCTTTTTGGTTTTTCAATTATGGGACCAGTCTTTTAGATTCGACTACGGATGAGTCTAGAGTCATCATGTCTGCGTCTATTGCCAAAACGATGAACAGGTTTTGGGAAATTGAGGAACCTCCCATGGTCTCTAGAGTGGACCCTGACCATGCGGAGTGAAGCCTTTTATCAGGCCAATACGTCACGGTTGACGTCCGGAAGGTTTGTAACTAGGTTACCCTTAATCGTTTTCCTTCTTGTTTTAGGGCAGTACAGGGCATTGGCGGAGAAGCGGCTGCTGGTCATGCTGGCCATGGTACGGCGCATGCGGCGTGACACCGTACTTCGTGATAACTACATAGAATTTATGCTCGAGTATGAGGCATTGGATCAAATGCTCTTGCTCGAGTTGATTGGAGCTCAACTGAGCACTACTTTCTGCCTCATCATGCAGTGGTAAAGACTACTTCGGGTAAGTTGAGAATCGTGTTTGACGGATCAGCCACCACGTCTACAGGGGTGTCGTTGAACTAGTGTCTACATTCTGGTCCCAAGTTGCACCGGGATGTCATTGATATTATCCTGAACTTAGAAGACGTCAGGTAGTGTTTGGAGCTGACTTCCGGATGATGTTTAGACAGACGGTCATCCACCCGGATGATAGGTGTTTCCAACTGATACACTGGCGTGAGCACCTGGATGACCCGGTGACCGTCTACGAGCTCAACACCAACACATATGGGTTGAAGTCCAGCCCATATCATATTGCCATCAGATCTTTATTGGAGCTGGCTGAGCGGTAAAGGGCCCGCTTTCCCCGCGCAGCCACTGTGCTGACACGTGAACTGTACGTCGACGATGTCTGCACCGGGGCCGAGAGTGTTGAGGAGGCTCTCACACTGCGGGATGACCTTATTGCACTTCTTACAGCCGGAGGAATCCCGGTGGATCACCAACAAAACCCTAACTTGTTTGCAGAGACGGAGGACCCCAACATGATAGCGGTGTTAGGTATGAAGTATGAACTACCAACCAACTACCTCGTCGAATTTTGCCGCCGGGCAAATCTCAGGTAAGTCTACACGGCTTTTGCGATGCTTCCGAGCGGGGGTACGCTGCTGCAGTATACCTACGAAAGATTAATTCCGAGGGCCGGGTCAACGTCGTATTGTTTTTGGCTAAAAGCAAAGTTGCTCTAATTAGAACTCGTCTGACCTTCCCTAAATTGGAGTTGAATGGGGCTCATCTATTGGCCAGGTTGATAAGTCATGTTAGTCGTGAGTTGGCCGCCACTGTTGACATCCGGGATGTCTTTGCATGGTCAGACAGCCAAGTCGCGCTGGCATGGTTGCACGCGGTGCCACATACTTTGGAGATCTTCGTGGAAAACCGGGTTTCCCCAAATACAGAGCACTGTAATTCCTATCATCTGAAGACACGTCCCAGGTGATGTTAACCCAGTGGACTGTGACTTCCCGGGGCTGCACTGCTCCGGAATTGGTAGCTCAACACCTCTGGTGGGGACCAGCGTGGCTGGAGTCGCCCAAGACTCCTTGTCCTGTCCAGCGGCTGGAAAGGACGGTAAAGATTTTGCCTGAGATGCGTGTGCATGCCCTGGTCATGGAGACGGCCAAGTGTCCATTGGTCAAGCTCCTGGTGTCTGATCGACTCATCCGTAAAGCGCACGTAGGGTGTGGCGCATTACTAGCTATCCTACAAAGGGAGTTCTGGATATTGTCTGCTCGAAGAGCCATCCGTGGAGTGCTCTTCCGGTGTTTACCCTGTAACAACAGGGTACGGGCATCACTCATGCAGCCGCAGATGGGAGATCTGCCTTCGGACAGAGTCACTCAGTCTTATAGTGTGTGTACAGTATAGCCGACACGCACACATCTCCTGCCACTACCTACGAGTATATATACGCTATGTACTCATTATAAAGAGGATTAAGATCGCAGTCAGTCTTATTATTTACGTTGCGCCGAACCTAACATTGCATGGCGACCCTGCCAGTGCTGCCCATCGGCGGCGCTGGGCAGATGGTTAGGAATAGACTACATTATAATAATATGTGAAGTGAAAATTTGACTATTCTATAAATCAGATAAAAAAAAACAATAAGTGAGCGTGTGAATTGTGGACTAGCAAACAATGACTTCATATAGAATTGTGGCTTTATAATAATATAAAAGCGATTAATAAAATAAAACTCTTCAAAAATGTAAAGAAAATTCGTGTTTGTTGTGTGGTGTCGTTATTCTTCGAAGTTGTTGGCGAAGAAGATTTAGTACCCAATGATGGAGAAAATAACAAAACTTTGGCAAAAATACAATTTTACTGATGGTTGCTGCAAGTGCAAGTTGGTTGCTGATGTGATGGTGGCGATGGTAAAAAGCTGAGTGCCGGGAGATGTAGGAGTCGGAAGTGGCGCAGCCAGCAGATGTTCCAGCCAAATTGAAACGTGTTATTTTCTGAAATGGATCGTATCACGTAACTTTAAATTCATCAAAATGGTAAAATTGTTTTCTTTGTTTGAAATTTTGTATAAAATTATTGTAATAAATTCAATTAGTTTTTGGTTTAAAGTGCTGTTTGGTAATAAAATGTAAATTATGTAAAGATAAAAAAAGTGTTTTGGTAATTAATTTTGTGTTAGAATTGATCATTATTGCTTCAATTGAGTAAAGTTTCTATTATTTTAAATTAAATGTGAATTATGAAGAGTAAACACGGTTTTGTTTAGAAGCTTTGTTATTTAATTTTGTGATTGAATAGATAATTATTGTTGTAATGAGCATTTTGAAGAGGTTATTTTAGATTTTATTTTATTACTTATTTAATGTACCTAGTTACGTAATTGCTACACTGTACGATGTGTAAAAGTAAATGTCATTAAGATTAAAGATAATTTAGCTAAACGGTTGTTGACGACGAGTGAAAATTTTTAAATTAATTTATTATTTTAGAAATTGTAGAAAACATTGAGAAACTATTTTTTTATTGTAGCTACTTAATGGTATTTTTTAATGTTTTGTTGTGTATTTTAGTGTATTCCTAATGTAATTTTATCAGGTGTTTTGTAATTGATTAACTAAGGACATTAACTAACATGTTAATAAGTGGTTTTCTTAATTTAAAATTGCTGTTAGAAAATATGTTCAATGATTTTCTTTTGTGGTTATTTATTTGTAAAAGTTTTGTAACATTGGTTTATTTTAAATTTAAAAACATAAGATTGATGTAAGTAAAACAAAATATTTCATAACTGATTCTAAATTTAGCTCGCACGTAGACTACCGAACATTCCACAAGTTCGTTTCAGTTTTCATTGTGTCAGCGTAAAGTAATGCGCAGGCGCATGACTGCCGCAAATAAGGAGTGCATTTGACATGTATGTTTTAAAGTATTGAATGAAATTAATAGGAATTATGACACACTTTAGTCTTGTCAATTCGCTTTAGAAATCTTAGTATTGTAACATTGGGATAAATTAATTTGTTTACTTCGGGAACATGCATAGATACCTATTATCTTACCTACATAAGTTTTTTTTAGACTCTATTGAGATTTTATTTTTGTTGTTTTATTAGATACAGCTGAGAGTAATGATAAAGCTCAGACTTAAGACTACTCACTGGATATGACTATGAATAAATGATAATACGAGTATTATGAACGTAACGAAATATGGAATTAGGAAGGTGCTGTGAATTGTACAGTTTATGGTTTTAAGGAATGAGTATAAATTATTGTGTGATAGGACTGATAGGAATAGGTTTTTTTAGTTTGGTTTTGATTTTTTAGGTATGTTAAAAGTAGGAATAAAATTTAGTTATTCGGAATTTCATGCTGGTCTGATCAACTAAGTACTGACTTTCTGTTTAGTAAAAGTTTGGATTGTTTTGTTTGTTTTGAGTAGGCATGGTTCGAAATGAAGGAAAAGGCAAAACAATAAAATAAATAAAATAATATAAGAGAAAATGGTACTAAATAGAAGAACTGATCCTTCATTCGATCATGGCAGGAACGAGCTTCCTCCGTGAGAATAGTTGGAGGCAGCTCACGACGAAGGTGCGCGAGTACGCAGCCTCTGAGTAGACCTTAAAATAAAGTCCCTTTTTATGTGTATAAAGTCGACAGAATTATATACAAATAAGTGTGTGTAATACACAAATAAATATAATTAAAAGTACCATTGTAAATAAATATAGAAGAATGGATCGACTATAAATAATAAAAATGAGACGTCTTTAAATATGAA
The DNA here is from genome assembly GCA_963921215.1 of Scoparia ambigualis. Lineage (NCBI taxonomy): Eukaryota > Metazoa > Arthropoda > Insecta > Lepidoptera > Crambidae > Scoparia > Scoparia ambigualis. The sequence continues at coordinate 44,333,165 of OY992501.1, read as the reverse complement.
AAGAATTAAAAGATAAACGAGCTTTGTATAAGTACTTAGCTACTTACTTTTTGTGACAAGTAATGTGGACTGGCCATCCACACATTACCGATAATGACTGTACTTACATGTACTTAGGATTAGGAATGTAAGTAATACTTGAATTAAGACTTAAAAATGTTCTATCAGAAACAAATATGTTACAATGTTATGACGGTTTTGTATGAGATAAAATAAGGACAAGAGAATAGGAGTAAGTACCTAATTGTGACATTTTGTTTATATACCCTAAATATGAAAGTCGTCAACAACTCGCTGAAATTGAAATTATAGTCGTTATTTAGATAACATTATGTTATGTATTTTTAAAGTTATAGTTAAAATGTTTACGTAAAAAAAAATCATTGTATATTCGACAAAAAATATGTAAGGTAAGGTGGGTCGTTATTTAGATAACATTATGTTATGTGTTTTTAAAGTTATAGTTAAAATGTTTACGTAAAAAAAAATCATTGTATATTCGACAAAAAATATGTAAGGTAAGGTGGGGTAAGAGGGACGAGGGGGGAAGAGGAACAGCATCACGTAAACATAAAACTATAAAGCCTAGCTCTGTGCCTACTCTGTCGATAAAACAGAAATTCGGGTGTATTTTCATGTTCTAACACAGATGGCGCTACGACTCATCTAAGTGAGTTGAACAGAGAGAAAAAAAAATCTGTTGTTAAACTACAAAACTACGAGTGGGTGGTAGATTTTATATGTGCCTAAATAAACGATAAGACGATTTGTTAGAAGGCTGTTTTTGTTGGAGAGTGCAAACTTCACGTGGAGCTTTTATTTTCCGACCTAATTTTGTTTGTAGCACGTGTTTACAATGATTTTTGCATGTGATCAAAATCTTAACCTATAAAATGCCAAGTGGGGTAAGAGAAACTACCATAATCGGAAAAGAGGAACATATGTTCCTCTTTCCCGGTTTCAGGGGCGACAAACCTTTTTATAGGCGATGAAATATTAATGATAATAGGTTATTTATAACCGACATCAAAACCGTATGAAAGTTCTCGATTTACTCAAAAAGTGCTGTACCTACTGATTTTGGTGATTCTTTCACATGCATAATTTTCATTTTTCTGGAAAGGTTTTAATGAAAAACAATACATCCGCGGCGTTGCTCGCGAAGGTGTCTCTTAAATATCGTTCGTTTTAGGAAAATAAGTTAGCCTACTTGCTTTTGTACCGATTTTTAGTAGGTAATTGTTAAAAAATATAATAAGTAGATAAAATAATATTTAATATGTATAAATAAATACCTATATACATGAATTAAAATATTTGAAAAAAAAATTAACCGGCTTAAATGATATGAACACTTTAAAGTATAAATGAAATTTTAAAATGATAATTTATATCTCTAAATCTAAACTCAACTTATTCAGCGCAAGCAGAGTTATTATTTATGATTTTATTTTTAAAAAGTTTGTAGATTTTAGAAGATTTGTTTGTAAAATTCAATGACGTTTGCTATTTTTAGTTATATTGTATTATGTGCTCATTGGCAATAGGTACTTATTTTTTTAATACACTTCAATTAATTTTATTTCATTAAAAGCGAATTCTTTTGTTTTTTTTTTAAATCGTTTGCGAATTTGCCACCTCTGACCATACCATAGATGTTCCACTTACCCCAAATTTTAATTTTCTCGATATTACGCAAAACTAAACCATATTTTTACTGCGATTAACTCTCAATTCATTTGACTTGACAATCACATTTAAAATATGTGAAGACAAATCAAAAAAGGTTAGTTTTAACATGAAAGGTTTAGGTTGTTCCTCTTTCCCCATATCTGGGGTAAGTGGAACATTTTGAAGACTCAACTTCACTCAATTTTTTTTACCCGTGGTACTACTTATCAATTTAATATTCCCTACAAACGTATTCCGAGGTATGTATAAGCTTGAAAAATCGAGTGTTGTAGAACTTTTTTTGTTTTTTGTTTTATTTTTTTGTTATTTGTTTTGTTTTTTATTTTAATTTTGTTTTTTTTTGTTTTATACTTTCACAGCTAACAAGTACCTACATTATTTGAATAAGGTTCCATAACACTCGATTTATGCATACCTCGAAATACTTTTGTAGGGAATATTAAATTGATAAGTAGGTACCACGGGTAATGTAAAGTCTCCCGTGGTACTACCAGACAGGGCAGTAGTACTACGAGCAAAAAAAATTCCAATAACAATAATAATATAATTCCAATAAAATAAAATTTACAATAACAGTCCTCGAACAATTCAGGCCCTACAAGATAATACGAACTAACACTTTCCTCTTGAGTATTTGCGAATGTAAGAGTCCGATTGGAAGAGTGTATATGGAGAAATGAGCGTCATTTAGACGAAACTGTCTTTAAAAAATAAAATCCGCAAATGTTAATTTTATTTTAAAATAATTAAACATAATCTGTATATTAATGGTACTTAATTTTTTATTTAATTTTATACTTGAAAATTTTCCGCTGGACACCCTTTATAAACGAAGTGGAACTTTCAGAATTAGAGAAACTGGTCTACATCTAAGATCACCACCATGTTCGTGTTCTAAAAAAAATATTTTGTGGTAATTGAAAAGATACCTATTTATTACATAAGGAAATGAAATAATACACTACTACGATTTTGCTTATATCAGGGGTTTCTTTTAGTGTTAAGGAACCCTAAATCAAATAGCAATGGCGGTCGTTTGCAGTCGTTTTAAAAACGTCTGCTTGAGTGAAAGTTATATTACAATCAAATATCTAACAGTCTACTGATGACTTGTACAACAATGGCGACCTAAAACGTATAAAACATATCAATAAAATTATAAATTTTGAAAATATAATTTAAAAAAAATTGGATATTCTCAGAAAGCTACAGTAAAAAACTAAATATCGTCACATACAATATCAATAAAGTGGTATTTCCATAGAAATCTAGACGTCATCTTGAATTTAGCATCTGCACAATATACACCGGACAACAAATAAACCGGGCCACCCGCCACCTTGAAACTCAAATTCGATTTTCTCATACGACATAAAACTTACACCTATCAAAATTATACCAACAAAAAGAACATTTTATAACGATTAAAATTACTATAAATTTAAAAGAGAGAAAAGAGTATCTGTAACTCACATTGTAATCAAGCAACAAACACATTGCTGACGATTTGCTCTGTTTTGACTAGAGTTCGCGCTTAGCGTTCTTTTCTTCTCCAGTGAGGGCAGTCGGATATTTCTTATAATTTCTTTAGTTTTTGTGCATCGTTTGCTTAGACGTGTATATTTCTGCTACTTTGTTCGGTCAATAATGGATACGACACCCCAAGAGGCAGCTCAAGCTGTAGCACTACTTCAAGCAGGCCTTAGCCAACGTGAGGTCGCTCGAAGACTTCGAATCAGCAGATCTTCGGTGCAACGAGTTTACAGACGATATTTGGAGACTGGAGCATTCGATCGCCGTCCAGGTACGGGCACACCTAGGGCTACATAAGTAGCAGATGATCGTTATATCCAACTTACTGTTCTGCGAAATCGCCGCCTCAACGCTGTTCAAGTCCAACAAAGTCTGCGTGACGAACATCAAGTGGTCATATGTTCAGATACCGTCAGAAGGAGACTTGCTTAATAAAACCGGACTCCAAAGAGAGCTGCAACAGGCCCAGCATTAACTGTAGCCCACCGTCGAGTACGACTTGAATTTGCTCGAGAGCATAGGGATTGGACGTTAGAGCAGTGAGATAATGTAATCTTCACTGATCAGACCAGGGTGAGTCTATATTGAAGTGATCTACGTCAGAGAGTATATCGTCGCCCTGGAGAACGTTATTCTCAGTGTTGCATCGAGGAAACTGTTGCTTATGGAGAAGGATCTGTAATGGCCTGGGGTGGCATATTGTTAACCGCACATACATCTTTATTTTTTATCGAACTGACGGGCCCCGTACACGTGGATTGCACTTCTCATCGCTACATCACTGAAACCCTCGCAGACCATGTGGTACCTACCTTATGCAGGTTATATCGGGCAGGATATGCAGTTGATGCATGATAATGCACAGCCTCATGTTACTCATGTGGTGACCCAGTATCAACACGACGTTGGCATTCGCACGATGGCGTGGCCAGCTCGAAGCCCGGACTTGAACCCGATAGAGCTGTTGTAGGATGAGCTGAAACGTCGGGTTCGAGCCCGGGCACCTGCTTCAACAAGGCTTCCAGAGCTGCGAATCGCAATTGAAGAGAAGTGGAATTCAATTCCTCAAGATTTCATCGTCAGGCTCGTGAGGTCAATGAATACGAGCAGTTATTCGAGCAAGGGGAGGAAACACAGAATATTGATCAAAAACGATGTTTTCAATTTTTTCTTTGTTTTCAGCTTAATTTTTTTTTTACTTAATGATTACTAAAGGTTAATTCTACTGGAAAATGACTCTTCTTTGTTATATCCTTAATAAACGGTTAATACATTGATAAATCCCAATGTGTTTCCATTTATTTTAATCGTCATGAAACGCATTTTCTGTAGGAATATCTTTCATATTAGTAAGTTTACACTTTTTGAGAAAATCGGATTAGAGTTCCAATGTAGCGGGTGGCTCGGTTTATTTGCTGTCCAGTGTAGATTCAATATTGATATCAATAGTATATATACGAGTATCTACCATTTAAACTTAACTTGTTTTATTTCACAAAAACTACAAAGAAACAAAAAATTTGTGTAGAACCAAAAGGAATAAAGGCAAATCGTTTTATAAATAATTTCAAAATTTGCGCCTTTAAAATCAAGTAAACCGTCTTTAGATGTTACATTATTCCTTTTATAAAACTTAATAGTCAGTTTTGACACCTTTACCCAATTTTTTGATCACGTAAATGTTTTCCCTGTATTCTATAAACAACATTTGGCCATACTTTAACCGATAAACTACTTTTACATAGCATTTCCTGGCGCCATAATAATAACCTTTATTTAACTATTAATGTACGCGACCTAAAGGTAAAAGGTCTTGTAAAATGCGCCACTTTCGCATTTTATAACCGTTTATCCTACGTTTTTACGACTAGCCTAATGGGATCAGAGTTGCATGTAAAACGTTGTCTCAACTTCTATAGTACCTACCTACTTTATTTTGCTAGTTGGGAAGCTAGCTAGTATGTACAGTATTTTGCAAGGTAGAGGCGGTCCTCAATTCTCGTCCTCCCTGTCCCCTGTCCCCTGATCCCAACAATCTGGAGGTCATGGCTCCAGGTAATTTTTTGATTAGGCAGCCTCTCACTGCTCTGCCGGAATACCCATGGAGGGAAGAGCGTACGACACAGTCGTCACACTATCAAATGTTGCAGCAATTGGGCCAGGACTTTTGGAATCGCTGGTCGGTTGAATACTTGCACCTGCTGCAGCAAAGGGTGAAGTGGACAGACAGGACTGAGCCTCCTTGGGAAGGAGATGTGATATTGTTGAAAGAGGCTAACTTGCCATACCTTGTTTTGGCGCCGGGCCGCATTCTAAAATTGCTAGTTGGCGAGGACGGGACTCCACGCGTCACAGAATTGAACCGCCGACCAACGTCGGCGGTTCAATTCTGCGACGAGCCATAGCAACTTTCTCTCGTCTACCGGTTGAATGAGCTAGTGGTCTGGGTCTTCAGACTGGAACGGGGGATGTTTCAAAACAAAGCGTGAAACGGAACACATCGGTCTGTTTTGGACGCCATGTCTCAGCTCTGTCCGGGACGGCGATCGTTGTGACGTCACGGTGCTAAGCTCTGTTTTTTCGCGTTTTTTCGCTCCCCTTCCTCAGGCGTTTTGACATGACTTGTAATATTGGTACGATATTGTACGTAGCTCTGCTAATGGCGTCGGATCGCATTTTGGTTAACGCATGAATTGTCTTGGATTCATAGGGCCAGGTTAGAAGTTAATGTTGCCGACGGCTCGGCTAGTAGTAATATTCTTGTGTGTTCACGTACCGCGGGCGGGAGTATCGTGAATAGTCTACGGTTGGTGGCAGTCGAGGCGACTGTCGGGACACGTATGTGACGTGTCCCTGAGAAATGCATTGTAAGCTGGTGAATATCTTTCTTGTCTGGGTTGAGAGCTCTCCAGGTTGTAGCCAAGGGTTGGTTTAGATTAGTGCGACTCATCACTAGCTGCCAGCCAGTTACCAGGGGCCAGTCCACACAGCTGCCGGGGGCACGGCACACAGCCAAGGCACTTACTCATTCAACCGTCTTCATGAGATGTAAGTTGCTTTTTACCACAAATGAAGAAAAATATAAATTAGCATTAGATATAGTCAATTAGTTAATTAGATCATACATGCGCCAAAACTGTTTTGTGGTCAATTTCCAGTTCTTCATGCTACGTCGTAACTATTGATATGCCGATCTTGCTCCACTTTTTCAAAAATGGCTATTTTTGATGGATATTTTTTGACGGTAAGAAAAACAAATGAAAATCACACATTTTCCTTATTTGAATTTATCTTCTCTAAATTTTTAACTTTTAATGATACCAAAACCAGCCACATACAAATAGTAAAGCCAAAGAGATTTTATTACAAGTTCACAAGATTTGTTAGGGGAATTTCGCGAACGCATTATTCAGTTGCAGCGAATTTTAGAATCGCATTTTTAGCGAATCAATATTTCATGTTGGATATATTTTGCGAACGCCTTATTTAGTTGTGTTATTCCCCGAGAATCACATTCCCCAAGGATCCTGTCCCGGGATCACGAATCACGGATCACGAATGCGATAATACGATAAATGTGATTACATTTATTTTTGTTATTTTTCTATTGTGTTTAACTTGTACCGTTAACAAAAAATGTATTAATTTATAAATATATATATCTGTAATTATATTTTGCGATCGCCTTATTTAATTGCAACGCGGATTTCAGTATCGTATTTCTTAGCGAATAAAATTTCATGCTGGATATATTTTGCGAACGCCTTATTTAGCTGCAGCGAATTTCAGGATCGCATAACTTAAGCGTAAAAAATTTTAATCATGCAGCATGCATCGGGTGGTGCATTGAAGCTGGCCCCCCTACTCGGTGGGGGGGAGGGCTGAGACCCCCGCTATAAATAAAAAGTTAAGTATGCAAAACTATACTTCTGTCGGTTAGGTTAGACTTTTGACAAAAAACGGAGGGGGGCCGCAGGCCCTCCGACCCCCTTTTTGTCTTAACCATAAGTTTATAATGTTTTAAAAAGAAGCTTTCGTCAGATGACAATTTATGACGAAAGTGGAATCCGAAGAAAGGGTCATTAGAGGTTATTCACATCCGTCATTCTTGACGAAACTGAACTGAAATTATAAAAAAACTGCTTCTGACGAAAGTGGAATCTGACAGATGTTTATTAAATCAAAAATTGCAATCAGTCAGCATGTTTCGGGGGGGTCTGAGGCCTGAGGCCCCTCGCTATAAAGAAAAAGTTGAGTATGCAAAACTGTCAGTTCTGTCAGTTAGTTTAGACTTTTGACAAAAACGGAGGGGGACCGCAGGCCCCCCGACCCCCTTTTTGTCTTAACCATAAGTTTATAATGTTTTAAAAAGAAGCTTTCGTCAGATGACAATTTATGACGAAAGTGGAATCCGAAGAAAGGGTCATTAGAGGTTATTCACATCCGTCATTCTTGACGAAACTGAACTGAAATTATAAAAAAACTGCTTCTGACGAAAGTGGAATCTGACAGATGTTTATTAAATCAAAAATTGCAATCAGTCAGCATGTTTCGGGGGGGTCTGAGGCCTGAGGCCCCTCGCTATAAAGAAAAAGTTGAGTATGCAAAACTGTCAGTTCTGTCAGTTAGTTTAGACTTTTGACAAAAACGGAGGGGGACCGCAGGCCCCCCGACCCTCTCTTTTCTTAATCATAAGTATAAAAGATGACTGCTAGAAAGCGCAAGAAACTTCAAGAGCTGGTCAGGTCAAGTGTTTCAAACATGGCAAAAATGACAAAAAGGAATTTGTATTTTTTTATTTTTTATTAAATAATTTGTTTTGTGAATTTTAATAAGAATAAGAAAAATAAACTAAAAACAATTAAAAATAACGACTACTTACAACGCGCGGGCAACGCCCGGCCGGCCGTTGAGCCGTCAACGTAGGTATTAACGCGGACGGGTCAACAGACGTCCAGCCATTGACCTGTCAACGTAGGTACTGATGACGCGTACGGGTCAACTCCTTGCCCGCGCGTTGTAAATAATCGTTATTTTTAATTGTATTCATTTTATTTTTCTTATAATATGTTATGATATTGAAATAAATCACGAATTCCTTTTTGTCATGTTTAAAACACTTGACCGGACCAGTCCTCGAAGTTTCTTGCGGTTTCTAGCAATAACCTTATATACTTAATGTATTTAAGAGAAGCTTTCGCTAAAAATTCTACCTACTCTGAAATTTACAGCAACTAAAAAAGGAGATCGCGAAATTCATCTAATAATCAATTTATGAGAACATAAATAAAGCTTTCGCTTAAAAATGCTACTCTGAAATTTACTGCAACTAAAAAAGAAGATCGCGAAATTCATCTAATAATAAATTATAGGAACATAAATAAAGCTTTCTCTAAAAAATGCGGCCCTAAAATTAGCTGCTACTGAATAATGCGTTCGCAAAATTCATTTATCAAATAGTCATACATACTAAGTATACTATAAACGAAAAGACTTTTTCCCCAACCTAATAGAACGCCTATAATAATTTATACGAGTAGGTACATGGCGGACTCCGTCGAATCCCTTGCACACCGCGTCGTCTATTTGGTACGGGCACGTACCCGGGCGGTCAGTGCGCTTCATACGAAAATCACTGGAAAGTGGTAAAGCGACGGTGACCCCGACCGTACGCAGGTCAACCTACCCAAAACTTGTCTTTCTTTGATCAACATTACTCCAGACACAATAGAAATTCAAAAGTTAGTAACCTCTAGGAGTGTTCGTGACGTGACCACGGAATAGATAAACCATTGACTGTTCTGTGTTTGTGACAGACAAGAAAAAAAATTTAAGTTATAAAATTTGTCTGTTTGTGGTGGTTGGTTGACCTGCTCACGTACTATCGGGGTCACCGTCGGTTTACCAGTTTTCGTAGGAAGCGCACCGCCGTTTACGTGCCCGCACTAAATAGAAGACGCGTAGTGCAAGAGATTTTAACCTTTAGATTGGTAAGGGCGTAGTCCGCGATAGTACGTACAATCGCTCCATTTCTTAAGCATGTATGCGCTTGCGCTGCCATGCCGTATCGTGCTCTGTCACTGTCATGTGGTGTGACGTGACGTGACGTGGCGCGTTGTTGCAGGGGCCTTGGCCGTGGCGATCCCCCACCTGGGCCCGTTCATTGCGCTGTTCGGCGCTTTCTGCCTGTCGCTGCTGGCCATCGTGTTCCCCGGGCTAATGGACGTATGCGTGTGGTACCCCAACCGCTACGGGTTCTGCTACTATAAGCTGCTGCGTGACGTCATCATTATCTTGTTCGGACTGTTCTGTCTGCTCGCCGGCTGCTACACCAGCCTATTGGAGATCTTTGAAGCAGCAAAATAATAAACAGCTAGTGTTTAATACTGTTTACATAGGTGATATTATTCAAATTGTCTGTACTAAGGTTGTATTAAAGTGTGTTTTATTGTTTCTTATTTATGATTTTTATTTATTGTTGATTGAAAATGTAAATACGTTACTTAGGTACTCAAAACCCAAAAAAAGTAAATCGTCTTTGGTGAATATCTACTAAATAAATCTGTATGGCTAATCATGGCGTGATAACTACTAAGTATACCAACTATTAATCCGACTAGAGATAATAGGTATGTATTTTCGCCAAATATCAGAGAAGGTCGGCCCACCGTTTAAAAGTTAGAATTATTCCTCGTAGGTACACTTTCCTCGTAGATACACTTTTGAAAAAAGTTCGCCTTTATTCTTAATATATCCACTTTTTAGAAACCAAGTTTTAGGGGGGTCATAGGGGTTCATAAGTGGCCACGCTAAGTTGAGCCATACTATTACTTATTCTGTGGTTGAGCGCTCTTTCTGATTTGATACCTATCATCTCGAAAACCACCAACAGATTAGCCAGAAATTGTCGAAATTTCTTGCCAAACGCGAGAAATTGACAGTGGTTCTATGAAGAGTTACTTAAATCAACTTTTTTCCAATACAGCAATAACATTATAGAACAATCGCGTACATAAAGCATTTAATAATTAAGTGAATTAGAAGATAAAAGGACATTGTCGAAGTTAGCCTAAGAACCAACACAAATATGACCATGGCTTATTTTTTACGACAGATAACAGTATTTAGATTTTGGCGGACACTTGTAACCAATAATAAAAGGAAAGGTAGGTATGTGACCAAAATATTTATAACATGTACAAACAAACCTAATAATATTATGCATGCATGGCTGACTCGATATTCTTAGTGCCAAATACTCCAAGCACCATTAGAATACGATACATCGCATTTTATTCCAAACTGAAAAATTCATTTGATTTTTCAATGAAGAGAATTTTACTAATGTGCGGTGCTGTGTCAGTCTGTGTGTACAGTAACGTCAACCAGGGCTGACGTTACTGTAGTCTGTTGTACACAGTGTTGCCATATATACGGATATGTCCGAAAAATAATGTCAATATTAAAATCGGACAATGAATGCACACGGATTTTTATACGCATTTTATTCCAAACCGACAAATTCCTTTGATTTTCCAATGAGGAGAATTTTAGTAATCTGCGGTGCTGTGTCACTCTCTGACTGACGTTACTGTAGTCTGTTGTACACAGTGTTGCCATATACACTGATATGTCCGTAAAATAATGTCAATGTTCAAATCGGACAATGAATGCACACGGATTTTTATACGGAATTTTCAGGCAAATGCCTTTAATGAGTAATAACTTTTAATAAGTAGTACAGTACCTATTTATAGCTTTTATTGTTACTAAGAAATATGTTATGTTTTATTTGATTCTGCGTAAACTAGCGAGTCTTATTTAATTTTCATAGATTTTTACAGAACTAAACCAGCAAACTGCATAGTAAAAACTATGGTTTTGAGGATTCCCATTGAGATATTTTCTTGGTCGGCTAACATGAGAATAAGAGCCAGAGAGGGTTAATGGTGTTATTTAGTGTTAGTGTAAGCAAGACGTAAAACACTTTGTTATGAATCATTTTTGTATCTGTCTGACATCCATATTGTTTTAGTGTGTTTTTGCCGTTATTTTATTATCTTATTACTTTCATTGATATAGTTACCTATATATAGTTGTAAGTATGTACATACTTACCTAAGAGTTTCAACCTAGACCGATAACATATTTTTTGTTTGTATTTTACATTTCTTTAACCTGTTTTGTGCATTAAAAAAAATATAACTTTCCATACGGAATTTGGCAGTTATTAAGGAACACTGGCTCTAAGGTCTGGCAACACTGGTTGTGCAGTTGACGTTCTTTGGCAAATAAAACAAAACAGTGCAACATCACTTTCCAAATTCTCTCAAGAAGTCCGTGCGAGATCTCAGTAAAGTCCCACATCTTTACTGGAACTCAAAGGGTTTGGGGGGAATATCATTTAGCATCAAACGTTCATAATATCATCATTCATCATTATCATCAGCTTAAGCTTAATCAATGAACTCTAATAATACGACTGAAGGACTAGTATCTATTGTCAAATTAAAAAGTTGACGTTCTGGAGTTCTTGGCGCGAAAGTTAAGCGTCATGTCTACAGTTTAAAATAATAATGATTATTTGAATGAAATAATGATTGATTATTTAAGTGTTAGCGAACGAAACAAAACAGTGCAACATCACTTCTCAAATTCTTTAATTGAACATAACCTCAAAAAAATTATAAGTTTTCCTGTTTTTTAGGTTCTCAGGAGTATCCGTCCAAAATCTTTGTTTTTACAGTCAATGCAATTTCGAACCTAGAAAAGAATATTTCATAATTGTCGGTTCTTAGGCTAACAATGTATGGGCGCAGAACATTGTCCTTTAAAAGCTATGGTGAACCAAAAATGTATCTTTCATGTGTTTGTATATGTCTGTGCTGTATGGTGACTACAGTAAAGTTTAAAGTAGACAGAGAGTCTAGATTCATACGTTGATTCACGACTATTATCCCCAAAGGGTTAGTCAGAGACTAGGCAATAAGGACCACTGAAGCAGTCCAACCAAACCATTATACAACTGCACATCCGTTTAGTGTGATAGGCTGGTGACTGGTGAGCCCATCGCCGCTCTATGGTGTTGGATGTCACGATCGATTTAGTCTAAGATCCGAGTGTAAAACGACCTTCACCGAGAAGGTTAATGGATGAAAAGTATTTTATATCAAATTTAAAATGATAAATAATATATCGCGAGTGGGTTGGCTGAAAAATTTCAGTCCAGTACATGATTGATGATTGATTAATTTAATATTAAAAAAAATATTTTTTTTACATTGCACTGGTTTGGTGTGTGTGTGTAATGAGCTTATCTCTATATAAACATAAATTTTATTTATTTAACCAGATGGTTGCAAATTACTAATATTGACTTGCCTGTTTACACCTGCCTACCCAATGTTATGACAGGAAAAAAATAGTCAACCTAACGTTTGCATATTCTATAGGCTTCATACTTTCGATTGGTACCTATGTAATTTATCTATTATCGAAACAAGTGCAATATTAAAAAAATATATTTTTAAATATTTAATTGATTATATACTCGGATCCTCTACTAGATGTCAGTCTCTGCGGAGAAATGGTCGGTAGATTTTGCCGCAGCTACCAAAGTAGACGACAAAGAAGCAGGCCGAGAAACATGTTTTTACAACGGATGGGTTAAGGTTGTTTGGAAACTTTAATTAATTGACTGTAAAGAAAATTTAATTTAAATTCTATTAAATTATCTTCAAACAAATCCATTGTCAACCCGCGACGCACACCGCAGCGAATAAAAGAGAACGACGCCGCGCGCGCAGTGCGGAATACCCGCTCGCCGCTCCCCACTTCACGGCCACACACTTCACAAGCGGCCGGTCGTAGCATGTTTGAAAGATCGAATACCGTATTTTAGAAAACAAAAAAAGACACTGTGTTCGATTTATCGAGAGAAAAAATAAACTGTACTGCAATATATTCATTGGAGTCATAGTTTCCAAGTAATTAAATAAAAGAAGTTACTTTTGTATGAAAAGCATTACTAAAAAAATTGTAACTCTCGATTCCCTCCTTGTTTCAGTTAGCAGATTTTAAAATTGGTATTTACATATTATTTGTAATCTTTCATTGATTCACTTATGGTGCCCCTAACGCGCCCCTTCGGAGTTATGATGAAAAACTATAAAAAGATAATAATAGTACCACAAATTGGTACAACATTATGGAAAGCAGGTACAAATAGTATTACGATAACTGGTTACCTTTATTGTAATCACTACCAACTTAAGTAGGTACTCAATCAATTATAATTTTTTGAAATTTACCTCACCTGATAAAGAATAATCACAATTGTAGTAACTTAATAAGTCGTTAGTTAATTACTCTTTTTATAAAAAAATAACTATTGTCAATCCACATTAACTGTGCAAGATGATTAGTGGATCCTTCTATCGAATAATTGAGTAGTTCATAACTTTTTTCAAGGAGGATTCTAAATGAATCTGTATCTGTAATTGTATCGCATTGTAATTGTTTGACACATTTGGTATTCTTAAATGAGTAAGAGAATACCAAATGTGTCAAACAATTACAATGCGATCCAATTGCGATTCAATTATGCCATTCGTAAATTAGCAGGTTTGGGCCCCAGTTCTAATTTCAATCTCGTCTGAGGCTTGTCATATGGCTTACGGTGGTTTTGTTACATATCTCGATCTTTATGTTGCCCTACGTAACAACTATAATCTTCGTGACTACAATTAACTTTTAAATACTTTGAAGTTAAATAGTAATCTTCAGTTAAATGAATCTTCGGAGAATAAGCTAAAGAACTGGTGTCGTCGATTTTGTTACCGATTTGTACCAAATGGAGCCAATCTCGCAGGTGTGTTGGTAAATTTATGAAGACGAATTCGGACTGGTTAAATTCCCAAATTGAATGGCCAGAATGTTGTAGAAAAAATGTAGTTCCCATACAAGAATAAATACCTAAGGAAATACCAGTGGAATTACCAGATGAAGTGATTGTCCCGTCCACATCTGATGCTTCAACTTCAACGTCCATTGTTGGGAGGAAGTCTTTCGAAGACTTATCGAACAGACAGAAGAGAAGACGTACTACAGAATTACAGTTCAGTTGCAGTGGTGAAGAACTTTTGTTCTCCGTGGAATGTACGTTGAAATCTGCGGGAAGGTCTGGTTTGGCCAGTGTTATTAGACACATATTGAAGAATCCTGAGGAGGTTTCCAAAGTTATGAAAATGATTAGCGGACAAACCTTGTCATACTGTAACGGTACAGAATGGATGGTATCTGTCCGTTAATAAGTTAATAGTATTGCACTAAAATCAATATTAATGCGTTGCACCATTATTGTGATAAGCATAAAAGGGGAAAATAAACTAGTTTAAAATAATTGCTGTGTGGACGAGTAGCTTTATGTTTAAAAGTTATAAGAATTAGTCAATAGACCACTAGCTTTATTTATTTGAATTTCGCGGGGATTGTTCAGCGCGTCCCTTACAAAATAGACGCTATCTATTAGCTTTGATTATTTAAATTTCGCGGGGATTGTTCCGCGTTATCAACTCGCGTCCCATACAAATAGGCGCCATCTACATTGCGTTTATTTATTTGAGTTTCGCGGGGACTGTTCCAGGTCGGTCAAATCGCTTCACTTACAACCAGGCGCCATCTATGTTTTTGAATACCTACTAAACTTTTAGAATTTTAATAAATATTGCTTTATTAGCATTAGTAAATGTCTATTAAAAGTAAATTGTTGATGGAAGGCTGCATCTAGATATCCAAACATGTAATATTATTGGCTATCTAAAGAGATTTGATTAATTCATGTGGGCACTAAAATTCACGCGGGGAAATCTGTCATGCGCGGGCGGAAGTTGAGATTGAAAGATAGAAAGAGAGAGGAAATTTTTGTGTCCACGTGTAAGGTCGTGAAGTTGGGCATGTAACCAATGTTAGCGAATGTGAAGTAGAGGCGAGTGGGCGGTAGGGCCAGCGATTGAGTGAAGGAAGGACAGAGGAGTAGCGCGGGCGGAAGTCGGGCGAGCGAGGGGCGAGCAAGGAGGTAGGGGGCTTGGGAAAAAAGGCGCGAATTAGGGACGCTTTGGCATCGCGGTGAAAAAATAGCGGGCATTAAATTTAAGATTGTCGGACGAGCGGTCCAATTTACGAGTGGCGGTTACGATGTCATACGCGGGAAAAGGGCGTCCTAGCTTTTAAAGCGCGCTAAGTTTAAATTCGAGCTGCGATATTAACTGGAATTGTTTTGTGAAATTGAAAGTGACTATTAAAGAAAAATTATTGCTGTCGCAACTCGAATCTGTTAATGAAATGAAGTATTTCGGGTTATATGGTGGACACGCATCACGGTGGCAACGAAGCTATAAAACTTTCAACTGGTTTCGACCAGGGGTTTTTGATTGTATTCTATAATGCCAGCGTTATATATTACAACGCTAAAGAATACCCTATATTCGACAGAGTAACGGAGGAGAGGCAAGTTTGTCTCCTTTGTGAAAATCGAAGATAGGTCAGACACCAATTAGCTGGAGGTAGACACGTATGACCCAGTCCAATTTCGAGTCTACCTTCGAACACACAGTGTAGTGTTAGGTTTTACACATTGGGTATACTTGCCCGATTTATAGTCTGTTTAGAGGTCGGTTGCTTGCAGGGGCGACTCGTCTTACACAACACACCCACACAATTAGGTTTAAATGTGGGCTTGGCTCTAGATTGCAAAGGTATTACAAGTAGGGACTGTAAGTTAGACAAAATATAGGGAGATTTCGGGTAGTATTTGGAACCTCGTCAGAGGAGGGCAGTCTCCTTCTCGGGTCAATCTCCATACCTTGATGAAGGTAAAGCCGGAACTAACTGGATGTGCCATGGTAAAGATAGTGCGAAAGCCGATCTAATGCCAGGTGGAGATTGTCTTTTGAGAGTGGAATTTGTCTAGACTGGCAAGGGGACAGACGCTGGTCGAAAACTTACTGTAGGTTAGGTAGGCGGCTGTTAGTTGGTTATTTACGTTCTAGATGAGTAGGTGCTTATAGGTCATCATATTTCAAGTGAGGCAGGCTGTAGGAATCTATAGGTAGACGTCTCTATATGTTATTAGCTAATTGGGGATAAAACAGTATGTACCTACTTAGGTCAACATAGGCTAGGTACGTAGGCACGCGAAGCTAGGGCGGGATTAACTTCAACTAATAAAATTAAGGATAATTAAGATATAGTAAATAGACATAACTATGAAGTGATGTTGATTATGAGCACGAAAATGACCAATCTAAGCATTTAAGCTGTTACAAGAGGACAATAAGACTCCAATAGCTTTCTTCAAGGTGTTACTAAATTAACTAATCATCTGAAATAATTAGTAGAATTGAAGTGGTATTGAACCATCATTAGTATGGATTACCTAAGAGTCTAGACTGGTCTCCTATTACAACAAAATATTATTAAGTTATAGCAAATAAGCATAACTGTACTGTGATGTTTGATTTCTGATACTGAAATGAACAAACAGGCATTTTTAGCTTTCCCTGAGGTACGGTACGGCCTTAAATTGCACTCTTCAATGTGTTATAAATTAACCATCTAGATACCGTTTACGCTCAGAATGCCAACTTCGCAAAATGCCAACCGCTCGCAAACAAAATTAAGCTAATATTAAACAACTAGGAAACAGTTAGAACATAGGTTATCCTGCCTGAAGATGCTAATGCACCTTAATTGTCAAAGACCTTGCAAGTTATGTACTTACTAATATTATGAAAACATAGAAATATTTGATTGGTAACAACCCGAACCGATTAGACTAATAGTACAGTCTGCTTTATACCTTTTAAAGTGAGTAAGGGATAACTTCTAGACTTAATTATCAACAAGAACAACTGTGGACAATTACATGGTACCTACCTACTTAAAGCATACTGGCTAGGATTTAGTAGGCTATAAATAATCACCCAGTCTGAGAGACAGGGGTAGAAGTTAATAAAAAAAAATTAACTTAAGTTCACTACCTAAAAGAAGTAAGTTGTTAAGTAAAACAAACATCTTTTAAGAGCGTTTACGCCGAGCGCGAGACCTCAAGTTTAGGTTTTTAAGTCCAAATATCACGCACACAGAAGCGAGCTGTGAGCGCGCGCGACTGTGTGTGTAGAATAGGCTAGTTCTGCTCACTGTAGTCAAACTCACTCACTTTGATCCGTTAGATCGAATTTGCTTTTTCGTAATAGGTACTTCGATTATTTTTTTAATATGGGCGTAAGTAATGCATGAAATATGTAAGTATAATATTATATTGCATGTATTTTTATTAAACTTGCAATGTATGTTTCTTGTTCGGGTGGAATTTTGCAACTAAATTTTGACCCACTTCCCGTTTACTGATTGAGCTGAAAATTTGCATACATGTGTAAATCGCGTGACGATGCAAATTTATGATTGACATGGTGCTGATGATGGAGATGGAAGGTGGCCATTGAAACTTTGCAATAAAATAGCACAACCTAATCGAGTTTGGGCTCGTTTGAATTGTCTTGACGAGTAGTTTGTCTTTCAATGGTAACCAGGGTCTGATGATGGAGTTGGATGGTGGTCATAGGAACTCTGTAATAAAACGACGCAACCCCATCGAGTTTCGGCTTGTCTCATTCGTCTTGACGAGTCCTTTGTTTTTAAATGGTTACCAAGGTCTGATCTGATGATGGAGCTGAAAGGTGGTCATAGGAACTCATTGAAGAAATGACGCAACCCCATCGAGTCGCGGCTCGTTTGATTCATCTTGACGAGTACTTTGGTGCTAGATGGTAACCAGAATCTGATGATGGAGCTGGAAGATGGCCATAGGAACTGAGTAATTAAACAACATAATAACCCCATCGAGTAAGGGCTCGTTTAATTCGTCTAGACAAGTACTTTGCTGCTAGATGGTAACCAGGGCCTGATGATGGAGTTGGAAGGTGGCCATAGGAACTCCGTAATAAAACGACGCAACCCCATCGAGTTTCAGCTCGTCTCATTCGTCTTGACGAGTACTTTGGTTTTAGATGGTTACCAGGGTCTGATCTGATGATGGAGCTGAAAGGTGGTCATAGAAACTCAGTAAAGAAACGACGCAACCACATCGAGTCTCGGCTCGTTTGATTCGTCTTGACGAGTACTTTGGTGCTAGATAGCAACCTGGGTCTGATGATGGAGCTGGAAGATGGCCATAGGAACTGAGTAATTAAACAACATAACCCCATCGAGTAAGGGCTCGTTTAAATCGTCTAGACGAGTACTTTGCTGTTAGATGGTAACCAGGGTCTGATGATGGAGCTGGAATGTGGCCATTGGAACTTCGCAATGAAATAACACAACCTAATCGAGTTTGGGCTCGTTTAAATCGTCTTGACGAGTAGTTTGTCTTTCAATAGTAACCAGGGTCTGATGATGGAGCTGGATGGTGGTCATAGGAACTCTGTAATAAAACGACGCAACCCCATCGAGTTTCGGCTCGTCTCATTTGTCTTGACGAGTACTTTGTTTTTAGATGGTTACCAGGGCCTAGTCTGTTGATGCAGCTGAAAGGTGGTCATAGGAACTCATTGAAGAAACGACGCAACCCCATTGAGTCGCGGCTTGTTTGATTCATCTTGACGAGTACTTTGGTGCTAGATGGTAACCAGAATCTGATAATGGAGCTGGAAGATGGCCATAGGAACTGAGTAATTAAACAACATAATAACCCTATCGAGTAAGGGCTCGTTTAATTCGTCTAGACAAGTACTTTGCTGCTAGATGGTAACCAGGGCCTGATGATGGAGTTGGAAGGTGGCCATAGGAACTCCGTAATAAAACGACGCAACCCCATCGAGTTTCGGCTCGTCTCATTCGTCTTGACAAGTACTTTGGTTTTAGATGGTTACCAGGGTCTGATCTGATGATGGAGCTGAAAGGTGGTCATAGAAACTCAGTAAAGAAACGACGCAACCACATCGAGTCTCGGCTCGTTTGATTCGTCTTGACGAGTACTTTGGTGCTAGATAGCAACCTGGGTCTGATGATGGAGCTGGAAGATGGCCATAGGAACTGAGTAATTAAACAACATAACCCCATCGAGTAAGGGCTCGTTTAAATCGTCTAGACGAGTACTTTGCTGTTAGATGGTAACCAGGGTCTGATGATGGAGCTGGAATGTGGCCATTGGAACTTCGCAATGAAATAACACAACCTAATCGAGTTTGGGCTCGTTTAAATCGTCTTGACGAGTAGTTTGGTTTTAGATGGTTACCAGGATCTGATCTGATGATGGAGCTGAAAGGTGGTCATAGAAACTCAGTAAAGAAACGACGCAACCCCATCGAGTCTCGGCTCGTTTGATTCGTCTTGACGAGTACTTTGGTGTTAGAAAGAAAGAAATTAAAATGTATTTTCATTTCAGGTTATCGAAGATGAGGTTCCACAAACAACAAATAAGGTTGAAGGTCGAAGACTAGTAGATTTTCAATACTTTTTGGACCAAATTAAAATACTTAGTCACCACAATAGAGCCACAGGATGTACAATTGATAATTTACAAGTGATAAAAGAGCATAAAGTAAGCTTATTATCTACATTTTTAATGAAGTATAACATTTACCTTTAGATAAGTTTAAGAATCATGTAAAATCTTGTTTACATAAGAAAGGTCAAAGTGTTTTTAGTTGACAATACAGCCTGGTCATAATTATATTTTCACATTATAGTTTCTTAGTCAATTATTTTTATAACTAATTAATTTTACGCTGGTATGATAGCCTTTAACAGCAGTGTCTTACAGACAAAGGTACCTACTCAAAATTTATGTTGCGTTTAAAGTAAGTATTGCTCGATGTAAAATAAAATAAACAACGTCTTACAGTATCTCTGAAACAAGAAAAAGTAAGACTATTCAATACTACCAGTAAAAAATAAGATTGCAAGAGCAGACCAGCCTCCACAGGCGGCACCCGTTCACGAGTATGACATGTGAATCAGCCATCGCTTCGTTTAACCATGTTTGGGGAACGTAACGACCCGACGCACATGCCACACCGCAGAGACACTTTGAGAGAGCATGACACACTCGAGCAACTCCAACGAAAGTAAGAGAATATTACTTTAAACGCAACATAAATTTTGAGTAGGTACCTTTGTCTGTAAGACACTGCTGTTAAAGGCTATCATACCAGCGTAAAATTAATTAGTTTTAAAAATAATTGACTAAGAAACTATAATGTGAAAATATAATTATGACCAGGCTGTATTGTCAACTAAATACACTTAGACCTTTCTTATGTAAACAAGATTTTACATGATTCTTAGACTTATCTAAAGGTAAATGTTATTCTTCATTAAAAATGTAGATAATAAGCCTACTTAATGCTCTTTTATCACTTGTAAATTATCAATTGTACATCCTGTGGCTCTATTGTGGTTACTATTTTAATTTGGTCCAAAAAGTATTGAAAATCTAATAGTCTTCGACCTTCAACCTTATTTGTTGTTTGTGGAACCTCATCTTCGATAACCTGAAATGAAAAAACATTTTAATTTCTTTCTTTCTAGCACCAAAGTACTCGTCAAGACGAATCAAACAAGCCGAGACTCGATGGGGTTGCGTCGTTTCTTTACTGAGTTCCTATGACCACCTTTCAGCTCCATCATCAGATCAGACCCTGGTAACCATCTAAATACAAAGTACTTGTCAAGACGAATAAGACGAGCCAAAACTCAATGGGGTTATTATGTTGTTTAATTACTCAGTTGCTATGGCCATCTTCCAGCTTCATCATCAGACCCTGGTTACCATCTAGCACCATAGTACTCGTCAAGATGAATCAAACCAGCCGAGACTCGATGGGGTTCCCTCGTTTCTTTAATGAGTTCCTATGACCACCTTTCAGCTCCATCATCAGATCAGACCCTGGTAACCATCTAAAAACAAAGTACTCGTCAAGACGAATGAGGCGGGCCGAAACTCGATGGTGTTGCGTCGTTTTATTACAGAGTTCCTATGACCACGATCCAGCTCCATCTTTAGACCCTGGTCACTATTGAAAGACAAACTACTCGTCAAGACGATTTAAACGAGCCCAAACTCGATTAGGTTGTGTTATTTCATTGCGAAGTTTCAATGGCCACATTCCAGCTCCATCATCAGACCCTGGTTACCATCTAACAGCAAAGTACTCGTCTAGACGATTTAAACGAGCCCTTACTCGATGGGGTTATGTTGTTTAATTACTCAGTTCCTATGGCCATCTTCCAGCTCCATCATCAGACCCAGGTTACTATCTAGCACCAAAGTACTCGTCAAGACGAATCAAACGAGCCGAGACGCGATGGGGTTGCGTCGTTTCTTTACTGAGTTTCTATGACCACCTTTCAGCTCCATCATCAGATCAGACCTTGGTAACCATCTAAAACCAAAATACTCGTCAAGACGAATGAGACGAGCCGAAACTCGATGGGGTTGCGTCGTTTTATTACGGAGTTCCTATGGCCACCTTCCAGCTCCATCATCAGACTCTGGTTACCATCTAGCAGCAAAGTACTTGTCTAGACGAATTAAACGAGCCCTTACTCGATGGGGTTATTATGTTGTTTAATTACTCAGTTTCTATGGCCATCTTCCAGCTCCATTATCAGACTCTGGTTACCATCTAGCACCAAAGTACTCGTCAAGATGAATCAAACGAGCCGCGACTCGATGGGGTTGCGTCATTTCTTCAATGAGTTCCTATGACCACCTTTCAGCTCCATCATCAGATCAGACCTTGGTAACCATTTAAAAAAAAGGACTCGGCAAGACGAATGAGACGAGCCCAAAACTCGATGGTGTTGCGTCGTTTTATTACAGAGTTCCTATGACCACCATCCAGCTCCATCATCAGACCCTGGTTACCATTGAAAGACAAACTACTCGTCAAGACAATTCAAACGAGCCCAAACTCGATTAGGTTGTGCTATTTTATTGCAAAGTTTCAATGGCCACCTTCCATCTCCATCATCAGATCAGCACCATGTCAATCATAAAATTGCATTGTCACGCGATTTACACATGTATGCAAATTTTCAGCTCAATCAATAAACGGGAAGTGGGTCAAAATTGAGTTGCAAAATTCCACCCGAACAAGACATACATACATTGCAAGTTAAATAAAAGCTTGTAATAATTTACTCACCAAAGTACTAAGATTTGCAAATCAAGCTATAAATTTGCACTATCTTCGAACTTACGGAAAGGTCGACAACCGCGCCGGGCAGAGCGTTGAGCGACGTGACCACTCTCTCAGAGGCCTCGCGGCGGACTGATTTGAAGCGAGTGGAGCGCAGGGTTTTGTAGTAGTTTTAGAGTAGTTTTAAAATATTTGTAGAAAAATTATAGAGCTTATTTAGTAAAAACAATTTTGTAAAAATTTTAAATAACACTTTTTTCTATAGTATAAAGCTTTTATCTTCTAAAATATATTTAGTACATTAGAGAAAACAATCACTTTATCACCTATAATTTCTTTAAAAATTCACAATGTTTGGAATTTTATAGTTTTTGTTAGGAACCAAAATCAAAAAATGTTTTCAACAAACTATTTTGCTGAGGATCTTTCAAATTGAAAAAAAAATGTTGTTATTAGATTTGTTAGTAATTTCAACACATTTTTAAGCTTCGAAGTTGACGCGGAAAGTCAAAAAATGAAAACCTCTGTTCAGTTATCGTGTTATAAATTCCAAAATATCCATAAATTTAAAAATGTTTTCAACAAACTATTTCGACTACAAGATCGCCTAATGATATAAGTATTTAACATATTTGTAAAGTAAGTATTAACAGATATTAAGAGCTTTAAAAAGTACAGTTTTTGAGCAAAACGGCGCAAAAGGACGTAAACGCTCTTAATAAACTTAAGATGTGATAATCTGCCAAGGTGACAGATACAATCTAGTTATATTAGTAATTTATGAGATCAGAAATACTAAGAGTAAATAAAAGTAATTTTACTTTAAATAATAGCATTCTATTTTAGTAAGTAGGTTTTGAATAAATTATTCACCATTTATGGAACTGAAGGATAATATTCTGATAAGGCAATAAACACAGTCAGTTAATAATGTTACATTGTAATATCTTTATAATAAACGCAATAATAAAGGAAGTAAGTAAGTTCTGTTGAATGCTAGCTTCCCACCTCCGTTCACCTGTTGACTAAGTGCCTAAAGACATAGGATGTTGCATTGAATAATTAGGTTTTGAATGTGATCAAGATATAGGGATAGTAGCAAGCCCTAAGGTAAATTCTATTGATTTTATAAGAAATAATAGAGTATAGAACCTAATAAATAGTAATTTTCATAATGTAAGATGAAATTAAATTTGAAGAGTAATGTAAATTCTCAGTTTAATAGAATTTGTAGCCACTGGCTAGTATATATATACAAATTAGATTTCTATCTGGTCGGGGCCAATATAAACAATGAGATGTTTGGCACGCTAATAGCGGGGTGGGGCTATTAAATTACCATTGTTGTGATGGATCTAGGTTGTAGTTCAAACGAAGACACTGATAGGCTTATGTACATCTGGGATGTAAATATTGATGGTTACTTTAATAGGTTGGTAGGAAATAATTTAACACAGGGATAAGCCTTTACTAAACTTTCACGGAAAAGATTTGGGTTACTTAGACACGGTTATCAACGTAGGTTCCATTAAACGATCTGGCCAAAATATTATCATATTATTTTATTACATCGCTTGACTGAAGTTTATCACTAATAGGTTTAAGTTATGTTAGGTCT
The DNA here is from genome assembly GCA_963921215.1 of Scoparia ambigualis. Taxonomy (NCBI): domain Eukaryota; kingdom Metazoa; phylum Arthropoda; class Insecta; order Lepidoptera; family Crambidae; genus Scoparia; species Scoparia ambigualis. The sequence continues at coordinate 44,309,120 of OY992501.1, read as the reverse complement.
ACATTAAGGTTATATTAACATACAACAACAACACACTATACCACACATCAACTACACAAGCATTAGATATAGTTCACATAGCCTTTAGTTAAGCTAAGAGTTAGTATAATATAATTTAAGTTGAGAGTTAGGGAGAATTTAGTGGATGGTAATCTCGCATGGCGGTACGTTGCAGGTTAATTAGTTTTAAGAAGTAAAATAGTCATAAAAGTTAAGGCAACGGCGGTGATGTATATATATAGTTAGGTCAGCAGTTGATCAGGTAGAGGTGGAATGTTACAATACCGTAAAGTTTATCCAAAGAAAGCACTCGCTCTTTACGTCAGTATGCGGTTATCAAAGTGGCGTTACTTAACTCTATGAAACTTTAGCCTTCAAGAAGGGCTCAAATACCCCAATTATGGTATTTTGCTAAAAGAAAAAAATTAATGTTATCCAAAAAAAGTAGTGTTGGCAGGGACGCAGTGACGACAAAGTAAAACTTCGTAGTTGTCTGAACGAATGCTTTTATTAAAGTAAATGTCGCTCCGTTGGTACAACGGTTTTATAATGAAAAGTCGTTTAAGTGACTTATACAAAAATAGTGATGTTACACAAAGTAATCGTATGGTATAATCAATAGATACAATTGAATAGAGTATTTTCGTATTTTCCAACAGTCCCCCTCGAAAATAGGATATACTTACTTACTTTAACAAAAATAGCTGCCTAAAATAGTTACTCTTTCCATACTAATTACAATGTAACATAAAATAATATTTAACTTATTAAGTAATTTAATGCATTCTTTGATAAATTAACATCTTATGTTATGTAGGTACATCACAAGTTCTGTATGTTCAATTTAATACATTCCGTGATAAATTAACATCATAGGTTAAGTAGGTACATCACAAGTTCTGTATGTTCAATTTAATAAGTAATTTAATACATTCTTTGATAAATTAACATCTTATGTTAAGTAGATACATCACATGTTATTACATGTTTCCTATTAACATCTTATGCTATGTATGTTCAACTAAATAAGTAATTTAATTCATTCTTTGATTGATTAACATCTTATGTTATGTGGGTACATCACATGTTATTAACATATTAAATTATTTATGTTCAATTTAATAAGTAATTTAATATATTCTTTGTTATTAACATCTTATTGTTTAAAGGTTAAGATTTTTGCACCAATAGGCGATTTTCTGACAGCCCAAATTAAAAAATAAAAATGAGTTCAAAAATACTCGATAGATGGCGTTTTATAAAAGCCTACCCGTTCCTACCTAAGGGCTGTAATAAATACTACACTTTTGCTTGTCAAAAAAATAAAAACAGTACTTACAAATTTTTATTCAGGATCTCCAGGACCTATTTATATTTTGGAATGGAATAAATATTACATACACGTGTTCTTCATGGACCCGCCTTTTACTAAGCGCCATACTAATCTATGCTAAGCGCCATCTATGAAGTCATTTATGAACCAATTTCTTTTCTTTTTTTGATCTCGGAAAATCGCCCATTAGGAATCAAAGAATATTAATTTATTTCTCAATTCCTGGAACTTTGTAGAGGGCATCACTTTCGAGAAAACGTTAGCTTGTTGGTCTCCTGTGGAAATAATATTCAAGCTTTATTACTTTGTTAGTAATTTGCTCTCTTGAGTGTCCTCTAATTTCTATCTGTTTAGTTTAGACTTTTTTATTATCTGTGGGATTGTCAGCAATGCTGATACAACCGTTATTATATTGAAATATAAATATCGGTTTTGTTATTGGGATCATAATACTATTTTAAATGTATAGTTCCTTTAATATTTTAAACATTGCCTCCTTATTAATTTTACTTTAAAAAAAACGATTTTAAATACTGATAGCTGCAGATGTCTCGTCTATTTCAGTCGTGTACAAAGCATAGCGTACATTAAACAATCTATTACAATATGACAAGGTGCATCACAATATTCGTTGGAGTTCAATGTAGAAGGAATTCAATCTAAGTAATTTAATGTAGAAGGAAATGATGATTTTGAAGAATTGCAATCTTTCATGGATATTTTGTTTTTGTAAAACATTTGGTAAATAAATAAATTCATCTAAAGTTATTTTGTTCTTTGTTCTTTCAATTTTGACACCTAAAAACAATTTTACTTTATTTAAATAAATCAGTCATGTCAGAATCATGTCAGTTTTAATAACTCATTTACAATTTTAATACTAATGTAAGGTTTGTTCATTTTGCGTGTCAAATCACTAAACCATAAACATATAGCACTAGGTACTACACTATGTACGTTGTTATGTATAGAATTTTTATCTAGTCAATAAAGACATGGATCTCAGAATTATGGAAACCCATTCCTTTAAGGTTACGATCGAAAACGTTCATACCAAAATCGCGAGGATTGCTCAGTCAATATAATGTTTTGCTTAATTAACAAACTTGGTTTGGTATACCAACAATAGGTAATACCTTCAGGTATTTTCATACAAATATCCTCTTTAACTACGCCATTTAAAAAAGCATTTTTTACGTCCATGTGATGGACTTAATAGAAATAGAATAAATAGATAAACTTAATAGAATAAATAGATAAACTGAATAGCAAAAGTTATAATAAATCTAAAAGTAATAATACTAATAATAATTAATTCGCGCAACATGTGCAAATTTTTCGTCGTAATCTTGTAAGTATGTTTGGGTAAAAAGAAAAACGGACACTAGACGGGCCTTTTATCGCATCGGTTCCCCGTTTCCGTTATTGTTTACTTTAAAAACCCATTTACTACTGACAATATTCATATTTTTAGGTCTATCAACAAATGTCCATGTCTGGATATTGTTCCGAGATTCGATTTCACAATGTATGGCGGAAAACCATTTATCAGTATCACACCATTAAAAACACTACTGTAACATAGTGGTAAGGAATGAGAAGTATTCAAAAGAGATATACAAATCGGGGTCAGTCATTTTCTTATAAATTTTCGGGGATAGATTGCTAATCCGTTAGCTACGTCTGACAATTTTGATTGACTGAGTATCGTCAATTACAATTGTCTCGTCGGTTGGAATTTTGTGTTTCTTGCCTATTAGTTGTTCAGAGACCTCAATGACTGACTAATTTTGGCGGGAATTTATGCTTGATATTGCTCATCACTTTTAAATATTGGCCAAGAATTTTCAAAAACTACATTTGTCAAATATTACATCTCTTGCAAGGAAAAAATTGCTTATTTTCGACATGAAACAATTTGTATCCATTTTTGCTATAACCGACAATATCGACTAGGTAGTTTTTTTTTATTTTTTATCATGTACATGGTTACATAAACAGAGCCAAATATTTTTAAGTGATTAATTTTAGGATTCGTACCATGCCACATTTGTATGGTTTTTATTTAGCAGCGCTTTAGTGGGTAGTTATTTTTTCGTTAAATAGCCGTTAAAGCGGCTTCACTCCAAAATATTTATACTAACTTCGCACTTGCGACCATGGTTCGTGCCATTTCGGTCAATGTACGATTCATGCGCACTGAGAAACCATTTTGTTGTGGAGTGTACAGAATTGTCAAATGGCAACTTATTCCCTTAGAAACACAAAACTGCTTAAATTCATTATATATATATATTCTCAACCATTTTCTCAATAAGTGTAAATTAACGAACTTCGCATTAAATAAATTTTTACTTTTTATTAAAAAATCAATAAAACATTTTAAGACTTCCACTTTAAAATTCATCAAATATGTGAAAGTATAGTGGGTAAAATGCTTAATAAAAGTAACAAAATAATGTTTGTCGTCGCCGGTAGTCGGGCTGATCGGACCGCATGAATCCGAATAAAAACAGACTTTCCATTTTCTTTTGCAAATAGAAGTCGCGATCTCGCGACTGATTACCTATTATGCAAGGTTCAGATAATAATATGCCGTCAGTAGATTCATGTAACGAATCATTAATCTATGATCAACTAAATTTTTAAGAATTATAATTCTTTGCTTCTTTACATGTTCTAAGAGTTTATGCCATAATTCAAAAGATTTCGAAGCATGATATAATTAAATTACATACACATCACGACTATCATCCCCGAAGGGTTAGTCAGAGACTAGGCAATGAGGATAGCAGGACTGCAGTCATCTGCCGTAGTCCACTTTTCACCAAATAACGAATTTAAATAAGTTGAGAGTAAATTCATTTGAAATTCAATTTCACAAAGGTTGTTGCAACAGTATTGCATAATGCAATTTGTTATTTTTATAGATATGAACACCATTTGAATCAAATAATTAGCAATCATTGGACTTTCTTGCTTGCTGCATTCGACTTACGGACAGTCAATTATGAGAAACTTTGGGGGAAAAATAAAACGATCCTCGAATCGTCGATTGTACCTTGAACTCTAACTAAAAGATTTGTCCTTTTCCATAAGCCAAAATTTAAATTCTATTTTTAGCTACGCCAATCTTCATAGGACTGGGTAATTTGGTATGTGAAGAAAAATGATCTCGTGAACTAACATGTAATCGGTAGCTCCAGAATCTAAAAGAAAAGAAACATGATTAGTAGAAATACTTGTTTCGTTTCATAACTCACAATAATTTGAAATCATAAAAGCGATACTGCCCTCAGTTTCCACGCGATGAACAGCGTTTGCTGTACAGTTAAAATTTCTGCTGCTGCCCTCGCGTTACGACAACTTCTTGAAAAAAAACGGCAGTCCTTTTTCATGTGATTTCTACGGCCACATGCTCGCAGTACAGTTTCGTCATTTTATGCGTTGAATTGCCACAATATTGATTTCTTCTTGAAGATTGAGGGTACACATTTTTATTCATCTTGTCCGGTCCATAATTATTACGCATAGAAAACTTCTGTATAGGTATGCGAAAATTTAAATTCGGTAGATATTTCGGTCTTCAACTTAACTTCATGATCTACCAGACGAGTTTTAAGAATGCTAGGCTATGGTGATCCTCTACAGCGCCGTGATCATACCGCTATATTATGAGGGTAGGGTGAGTAATTCTGTTATTAAAACTCGTGAAATGTTGGAATAACTGACATCGGTTGCTATTTTAGGTTAATTAATTGCTTACGTAATGCTCACTGAGTCGCCAAGCTTCTTCTTACATAAATTTTGTCAAGATTGATTTAGCCGTGGCTGACCCTTTTGCAAAATTCAAAAAGGCATAGCCCAAAACCCGTTCCGTTTCAGCCAACTTTAATCGAGGCTGTTTGGTATTTCTTCATCACTCACGTACAGCACTGGTTATTTAAATATGAATTTACTATTAAAATTGACTTATAAAAATTACTTTTGAAAATTATGGTCTCTGGGCCCATGACCTGTTGGCAGGGACGCAGTGACGGCAAAGTAAAACTTCGTAGTGGTCTGAACGAATGCTTTTATTAAAGTAAATGTCGCTCCGTTGGTACAACGGTTTTATAATAAAAAATTGCTTGAGTGACTTATACAAAAATAGTGATGTTACACAAAGTAATCGTATGGTATAATCAATAGATACAATTGAATAGAGTATTTTCGTATATTCCAACAAGTAGATCAGAAAATTCTTGGACTTAGGAAGTTACTACAATTATAATTATTTTTTAATCAGGTGAGGTGAATTCTAAAAAAAAATATAATTTAATGAGTACCTACTTATGTCGGTAGTGATTACAATAAAAGTTACCAGTTACTGTAATACTATTTGTAACTACTACCAAATAATATGTAAATACCAATTTTAAAAACCGCTAACTGAAACAAGGAGGGAATCGAGAGTTAAAATTTTTTTAGTGTTGCTTTTTATACAAAAGGAACTTCTTTTATTTAATTACTTGGAAACTATGACTCCAATGAATATATTGCAGTACAGTTTCTTTTTTCTCTCGAATAATAAAGCACAGTGCATTTTTTGTATTCTAAAATACGGTATTCGATCTTTCAAAGCTACGACCGGACGCTTGTATGGGGGCGGCAGACGATCCCTGTGCGACGGAACAAAAGACCGCACTAGACGTTTTTCATACAATTATGTGGTGCCTAACACACGCTGCATACCGCAGCACTAGGATACCAAAGCTAGCTTTGCTAACTAAGTAAAGCGTCATGCCTGCAGGTTTGTTTTATTTTCTATAATTTATGTTTTGTCGGATATTTCCAAACAACAAACTACTTTAATAAAAAGGCATTTAATTTAGTGTAAAGAAAAATTCGTTCAAATTCTATTAAATTATCTTCAAACAAATCCATTGTCAACCCGCGACGCATACCGCAGCTAGCGATAAACGAGAACGACCGACGCCACGCAGTGCGGAATACCTGCTCCCCACTTTACCAAAGTATAAAATATAAGCTAAGCAGTAAGGAAACTACATACAAACTGTGGAACAAACGCTCGAAACGACGCACGCCCACAGACGCACGTCTTTACAGGGCCCCTAAGCGGACATCGCAGTGCTCTCAGTAATTGTTCTGAGGTTCGGACAGTATTAGGGTGTTACCAGACCTATCGATCGATCGTCGATCGACGGCATCGATCGATGGTAAAATGGATTAGTCGACGTCGATCGATAGTTTCTACCAGACCAATCGATCGATGTCGATCGACAATCGACCGGTAGAATGGATTGGGTGTTAGATCGAGCTGTTTGATTAGACACGCCGGCCGCTTCACTTTTTTTATAAATTTATTTCGTGCCCATGGATACTAGTCGTAATAATAGAGTTCATTGATTATGCATAAAGTTGATGATAATATGAACGTTTAAATGCTAAATGATATTCCCCCATACCCCTTGGGAAGCACTTTAGATTAAGCAAAGGGGGGGTAGGGGAGGGGGAGAGGGTAGGGGAGGGGAAGGGGGGAGGGGGGGAGGGGAAGGGAGTGGAGGGGAGGGAGGGGAGGGGAGGGGGAAGTGAGGGGAAGGGAGCAAAGGGGAGGGGAGAAGGGAGTGAGGGGAGGGGGAGCCAAAGTGCGGAAATGCATAGTTTTAAGATATTTTTATTTTGAGGTTATGTTAGGTTATTTTTAGGAAAAAAACAAATATTCTACTAAGTTACCATTACCGGACCCCCTCCATCCCCGTCCCTTCCTCCCCTAAGATATTTTTGATCTAGAAGAGCTAGTTTTCTGTTGTTTAATAAAAAAATAACCTCGAAATTCATGACAATCGCTACGCAACAAAAAAAAAAGAAAACCGCTGCTTTTAATTTTATAAAAATTAAAAGTCACAACCCTAAAGCTTTGCTATTATCTCAAAAAAGCGCTAACTAGCTGAGATACAGCGCTAACTAAACAAAAACTTTTCAATTTTACAAAAATAAAAGGACAACCCTAACGCTCAATTGGCGCGTAGTTATATAAAACAACAAAAAGGCCTAGTTTCCGTACTGCTTTAGCATAAATTTATACTGTGACTTTACCGCGCTTGCCCTTCGCCGCTGACGCATACTGCGACGGACGGAACAAACTAGACGTTATATAAAATATATAAAATTATGTGTCGGGCACCGCATGCCGCATACCGCAGCGTTGTGCGTTACGATCAAGACACCAAAGCTTAACTCATGCACGTTCACGAACACCTAACAGTAAATAATCCACCATTATTTCACATTAATACGCGACAAAACACAAATTATAGAAAATAAAACAAAACTGCAGGCATGATGACGCTTCACTATCCCGCCAAGAAGTCCACGTTTTTATTTTTATTTTGGCATGACGCATTTTTTATAATTTGTTCCTTGAAGGAACAGGTTAAGGTCAGAGACCATACTGCCTAGTCATTATAGTTAGTTAAAATCACATTATTATATAAGCCTATATTTTCCCACTGCTGGGAAAGGCCCTCCCTTCCCTTTTTCCTTTTTTCGCGGTCTGTTGCTTGTGCTGGCCAATCCTTGAAAGGACAACACAACTAGATGGGTACAGTGCGACATAAAAGAGTAGAAATTAAATAATCCAGAACTAAATTCACTCATTTTTTGGCAACATTGATTATCTGTCATTAATGTCAAATGGTTGTTCAACTCTGTCCGTGGTTATGATATAAATTGTTGTTTTAGTGATATTTCTACATTTCTGGATTTAAAACACTGATAACATGATTATAACCATCCATGGCGGTTCTCATAACATAAAATATAAGGTTTTTTTTTGCGAAGTTTGGCAGAATTTCAAGACGGAACTTTGTTACGTAATCTGGAGGATATTTACCAACGTACAGCAGATTATACTGGTAAGCAAGTTATAAAAGATGTTAAAAGTATAATTATCTAAAATATGCCTATGCGCAATCGGCTAAATTCCGTGAAACAATCAGTATTTTTAAATATTTTTAAAAGTTTTGGGGTTATGATATTACAAACAAAAATGTTGGTTATTATAGTTCGACTCGAGAATCTTGAACTTTTTAATTTATTGGGACATTTTATCAAGTGTTAAGGGGTAGAATGTGGTAAGTATAGTAAATTATGTCGGTTGGCTTTTGAATCGAGTCGCCTGAATTTGAAGAAACTAACACTGTGGGGGGGTCTAAGGGGTTCTTAAATAAAGGCTTATTAACATTTTAGCTGCAGCTGTTTAGCACGAAAAATTACACGTTTTTAGGTAATACAATACCATGAGGACGGGAGGAGGGGGCCAAGCCCCCGCCATGAAAAAAGTCTAAAGAGTTAATTAACGCGCGAGCCGAGCGAGCGAAGCGAGCGTGCCGCGGGAGCGGCCGGCAAAGCGCCAGAAATGAGGTTTTTGTAACTTTCCATATTTTTAAAAAAATAACAACTTCAAAATTACTTGTCTGCGGCAGGAGGGGTAAGTGGGGGGTACTCCTCTCTCGTCCCCTCCCGTTCCTCCACCGATTAAGGAGACTCGATTCAAAAGTTTTACCATGATACATAACCTCAAAATACAAAAATTAACATAACTTAAAAACTACTTGAGCGACAGGGGGGGGGGGGCTAAGTGGGGGTACTCCTCCCCCACCCCTTACCTTCACCACCCCCAGCCCGATTCAGGCGACTCGATTCAAAAGTTTTACCAATTATGTTAATAACTCAGTCCATAGGACTGAACAATTTTGGTTTTGTTTTTTTTTATGCATATATGTTTTTATTGTACAAGGTGTGTCTGAAAGTACTGTGCGGAGAATAGCTAAACAAGGCTCCAAAAATGGAGGAAAATTTTCGACTCCCGCTAAACACAGAAAGGGTCGACTTGCAAAGGAACTCGATGACTTTGATATGTGTGCAATCCGTCAGAAAATGATTTTTTTAACATTGTAAAAAAAGAAGTACCAACAATATGCAAATTAATAGCTCAATTAAGGCAACTTATTGCCCATGATGGAAGCCGCGAGTATTTGCGAAACTTGAAGAGTATCTGGATTTTAATTTATTAGTTTTATATCTAAATAAAAATAAGTTATGTACAATGGCTGTTTTCATTACTACATACAAACTACTCAAATTAATTATTTTGACGACCTCCGTAGCCGAGAGTAGAGCACTCCGGACTTAGCATCGCCATCTCTGAGGTCCTGGGTTCGATTCCCGGTTGGGTTAATGTAGAAAACCAACTTTTCTATATTGTCTCGGATCTGGGTGTTGTGGTACCGTCGTTGTTTCTGATTTCTACAACACAAGTGCCTTAGCTACTTCCTTTATATCAGAGCAATGTGTAAGTGATGTTTTCCAATTATATGAACATATTAAATAAAAACAAGTATCAAGACCAATTTGCTCGACCTATCAGGGTTGCTATGTTAACGACAACAGCGCCCTCATTTAATTTCTACTCTTTTATGTCGCACTATAAGTACTTGTTTTATCCAATTATGTTACACATAAAGTGTAGACTTACTAGAGAAGTAAAACCAAGACCCTGTTGTTCAGGATTACAAACTCTATACCAACCACAGACGTATAGTCACAGACCACTTATATAAGGTCTGTGCACAGATATATAATATGTGTCTGTGGGTCTGTGCGTATAGTGATACCAACATACCAACATATTTTTTCATCTAAAGACTGCCACACACCGGATGCGTCTGCAGCACGATGCGTTGCATCTGCAGCACGCTGTGACATAAAGCAATTCACACCGGCCGGCGGCGGCGGCGGCACCACGGTGTCGCACACGCATTGCAGCGCGTTGCATCTGCGACACCGTGCGTCTGCGACACCGTGCGTCTGCGACGCCGTGTGTCCGTTTCGGATCGCGGTGAAATTAGAATAAAACACAACATAGGTATTATTACATTTCTTTAATGTAAGCAGAATGGTACTTCAATACAGAACACAACAACATTAGAACATAGATATACTATGTCTTAGGTATTTATAAAGTAATAAAATAATCACATTTGACATTTTAAAATTTCCTAAATATCAACAATATGTACTAACTACCATAAGTCTTAGGTATATATAAAGCTCGCCTTCCTATTTTCTCCCACAACATAGTTTTATATGAGCTGTTCTTATAGTTTTTGTCCTGTGGCTCATATAAACATTTGTATCTGCGTACTATATTTATTAACTTTTCGCGTATTTATTTCAAAATCCATGATCACTAGCAACTTTTAAATTTGTAAATATTTACAACTGTGGTGCCGCAGCCAGTGTCGCAGCTGCACGCAGAAGTATACGTCACCGGCTCACCGCAGTGTGTCCTTAGCTATGAAATCCTGTGGAATACAACGTCATCATGCCGGAGCGCGTGTGCGACGTTGCCGTTCCGCTGGTGCGCGACCGCACCGCAACCGTTTTCGGTTTGTATCTCACGGACTGCCGTGCGTCTGTCGCACGCATACGCAACGCAATGCATCTGCGACACTGTCGGTGTGAACCTACGCGTACAAATTCTAATAACAAATCATGACGCACGCAGTCGCAATGCAGCACGTCTGCGACACTTTTTGGTGTGTGTCAGCCTTAAAGACGCTTTTAAAGTTTGTATGGAAGTTCACCAATGCCGTTTCTTTGCTTCATTTACTCTAATTTGATCTGTTTCAAATCATAGATAAAAGCAAATTCAAACTATCTGTATTTGGAGATTGTCATGCGCGTTCCGTCATGCGTCAATGGCAATTTGATATTATTCGTTTTTTATTTTAGTTTGTTGGTCATCCATCAATAAATTAATGTTTTCATTCTTCGTTCACCGTATTGCATTAAATTAATTACGAGTACCTTACCCCGGAACAAGAACAAGAATGATGGGCACGGAAGTTCTCCTGTAAGTGTATAAACCTTAGGCCTTTAGATAGGTAAGATGTATTAGCAGTGCATTTTTGACTATATTATATAATGTGCATATATGTGCTACCCAAGTAGCAAAATTCTCCTATACGGTTACTGTTGGATACATTACAACAGTAGCGGCATGCGCCAGATTCGGTCCGTGGTAGGTACCTGATATTTATAAGTAGGACACAGTGATCTTGTAGAAGCACTCAATAAAATCAATTTACACTTTACCGGACTGTAACAAAATAATTATAGGTCGCAATAGTCGCAGTAGTAGTAGTACCATAGGTGATTTATTCATGCAACTTAGTGTTTTTTTACATAGATCCTTTTACAGGTCAATAGTATCCATAATTATAATAGCAGCAGCTTGGCATACTTATGTTACTTTTGGTCATGTTGAGGATTGGATCCTTTTCGTGTAACTACGTCCAATTTCAACCTATAAATCTCGGAAACTGTAAATGCTAGCATAATGAAATAAATTGTGTTCAATAATTGGTTCAATAGACATTACGAGTACATACATGTCCCACCAGTAAGAAAATCAGGAATATTTTATAGTCCGTAAATGAAAGTAAAATATACATATTGAGTCACTAAATTTTATTTACAGAAAATTACATAAAGAAAAAAAACTGCTGATCTCGCCTTAAAACAAAAATAGAAAACAACATTACGATTTTCTTGATTTTTAATACTTCGTATTGCGTCCTCGTGCTTCCATTACTGTGTTTTCGAGGTTTGGCATGCTGAACACCAAATTCCTTATACGATTTTGGGGTAAGTATTTTGAGCTCACGAAGCGTGATTGGGGAGGGTTTCGCTGTTCTACGCATCTCCCTGCCTCTTTCCAAGCATGCTCGATCGGGTCCTTCTGGTCTGTTAGGGTGTTACCAGACATCGATCGATGGTAGAATGGATTGTTCGACGTCGATCGATAGTGTCTACCAGACCTATCGATCGATCGTCGATCGACGACATCGATCGATGGTAAAATGGATTAGTCGACGTCAATCGATAGTTTCTACCAGACCAATCGATGATGTCGATCGACAATCGACCGGTAGAATGGATTCATCCAGATTCTTCTGCGTTTGCGTCTCCGTAATAATGTAAGATCAACATCGTATTGGCCAAGAACAACGAGTCCTCTTCTGAATACATTTCTAAAGAAACAAATGGAATATAGCCGGAGTTAATCGATCAACGTCGACCGACCGTCGATCGATGGGTTACACGAATGGTATCCGTCGATCGATTAAAGCTACCACACCTATCGATCAACGTAGACCGACCGTCGTCGATCGATTGGTTAGTGAAACGGTATCCGTCGATCGATTAAAGCTACCAGACCAGTCGATCAACTTCGATCGACGTCGATCGATGCCGTCGATCGACGATCGATCGATTGCTCTGGTAACACCCTTAGGACCGATTCCTATATTGTACTCATAGAATAATAACTAAAGCATAGAAGGATACAAATAAGACTCGTATAGGTTGTCCAATTTTTTTCAAATGGGCCTTAAACGTTGAAAGAAAAGAGACAAAATAAGTTGCCAAAAACGTCAAATGTAAAGTGAAAATAAAAAAATGGATCACCCTGGTCGCCGTTTATGATACCAAATTCAAAAGCAATCTAGGTACACATGTGATTCGATATCAAATATTTTATGGGTAATATTTCGGAGCCCTGACCGGGCACTATGCTACAAAACAAATGCTCCATAGAATGCAACTAACAACAGACAGCTGGTGCAGGCAGGTGCTGGTGGAAAAAACGGAGTCCATGCAACACTTACTGTGTGAATGTAACTCCCTTGCTAGGAAAAGAATGAGTCTCCTGGGATTGGCCTACCCAAAACCAGAAGATTTTAGGCTCTTCGCCCTCAGAGCTATTGCCAAACTTGTGGCAGTCGTTTTCACTGAGGAAACAGAGTGATAGGACGGGGTTGCACAAAAGATCCCAATGGGTCGACGTACTGCTGCGAGAGGGAGACCTCTGCAGGCCCCACTAAGATAAGATAAGATAAGATTGGTAATATTTGACATTGGCAAGGGGCAACGCGCCCGTATAATATAGTTAGGTTATATTTTTGTGTGTGCATGTCACAATTTGTCACATGATATCGCATTATTTTGTAAAATTTAATACCTAATCTAACTAAATATCAATGCAGTGCTTGTGCTAATAAATCCAAGCCCAGCGTACAAAGAATGCTCTGAATTATTGTGAGATGTAAATCACATTCTTCCCGAATGAAAAATAAAGCTGAAACCATCGACTTCCATCGGTGAGTAGACAACAAACCAATAATTTGCTAAAACTCTGTACAGAAGTGCAATAATGTGTAGTAATTAAACTTTTTTAAGCTGTAGTCATATTTCAAACAAGGCTGCAGGCCATTCGATTTAGTAATTTATAAGTATTCTTGATTTTTACCAATTTGGTTCATCATGTTCAATAGTGTTTTGCTGTATATTAATTGAGCTGCATTATCGATAACATAGGTCATACACAGATGAGGCTAGGCGTATGCTGGGACGTAGGCGACGCAGGTCCGCGCAGCGCAGGTAGAGCAGATTTTGTATTGCATGAAAGTACAGAGTGCTGCGTACGTTGCGGCGCAGGCACGTGCGACGCAGAATGTGTCCGCCCTGCTCTGCGCCTCGTTGTAGTGCCGGCACAGATTCCTGCGCGACGCGTGCATGTCGACACGTACTTTTTACCATTATATCATAATTTTGTTACAATGAAAAAATAATTTATAGAACTAGTTTATTGTGAACGATGTTTTATGACATTAATCATGATGAATACTCAAAAAAGGGTTTTAAAGAGTTATTGTGGGTGTAAATTGTATCTGTGCTGTGTCACTTAGCTGTGTCGCTGCATGCGTTGGCGGCCCATTTCTACGCCAAGTGCCATGTCCTGCAAAATCTGCAATGTGCTGTGCTGCGTCACCTGCGTGTTAGCATTCGCCTAGCCTGTAAGAAGGTAATTTACTGTTTTGCACAAATTGGCTTTTTTCTTTAATATACTAGCATAGTGCTGAAGTGGTCAGGCACTCGGTCACTGTGCGCGAGGTTTGGGATCTAAAGATGTTATCTTGTTTTCATAGTAAAATACAAAAAACATCACCGTGTTTGCACGCCAGCAAGCACGTATTGTACATAATAGACACTGCGGGCGTTGCGGGCTCCGGTGGTCCCACGTGAGCTTATCGTCGCAGATGGTTTGCGCTCACCACCGCAGCGTCGGCTTGCTGGCCGGCTTCTGCCGCCACCTGCTCCTTACCTCACGGGCCGCCTCGCACCTCCGCGCCTACGCGGGCTTAAATCACACGGTGGTAGAGGTAGGACAGACGAGACTACGTGGAGACAGTTTATATCAATTTTTTTTTTTTTATTATATTTTAATCGTTATTCTGCTATTTGTGACGAAAACGAATCCTAAATTCAAAGATCATTAAAATCGGTAGGTACAGCCGTTCTTGAGTTATAAGTGTAAATAACACGACTTTGTTTAATATTATATACACACATCAAAAGTGTCTAGGGATCAACATATATTTTTGCAATAACTTTTCTCCTGATTGATATTAATTAAAATTTTCTTTAAGGATTCATCAAATAAAGTGTTTTCGTTTGTCTACAGTAACGATAAACCAAGTCACCTTTGCATTAATAAAGAAATTTGCCATTTTCCTAATAAAGGGATTTTTGACATTTGAACCACTAACATTAAAGTTCGAAAAAAAGACTGAAATAACAGTTTTCTTTAAAATTTTATTGGGTAACTTAAACAATTAATAATCCGTGTTTCTACCGCGAACACTAACAACACAAGAACATCGGTTTGGCATACTCAAAATGAGTTCATCCAAATCACGCTGTGGAATGGCCGCCCATGTTCGTTGCAACAACAAAAAAAGGTCTTCTTGCGACTGGATACCCTCCATATTCGGCAGAGCTCTTCTCTGTAGCATATCCCATGCATGCTCAATCGGGTTCAAGTCTGGCGACTGAGCAGGCCAGGGCATGACATTGATGTTAGCTGCGGCGAGAGTCTGTCTTACAACTCTTGCGGTGTGCGGTCGTGCATTATCATGCATTAACTGAAATAAGGGACCGATTTGCACTTGTAGAGGAACGATGACGTCTTATACAATCGTCTCAGCATAAATTTGAGCGTTGAGGTTGCCTCTGATCCAAATCAACTCAGTTCTTCCGCCGATCCTAATACCCGCCCATACCATGATGGTTCCACCACTATAAGGATGGACTTCCTGGCAGGATTTTAATCGCTGTTGGCGTCCAGGGGTTCTCCAGTGTCGTATACGTCTTGTATCCGGTCTCATACCAAAACGAGACTCATCAGAAAAGCACACGAAACGCCATTGTTCTTCTGCCCAATTTCTGTGTTCAAGAGCCCATTGATATCGAATCCTACGATTGTGCATTGCTATAGGTGGTACCCTTAGCGGTCTTCGGGAATGAAGGTTCACTTCATGCAAGCGGTTTCTGACTGTTTGGTCGGTAATTAAGTTCCCTGAAGAGTGATGAAGCCTCACGGCTAACATCATGGTGGTTATTGTTGGAGCTCTTCGAGTTGTGATTTGAATGTATCGGTCTTGTCTCCGTGTGGTGCAGCGATACCGTCCTCCATGGCGCTCAGCCACGGTACCAGTGCTTCGGTAACGTGTCCAAAGTCGACTGATAACACTCTGACTTGTATTCAGAGCTAAAGCCACAGTACGTTGCCGGGAACCAGCTTCTATCATTCCCACAGCTCTGAGCATTTCTTTCCTGCTTAAATGACGTCGCTGCTCCATAATAACGTTGGTTTTAATCAGTAGTAGGGAAACAGTAGCACTAATAATGTCTTCAATGCGTTGTATGTTTTTATAGGGAAAATATTGACAGCTGATTTTCATCTTTTACTAGAAATTGATTGAAAGTTCCTGTTTCAAATTATGAAATGCACCAAAAAGGATCCATATAAATTTATAAAATCATAAATTTATTACAAAGCCACATCTCAATCTCAAGAAATCCGCATAAAAATGCTTGATCCCTAGACACTTTTGATGTGTGTAGATATATAGCTTTAGGTATGGAAAAAGTTATTATTATAGCAAATGAAGCATAATATACGTAATGTTGTTATAGGAAGTGTATTTAGACCAAGTAAAAATATATCCAATGAACGTTATATGCTTTTTAATTAGTTCAATTGTAATTATATGAATTGAAACACACACGTAGTAATATTTAACGTGTTTTATTCTAATTTCTTTAAGATAAATTATAAAGTGTATTTTTTTTTGTTAAGTTATGTTTTGTCTTGCTGTCAGTGCTTTGTGCAAGAATATGTGATATGTATTTTAATTTTTGATTGTAACTTTTAATTTTGTTTTTTTTTGTGATGAATGTTTCATGCTAATGTGATTGGTCGGCTGGCGGGTGGTGTGTAGTGTTAGCTAAACTTAGTAAGTTATATTGTTTTAACTTGTATATTTACATACTTTTATATTTTATTTTATTTTATTTATCTTATATATATTTTATTTATATTAATGTTATCTGATGATGATTCCTTCCATTCTGCTGCTGACTCCACGGACTTATCGAGTAATGGTAGCTTTTCTTCAATGCCTGATACACTTGGTGACTTTGTTCGTGACAAAATTAGTCTTAACACAAAAAAATCTTTGAATATCTGTCACATAAACGCTCAAAGCATTCCTAGCCACTACAGTGACTTAGATTTACTGGCACTAACGTTCACGCCATTCTGATCTCTAAGAGTTGGCTCAAGCCTCACCTTCTTTCTACCACCTACCCTCTTTCTGGTTTCATTCTTGTCAGAAATGACAGGACTGGACGGGGAGGGGGTGGCGTGGCCATCTACATACGAAGTGATTTTCCATACAAAATTATCTCTTCTTCAGCCTCAAGTTCTTTTCCTTCAGCTGAATACCTCTTCCTCGAGATTAGTGTTAAAGGGTTTAAGACTCTCCTTGGAGTGGTATACTGCCCTCCGGCTGTGGATTACTTCATGGATCTGGAACTGGTTCTTGAGTCGTTTGGGTCAGATTATGTGCATCACGTCATCATGGGCGATTTCAACACAGACCTCATCCGTCATTCCTCACGTACCCGTAAACTCCTTCATATCATTGAGGCTGCTGGCCTGCATGTCCTTCCACTCCAAGCCACTCACTGTAACATTACAGGCGAGGACACGTGGCTAGACCTCATCCTCACATCCAACCTATCTCTTGTTTCCACTCACGGTCAATGTCCAGCTCCCGGTTTTCCCATCATGACTTTATTTTCCTTTCATACATCCTCAAGCTCCCGAAACTTGTCCCTAAAGTGCTGCGCATGCGTTGCTTTGGTCGTATGGATGTAGAAAGTTTGCTCAGAGACGCTTCTCAAATCAATTGGGAACAATTGATGTCTGTCTCCACGGTTCACGAGAAAGTTAGTATTATGAACCAGGCAATCCTCTCACTTTATGATGAGCATGCGCCAGTTAAGACAGTTAAAGTAAAGCGTCCACCTGCCCCATGGCTGACCAGAGGGATTCGAATGGCTATGAAACGAAGAAATCGGGCTTTTCGTAAAATTAAACGAGAGCGTTCTGAGGGGAATTGGTGTCTGTACAAGTCTGCAAGAAACCTATGCAATCAGATGATACGCAATGCTAAACGCCGACACATCCTCGAAAATATCTCATCGTCCTCCCCCGCTGATATTTGGAAATTCCTTGGAACTCTTGGCATCGGCAAGGCGCGTAGTAATGTTCTGCCTAACACATATATTTTGGATGATTTAAATCGTCATTTCTCCACTACTGCTTGTATAGATCGTTCAACCATTTGTCAAACGGTAGATTACATTGCAGGTTTGCCTCGCCCCAATACTGACTCTTTTCATTTTTCTCCTGTTACTATAGATGAAATCAAAAAGATTATCCTCTCCATCAAATCCGGAGCCCTGGGACATGATGGCATTAGTCGTCGTATGATTGTTTCTATCCTAGACCATGTTCTTCTTCCGATTACCCACATCATCAACTTTTCCTTTGACTCTGGCCAATTCCCTTCCCAATGGCGTACAGCCTATGTGCGTCCCTTACCCAAGATCTACAATCCATCCCATCCAACCCATTTTCGACCTATATCTATACTTCCGTTTCTGTCCAAGGCAATCGAGGTCTGCTCAAGCTCCATAAGCAGCTTGCAAGATTCATTTATCAAAATAACCTCGTTGTTCCTCTGCAATCTGGCTTCAGACCCGGCCACAGCACTGTTTCCGCTCTCCTGAAAGTTACCGGCGACATTAGACAAGGCATGGAGGATACAAAAGTCACAGTTTTAGTACTCATAGACTTTCAAACGCCTTCAATGCCGTCAATAATGACATCCTCCTATCTATCCTTTCCCATCTTATGGTTTTATCTGAGGTACAGGAATGGTTCTCTTCTTATCTTCAAGAGCGTCAGCAGTCAGTCCGCATTGATGAGATATCATCAAATTGGCGTAGCCTGAATGCTGGTGTTCCACAAGGCGGTATTCTTTCTCCATTATTATTTTCAATATTTATCAACTTTATCACCCACTACCTTCAGTGTGCGTATCATCTGTACGCCGATGACCTTCAGCTTTACACCCATGCATGCGTAGATGACTTATCAGACGCTATTGTAAAAATAAATCGGGACTTGAAAGCTGTTAACGACTGGTCGCGTAGGTTGGTGTGTCTGTAAATCCTACAAAATGTCAGACGATACTTGTTGGCAGCTCGAGATTGATAAATAAAGTGGGGATTAGCTCTATTACTCCTGTAGTGTTTGACGGAACCGTCATACCATTCAGCACGACCGTTAAAAATCTCGGCTTACATATCGACACTACACTTAGCTGGCATTCTCAGGTTGCTAATGTTAGCAAAAAAGTAACCTGGACTCTGCGCTCTTTAAATCGCCTGAGGAACTTTTTGCCGTTCAAGACGAAGGTGATGCTTGCGCAAACTTTAATCCTTCCTATGATTGACTATGGTGACGTGTGTTATTACGACCTAAACTCAGTCTTGCTTGATAAGCTTGACAGATTGCTCAATGACAGTATCAGATTCATCTACAATCTGAGGAAGTATGACCATATCTCACAAATGCTCCATCTTATCTTTCTCCCCACTTTCAATATCTTTGCTCCTCTCACGACCGGAATCTCAGATCCTCAAATAACCTTCTCCTTCTCTCTCCTTCCCACTCTTCTGGCTTTGTACATTCCTCCTTTTATATCCAGTCCATACTCCTCTGGAACGCGCTACCTCAGGATGTCAGGATGGCTGCAAGTCGTGACGCTTTCAAAAAGAAAGTCCATTTGTTCCTTTTCGACAGAACCATGGCAGAATCATCTCAATAACGTCCTATTTATTTATTATTATATTATCAAGTAGTGTATGTAGGTTTAATATAAAATATTTATTTATTGCGAGTATGTATATTTTGTTTATTAATATATACGTATTATATGTTATAATATTTTTAATGGTCTCATCGAACTTTGGTCACCGCAGATAATTGCACCTACTATGTCATCTCTGCACCACCCTATGGTTGACTGGTAGAGAATGCCTCAGGCATTAAGTCCGCCATGTAATGTTATGTTGCAAAAGTTAAAATAAATAAAAATAAATAATACACATTATTATGAGATATGGATAATGGGACAAATGCAAAAAAATGTACATCTAACAAATAGGAAACATAAATAAAAATAACTTGATGTTACAAAAAAATAACAAAGATGAACTATAAGGACTAGTTCATGTTGTGCATTCTATTTGAAAGGTAAATGTGTAATTGAGTAAAAAGCAGTATCTTGATTGATTATTTTAATAAAGAATGGCAGCAAGTCTAGTTTGTATTACTTTCGACTTACTTAACATTTTTTTTGCATATCAACCTAAAAATTAACTTTGATCATAATATTTTAACTTTAGTAATCCAAGTAATAATATCAATTAAAAAAATAACATAATAAAGTTCAGTTCTTATAAAGATCAGCCCCTGTATCGGCTAAAAAATATGAATATGGACATGGGCTTCATTTAACATTTGAATCCCATAATAAGCTCATATAAGGACAAAATATGGGCTTCAAATGTCAAAAAATGAAGCCCATGTTCGTATCCATATTTTTTAGCCGATAGACCCGCTGGTTATTATGTTATATTATCAGATCAGTTATGTGTAACTATTTACAATGTAAGTGCGACTTAACTTCATATTTGTTATATCATATTTGTTACGTCACGAAGAAATGTAAAAATTCATATTAAAAAGGAACAAAACACTCGTGTGTACAACCTAAAATGTGTGAAAAAATACTAAGATGTATTTGTATCAAACTGTTTATATGTTTCTAAATATACCATGAAGTATCCTTGAAATAACTATATAGAAAGCTAAATCTACACTTACCAATTAGTATAAGGGATTGGTTATCCAGATGAAACTAATTTTGTGTATTTTTCATGCAAATTTAGTAAAACACTTGTAGACCGTCTAACCAGAACTCCAGCAAAATGGCCGTCGTGGCGAACTAGCGCCACCTACAGACGTTATGATGAATTTAGTGTTGCCAGGTAAAAACTTATTTTTCTACTAAATAACAATAAATAAAGCTGAATAACAAATATGAAAGAAATTATAGACAGCTTTAAAAAATATATTTAAAACACTTTTTAATAGGGAGAGTCTGATTATTGTTTAAAGTATTAAAATGTATGTACCTAGTATTCTATAAATAACTAAAAATATTTAACAGTATAAAATCACTCACCTGTATTTTTTTCCTATACACAAAGCTGAACACGGACAAGAAGGACACGCGTACTTGTATGAAGAAAACTAAACGTATCATGATGATTTGATTTTTATTTAATTGATTTATTGGAAAAATATTATTTATTTCTTTTAGTTTGTTATAAGTAATGTAATTTTGTAACCGTATTTTAATTTAATTAATTTTAAAATATATGCATAGAAGTTATGTATTGAACGTTTATTCTAATAGGACGTTTACGCATTCAGAAATGTAAAAATTTTTTGCATTTGTCCCTAATACTGCTGTGTTTTATTTTTACTGTCCCATTTTTAGTAGCTCTCTGTTAGAGAGTTTAGTCTTTTAATGCTAAACTAAGATAGTAACAAAATAACAAGTTTCTAATTGTCTAACCTCAACATCCATCGCAATCGCCCTCAAAGAGAAGTACATTGCTTCGCTAGTTTGCCTATTTGAAACTATTTTTAAATATGTATTTTATGCGAAGCAATGTACTTCCACTTGTAAACGACCACGACAGATGCCGAAGTTAGACAATCAGCCCACAGGTTCTTGTAAAGTAACAGCTTTTAAATAAATGTTTTTATTTACCCAGGCCTTGGCCTTCGGTGTTTTTATACCAAATTAGGGTAAGTATTAATAGGTATCTTTAATTTTTTATCAAATCTTTCATAAATAGCAACTTCTATAGGTATTTTATAGATAAAAAGTGTTGAATTTTGATAAGGACAAACAGCATCTTTCGATATCGATAAAATGTCAAAATGGATCACAGCACAATGAAATTGTTTGACAACAAACGGAGCAGTGTTTCCCACTGGTCAGATTGATAGTCAGACTACTCTGGCCAACGGGAATTTTTTTTCCCGTTGTTCAGACTTATTTGACAGCTAGAAAAGAGAGAAAAAAGTACAATTAAAGCAAAAACTGTCTATTGTCTTAAAAATTTGCACACTCAGATGTCATAGCACTCCTTCTATGCTTTAGTTATTATTCTGAGATTGTACTAATCTCATAATAATGAACAAACATCAAAAATTACCTTTTCCAAAATTACTGATTATTCAGATGGTTTAAGATTGCCGGAAACTTTAATTGTCTGACAGAAAAGGTACATTCGTGATATTAAATCAAAAACAATGTTTAAGCAAAAAACAAACCTGTATTTTATGGCGATGGTACTTTTAAAAGAACTCCCAATCCATTTTATCAAATCTTCACAATTCACGCTGATATTAGTAGAAACAATAAATTGAAAACGAAGAAAGAATTTCTAGTGCATGGTCTGCTTTGCAAGCCCTTTTCCCGCAGACTTGAGAAATTATTAAATTTCATGAATAGGTACTTTAACAACAGTGGATGGCTTTATGTGCGTCTTTTATTAGATGCGTAAAATAGACACATCACCTACCAGCACATTCACTTGCACAACAGTTGTTAGATCACAGTTGGAAACCACCACTTATTAACATAATGGCTTAATTTGCGGACATCCAATTAGCACAGAAGGAGCTAGAAGATTATTTCATGAAGAAACTTGGCCAGCTTGAAGCGCAGATCCAGAGTGCGGAGCCTGCTAAAGACACCGTGGCAAAGATTGCAGATGAGTTTCGCACGTTCCGGGAGCTTATGTTCTCAATGTTGGGCTTACTTCGGAAGCAAATCAATGAGTGTTCAAGAGCTGTTGATGCACTAATTTTTACAGGACTTGCATAAGAAGAAAAAGAAAATCCAAAGGCCCTTATTTTGGAAAGTATCAATGCAAAGTTGGGCCTGAAGAAATAACCATGGCTTTGATAAAAGTTTGTCATCGACTTGGAGTGGCCAAGCCACACCACAGACCAATCTTGGTTAAATTCTTCACCATGGAGCACAGGACCGCTGTGTAGAGGGCGAAATCTTCTCTCACCTGTCCCTGGGATCACCTGTCTCAGTCTGTGAATTCCTGACCAGAACCAGGCAGGCTGTATTTGGCAGGGCTTGTCTATATTTTGGTATGAGGTCTTGTTGGACGCAGGACAGCATCATAATTATAAAGTCTCCCGACGGAAACCGACATAAAGTCACCACCATGGAAGAACTGAATCCGATGTTGGCGAAGTATCCAAGGAAGCCTGGTGAATCACCGGTCAGAGTCAGGAACAAACCTGAAAAAGGGATTTGTAAATTAAACTAAGATACCATATTTAATTTTTTTTTATATAAGAGAAGGAGGCAAACGAGCGAGCGGGTCACCTGATGGAGAGTAATCACCGCCGCCCATGACGTTGCCGGCCTTTAAGGGCTATATTTCACCAGGACACCATGGCGGCGCAACCAGTCGCCGCTACCAACAAAATGTATGCAGCTCTATAGAGAGTTACTCACCTGGTGTCCATTTGGTTGCGCAACCAATTTGGCGGCGCCACCAACTCGGACGCGTGCACTAAGGGCTAGGCTCGTTTCTTGAAGATCCGCCGAAATACCGCCGCCGAGAGCTGGTACCACAACACTGTAGTTCGAGGCAAGAAATTTCCTGAAAAACGCACAGTAGTAGACCGCCATCCATCAAGGTGATGTGGATGGAATGACAGTCGATTGCGTGACTATACGCGTTGTAGTGCGGTAAAGGAAATCAGCGGCAGGGATCAAGCCGAACTATTCGTCAGAACACTCCCCATGATATATGTGGTATAATATACAGAGAGACGCAACGTCTCTCTGAATCATCCTCACCCAAATTGACCATAAATGTACCAATCGGTTTCCTTTAATATTTCTTCCATACATATCTTACGCAAGTTAAAGAGTCGTTTTCAAAGACCACTTCTGTGCGACTCTCAGAAGAAATTCCTGCCCACACAAGTACAGACCCACCACCGTAGGCTACTTTTTCTTCGATGCATGCTTGGTTGAATCTTTCTCCTAGTCTTCTATACACTCTGTGTCTTCCATCGTGCTTGCAAAGCATAAATTTTGATTCGTCGGAGAACATAACTTTTGACCAATATTCAATAGTCCAATTTAAGTGGTTCTGGGCTTAACCGTATCTTAGTCTTGAAATACGATGCCGACGCTCCATTTTAGGGCCGTTTGCAGATCTAAGTGGTTTCAAGTTAGCTTCAGCGTCGTCGTCTTACTGGCCATGCACTTGGGTTACTTCCTCCGAGGCGTCGAAACTAATTTATAAGTTCAGTTCCCGTGAAAAAGCGATTAAAAAGCATGGTGTTCACCAAGTATCTATCTTCTCGTGCTGTGGTACACCTAGTTCTGCCTGTTCCTAGTCTGCGTAGGTTAGAGCCAGTTTCCTCGTAACTTCGAACTCTTTGTACTATTGACAGCGACACACCGACAGTCATGGCTGTATCGCGCTGACTCCGGCCGGTTTCCAGCATTGTGAGAATTCTGGTGCATTCTTTAGGTGTAAGCGCCATTACTACAGCTTTAATAATAAATATTGAACACTATCAACATGGTTTATATACCTACCCACTTAAATAACAGATTAGAAACAATAGCAAAAACAAATGCAGTAATTTCGTAGTTCCACCTTCCAAAGTTTCCCTTATCAAATTTAATTTTTTAATGGCATAACTTTACAATGCCTAATAAGTAATACAAAAATACGTTAAATGGATTTATAATGTCTTACTTGCATAAACATACTAGTTATTATTATGGACTGTGGACTGAAAACACCAAAAGCAGTAAGCCCTTATAGAAAATATCGCTTCAACGGAAGAATACAAGAGAAACTCAAGACAGAATTAAAAAAAGATTTTCTGTCATAAAAAATAAAAAGGTACCTAATTAAAACACCCTATTGTAAATATGATCACAGGTGTCGGCCGCACGGCCGACGCGCGCCCGCCGCCGCCCGCTCCGCGCTGTGCGAGCCGCGGTCCCGCTCCTCACCCGTACGCTCATTGGCAACAGCCAGCCCAGAGCGGCGCGCGCGCAATCCCTCCGTCAGCCCGCCGCCGCACTTCTCCCCCGCGCGCCTACGCGTCTTTGACTACGCGCACCATCGCGTGAAGCAACGGGACGGTCTGTGCAGCAACTCTGCCTTCTTCTCTATGCGGCCGCCGCCGGCGCCGATGCGCCTGGTGTATCTAGGCGGCGGCGCCCCTGTCTCCGCCGCTCCCCCCTCACCTTTCGCTGCTTCGCCATCGCTGCCGCCGCCGCCCCCAAAGAAGAACAAGCATGCACGGCGCCTCGTGCGGCGACTACTGGTTGAGCTAACTGCGCGCCTGCCGCTAGCCACCCCCGCACCTGCGCCCCCACCGGCCCCCTCACCTGCTGCGCCCCCGACTCACTCCAAGCCAACGATGGTGTCGCAGGCGTGTGACATGGCAATACAAGCACCGCGCTTACCCTGCAAGCCGGTCGCCCCCGCCTCTAACCTCGCCGCTGCCGCCACAGTCGGCCCCAACGATGCCACCACAGTCATCCCTGCCGCCGCCGCCGCCGATGCCGTAGCTACCGCTGCTATCGCTGCCACCGCAAGGCGCAGTATCGCAGATATCGCAGTGCAGGCTCATGCCTACCACCCTAAGAGTGACTTGGTTGCAATCGAAGAAGAGAACGCAGCACGTAAGTTCTTTATCGGTTTCACTAAAGTTTTAAAGATTTAAGTACCTACTTGTTTTGTGTTAACTTAAACATCTGACTGGCTGATTCAGCCACCCATGAACCTGGTTAGGCCTCCGATCATGGGTGTCTGAAGGTTGCTGCGATACGCAGCGTTAAATCTTGACCTAACTTAATTTCTATGGACTTACCGACTGGTCCGATGTTTAGCCCCACAGTACCTACATACTTAGAAGCAAATTAAAATTATCAGTTGTTAAAATATCGCTAATGAAGTGCTGGACATCTTAAGCAGGAAACATAGAGAAAACTGTTTTTATTAAATATTTAATTTTACCATTGAAAATGGTCATCAGATGCAAATCGTCTGAGACGAGTTTTTGACCATAACTCCCAGGATTTTAAGAAAATCGAGATGGGAATAGTGCCAAAAGCTGAGGAATTTATCGAGACACGTGTGAGCGTTTTGAAAATCACCCGGTAAATTTGTATGTTATATTGAAAAATGTAAAAAACTGGTTTTTGGGGATTGTTTGTTTAGTAAATTGTAAATATTTCGAAAAAAAAACAGAATTAAGAAAAATCGAAAAAAAAAATCCTAGGGTATCAGTTTAGCTACAAAATGGCGAAACAATTTTGAAAATTGGTTAATAATTGTAACCTGTAAGGTGGTCCCTTAAGACTTGAAATTGAAAATTTTTAGAAAAACTTTTGCCCCCAATGCCAATGTTTACCTTTTTTTAGAAGTTCATACAAGGGAAATAAGTGTGCACTCAGATTTTTTATAAATTTACCATAAAAGCTGACCATTCCGAGAAATGATTTTAATTCACTGACATTACTTGGATGTGGCATGGTGTGGCAATTGGCTTTACTTTGTCTGGGTCTACTCTAACCCCCATTCTTATCAATAATAAACCCTAAGTACCTGACTTCTTATGCCAACCATTCACATTTGCTTTTTTAAATTTTCAAGTCATTGCTTTCTAATGTTTCTTAAACTTCTCTTATTGATTTTAAATGACTATTTAAGTCTTTAGATTTAATCAAGATGTCATCATAGAAAACGACAACATCTGGGTTATTTTTAAACATATTTACCATCAATTTTTGGAAAATTCCTGGGCTCGAAGATGGGCCATAGACTAGCCGCGTATATTTGAATAATCCCCTGTGTGTATTTATTACTGTGAATGATCTAGATCGCTCCGATAAAACAACTTGTATATACGCTTGGGATAAATCTAATTTAGTAAAAAAAACGTTTCCGCTAAGATTACTAAACAGATCTTCCATTTTTGGAACTGGAAATCGATCGACCGCTAAGACTTTGTTGAGGGTTACCTTGTAGTCGGCACATATTCTTAGCCCCCCATCAGCTTTTCGTACCACGACCAGTGGTGTGGCCCAGTCGGAGTGGACCACCGGCTCGATGACGCCGGCCCGCAGCATGGCGTCGAGCTCGGCATCCACGCGCTCGCGCAGCGCGTACGGCAGCGGCCGCGCGCGGCAAAATACGGGCTCCGCGCCCTCGCGCACACACAGCTCCGCCGTGCCTCCCGTGTATTTACCTAATGTGCCGTCGAACAGTGATTCATGCCTAAAAAGAATTTTATTTATTTTATCAATTTTATCGGGTATATGATCACGGTTAGACATATAATTATTTTGCAAGTTCTCTTTGTATACCTTGATCGGTATATTTAATTCTGCTAACCACTGCCGACCCAATAAGTTGGTAGTCCCTTTGTTGATAACATACAAATCTAAAGTTTTTATTGTGCTTTTATATTGTACAATAGCTTCTATGTCACCCAAAGGCTGAATAATCGTTCCATCATAAAACTTTAAATTTAAACTACATGGTTTCAAATGTAAATTTCCGAACAATTGATAATAATAACCCTTTCACTAATACAAGATAATGCCGACCCCGTGTCAACTTACCTAGTCAACAAACAATTTTGAACTTTATATACACACCGGTTGTTAATTGCCTAATGACATCTGATACATTGGTTCCTCGTCGATTTCTTCGTACTGGCAAATCCCGCCGCCGGTCCTGACCGTCTCGACTCGTCTTTTTTAGAACACACTACGTAGGTGACCAACCTCCTGACACCAACTGCACACATAGTCCTTGTACTCGGTTGACCGGTGTCTTGTGTCTCCGCATCTTGGACATCCACAGTTCAACTTGTTAAGGCGTTTCGTCAAATATGACCCGCCACTTTCCACTGCACTCGCGTCCCGCTCAGCGGCCTCCAGTGACAAAGCCAACGTGACCGCCAGATTATATGATAAATTGTCTTCTGCAATTAATAGTCTGTGGCGAACTACGTCACTTTTTATGCCGCAAACCAATTGATCCCGTAGGATTTCATCTAATGTTGACGTGAATTCACAATGTTTCGATAGTTTTTTTAGTTCTGTGACATACTCAGCTATTGATCCACTGTCGTGCTGTCGACGTTGACGGAACTTGAACATTTCTGCTAACACCGACGGTTTCGGTTGTAGATGGGCCGCTAATAATTCAACTGCCCTGTTGTATGATAATTATTATTGTGCTAGTTTCAACGGGTTAGCTAGGGTGGACAACAGTTTATACGTTTCTTCTCTTATCACTGATTAATATCAGTGATAAGAGAAGAAACGCTTACGACGACGACTTAAAACTACCTACATTAATATGTAGGTAGTTTTATGTACACATATTACATATTAATGTAGGTAGTTTTAAGTCGTCCGTCACTTTATTCACTAAAAAGCACATTTCCAGTCTTTCCACTTATCTTGACCAACTTCCTGTGTTTAACCTGAATTCACGCATTTGCCCCACTGACATTTTAACACTTTTATTAAATTTATTGTTCAAATACGAAACACTTTTAATCCTCGTCGCCACTGCTAAATGAAAGACGTGCGTCCTTATAATCGTTTATTCCGAGACTGGCTTACACACACCGGCTACGCACACTACTTAACATACACATGCATGACAATTTGGAAGGACTAGTCTCCTGAGAGCATCTTCAGCTTTCGAATTGGAAGGGACTAGTCTTCTGAGAGCATCTTCAGCTTCCGTTTTGGAAGGGACTAGTCTCCTGAGAACATCTTCAGCTTCTGATTTGGAAGGACTAGTCCTCTGAGAACATCTTCAGCCTCTGCTTTGGAAGGACTAGTTATTATAAGTATGTGAGATTAGCAGCACGGGCGCAGTGGAAATAATGTAAATATCGTGAAAATATAATATATTATTTTATAAACATTGTATGACAAAAGTTATTATAAAACCGAATGACAGAGACGCGCTGACAAGACTTAATTCAAAAATACAAAAAGTATTAGTCTTCTTAATGATGGCCAGCGTTATACTCCAACACTAGTCTCCTGATAACATCTCCAGCTTGTGAAATTGGACGGGCCTAATCTGCACAGATCAACGTCAGCCTCCCTGCCTGCCCCTGCCTGCGCCTGCCGGCGCCTGCCTGCCTGCGCCTGCCTTTTCTACGGTAGTTCCAGCTTCAGGGTCAGCGTCTGCCTCTACGGCAGCGCCTTCAGCAGCGCCGGTCTCCTCTGCCTGCATCCACGTCAGCGCTTGCCTCTACACCTTCCCTGAATCCACGTCAGCTGCATCTGCCTTTAGCTGCACCTGCCTCTTCATCTGTATAATCTCATCCTTCATCTTAACCATCATCACCTTACATACTCACCACATCCTCATTCACTTCTTGCTACACTTTTTGTTTGTTATTTTTATCATTGTTATAAACATTTATTTATTTATTTATTGTTAAATCTCACCATCTTTTCTTTTTTAAATATCGCTTCTCGAATGAATGAATTTCACTTAGGTTGTAAAAGAAAAGAAAATGGTATTCTCTGTGTTGTGCAGTGTTATACATTCGTATGTTAAAATTCGACTTGTAAGTAATGTAGTTGTGTAATTTTTCGGAAGTATAATATTATCTCAACAAAAATTTCTTACTATTTAACTTGTAGGTAGGTTATGTGTTATTCAAAATACGTGTTTTTTTCGTAAAAGTTTGGATCCATTTTCAATGCTCCAATTCTTGCAAGAACTGCGAAAACTGTGAATTTTTCTATGGTTTTGACACTTTCATAAACTTTCCTACCTATACACATACTTGAACTTGTATATTTTTAACAGTTATTGTTGACTTATTTGCCCTTGGGCCCCTTGTGCCCCCACCAGAAAAAAATCCTGGATCCGCCCTTGCCCCGCCTGCCGACTCTAGGAGGCTCGTCCAAATCGCTCACACACGTCCGTTCTACCGATCCAAGCACACCCAGTCCTCAGACCGCCGATAGCCTCTTAGTACAACTAGCACGCAGCACCTTCCGCGACGCGCCTATGACGCGTGCCAACACGCGAAGGATTTCCAATATACGCTGCCGTCAGCGTTAGTCCGTCCAATTAATTACACACAATAGCCTCCGATGGCTGTTTACAAAGAGATTGACAAGATATTATGCGATTTCTTGTTGATTCACAAGCTAAGGCACGCGGCCATAACGAACAACTCAATCAACACAAACGCAAATCCGCACGCGCATAGTGCGCGCAACACAATCGCGGTTGTTTTTACACCATATAATGAGGTCTGGGCTGTCTCAACCATCGGAACCAAAATTTAGCAAACCGTAACCAGACCGACCGCCATAATCCGAAACAGAAAGCGAATCGAATAATGATGACGACAGACATGACACTTTCTATTTGACCGACCCGTGTTTATTTTTGGAAGGCAAAGTACCACACCCATACGGCTTTGATTTTAAACAGTCAAGCACCCGGACATGTCCCGACCTGTTCCTAATCAACAGGCAGTCATGACAACGTTGTTACAAAATACCGTAGTCCTCAAAGTTAGCGCGGTTTGTCCGATCACGCGAGCTAATGTGTCTTTGGCGACCTAACAACAACTTCAAAATCCCCCAGTGCGGACATCCCGAAGGACTAAAGGTCTAGTTGTTGCCCCGACGGGAGAGGGCTATTCCGATATCCACTCGTTTTACATTCAAACTCACCTACCTCTCGTAAGTAACTTCCGCACCCACATTATTGGTTCCGTTAACAGAACGGATCAGCGACGGCAGTCCCCTACGGGGAACAAATCTGTCCAAGCTAGCAATGAAAGCTTCCCGTCGTCAGATCAGCAACTACTTCAAGATGGACCGCCTTGGTAGATAGACAGACAAACGGATGGTAGGCTGCACCGTGGCTGCCTTGAGCCGATTACAAGGCAAGCGCCGAAACACGCCGCTCTGAACCGTACGACAATGAAAATAGTAAGTATTAATATATTAATTATGAATGGTGTTGCCCAACCAACCCGCAAGCCAACTCAACACAATACAGCCCTGATTCCAACCGGGCGCAAGCCTGGCGAGCGCTGCCATCAGAGCCATAAACGCAAACAGAGGGTGTAGGAAGCAAAACAGTCTCTGGTTTGGGAGCAACGCGCGGGTGGGCAACAATTTCCTTTTGGGGACCCGAGTCCCCTCCCCTCCTACTGGCACGAAACGGGAGGTGGCCTTGCGCCAACGGGTCCCAAGCACCACCATAAGAGGAGGGGATAGCCGAGCCGATGGCCGATGGGAGAGGGGGTGGCGACGAAGGTGGGCAATTCACCCGCGATCCCTGTCACGAGCATGGGCGCGTACAGGGTGGTGACCAAACCACCCTAGCGTGGGTTGTCGGTGCCCAATGGCACTTGCCCGCTGCAGGCCGATTGTCGCCTCCAATGGCCCTACCTCTCCTAGACCTCCTCCCCAAAAGGACAGGAGCATGAGTTATAAGATAAGAATTGGCCCCCCGATCGGCCCCCTCATCATAATATACCAACAATATTGTTGGTTGGGTCCCGAACCCTCTGGGGTCGACCCCCCAGGCCCAACATGGGAGGGGGTCCCCCGTTGGGATCTCTCCTTCAACCGTCCTTGCGCGGGTCCCTGCGCACATCCGATGGCGCGCACAACGAAGACCCCCCCGGTGGGGATCTACTTCCGTCAGCCTGTGGCTGTTTCCGTACAGGACCCCTAAATCCTTGCTTGTGGTTTGACATCCCATTTATATTTAGGCAACACAAAAATTGCAAGCCCCAGCTTGTAAGCACTGCTGTGCACACAGTAGATCCCGTACGCTCCCCCCCCCCCCCCCTTGAGCCATCCGACATCACGTGACCCGTCCGAGTCACGTGGCCCCCAAGGACTGTGGTCCTACCGTCACGTTGTCAGCCCCTCTATATTCCCCCTCCAGAAACGACAACAACTCAGTCAACGTAGGAAGGCCCTTGCTGCCTCCGTTACGCTGTTGTTCGAATCTGGTCTGTCTGCATGTCCACTGGAAGCCGACCGAGAACAATATAAAATAAAATAAATGACCATTGGTCCATAGGCTGACCCAAATTAGCTAAGGCCTTAGTGGCTGTCGTCATCGGGTTCAAAATCTCTGTCCGAATTTCAGAGACCCGAGCCACATAAGGCATAGTGAAAATCTGTTTCAGTTGGGCATCTACCAACCGCCGTTCATTTTGATACCTATCAATCAGTATCTGTCGGGACCGTGAGATAGCTGTCCTCCGTAACTGGCAGGTGGGCCACCAACTCCCCAGGTTCACCCCTGAGGGCCCCCCGCGGCTGTGCCATTTTGTACGATGCCGTTAGGTTCTTCCTATCATGGACCAGGCAGTCGAATAAATTTATGAACCCGACCCATTGGTTCAGGTAACCATCGAACACCGGTAGTTCGATGCTAGGCAGGCGAGACACAATGCCAGATGAAGATGGGTGCTCTCCCTTGTCTCCACCGGTGGATCGAGCATTCAAAATCTCCATCTTCCTCTGCACTATGTCATCAGCGTACTGCTGACACTGTTCCAGGTCTTTCTCCGAAGATAGCACCACATCATTGTCATCAGCCGCTAACTCAGTGATTCGCCGAAACACTAACTCCATACGTGCGTCTACAACCGAAGCGCGTGCCAAGAAGGCCTCCTGTCTATCCGTTCTATCCATCAAGGCACGAGTTGACGCAAACCATCACAGCTCACTTCTTTTCCTGGCCCTAATCGCAGTAATAGTGATTAGCGGCCTGTTACTTCCGAGTTACAAACAAACACCAACAAAATACTTATATATATAAGTATATTATTAATTAATGAATCCAAAACAAAACACCTTATATGAGGGGCACAATTATACCTACCTCCAATTAGGTCTGCAATAACAATGCTACAAAAAATTAAAAATAAACTTATCAAATTACCGAAGCCTATCCCGAGGCAAGCCAATAACTAAGTCCGATAGTTATGTATATTTACCAACTTATAAACAACACTAATACATAGGATACATTTTTTTTCTAGTAAACATTTTATCCCATATCTATATAGCATTGTGAATGCAAAATGTGCTTTAACACGTTAAACGCCCAAGCCAAAATACTTAATTATCACATGGGCCATGGCAGACACCGTATGCCTAACAGTGGGCCGGGCCCACCGGGCCGCAGCAGACACGGTTTGACTGCCAGTACGACCTGCGCTAAAAGGTCTATACTAGGTTGGCGGACATCAATAACAGTGTAAACGCTATTCGTAGTGACCCGCGGGGCTCTGTAGAACAAGCTTCACGCCTTAGCGCAGAGAAAAACTTACAAGTTTTGAAAATATTCGTGACCTGACAGGGAACCGACACATTTCATCTTTGACATGTTGTTACTAGTGCTGTTAAAAATCATATTTTTGAATTTATAGAGGGTTTATTTGTCATTTCTTAAATTATATTGTATGAAATAGTATATTCTCAATTATTTACATCATTTGGTATTAGCTAAAGCATTCCAAATATTAAAAAATACCTCTATTATAAAAAAATACAATTATTTTTGAGATCAGAGAACGAATTTAAAAAAAAGTCTATGGATTGATTGACTCGATTCTGTACTGTAGTCTGTGGTAAATAGGTATTCAATGCTTGCTTGGATTGGACATATTATTCTTTGTAATTTTAGGGGTTGTTTATGCTTGCTTATCGTTTTTTATTTATATCAGGGACGTCAGTTCCGGCGGAACGTCTATTTTCAAAAACTAGAGAACTGATTACAGAGACTAGGAAATTCCTAGTCTCTGTAATCTCTCCCTGTTGAGCTCAAGGGTTAAAAAATTACTAGATATTTTTGTCTGATTGCACGGGAGATGACTTTTGATAGAGAAAATAAAGAAATATTTTAATAAACAGCTTTTAAGTACTATTTTACGTCTTTTTATTTACACTGAATGAAAAACAAAATGTACTCGATACCCTAATAACTCGATACTTTTGATGCGAGTACGATACTGGTATCGATTACTTTTGTAGCGATACTTCTCATGAGTATAGTATCGATACTTTTGTTTCGATGCCATATCTCTACACTGAGCTGTGTCGAGCGAGAGCAAGCGTAGCGCTAGCGCAGAGGTGCGGGCGGGGGTGGTTGCCAAGGTGACCCGCGGGGCCCCCTACACTAAAATAACGAAAAGTGCTTCGGCTGGGCCATGGCAGATCAAGGTGTCTGCCAGGCAATTTCTCTCTATTTTTACCATTTTCCGCCATTCTACTTAATTGACATTATAATAAATCCCCTTTTAAAATAAATAAGCCAATAAAACATGTAGACAGATAATGACCATTTTTTTATTTTTCACGAAGCCCACTGGAAATATATGGTGGCAGACATATTATGGTGTCTGTAATGGCGTGTAACGTGTTAAGAAATTATCCAAATGTAATCATTTCTATCCACACAGCAAAGAAATAAAATTATAACCGAACTGCATAAAAATAAGCCCCTTGCTTGGCAGTTTTTTTTTTTTTTTTTTATTTGCAGAAGGAGGCAAACGAGCAAGCGGGTCACCTGATGGAAAGTAATCACCGCCGCCCATGGACACCCGCAAAACCAGAGGAATCGCAGGCGCGTTGCCGGCCTTTAAGGAAGGAATAGGCTCGTTTCTTGAAGATCCCTAAGTCGTAACGGTCCGGAAATACCGCCGCCGAGAGCTGGTTCCACAACACTGTAGTTCGAGGCAAGAAATTTCTTGAAAAACGCACAGTAGTAGACCGCCATCCATCAAGGCGATGTGGATGGAATGACAGTCGATTGCGTGTAGTGCGGTGAAGGAAATTAGCGGCAGGGATCAAGCCGAACAATTCCTCAGAACACTCCCCATGATATATACGGTACAATATACAGAGAGACGCAACGTCTCTCCGAAGAGCCAGTGGATCGAGCCGACCTGAAATAACCACGTCGCCGACAATTCGAGCAGCTCTGCGTTGAATGCGGTCAAATGGAAGGAGTTGGTATTGGGGTGCTCCAGCCCAGAGATGGGAGCAGTATTCCATATGCGGCCTGACCTGTGCTTTATACAGTTGTAAACGGTGGGCCGGCATGAAATACTGACCCGCTCTATTAAGCACACCCAGCTTTTTCGAAGCTAGTTTAGCTTTACCTTCCAAATGACCACGAAACTGAACGTCACTCGAAATATCGACGCCAAGGATTCCAATAATCGGATTGGTATCAAGGGGAGCTCCCTCAAAGTTCAGAGGTACGACGAAGGGATGTTTTTTCGCGGTAAATGCGCAAACTTGTGTTTTGGAGGGGTTAAAGCGGACTAGGTTATGTCGGCCCCAATCCGAGACATGACTTAACATGTTCTCGGTGTCAGTCACAAGTTTATTCCGGCTCTCGATGACGCTTTCCAGAGAAATATTAGCTCGCCCGGTGTAGAGCGTATCCCCAGTACTGTCATCCGCATAGCAATGAATGCTGTTGTTATGCAGCATGTCATTGATATGCAGAAGAAACAAAGTAGGGGACAACACACACCCCTGCGGGACTCCAGCATTCACGGGCTTCATGTCGGAGCACGAACCGTCGACTGCGACTCTGATGCTACGCCCAGTAAGAAAGCTGGCAACCCATGAACACAATTTCTCAAGAAGCCCGTATGATGGAAGTTTAGAGAAAAGAGCCCTGTGCCATACCCTGTCAAAAGCTTTCGCTACGTCCAAGCTAACTGCCAGTGCCTCCCCTTTACTCTCGACTGCCTCCGCCCATCGGTGAGTAAGGTACACTAAAAGATCACCAGCCGATCGACCGCGACGAAAACCATACTGGCGATCACTTAGTAGCTGGTTCTCTTCTAGGTACCTTAAGAGCTGGCGGTTTATAATGGACTCCATTACTTTGGAGAGTAAAGAGGTAATAGCTATTGGCCTGTAGTTAGACGGATCTGAGCGATCGCCTTTTTTTGGAATCGGGTGCACAAGGGCTGTCTTCCAAGAGCTCGGGACGACGCCAGTGGTGTAAGAGAGCTGGAAAAGGCGCGTTAGAACTGGTGCCAATTCAGGAGCACACGTCCGAAGCACAATGGGTGGAACTGCATCTGGCCCACTCACCTTATGGATATCAAGGGAAAAAAGAGCCTTACGAACTGACCTTTGCAGGAACTGAACGTTTGGCATTGTACAAGCGCAATGCGGTATGGTTGGTGGAGAGTTTTCCCCATCGTCCAAGGTCGAGTTTGATGCGAAAAGAGAGCCCAAGAGATCGGCTTTCTCCTTTGCAGTATAGGCCAGGCAGTCATCGGTCTTGTGCAATGGTGGTAGGGACGGCTGACAAAAATTCCCTAAGATAGCTTTGGCGAGAGACCAGAACGCACGCGTCCCCGAAGGAAGACGCACTAGCCTCTCTCCAATTCTACCTATGAATGATGACTTCGCCTTGGCGATGTCCTTCTTAAAGGATCTGGCGGCAAAGTTGTACTTCTTTCTGAGCGCACTGGTGTTTGGATCCTTTGATGACACCGCATTAGCCCAGGCTTGGTAATGCTGTCACTTTTGGCGAGACGCCATTTTGCAGCAACGACCAAACCATGGTTGGGACTTGCCGCCAATGGGAACCACAGAGTTTGGAATGAAAAGTTCCATTCCCTGCAGTATCACATCAACGACAGAGTCAGCGGCGACATCAGGATCATCCAGCGAGAAGCAAACTCGCCACCACGGGTAGGACGCAAAGAAGCTTCGCATCCCATCCCAGTCCGCCGACCTATAATGCCAGACTCGACGGCTAGCCGCTGGTTGCGGTTTTGAAGTTTCTGTGAGAGGCACAGTGCTGCGAATCAGACAGTGGTCTGATGAGCCTAGTGGTGCATCAACAGAAACTTGATAGCCGTCTGGGTGCGAGGTCAGCAGAAGGTCCAATAAAGAAGGTGCATGGCCCTCCACATCTGGAACCCGTGTTGGCTCGGTTACCAATTGGGACAGACTGTAGGCCAAAGCGAAATCATGAACGGCTCTACCCGCGTGGTCAGTTGTGCGTGAACCAAGCCATTCGACGTGGTGGGCATTGAAGTCTCCCAATACCACAATCTCGGCCGAGGGGATCCGTTGGAGAAGGGAGTCTGTCGCTGTTTGGACGGTCTCGATGAGTTGGTCAGTTCCGATGTTACCGCTGTGGGACCTATACAGGCACGCGTAGACGCGAGGATGACGTCCGCAGTCGACGTGCAGCCATAAGATGGAGAGGTCCCTATCTTCAAGATTGCCAAGGCGACGAACGCACATATCCTCCCTGACATAGGCACAAACACCGGCTCGTGGCACAAATGCATGTTCCAGGTTGTATCCCGGGTAGCGCAAGTACGAGATGTCAGGAGGGGGGGATATCTGCGTCTCGGTGAGGAAGAGCAAGGCCGGTTTCGCCGTCTCGAGGTGGTAATGGACGGCGCTCAAATTAGAGTGGATTCCCCTGATATTGCAGAAGTCCACAACGTTTTTCAAATAACTAGCAACTTATATCATATCACTTGAAGTCTTATTATTAGTCTTATTAATTGTTCCGACAATAAATGATTTCACTTACCTAAACCAAATAGTCTAAAAACCGTAGTTATTGCATATTACAATTTAGACACAATTACTTATTACTACTAGTGACTGACTCAAACCGATTCAATATTGGAATGGAATGCAATGAGCATGAGATTGAGTGCCTGTTTTTAATGACAAATACAATGCACCACTATACAATCAATGATTACAACACACAATGTAATTAGATGTAATTACAAACTTTACTAAATGTAATCAACTAATTATAAGCTATACAGGTGGATATATTTGTGCGTTTGTGTGCGTTACCCCAGCAGGAAAGTAGCTCCTAGACCTAGAGTATTACTCGTATGAGTGGAATGTATAATTAGTGCGTAATCTGCTGTAAATGTGCGCCGCATAAAATAATTGTGCGTGTTGTCGTTTTGAGGAAAAACGAAAAAAACAATTCCTGGTGCTGTATCGCTGTTCCAGCAGGAAAATTCTAAGCGAATGATCGGAGAGAGAAAAATTGTGCATGGGCAGAGAGCTTACATTGGTGCCAAAATTGTGCATGGGCATAGAGCTTACATTAGTGCAAAAATGTGCGCCGAAAATAAAATTTATGCTTCTTTAGGTTTTCGAGATATTGCATTTCCTGCTGGAGTAACGTTTTGCAGAATCGTGTATCTCTAAAGCCATTGTATGTGCGCCTGTAGACTAAACATAATACGAGTAGCTCTTAATTTGTGCGTATTTGTGACAGAATTAGATTGACAAAAATATTCATAAATTGCTTAATTGTGCATGGGCATAGAGCTTACATTAGTGCAAAAATGTGCGCCGAAAATAAAATTTGTGCTTCTTTAGGTTTTCGAGATATTGCATTTCCTGCTGGAGTAACGTTTTGCAGAATCGTGTATCTCTAAAGCCATTGTATGTGCGCCTGTAGACTAAACATAATACGAGTAGCTCTTAATTTGTGCGTATTTGTGACAGAATTAGATTTGCGAAAATATTCATAAATTGCGTAATTGAATAATAATACTAAAAGTCAAAACGACGGTGCCATAACTTTGACGTCAACATACAAGAAACCGGCTCAACCCAAGATGAGCGGATTTAAACCAAAAATTTGTGCGTTAAGTCAAATAACGTAGTAAAAATTTTCAGCCTGGAATGTTTTGCATTTAAATAGATATAAAGAAAACCAAAACATGAAAACAACAGCTGGTTATCCGACTAAATTCGAATGACTACAAAAAAGCGACGGAGTCGTACATGTCACCTTTTTTTATTAAACGTATTAAACATAAGCTGTTGTCTGTACAGTCGCGTACAAACGTTTGTTGGCAATAATAAGACATAATTTTGGGGCCTAATTAAAAAAAATGTAAAGCACCGTGTGACCATATCAAATGAAAGAGCTTGTTGATGTGGAAATAATTATTTTTACAAGCTTTTATTCACTTTCACCTGTACGGTGTCTGTAATAAAATCTTGCAACTTAAATTTGACCCACTTTCTGGTTTCCGATTGAGCTTAAATTTTGCATGCATATGTAGGTATATCGCGTGACAATGCAATATTATGATGACATGGAGCTGATCTGATGCTGGAGCTCGAATATAATGAATATAATGACAAAACCTCATCGAGTTTGGACTCGTTTGATTCCATTCCTCAAAGCGATTTTGATGAACTGATTTTAAGCATGCCAAATCGCTGCCATTGTGTGATTCGCGTTCATGGTGGAAACACAGATTATATTATCATTTATATTTTTTGTTATTTTTTTCTATTAATAAGCTTTTTTGCCACTTAATTGATGCCGTTAACTTAGGTTAATTTCCCAAAGTTTGCAAAAACAGTAATTTTTCTTTTTTTTTACAAAATATAGGGGTATCTTGTTAACTTAAGCATATAACCTAAACACTTTCAACCAACTTCATTAAATTATCAATAAACAAATAATAACAGTGCAACTGCGTGACTCAACGCGACCGTGTCCTAGACGTGATAACTTGTTTACAATTTTACGAAATGATAATCCATACGTGAAGTGCGTATGCACTTAGTTAAAAAACCCTTTGCATTATAGATAATAAGCAACGTTTATGTATCTGTCTCTGTCCCACTAATACCGTACGCTTACTAGCTGTCTCACTTTCTCCAAACTAGACAAAGCGACTCCTTGTGACGTCAGCGGGTGGCGCGGGGTCAGGGGCACGAGGTCTCATCCAGTAGAAACAAGTTTAAGTTTGCGTAAATAAGAAAAATCGAACCTTAAAATGGTTTATACCTATTTAAAAAATAACGTACTTAATCATCTGCAAGGTCACGAAAACAGCTAGTAGAATATTATCCAATTACAAGTTTTTTTTTACTAATTGTTTTCTACTTCAGTGTACAAGCACAACACATTTCAACCGGTTCATGAGTAAAGTTAAGAAGGTCATTGATATGTAGGAATCCGACGCTTTTTTGTAGTCATTCGAATTTGGTCGGATAACCAGCCGTTGTTTACATGTTTTGATTTTTGTTTATATCTATTTATATGCAAAACATTCCAAGATGAAAATTTTCATTATGTAATTGTACTAAACGCACTAAATTTTGGTTTAAACCCGCTCATCAAAGTTAAAATCTAAATCAAAATTTATTTATTCAGAAAACTTAAAATAAGCATTTTGAATCGTCTAAATTTATTTTTACTTTTAATGATGGATGGATAGGCATAGGAACTTCATCTTTACCGGTTTCTTCATAGAATAATAACTAAAGCATAGAAGGAGTCCAAAAAAGACTCGTATAGTTGTCCTATTTTTTCAAATGGGCCATAAACGTTGAAAAGAAAGAGACCAAATAAGTTGCCAAAAATATCAAATGTAAAGTTAAAATAAAAAAATGGGTCACCCTGGTGGCCGTTTATGATACCGAATTCAAAAGCGATCTACACAATCATGATTCGATGTCAAATATTT
The DNA here is from genome assembly GCA_963921215.1 of Scoparia ambigualis. Lineage (NCBI taxonomy): Eukaryota > Metazoa > Arthropoda > Insecta > Lepidoptera > Crambidae > Scoparia > Scoparia ambigualis. The sequence continues at coordinate 44,268,552 of OY992501.1, read as the reverse complement.
TATGGGTAATATTTGACATTGGCAAAGGGCAACGCGCCCGTATAATTTAGTTAGGTTATATTTTTGTGTGTGCATGTAACAATTTGTCACTTAATAGTGCATCATTTTGTAAAATTTAATAATGTAACTAAATAATAATGAAGTGCTTGTGCTAGTAAATCCAAGCCCAGCGTACAAAGAATGCTCTGCATTATTGTGAGATGTAAATCACATTCTTCCCGAATGAAAAATAAAGCTGAAACCATCGGCTTCCATCGGTGAGTAGACAACAATCCAATAATTTGCTAAAACTCTGTACAGAAGTGCAATAATATCTAGTGATTAAACTTTATTATACTGTAGTCATATATTAAACAAGGTTGCAGGCTATTCGATTCAGTAATTTATAAGTATTCTTGATTTTTACCAATTTGGTTCATCATGTTCAATAGTGTTGTGCTGTTTATTAATTGTGCTGCATTGTCGATAACATAGGTCATACATAGATGATAGTAGGTAAATTACTGTTTTGTACAAATTAGCTTTTTTTCTTTAAAATACTAGCAAGGTGCTGAAGTGATCAGGCACTCGGTCACCGTGCGCGAGGTTTGGGGTCTAAAGATGTTATGTTTTTTTCATAGTAAAGTCTGCTTTCCACGGATGATAACATGCGGTATAAATGGATACTGCTATGTCTCGTACCAACTGGCATTACAAAAAACATCACCGTGTTTGCACGCCAGCAAGAACATGTACAACAAACACTGCGGGCGCTGCGGGCTCCGGTGGTCCCACGTGAGCTTATCGATGGTTGGTGATGGCAGATGGTTTTCGCTCACCACCGCAGCTTCGGCTTGCTGGCCGGCTTCTCCCGCCACCTGCTCCTCACTTCACGGGCCGCCTCATACCTCCGCGCCTACGCGGACTTAAATCAAATTTTTTTTTTTATGACAATTTAATCGTTATTCTGCTATTCGTTACGATGACGAATCCAAAAGTCAAAGATCATTAAAACCGGTACAGCCGGGAGTTCTTGAGTTATGAGTGGTACTAACACGACTTTGTTTAATATTATATAGATATAGTTTTATGTATGGGGCAAGTTATTATTATATCAAATGAAGCACATGTAATGTTGTTATAGGAAGTGTGTTTAGACCAAGTAAATAATATATCCAATGAATGTTATATGCTTTTTAAATAGTTCAATTGTAATTAAATGAAATTAAACGCACACGTAGTAATATTTAAGGTGTTTTATTCTAATTTCTTTTAAAATAATTGATAATACCTATTATTATGAGATATGAATAATACTGCTGTGTTTTATTTTTACTGTCCTATTTTTAGTAGCTCTCTGTTAGAGAGTTAAGTCTTTTAATGCTAAACTAAGATAGTCAGAAAATAACAAGGGGCTAATTGTCTAACCTCAACATCCATTGCAATCGCCCTCAAACAGAAGTACATTGCTTCGCTAGTTTGCCTATTTGAAACTATTTTTAAATAAGTATTTTATGCGAAGCAATTCCACTTGAAAACGACCGCAACAGATGCCGAAGTTAGACAATAAGCCCACAGGTTCTTGTAAAGTAACAGCTTTTAAATGAAAGTTTACATATACCCAGGCCTTGGTCTTTGGTGTTTTTATACCAAATTAGGGTAAGTATTAATAGGTATCTTTAATTTTTTATGAAATCTTTCATAAATAGCACCTTCTATAGGTATTTTGTAGATGAAAAGTGTTGAATTTTTATATGGACAAACAGCATCTTTCGATATTGATAAAATGTAAAAAGGGATCACAGCACAATGAAATTGTTTGACAACAAATGGAGTGCACACTCAAATGTCATAGCACTCCTTCTATGCTTTAGATATTCTGAGGGTTTCTTGTATGTTGACGTCAAAGTTATGACACCGTCGTTTTGACTTTTATTATCATTATTCAATAACGCATGTTTATACACTTTCTAACTTTTTATATTTATTATATGTGTCGAGAAGGATCGAATACAGTTTTCAGTGAGCTTATACATTTTCTCGTTTAGGCACTGTGATTTTTTTTCGGATTGAAAAAAAAGCGCGGTTACTTGAAATTTATGAATATTTTCGTAAATCTAATTCTGTCACAAATACGCACAAATTAAGAGCTACTGTCTACAGGCGCACATAGGTACAATGGCTTTAGAGATACACGATTCTGTAAAACGTTACTCTAGCAGAAAATGAAATATCTCGAAAACCTAAAGAAGCACAAATTTTATTTTCGGCGCACATTTTTGCACTAATGTAAGCTCTCTGCCTATGCACAAACTTTCTCTCTCCGATCATTCGTTTAGAATTTTCCTGCTGGAACAGCGTTCCCGCAGCAGGAATAGTTTTTTCGTTTTTCCTCAAAACGACAACACGCACAAATGTTTTATGCGGCGCACATTTACAGCAGATTACGCAATAATATTATATATTTAGAGCGCCGCACATACAGTTTAATCGCTGCACAAGGATGGGTAATGTAACTCATGATATTATTATAGAATTAGACTCTTCATATGAATATGACTCTTTGGTTTGTGAGCCACATACATGTTCGTCGTTTATAAATAATATTAAGCATAGTCATAATATTTTTATACAAAACATACGTAGCATTAATTGTAACTTTGATGGTATGTTAGCGTTGCTTAGTCAAATCAATGTAGAAATTGACATAATGGTACTGATTGTGTGCTGGTTGTCCACTGCTTCTTGTATTCCCTAATTACCTGGATATGTCTCATACACTACTAACAAAACTAATATTTTAAAAAGTGATGGTGTGACATTGTACATTAAAAGTAATATGAGCAAGGTAACTGTTGACGAACCTGACCTAGTAGATGCAAACTGTCTAATTGCAAAAATAAACAATGACACCGCTATTGTTGCTATATATCGTTATCTCTCTTATCATAATATTTCCAACTTTCTACAATCTTTGAGTGTACTTTTAGAACAATTAACATCATTTAAGAATGTATTTGTTATGGGCGATTTAAACATCGATATAAAACCCGGAAATATAGATCGTAATTCACCGGAATATTTAACTCAGACAGCCTGTTTAGGTTACTTACCCACTCATTTGCATCCTACTAGAAAAGGTAACTGCTTAGATCATATTTTAGCCAAGACTAACATCCCTTTAAAAACTTTTATACTAACATCCACTTTGTCAGATCATAATTCCTTATTGTTGTGTTTGCAACAGCGCTACGATAAGTCTTACGCAAAAGTAAAACGTACGACGCTGCAATATGAGTCAGTGACACATGACCTTGACAACCTAGACTTGTCTACTATTTACAACTCGGATGACGTTAATAAATCAACCGAATACCTTTTATCATCCTTAACTAAAATTATTGAATTTAATACACGCACTGTTTTGATAACCCGCCGTAATAAAATCATGAAACATTGGATAACTCCTGGACTTTTACGCTGCATCAAGCATCGTGATAAACTTCACAGAACACTCAATAAAAACCCAGACAGTGAAATTAATAAAGTAACCTATTACAGATATCGGTATTATAGTAGTAATTTGTTAAAAAAAATTAAAGCGACAATATGAAAGGAATCAAATTCAAATGCGGGTCACGACAAGAAGAAATTATGGAAAGTCATTAAAAACATTACTTGCACAACTAAAACCGAACCGCCTGTTCATAAACTCATTGCAAATTCCGCTACGCCTGCACATTCCCTAAACAGATCAAACAATTTCTTTGTAAACATCGAAAAACCTAGCTGCAAAAACGAAAGTCAGTCACATGCAGCCGTCTTCCTGTATTGCACCCAAGGGGGCGCAATACAGGAAGATAATGGTAATAAATTCATAAATAAATGGTAATTTGGAAGGCCAAATTACCAGTTTTAAACTCTTTTGCCTTATTCGACACTGACGAAACCGAAATTGAACAAAATATTATGACTTTAAGAAATGACTGTGCCACGGGAATTGATAAAATATCTTGTGCTTTCATTAAAACATTTAAAGATAAACTTACTCCCCCACTTACACGTCTTTTTAATTTATGCTTTGCGAAAGGAATTTTTCCTAATGTATTGAAGAAGGCCCTCAGTCGCCCTATTTATAAAAATGGTGATACTAGTTGTATGAATAACTATCGTCCCATAGCCATACTGCCATCAATATCCAAGATCCTAGAAAGACTCATTTATAACAGATTTGTAGAATATTTAGAAAATAACAAACTCTTAGCAGCTACTCAATTCGGTTTTAGAGCGGACAGATCGACTGACGATGCAGTACATCAGCTAACTGACTACATTGTAAGGCGACTGGACTCACAAAAAAAGTGCTTAGTCATATTCCTTGATCTCGCAAAAGCATTTGACACGATTTCAATATCTATACTTCTAGAGAAGTTATATGAACTTGTTATAAGGGGTGTTCCACATAACCTCATCAAAGATTATCTTTCTAATCGGACACAACGTGTAATAATAGATGACACTATGAGTGACGAATTGACTGTTGAATATGGTGTTCCTCAAGGGAGCATAATAGGACCCTTGCTATTTCTCGCATACATTATTTATTTATTTATTTATCTAATTATGGTATACACAACAGGTAGCAATCACAAGTAACTACAAAACAAAACCTATATCTTATATATAATTCTAGATTGAAACCCATGAACGTGCACACACAGCATGAGTAATATTTAGCACGTAAACTTGATCAACAAATATAATTAAAAAAACAAAAAATTGCTTTATTTAAACTTAAATGTGAATAAATATAACAGGCAATACCTACTTAAATACTAAGAAACAACTACAAAGACAAGTAAATAATGTATAGACCACTGAAAACATACTGGGTAAGCATGAAAGTTTAGTTATAAATGAATTAATAACGACTTATGCCTCCTTCCCCTTTCTAAAAGCGGAAAAATAATATCTTACGCCGACGACACAGCTCTGCTCTTCAGCGCGGACACTTGGAGTGAGGCGTACGAACTAGCTCAATCTGGATTTAATACAGTCACTCAGTAGCTTAGAAGTAACTTACTGACACTTAACATAGATAAAACAAAATATATGACTTTTTCCTATAATTTACTATCCCAACCTATCCCAAACTCACATTCAATAACAGCCCATCTGTGCAAGAACTCGCCTGACACTTGCTTCTGTCCTAAGCTCAGCAGCACTGACAATATTAAATACCTAGGGGTAATAATTGATAAGTATTTAAAATTTAAACCACATATTGAAGCACCTACATCTAGAGTTAGAAAGTTAATCTATGTCTTTAAAAATCTTCGTCACATTGCATGTGCTAGTCTACTAAAATCAATATAGTTATCTAACACTTTGTCAGTCATTATTTGTATACTGTATTACATCATGGGGCGGTGCACACAAAACTATTATGATAAACTTAGAGAGAGCACAGAGAGCAGTTCTAAAAGTCAGCACTTTCCGACCAATACGCTTCCCGAAGGCAGAGCTCCTTACTAACTGCGATGTCCTATCTGTAGGTACGCCAGCTGTTTATTTTACTAACAATTACTAAAAAGCACTCAATAATGCTCTATGACCCTGCGCTCGAAACCAGCCGAAGACGTGCAGATATTGTATGCTCTACTGAACCATTTAGAAGATCAAACTCTCACAGATTCTTCTGTCACCTGGTTAATTTTTTGTAAAACAGAATAAACTAGTCTCTATGTATTTACTCCATGACCAAAGTAAAATGTAAAAAAACCGTACAAGAGTGGTTAAAAGGTAAAACAATGATGACACATAGAACTAACTATTAGTTATTACGTAATCGTGAACACCGAGTGAGAAAAATGTTGATTAAGTAGAGCAATATTTAATATTATAATTGTACTTTCTATTTCCATATATATACTATAAAATTATAGTTTAGCTATTGTGTAAATGATTTATTGTCTAAAAAGCACTAACCTACTTTTATGCATAGATACCTAATACACAGGCAATATTTTTTGCTTAGCTTGGGTATTACATATTATTATAATATACACTAACCCTAATTTCTTAACATAAGTCTTTTGTATCTAGGCTAAGTTTTTATAGAGCAATAAATTATCTTATCTTATCTTATCTTATATATAGTTGGTGCATCTCTGAAAAAATGAATCATAATCAGCCAGGCACAAGCTCTGGGGCCCAAGTCTGCTAATTTACGAATGGCATAATTGAATCGTAATTGTATCGCAATTGTATCGCATTGTATTTGTTTGACACATTTGGTATTCTTATATGAGTAAGAGAATACCAAATGTGTCAAACAATTACAATACGATCCAATTGCGATTCAATTATGCCGTTCGTAAATTAGCAGACTTGCTCGCTGGTGAGCATGGTGTAGGTGTTTTTTATAATTACTTAGGTACTATTATTTTGTTATCTAACTATCTAAAAAAAAAATAAAAAAAAAAATAACATTTCACACATAGCACTCTAGGAGCTACTTTCTTGCTGGGGTAACGCACACTGTATGTTAACCTACCTACACGACCTACAGTGGATCAAACAGGTCACTTGGACTAGCTCCCGAGCTGCACAAAACAGTTCCGTGTCGTTTTAATTGAACTTACGCTTCTGCTACCACTTGATTCAGCCACCCATGGACCTGGTTAGGCCTCCGATCATGGGTGTCTGAAGGTTACTGCGATACGCAGCGTTAAATTTTAACCTAACTTAATTTCAATGGACTTACCGACTGGTCCGATGTTTAGCCCGCCTTGTAACCTTAGGATGAGGGGTTGGGGTTAGGGAGGAAACAGGATGGTCGCACCCCAGCTGCCGTGATGTGACGCCGGCCTTGGTGGCGTACCCCGCCTGCCGACTCCGGGAGGCTCGTCCAAATCGCTCACACACGTCCGGTCTACCGATCCGTGCACATCCAGTCCTCAGACCGCCGATGGCCTCTTAGTACAACTAGCACGCAGCACCTTCCGCGATGCGCCAACGTGCTAACACGCAAAGGATTTCCAATATACCTACGCTGCCGTCAGCGTTAGTCCGTCTAATTAATTACACACAATAGCCTCCGATGGCTGTTTACAAGGAGATTGACAAGATATTATGCGATTTCTTGTTAATTCACAAGCTAAGGCACGCGGCCATGTACCGAAACGAACAACTCAATCAACGCGAACGCGAATCCGAACGCCAAGACTACTATGCGCGCACCACAATCGCGGTTGTTTTTACAAGCTTTTATTTAGCTTGCAATGTAATATGTATGTATGTATGTATGGATGTCTTGTTCGGGTTGAATTTTGCAACTCAATCTTGACCCACTTCCCATGCAGTTGCCGATTGAGCTGAAATGCATACATGTGTAAATCGCGAAGTTCGGTTCTGTTCACGGCGCTTTCTCTATTACAACTACAACAGGTTCTAACTAGTTTACGCGCTACCGTCAATTCTTGGTATTGCATCCCGACCGCAACCCAGCCGCAACCCGCGACAAATCCCCTCGTCTCCCGTCTCGGCCCGCCGGTCATTAGCAAATAAGAACGTTATCCACGCGACAATTGCGTTATTGTTTACACTATTATCTACGTGATTTTAAGTGAATTAACGAGGTAAAGTAATAGATCTGATATATTTTCGTGTTGCAAATACTATGAGTGTAAGAAAGATCAAGTATTATTTAAATATTTTCTTGTACCGAAAGTTCGGCATTTGTACCGAATGTCGGCCGAATGCCGAAGTTCGGTTCAAGCTGCCGAAATTAGGTAAAACCAAATGCGAAACGAATTTCGGCCCATCGCTAATGAAAAGTAAAAAATAAATTAAAAGTAAAAACCTTTTTAAAAAACAAGCTTTTATTTAAATGCGTTATATAAAGAAAAAAAATTACCTTTAAACTTAAAACGTCATTACACAATTTATAAGGTATAAAAGGCTGTCGCGAGATTTACTATAATAATATACCTACTAATATGTGTAAATAAACAAGTAAATTAATTATGTAATTTGAGGTGATTGATTTTAAGTAATTATTAAAGTTTTAAAATAAGTACTTATTAAAATACGAGAACTTACTTAAATCTCGCGACAACCTTTTTTATACCATATAGGTAAATTGTGTAATGACGTTATAAGTTGATAGTAAAAGTTTTAAAGTAAAAGTTTTTTTTTTCTTTTTAGCGCATTTAAATAAAAGCTTGTTTTTTAAAAAGGTTTTTGGGTTTTACACCATGTAGGTAATCAGGTCTGGGCTGTCCCAACTATGGGAACCAACATTCAGCAAACCGTAACCAGGCCGACCGCCATAATACGAAACCCAAAGCGAATCGAATAATAATGAAGAGAGACATGACACTTTCTATTTGACTGACCCGTGTTTTTTTTTGGTAGGCAAAGTACCACACCCATACTTTGATTTTAAACACTGGCCAAAACATAGCAAGCTACTGTTTTGGTTATTTGTTTTAGCTTTTCCTTGTAAATGAAAAAACACGACTTCTTTCACAAAACTTGTATTGCATACGCGTACTCCGCGACCTCCACGTACGACTTGTTCAGCGCCAGTTGCGTTGCATTGCAAGCCTCAACCGTGCGCTGAATCGATCGTCGCGATCTTTGAGGAAGGAGTAGGAATTGTGACGGAGAGACATGGGATGGATACTTCCACTTACCGGACGAAACACAACAGCAACGGTTGGCTATGGGCGGCCTTGGTTACTTTCCATCAGGTGACCCGGCTGCTCGTTTGCCTGCTTCTCCCCTTAGAGGATAATTGTGTTGATGTGTGTGTGTGTATGTAGCTGACCAGACAGACGAGGCTGAGGCCCAAGGTTGGATGGGCGATGTACGCGTGCTCAGAGATCTCCACGTGCGTCTCGTTCAACGCCAGTTGCGTCACATCGCGCGCCTCAACCGCGCGCTGGACCGCGCCGGCCCCGGCCAGTCTGGGCAGCCCGTCCGGCCTAGGCGGAACTGAGTGGACGATGATGTTAATAAAGTCTTACAGTGTTTTTTTGTTTGTTTCTGTCTGTCTAATGTCTAATTAAGTTCTTCTCCTTAGTCATATATTCGTCAAAATTGTGGATATCGTTTGCCTGCTTTTCACATAAAAATACCCCCTTGGCCATTTGGTATATCAAAGTCGTGACGTGAGTGAGGAGCTCGATGGCTCAGCGGTTAAGGCGTTCGGTTTGCGATCTTCAGTCGCTAGCTAAGCAACTTTCGCAATGCCGGGTCACTAGATGGGTGAACGAATTAAAAACATCTCGAGCTTTTCCTCGTCCAGTTGCGTCACATCGCGAGCTTCAACCGCTGCGCTGGACCGCGCCGGCCCCGGCAAACCTGGGCAGCCCGCCCCCGGCCCAGGCGGAACTTAGCGGATGGTGACGTTAATCAAAATCTAGAAATGATTTGTTTCATAACAGAATGGCCTAAACGCATAATGTCCTAAATAGGTAAGTAAGTAAGTACTACTAAGAACTAACCGGACCGGAGCATCACCATGAAATGGATACATATCAGGGAATTAACGTTTGAAATTCTGGTCATTCACGTATATATGGTAATTTGGGTTCAGCCCCGAGAGCGGAAACGACACAAGTAGGTAATAAGACGTGGTATATAAGCTGTTTTAGTTTTTATTTATTAAGTAGTATATTCGTTTTCTTTTACCCAAGGAAAATTATAACAAAATATAAATCTTCTTATAACAAAAACATATCTCATTATACATAACTTATCATACTTAATTACCTAGTTTTTTATTATTAATTATTATTTTTTTATTCATTTTATTATTTTGTTTTTATATGCACCGGAAAGGACATTTTGCGTCTAGGACATTTCGCATCGAAGGTATTTTGCGTCTAGGACCGTCTAAGGCATTTTGCGTCTAGGGCCGTCTAAGGCATTTTGCGTCTAGGACATTTTGCGACTGGGGCGTTTTGCGACTGAGGCGTTTTGCGTCTAAGGCATTTTGCGTCTAAAGCCGCGGTCCCATGGCCTGTATTTTGGCGCGCCCAACCGCGTCAACAGGTCGTGAAAATCAACGCATCCGATGAAGCCTGCCGCGGCGTGCCGTCGCCTGTGCGATCCATCGGCCGCACCACGCCGCACCGCGCCAAGCCGCTCCAAGCCGCGACAGGCATTGCGGATTGCGGGTCCCACGGCGCGTTTGCGGCGCGCCGCGCCGGGCGTTGCAATTAAGCGTTCCCACAGCGCGGCGCGGCGTGGTGCGGTGCGGCTTGTCTTCAGACAGGCCGTGGGACCCAGCCATAAGGCGTTTTGCGTCTAGGACATTTCGCGTCTACGGCGTTTTGCGACTTGGACATTTTGCATCTAGGGCGTTTTGCGTCCATACAATAGGGCATTATGCGTCAAGCGCATAAAATAGTGAATTTAGGAAAAAACTAGTGGATAAACGATCCTTACCTTCATCATCAGTCTATAAACGTCCTACTGCTGGGCCCAGGCCTCCCACGTGGACAATAGCACGTGTGGATGTTGGATCCTTACCGTGTCCTACCCTAAAGCTGTCAAAAAGGCGACACCTACGGGGCAATGCTGAAACCACTGGAGATAATCTAGCTCGGCGAATTAACATCCCGACTTCCAAATAATGGTCTAGTTTTGCATTTTTACGAGAGGAAAACTAATCTTATAGCAAATTAAAGTATCTAATGGTCAGTCCATGCTCAATTATGCACAACCAAAGTATCAATTGGCATTAATGGCTAAATCTTACTGGTCTTAACTCTATCTAAATTTATGCTTGAGCTAAAACCAAATAAACTTCGAATAGATATTTTTTTCTATAAGACTTTATATTCTTCGTCAAGCGTTACTTAAGCAAATTAAGGATACTTACCTAAAACCAAATTGAGTATTCTTTAGATAATTATGTCTAAGTTATTCTTGGGTTAAGTAAAAAATCGTATTTTACTAAACTAAGATAATTTGTATGATAACTTAATACTAAATAGAAATTATGAAGTAAGTAAGTATTATTTAAGTCTTGCAAATTAAATAAAGAAATCGTAGATTTACTTAGGACTTTTTTAAGACGATTGTCCTAGAAATAGTTTTCTGAAGACTAATTTAATTCCTTTATTGCTAGAATTAGTACATTTTGAAAAAAATAGTTATGCCCGTTTGCACTAAACTTAAGAATCGCCTAAGTTCTTGCCTAATTTGTTTAGGCTGCTCCTAGCGAAAAATTTGCTTGCACTAACCTTAGGCAATTCTTAACTCCACTTAGGAGATTCATAACTTTATGAGCCCGAATAGGAAGCGCCCAACGAGTAAGGCGATACTTAAGTAGTGTTTTTTGTGTTTCAGCATGGAGATTTCCTTAGCCTGTCCAACTTCGGTTGGCAAACGACAAAATAAAAGAGTATTTTATGTCATTTTCTGTCTGTCACAATCAAATTAATCGATCAAGCACTTTTTGATGTGTTTCTTGTTTACATTTCGATTGAGTTGTTTAGGTTTTTTAGAAGTAGTAAAGCTTAATAAAAGCGTAGAGATAAACCACGAAAAGATGTCACGCCCCTCCACAATTTGTTTTGAATGCGTGTGTGCATATACATCACATTGTACAGTAAAGCAAAGTAAACAGTAAAGTAAAGTACTAACAGTAACTGCTGAAAAGATGCATGCAACCAATGTACCAAAAAGATGGTTATTGTTATGGATAACGCATCTTATCACAATACTTTAGCGAAGAAAACACCTAGGTACTTCAAATAGCAATGAACCGGAAACGCATAAATGGCTAAAAAACATACCTACCTACCTATTGACAAATCCATGAAAAAGATCGATCTTTACGATATAAATAAAAAGTACAAATAGGACAAAGGGCGTTTTCTATTGACTTGATTGCAAAACAGTACGAGTGTTTTTTTTAAATACTAAAAAAACAAAACCGTCTATTTATTTAACTTTATTATAAATAACAGCAAAACTACAAAGAGAAAATATATAATTAAGCAACCATGCCGTATGTGAATGATAATTACATACGGCATGGCAGACCAAATAATTTCGAATTAATTTTGATTTGTGTGCTGACAGCTCGCTTGTTGACAGTACCGTAAAATGGGGTGACTTTGAATAACGGGGCGACTTTGACGATAGCTTTTGTTTTTCACTTTTTAAATTCTAATTTAATAAGTTTTGAACGTATCCTTTTCGTTTTTGTTCTGTTGGTAGCCTTGACAGATCAGCCATTGTTTGCAGAAGTCAGCAACAGCGCGCTACAATAATTTCGATGTAAAATAAAATCCCGAACTTGTAGTTAAATTTTCGTGAAAAAAGTGGTGTAAAAAACTTCTTAAGTGTGGCCGTAAGTATAAAATTCATATTAATTATAATAAGGTCATGTTATATTGACATGCTTTGCATAATCGAAGGTTTTTGTTTTTTACCTAAGTCGGCCATTTTGTATTGCACAACGAAATCTGTTACAGGGGGCTACTTTGACTAGAGCTACGGGCGAAATTGATAGTTATCAATATCGCCCCAATGGGTTTTGTTCTAGAGATAAACATGAAATTGTATTGAATTACAAAGTAACCCCCTACTTTTTTTTTAGGTTTCTAGTGATGGTTTGCACATACAAAAAAGTTGCGGGAAGTCGCAACTATAAGAATTATACAATTGAGGCACTTGCAGAGGCCCTTGCGAAGATCACCGATAGTGATCTCTCTATTTTTGCTGCTTCTTCAACATATAACATCCCATACATTTAGACTAGAAGAGAGAAGAAATTATTAAGACTTTTTGTTTAGTTATTAAGACATAAATTTACTAATTCACATGTTCCTATTATGTTCGTACCTTAAGTAAAAAATATGAATACACGATATTTTTAATCAGAAATGCATAGTTTTACTTAAAATGCCACTATTTGCTATCACAAATTGCCAATATCAACTTCGCCCCTCGTGTCAAAGACGCCCCGACAGATTTCAAAACCCAATAATTCCTAAAATACATTATCAAAAGATTTATTTTTTTTGTGATAAATTCCAATTTGGAGTTAACTACTTTCGACATCAATAATATAAACGTCGGGTATCAAAGCAACTTCCTTTTTAGTATAAAGTTGTTAGGCCACATTTAATTTTTTTTCTCCAAAAGTATCAAGGTCAAAATTTTTGATAAAAAAAATAAAAAAAGATTGTAATGAGTCGTCACTAAGATTTTTTTTTACTTGTCTAGTACGTAAATTGAATGAAATAGAAGCCTTTCAATTTAAAAATTGATCAAAGTCACCCCATTTTGCGGTACCTAACTTTCAAATTCTCGTCGATTTATTGTTCGACTCAAAGCTTGACCACTCATAATTAAAGGACCGCTCGATGAGGCGGGCGTGTGTCAGTCATACAAAAATCGCAAGAGCTCCCTTACTGATAAATTATCACAGACCACTTATCCCAATAGACTTAAGTTGACAGATCCATGTTTTTGTTTATCTTCGGTCTACAGTTGCCATAGTAACAGAATTCACACATCTTCATTGAACACCGATGCATTGTAATAGTACATTATGATATAAGTGCGGTAAGTTGAAAATTAACAGCAGAGGCGATATTGCTTGCCCGAGCCGTAGGCGAGGGCTACAAGTGCAGAGGCTGTAATTATCAAAGCGCACGTATGTCATACGACGTTTTATAACATATTTGTGAGGAAAACACATTTTCTGAAAATGACTGCGTGTTTTTGTTGCTTTTCTAGTGTATAATTTTTGGTAAGCCAACATGTATTTTTCTTAGGACTTAGATGGTAATAGGCTGTCAGTAACATTTTGTGCTTCACTTATTATTTCCGGTGGTGTAGACTGTAAGTTTAGTTCCTCATTACTAAAACTAGACATTTATTTTCAAACTTTAAAAGTAAGTAATAAGAATTGAACAAGAAACCGCTGTTTGAATCGACAAAATATAGGTATGTGAAAGGTAGGAAGTCTTTCCATCCAATCCCTTGGGTGTCGTAAATGGCGACTAACGGACTAAAGACTGCACATACATCCTACAGCATACAGCGGCGATGGGCTCATTAAAATATTACTACCAACCCCCTTCTTCCCTTGGGTGTCGTAAAAAGCGACTAACGGACTAAAGACTGCACATACATCCAACAGCATAGAGCGGCGATGGGCGCATCAAAATAATACTACCAACCCCTCTCTTCCCTTCGGTGTCGTAAAAGGCGACTAACGGACTAAAGACTGCACATTCACTCAACAGTATAGAACGGCGACGGGCTCATCAAAATTATACTACCAACTACTTTCTTCCCTTCGGTGTCGTAAAAGGCGACTAACGGACTAAAGATTGCACATACAGCCAACAGCATAGAGCGACGATGGGCTCATCAATATATTACTACAAACCCCTGTCTTCCCTTCGGTGTCGTAAAAGGCGACTAACGGACTAAAGACTGCACATACATCTAACAGCATAGAGCGGCGATGGGCTCATCAAAATAATACTACCAACCCGTCTCTTCCCTTGGGTGTCGTAAAAGCGACTAACGGGCTAAAGGCTCCCACCTATGTTGTCCATAGATTCAAACGATTAGGAACTAATTTTTAAATTCCATTACCGCACTAGTGCGTAGCTTATTACATTACGATGCTGAAATCGGTGTAAAAGGAGCCACTTAACGAGCAAATGTGTTATAATAGTACATTATGATATGAGTGCGGTAAGTTGAAAATTACAGCCGAGGCGATATTGCTAGCCCGAGCCGTAGGCGAGGGCTACAAGAAAGCAGAGGCTGTAATTATCAAAGCGCACGTATGCCATACGACGTTTTATAACATATTTGCGAGGAAAACACATTTTCTGAAATAAACTGCGTGTTTTTGTTGTTTTTCTAGTGCATGAGTCTTTGGTAAGCCAACATATATTTTTCTTTGTCCAACAGCATAGAGCGTAGATGGGCTCATCAAAATAATAACACCAACCCCTCTCTTCCCTTGGGTGTCGTAAAAGGCGACTAACGGACTAAAGACTGCACAAACATCCAACAGCATAGAGCGGCGATGGGCTCATCAAAATAATACTACCAACCCCTCTCTTCCCTTGGGCGTCGTAAAAGGCGACTAACGGACTAAAGACTGCACATACATCCAACAGCAAAGAGCGGCGATGGGCTCAACAAAATAATTCTACCAACCCCTTTCTTCCCTCGGTTGTCGTAAAAGGCGACTAACGGACTAAAGTCTACTTATACATCCAACAGCATAGAGCGGAAATGGGCTCATCAAAATAATACCACCATCCCCTCTCTTCCCTCGGGTGTCGTAAAAGGCGACTAACGGACTAAAAACTGCACATACATCCAACAGCATAGAGCGGCCATGGGCTCATCAAAAAATACTACCAACCCCTCTCTTCCCTTGGGTATCGTAAAAGGCGACTAACGGACTAAAGACTGCACATACATCCAACAGCATAGAACGGCGATGGGCTCATCAAAATAATTCTACCAACCCCTTTCTTCCCTTGGTTGTCGTAAAAGGCGACTAACGGACTAAAGACTGCATATACATCCAACAGCATAGAGCGGCAATCGGCTCATCAAAATAATTCTACCAACCCCTTTCTTCCCTTGGTTGTCGTAAAAGGCGACTAACGGACTAAAGACTGCTTATACATCCAACAGCATAGAACAGCGATGGGCTCATCAAAATAATACTACCATACCAACCCCTCTCTTCCCTTGGGTGTCGTAAAAGCTACTAACGGCACAGAATAAATATACAAACAGGCTAAAGGCCTATATTGTCCATAGATTCAAATGATTACTAATTTTTAAATTACATTACCGCACTAGTGCGTAATAAGCTACATTACGATGCTGAAATTGGTGTAATAAGAGCCGCTTTACGAGCAAATGTGTTATAAATATTATTACGCACACACCTAACCATGTGACAAAATTATGTGGTTGATCCTCAGAATAATATTAGTTATTATTCTATGGGTTGATCTCAAGTTTAGTAGCTTAATTATTAGATTGTCAAGACAAGACGTTGACAAATTCAAACAGATTTTGTTTTCAAAATAATAGACTATAAACAATCTACCATTCCAATCGTTCGTCATTCTTTCATCATTCACTTTACTAGGCAATTCCTTAGTTTCGTCACAGCTGAGACAGAACTGTTAGTGCAAACCAATTATTTTGTTAGGCTGCTCCTAAGCTTAGGTGTATCTTAACTAAGACAAGCCTAACCCAAGTTTAGTGCAAACGGGTGTTAGTCTGGCTAACGAAAGCTGAACCTCGTAGTTATTTCATTGGCAACACTTTGTCTCTATGTATGTGTATGCGAGGTGTCATGTCGTATGTCAAAATAAAAATTTTCTGAGTAAATTGCAGCTGTGTGAGTGACCCTGTGTTAACGTCATGATTTTTTTGAAATTGCCGCGTTTTTCCTGGTTCACCTTTTGTTGTTCTAACGAAACGTTTTCGATAAAAAAGGATCAAACAAAAATCAAAGAAGTTAAAAAAATTAAAAGAACAGGTTTTTTTCGTCGGCGTGTTGAGAAATATAAAAGAAAATCGAATCGAAATTTTTGAAAACCAATAAGCCAATTTTGATAAAAACTTTGCATGCTAAAGTAAAACACGTATCTAAATAGTTTGTTGAAAACATTTTAAAAACACGTTTTTGTAGCTGAGTTATTGCGATTTAAAGTCTACTAAGTTAAAAATCGCAATAATTCAGTTAAATAAACATTTTTTTAAATGTTTTCAACAAACTTTTTAGATTCCTGTGTTTTACTTCAGCATGCAAAGTTTCATCAAAATTGGCTTATAGGTTTATAAAAATTTCAAATTGGAAGTTTGTATGGGAAATCGAAATGCGTAAAGCCTCTTAATATTATTACGCACACACCTAACCATGTGACAAAATTATGTGGTTGATCTCAAGCTTAGTAGCATAATTAGATTGTCAAGACAAGACGTTGACAACTTCAAACAAATTTTGTTTTTTTTAAATAATAGACCATGAACAATCTATCATTCCAATCGTTCGTCATTCTTTCATCATTCACTTTACTAGGCAATTCCTTAGTTTCGCCACAGCTGAGACAGAACTTTTAGTGCAAACCATTTTTTTTGTTAGGCTGCTCCTAAGCTTAGGTTAGGTGTATCTTAACTAAGACAAGCCTAACCCAAGTTTAGTGCAAACGGGTGTAAGTGTTGCAAATGTTAACAGTGCAACGTCCTCGACTTCAGCGTCGATAACTCACGGGGGGTATCTACCGACACATCCAGTGTCGGAGAATCCACCCCTGAGTGTTCTCACTCAGGCTGCCCTACGTATTCTGGGGAGGGCAAAGTCCGCTCGGGTCCAGGCATGCTGCAGGCAGAAGTAAGGCAAGACATTTGGCACCCCCTCCTACGCTACGCGTGGACTTCTGCAACATCAGGAGAATCCACTCTATAACTTGAGTGCCGTCTGTTACCACCTCGAAACGGAGAAGCCGGCCTTGCTTATCCCCCCCTCCTGACATCTCCTACTTGCGCTACCCGAGCCCGGGATACAATTTGGAACATGCTTTTGTGCCACGAGCCGGTGTTTGTGCCTACGTCAGGAAGGATATGTGCGTCCGTCGCCTCTGCAATCTTGAAGATCGGGACCTCTCCATCTTATGGCTACACGTCGACTGCGGACGCCATCCTCGCGTCTACGTGCCTGTATAGGTCCCACAGCGGTAATAACGGAACTGACCAACTTTTCGAGACCGTCTAAACGGCGACAGACTCCCATCTCCAACGGATCCCCTCTGGCGAAATTGTGGTATTGGGAGACTTTAATGCCCACCACGTCGAATGGTTTGGTTCACGCACAACTGACCACGCGGGTAGAGCCGTTCATGACTTCGCTTTAGCCTACAGTCTATCCCAACTGGTAACCGAGCCTACGCGGGTTCCAGATGTGGAGGGCCATGCACCTTCCTTATTGGACCTTCTGCTGACCTCGCACCCAGACGGATATCAAGTTTCTGTTGATGCACCACTAGGCTCATCAGACCACTGTCTGATTCGTAGCACTGTGCCTCTCACAGAAACTTTAAAAACGCAACCAGCGCATTGGCCAGCCGTCGAGTCTGGCATTATACCTAGATCAGCGGACTGGGATGGTATGCGAAGTTTCTGTGCGTCATACCCGTAGAGGCGAGTTTGCTTTTCACTGGATAATATCGCCTGATGTCGCCGCCGACTCTGTCGTTGATGTGATACTGCAGGGAATGGAACTTTTTATTCAAAACTCTGTGGTTCCCATTGGCTGCATTTTGCTCCATAGTTTGGTCGCTGCTTCAAAATGGCGTCTCACCAAAAGCGACAACATTACCAAGCCTGGGCTAATGCGGTGTTATCAAAGAACCCAAACACCAGTGTGCTCAGAAAGAGGTACAAGTTTGCCGCCAGGTCCTTTAAGAAGGACATTGCCAAGGTGAAGTCATCATTCATAGGTAGAATTTGCGGAGAGTCTAGTGCGTCTTCCTTCGGCGTGCTGTTATACCCTTGCAATGTACCGGGATAGCTGCCGAGTCAGCATCTTTATCTTTAATATACAGGTGCCACGGGGCCCTAAAGCTAATCCATCATAGAACTCGTTACGGGTCGGAACTCGTCAACTATTGCTATTTCTATTCTTACTTTAATTCTATTTCATGTTAAATACTAGTTCTTTTCATAAATTCGTTTTCAGCTTAAAAGTTTCTTTTTTTTAAAAACCTATTTGCCATTTCTCGTATAACATTTTGGTGGCAGCGGTGGGATACCGAAAATCCTAGTCCGCCCAAATACGTCTCTGAAAACGGTTATAGACTTCCGTTGTAAAAGTGTGGTGAAAGTTGTGAAAACCTTTACTTTAGTGAGAACTAACACTGTTCCTGTGTACTCGCTGCTCCTGTTTATATGCAGTTATATTTTAACTGAGTGTTCCTGTCTGATCGCCGATCGTGTGTATCCACGTAGACTTTTCCTGTGAGTGGCCCTTAATTCTGTTGCCACGGAGACCTTCCGTGTGTTCCTGCTTACCTGGTGACGCTGAATCCATGACCATGGTCATGATACCTGTCCACATAGTATGTGTGATGCTGACGACGCTACTGTAAGTGAAACCTTCTAAATAACTCATAAAAGTGCGCGATCCAGAATAGAACTCAGAGCTAGATTAATTAATTCTATTTATAAGTATTGCTGTTGTATTACATTGTATTTCTGTTGTGTAACATTGTGTCTCTAAAGGTATTGTTTATATTAACCATGGCTCCCGCCAGACTACTGATAAGAAGCGCATAAACGCGTGGGTGTCGCGTCGCGCGTCGAGATACTTGGTGCTCGCTTAGTGTAGAAGCGGCTTCGACTTCCTAATTATTTTATTTAAACATTTCTAATTTTAAAATATTTTTTGTTTTGATTTAACTATTAAGTGTGTAATATTGTCTTCTATATATTTTATTTTTAAAATTGTTTTTCACCATGACGACCAGATCCGAATCCGAAGATCCGAAAGCAGCGGCTGATGACAAAATCGAGTTTAGTGTGCTCCTAAAGTTCATTAAACCCTTCGATGGTTCTAGGGAAAACTTGAACCCTTTTATCTCTAATTGCCAAAATGCTTACAATCTTGCAAATAAATCTCAGAAACCAATATTTTTTAAATACATTTTAAGTCAGCTCGAAGGCAGAGCTGAATCTACTTGCAACATAAAGGATTTTGAATCCCTTGAGCAATTTCTAGAATTTCTAAAGCAGCAATTCGGGGAAAGGAAACACTACGCTCACCTCCTTTCCGAGCTGCAAGACTGTAAGCAGAGCTCAATCGAATCTGTAAACCAATATGCACTAAAAATAGAAACATGCTTAGCAAAGCTACTTACTGAAATCAATATTTCGATACCTACTAAGCGTAAGACAGAACTAACAGGCCGCGTAGCAGCAATGGAGGACTTAGCCCTCCATACTTTCATGATCGGCCTCCATCCACGATTGTCGCAGATCGTCAGGTGCCGCGATCCTGAGAATTTGAACGCGGCAGTTAACTTCGCTGTGGCTGAGGAAAAAATTCTCACGAGTCTCAACAAGAGACCCCAGTCACCATTCATTAACAATGAGAGACATAGGCTCCCACCTCGCCGTGAGATCACGACCTAATAATTTCCAACCACGACCTAATAATTTCCAACCGCGACCTAATAATTTCCAACCGCGAGCTTTCCAGGTTCAACAAAATAATCGCCCTGAACACTTTAGAAACTTCAATACAAATGATGTGACCTGTAGGTATTGCAAAAATATAGGTCACACGATTGAAAACTGTCGCAAACGGCTATATAACAATAGAGCCCAATTCAATGCGTCATCTTCTAACAGTCGTCCAAATAATTCACCGCCGGTTATTATTCCTGCTACATCACGCAGAGTCTTTACTGCTGATCAAGTTAATGATATTGGAGAAGATGAAGTTGATCATAACAATTTAAACGAATAGAATTTCCCGATAGGTACCGCTGGGGAAATTCCGTGAAACGTCGAAAAGTCGGTATCATAAACCACACTGTATCATTTGAGGTAGACGCTAACAACCAGGGTAACCAGCCCCAATTTTATAGCCCTACCAGTAAACGTAATACTAAACCCGCACTGAATCGCACTGTTTCCACTGTATCAACCGTTGTATCCGCTAACAACCAGGGTAACCAGCCCCAACTTTATAGCGCCATAGTAAAGGGTAGTAATAAACTATCACTGAATCGCACTGTTTCTACTACCAGTAACACTAATACTAAATCCTCTGCTTCACTCAATCGCACTGTTTCTAATATCGCTAACCTTAGTACTAAATCCTCTGCCGTACTCAATCGTACTGTTCCTGCTGTCTTTAAATCTAATACTAAATCCACCGACTCACTCAATCGCACTGTTTCTACTATTACTAATCCTAATACTAAATCCTCTGTTTCACTCAATCACTCTGTTGTCTCCGTATCAAACACGATAGACACCAGCAACCGGGGTAACCAGCCCCAGCATTATAATGGTGTTGTAGAATCCTATGCTAAACCCTCTGAATCAATCGAACGCGTTCCTAAGCCTACAAAGTTAGATACTTCGCTTAATTCTAAAGACCATACGAAACAAATATTTAAAAGTAATCTTACTGAGCAAAAGTGCAAATCTTCTAGCAACATCGTCGCCGATTCTCCACAACACCTGAAATCAGAAAAAATAATTAAAATACATAAAATAAATAATAACTCTGAAAAAAGATACTTACCTCACGTCGTGATTCAAACATCAGTCGCTGATAAACCACTGTCTTTCTTGGTAGACACCGGCTCATCCGTCAGCCTGTTGAAATTAAGTTCCATGTCAAAGCTTCCAAACCTAAGTAATCATATAATAGAGCTCAAAGGTATTGATCCTGGCAATGAAACAACCAAAACTTTAGGTAGCTTCCAGATGCAAATATTCTTAAAACCAAACAGATTTGTAAAACATGAATTTCATGTCATTGAAAACATAAATCTAAGTCATGATGGTATCATTGGCAATGACCTAATGAAAAGTATGGGCTGCCAAATTGACTACAATCAAAAAACTCTTAATGTTCATAATGAACATATCCATTTACAATTCTCTGAACCAGTGTATACCATTCCCCCTCGTACAGAAACAACAATAGAATGCACGGTAGATAATCCAAATATTCAGGAAGGCATAATTCTAGATCAACATATCTCAAAATCCCTTTTAGTTGCAAATTGTATCGTAAAGGTGATAGAGAACAATCGTGTTAATATCACAATCGTCAACACCTCTGACAAACCTGCTGTAATTCATCCTAATCTTAATTTAAAATTGCAACCTCTGAATTCTTGCATGACTCTTTTGAAACCGCCACTATCCAATACTTCTCAAAGAACTAATGAAGTCTTGAAACAATTAAGAACTACTCACCTTAACGACGAAGAGGAAAATGCACTTCTTAATATTTGCTCAAATTACTCGGACATCTTCTACCTCCCGGATGATCAACTTACACATACCACAGCTATTGAACACAAAATAAAAACAAGTACAGACGTCCCTATCTATACTAAATCCTATAGATTCTCCGAATGCCATAAAAAGGAAGTCGAGAAACAAGTTGGAAAAATGTTAGAACAGAATATTATTATAAATTCAGACTCACCTTGGTCATCGCCTATTTGGATTGTCCCCAAGAAGCTCGATGCTTCAGGAGAACGTAAATGGAGAGTCGTAATTGATTATCGAAAACTGAACGACGTAACCATAGGCGAAACCTATCCAATTCCACAAATAACTGAAATTCTGGACCAGTTAGGTAAAAGTCAATATTTTACGACGCTAGATCTAGCGTCAGGATTTCATCAAATTAAAATTTCTGAAAGCGACGCACCCAAAACCGCCTTTTCCGTACCACAAGGGCATTTTCAATTCACGAGAATGCCTTTTGGGCTTAAAAATGCTCCATCCACATTCCAGAAATTGATGAACACGTGTCTTTCTGGCCTGCAAGGCTCGCGCTGCTTCGTATATCTTGATGACATAGTAGTGTACTCTCCAGATCTAAATTCTCATATTCAAAATCTTTCCTCCGTCTTTGATAGACTTCGAAATTGTAATCTAAAACTCCAACCCGATAAATGCGAATTCCTGTGTAAGGAAGTTGCATACCTTGGTCATATCATAAATCCAAACGGCGTCAGTCCTAATCCTGAAAAAATAAAAGCAATCTCAGAATTCCCTGTACTCAAGTGCGCTAAAGACATAAAATCTTTCTTAGGCCGCGTTTCGTATTATAGACGTTTCATTCCTGATTTTTCCAAGCTTGCAAAGCCTCTGACGACTCTTCTTAAAAAAGACGCACCTTTTTCGTGGAAAAATGAACAACAACTAGCCTTTGAGAATCTAAAGAATAAACTTACCACATCACCAATCCTAGCCTATCCTGATTTTTCTAAGCCTTTCAATTTGACGTGTGACGCTTCCAATTTTGCTATATCTGCTATATTATCACAAGGACAAATAGGAAAAGACCGCCCCATAGCATACGCCTCTCGTACATTAAACAAAGCCGAATGCAATTACAGTGTAACAGAGAAAGAGTGTTTAGCCATTGTCTACGGAACCAAAGCTTTTCGCCCTTACATTTATGGCCACAAATTTACCATAGTGACCGACCACAAACCTTTGCAATGGCTGTTTAGCTGCAAGGACCCTGGATCTCGACTCGTTCGTTGGCGGCTAAAACTAGAAGAGTTTGAGTATGAAATAGTTCACAAAAAAGGGAAACTGAATACTAATGCCGATACACTCTCTCGATTCCCTGTCAACCCAATTGAAGGAACCCGGTTACCCTCTCCTAACTCTTTATTACCAAACTTAGATGATGGACTCGATAACCCCTTAGAAGACTCACTCTTAGATCTATATCTACCATCTCCTATACCATTCTCTTTCGATCAAGATATATTAGGTCAAGAAATACCTGTTACCCTACCTATGATACAAGGTCCTACAGCTGTCCAAGTACCAGATCCTCCCACTGTTCAAGATCAACCACCGAATTCTGAAACTGAGTTTATAGAACTGGGACCTTTTAATACTGATCGCCACAATATTGACCCTAATGTCGAACTTCATGAATCTCCGTCAACTCCAGAATCAACGACACAACCAAGTTCTAACCCAAACAACGATGACTATTCTAAATTCCTTAAAGCGATTGCAAACAAGCAGTTTACATCTAATGCCATAATGAAAGAATATACCGAAAGCCTTCTAAAAACGCCTTACAAAATCATAATAATTCCTACGTCTATAGATTTGGATGAGTCGAATCCTTACATTACCGAAATTCTCTCAATCGCTGAAAACAAAGATGAAATTCTGATCTCCGATAAGGAGCTGTACTCTTTCCTCGAAGTTAAACACGCTGATAAAACATTCTATTTTATTTTTACCAAGGTCCACTACTTCGACGATTGTTCTTATCCCGAAATTTATAATACATTAAAAAACGTCCGGGACAAAATCTTACAGTGCCCGGATATAACAGATATCGCTATATCTGATTTTAAAAATCCCTTTGACCAACATTCTTTTACTAAAACTTATAATATACTTACTTACCTTTTCCATAATACCAAGATCTCCATTCATGTTTATCTAAATAAAACCATTTACCCAACCTTAAGCGAAAGAGTTAAAATTCTTCATGATAATCACGACATTCCAATAGCCGGACATTTAGGCTCGACACGTATGTATAGCAGAATACGTGAACAATTTTACTGGAAGGGAATGAGAAGCGAAATAGAAGATTATGTTAGAAATTGTAAAGCATGTCAAGAAAACAAGGCCTTACGGAGAACCAACAGAGCTCCTATGGAAATAACTACTACATCTACGAGTACATCTCCATTTCAAAGAATAGCGTTAGACATCGTAGGTCCCCTGCCAGAATCTGGCCCTGCTAAACTCAAATATATACTGACGTTACAAGACGACCTAACGAAGTATTCTGTAGCCTATCCTTTACGCAGCACGACGGCTGAAGAGACTAGTGACTGTCTCATTCATTTTATTTCCCTCTATGGCATACCCAAATCAATTTTATCTGACCAAGGTACAAATTTTACTTCTGACCTTTTTTAAACAACGTGCCAATTCCTTAAGATCAAGCAGTTGTGGTCATCTCCTTATCACCCTCAGACTCAGGGCGCCCTAGAGCGTAGCCACTCAACACTTAAGGAGTATTTGAAATCGTTCGCCAATGAGAATCAGGACAACTGGCCAACATATGTGTACACCGCTATGTTAACATACAACACAACTGTACACTCAACAACCAAATTCACTCCTTACGAGTTAGTCTTTGGACATAAACCATTTATACCAAACTCTGTATATGAAAGTGGACCTGGTACCACGTATACTGATTATATAAAGCTGCTTCAGCATAAGTTCCGATACACTAGGGAAAAAGCTCTGGAAAATATTTTAAAATCTAAGGAAACTTCTAAAAACTACTACGATACTCATACTAAGCCCCCGCCGAAGTATAAGATTGGTGATTATGTATACTTGAAAAACCACTTGAGGCTGAGGAAAGCCCTATCACCAATCTGGAAGGGGCCTTACAAAATAATTAAAGTTTTTAGTAATCATACAGCCACGCTTCTTATAAACAGACGTCACGTGACGCACCATTTCGACCAGTTCAAGCCAGCAAACGTTGCGAGCTCGTCTTATTTCACCAGCTTCAGATGATAGATATTAAGTCCCAAGATGTACATTTTATTGCCTGCCTAGTTAGTAATATAAAATAAATAACATTTTTTTTATACGTTTTAGAATAACGTTATACATTTAGTTTTATTTTATACACATTATTACACCAATTAGTCATTAAGAAGTTTTATTATCATTTTACTTTTCTTTCCAATTCATTTTGCAATTAGACTTAGTTTTACAATTCAATTTATTTTACATAAAATAATTTCTTACTATATTACAGTAAGTTAGATATTAATTTCAACTTTATACTAAGCATATTTTACTTTCAATTTATTTTTACATAAAATAGGAAGTTAGTTAATACTTTTAAATTGTTCTATTTCAGATGTTTACTATATTATATTTATTTTACTTTACCTTTGTTTTTACTATTTCAGTGCCTCGATCGAATCGCATCCGGACTATGTCCTGCCACTTCCTTCTAGTTCCGGTATATACTTCGATAGAATAGGAAAACTTAATATAATAAAGGGGCAATTAAATTTAATTACTCATATAGATATTTCTTTTATAAATTCTCATCTCACTAATCTAAATGAGATTTTAGGCACAGTTCGATTTATGTGTCAACATTCGGAGAATATGCAATGTGAAAATACACTATCTCCATTAACAGTTCGCTTCAATGATATGAAACGTTATCACGACTCTCTCTCCCACTTGATTTCAAAACGCAGTAAACGCTCAGCCTGGTTTGGAGGAATTGGAACAGCATTCAAACAAATCATTGGTACTTTAGACGATGACGACGCATTGAAATATGACTCAGCTATAGAAGCTGTTCAGAACGACGAGAAAAAGTTAGCACGACTTGTAAAAGAGAACATTTTAGTTACTACTTCTACATTAGATTCTTATAAACAAACTATAAATAAATTAAATGCCAATGAAAACTCTCTTAGTATTGCACTAAATAAACTAATTAAAAATTCAGATAACATAACTAAAATTTCCAATAATTTAATAATTGAAACTAAAGTGCATTCCATACTTATGAATTTCGAAAGCTCAATACTAACATTGTCATTCCAATTCGAAGACTTAATCAATGCAATTGTTCTAAGTAGTCAAAACATATTGCACCCACGCATTCTTACACCGGCGCAACTGTACCGAGAACTTGTTGATAACGACAGGCATCTGTCGAGGGACACTAGAATCCCGCTCTCTTTAAGCTTAGATAATATTCATTACATTTTAAGCATATCCGATGTGGGTTGCTATTATTTTAGAAATAAGCTTGTATTTGTATTGCAAATCCCTGTAGTTACTATTCATGATTTTAATTTGTATCATAACTTAGCTTTACCTACACCCCATGATGTGGAAAAGCCGAATGTTTTTAGTTTAATATTACCTTCTTGTTCTTATATTGCTATATCAAATGATAAAATTAACTTTTGTTACCTAGATAGTTTAAGTAAATGTAAGACGGTAAACTCTGAGTTCTTTCTGTGTGAAGTGTCCATGGTGTCATTAACAAGTGGCAACCCTACGTGTGAAAGCGAACTACTGACAAAAACAATTAGTGCTATTCCCGTGCAGTGTATAACTAAAACAATTCTGGGTGAATTAGACATCTGGAAACCGTTAAAAAACAACCGCTGGATTTTTGTGCAATCTCGTCCGAATAAGATATCTATTGACTGTGATAATGTCGAACTACGTGAAGTTACAGTGTTCGGAACCGGTATTGTACACACCCCTGAACAATGTACAGTGTACACAAAGAATTTAAGACTTATATCGTCTAACAGTGTAGTAAACATAAGTATCCCTGTGCCTAGTTTAGATTTTAATATTATAAATGATTCATGTTGTAAACTAGATAGTAAGTCAAACTCTGTAAACACGGTATCCCCTATTTTGTTACAAAATATTGATTTAGACGATTTTAATACACATAAACAAAACGATAAATTGTTTTCAGACTTAGATAAGATAATCGAAGGAGAACCTGTCCTGGTAAAATATGGGACACATTATTTTGCATTTTCTTTTGTAATTTTTATAATTATTATACTTTTTATAGGTTTTAAGTTTTATAAAATTGTTTCTAGATATAAGACAAAACTTACTATTCCTTCTGTGAAACCGACCCTTGACGAGAATAATATTGACGTCATTAATCTCAGTAACGTTCAAGAAGAAAACCCGTCACGGTCACAACCGCGATTGAGGGAAGTTGTTTGATTTACTGAACTTTGTCTTTTTTCAAAAATACCTATAAGTTCAGTCTTCTGCGGGGGGTTGTTATACCCTTGCAATGTACCGGGATAGCTGCCGAGTCAGCATCTTTATCTTTAATATATACAGGTGCCACGGGGCCCTAAAGCTAGTCCATCATAGAACTCGTTACGGGTCGGAACTCGTCAACTATTGCTATTTCTATTCTTACTTTAATTCTATTTCATGTTAAATACTAGTTCTTTTCATAAATTCGTTTTCAACTTAATAAGTTTCTTTTTTTTAAAAACCTATTTGCCATTTCTCGTATAACAGTGCGTTCTGGTCTCTCGCCAAAGCTATCTTAGGGATTTTTATCAACCGTCCCTACCGCCATTGCACAAGACTGATGACTGCCTGGCCCATACTGCACAGGAAAAAGCCGATCTCTTTGGCACTCTTTTCACATCAAACTCGACTTTAGACAATAGGGAAAACTGCACCGACCATACCGCATTGCGCTTGTTTAATGCCGAACGTTCGGTCCCTACAAAGGTCAGTTCGTAAGGCTCTTTTTTGCCTTGATATCCATAAGTCCTGATGCAGTTTCCGCCATTGTGCTTCGGACGTGTGCTCCTGAGTTGGCGCTGCCGGTTCTAACGCACCTTTTCCGGCTCTCTTACATTAGTGGTGTTGTCGATCGATGAGGCGATCGCTCAGATCCGTCCAACTACAGGCCAATAGCCATCACCTCTTTGCTCTCCAAAGTAATGGAGTGCATTACAAACCGCCAGGTCTTAATGTACCTAGAAGAGAATCAGCTATTTAGTGATCGCCGGTATGGTTTTCGTCGCGGTCGTTCGGCTGGTGATCTTTTAGTGTACCTTACTCACCGATGGGCGGAGGCAGTCGAGAGTAAAGGGGAGGCACTGGCGGTTAGCTTAGACGTAGCGAAAGCCTTTGACAGGGTATGGCACAGGGCTCTTCTCTCTAAACTTCCATCATACGTGCTTCCTGAGAATTGTGTTCGTGGGTAGCTAGGTAGTCGCTAGTCGTAGCTTTCTTTCTGGGCGTAGCGTCAAAGTCGTAGTCGACGGTTCGTGCTCCGACATGAAGGCCGTGAATGCTGGAGTCCCGCAGGGGTGTGTGTTGTCCCCCACTCTGTTTCTTCTGCATATCAATGACATGTTGCATAACAACAGCATTCATTGCTATGCGGACGAAAGTACTGGGGATACGCTATACACCCGCGGACGAGCTAATATTGCTCTGGAAAGCGTCATCGAGAGCCGGAATAAACTTGTGACTGACACCAACACAGACCACTTAGTTAGCCCATGCTCTGTGGACACCGAAAACATATTATTAAGCCATGTCTCGAATTGGGGCCGACAGAACCTAGTCCACTTTAACCACTCCAAAACATAACTCAATGATATAAAAAGTGTAATGTAAAATAGGAAATAAATATAATAAGTGTGATGTGAATGTTAATGAAATGTAACATGTAGAAAAGTAAATAATTGTTAGAATTTTCGTAAGATAGAACTGTATAGAATATAATAGTAAATAAGATAGAAACAAGCATAGCAATAAGAAATAGCGCTAAAAGCGATGAAAATGGAACCGGGCAACCGGAGATATAGAAATAAGGAAAAAATTAGGAAATACAAATAGTATAGGGTATTTAATATGCAATAAAAATGTTTAGATATGTATAAGTAACCAATAGTTAAGTAGCAATTAAGAATGAGGGTAGATAGGGCACGAACGTGCAATAAAAATGGAAAAGCAAATAAGTAAAAATTATATAGCTGTAGAATAGGAAACAGAATAGAATAGGATAGGGCACCTTGATACCGAGAAAATGTAGGCGTATGCCAAAACTCGGATAGGAAAACCGCTGTAGTGCGGTTTGTGTCGGAGCAGCTAAAGGCAGTCTCCGTGGTGCTCGTGAACTGTACCGCGAGAGATTCATCGACGGCAGACCAGAAGCTTAGCAGCGACGCTTGCCATCGGCGGATTGCTTTCGACGAATGGTTTTGCGTCTCCAGCAGACTGGATCCTTTCATGGGACGAGTCCGGAGGTCCAGCCAAATATGCGGGACCCGGGTTTTGAGGTGTTGTGCTTGTGTTTTGCTGTGTTGGAGCCACTTTTGTAAACTGTTTATTGTGAAGTGCAGTGGACTACACGTGCTTCGCTTTACCTCTCAAGCCCCAAGCGGCAAGAAGTGAATCTTTGTGTGCTGTTTTTATCAGATTTATCTAATGTAAGTACTGTTGTTTATTAGAAAATTATTATTCTGACTAATGATTAGTAGGTAATAAATTGTAAGAAATACATCGAAATACGACTAAAATAATACGTGATGTAATCCGTTAGCATGTTTCCAATTTCCGAGTGAATTGTAACAATATTTGTTTTGTTTACTGTTACATGATAACTTTGTTAAGTATTTTTAATGTTTTAAACAGTTTTTAGCTTGACAATTTTTTTATCGACTGACCGTGACGTGAGTGAGTGAATTTCTCCAATGAATATTGATCCTTAGGACCTAACAATAAAGTTCAAAATTGATTGTACCGGCCGGCCGAGAACTGACGAGCCAGAGTGAGGCCAGTGAGTGGGGAAATCTTGTTGGCGTAAAACCATTTCGAGTGACGCTACAGTTTTACGCCAGAACTGACGCGCAAAACTGATCGTCAGTGGCCAGCTTAAGAGTACCTAGTACAATTATCTATTCTGTGACTACACCTCAAAGTGCTTCGCTTTAGTTGTATTGAGTTATTTCAAAAATAAGTCATTTTAATCTAGACTTATCTTATGTAGGTACCTACCTAGTCGTAGGTAAGCGTACCTATCTACTTTAGAGTCGAAACAATGTGACTGTAAAATGAAAATATTTTTATTACTTTGATAATAATTACTTAGGTAGGTAAGTACCTACTTAATACAAATTATTAAATCACGAAAGTAAAATAGCTGCCTACATAAGTGTCCAACAAAAAATGCCGCCAAGCGACTGCCGACAAACAACCCAGGCGGGTTGTTTGTGTCAAATGTGCCGCCATGGTCAAAGGTTTTTGATTTTCGCCGCCCGCCGCCGTCACAGTAAAACCTCTTGTTTGTAAAACTGTGCGCCTGGTAGGGGGCGGAGGCGTGGCTGACTAGGGCACGCAGTTTTTTAAACAGGAGTTGCACTGTAGGCAGTATATCATACAGAGTTCATGACCCTGCTAGTGATGGCTTTAGCTTGTTCTGATTATAAATTAACGACAGATTAACTTTGTTTATAAATGCAAAAACAAATTAAATTTAGCTTATCTTACTAGGGTATATAAAGAAAGGGTCGTAACTAGGGTTAATTTGAAACCCTGGATTAAGGCTGGCCCCGCTTGATACACGCTGTATAAACATAAATTTTATTTATTTAACCAGACGGTTGCAAATTACTAATATTGATATGCCTGTTTACACCTGAATTACGGATTTGAGCCGTCGGGTAGGGTTTTTAAAAACTACAGATTTCGTTTTACTTATATTTATTAAGTATTACAAAATTGAACCTTATGACTAATTTTCCTAAACTAATGATCTCGATGATCAGAGTGACCGCTCGATTCCGCGATTGGAAAGTCAAAAGGCCCCGAAGCCACATTACAATATCTTAAGTAAACTTAAATTGTCAGGTTAGCACTTCTGTCACTGATTGCTCAATCGAGCCACTGTCATTGATGATTCACGGATGTGTATGTAAGAGGCTTGCCTCGTAACACCTGCCTACCCAATGTTATGACAGGAAAAAATAGTCAACCTAATGTTTGCATATTCTATAGGTTTCATACTTTCGATAGGTAGGGTCACCGGGTAAACGGTGGGTCAGTGGGGTACAGTGGGTCACGCACACATTAACGAAATCAGTGTAGGTTGCGCAGCCGCTTGTCCGCGCACAGACGCCTCTCCGCACGTAACCCCTCTCAACCAGTTCCAGCGCGGCCGCGCTCACCCGTCGACGTCTGACGCTCGATTTTCTCGCGGCGCTGCTAAAATATTTCGAAATGTAAGTTGATCTTTTGTTTATAATTGCTAACTAACAACAGATATCGATACAATTGTAGTACCATACTTTGACCTTGTTAGTACTCTGTAATATATTACATAAAGAATTGACTAGCGATT
The DNA here is from genome assembly GCA_963921215.1 of Scoparia ambigualis. Lineage (NCBI taxonomy): Eukaryota > Metazoa > Arthropoda > Insecta > Lepidoptera > Crambidae > Scoparia > Scoparia ambigualis. The sequence goes on along the minus strand of OY992501.1, from coordinate 44,236,841 downwards.
TGTTTTTAACTCGTTAATTCTTGTTTGTATTTAAAGTCGGCCTATGGTGAAGAGTAGGTCTGATTCACTGTGTACACAGTGGATTGCGATTCACTGTGTACTTGATGTTAAAGCGAAGCAAATGGGTTTGCTGCGAGAGTTAATCTTTAATTAAAATAAAATGATTTTGTTACAGAATGGGCAGAAATAGAAAAAATCGTAAAATTGGTACTCATACTGAAGATCAAATGCAAAAGGCATTAGATGCTATAAAAACCGGTAAAAGCATCAGGCAAGCAGCTGCAGAGCATAACATTGCCTTTTCCACTCTGCAAAGATATAATGGAAAAGAAAATCCTGACCGCCTGACACCAAATTATTCCGTTCGTAAAATATTTAGGGCTGAACATGAGGTGGCCTTATGTGACTATTTCAAAAAATGTGCCTTAATGTTTTACGGTCTTACCACTAGAGATTGCCGCCAAATAGCTCATCAAATGGCGAAAATAAATAATGTGCCAGTTCCTGAGAGTTGGGAAAGTAATAAAATGGCTGGTATCGATTGGTTCCGAGGGTTTCGTGAGCGATTCCCTGATATGTCGTTACGAAAACCTGAAAACTGCAGCTTGGCACGAGCTACAGCATTCAATAAGGAAACCGTTAAAATATTTTTTGACAACCTTCAAAATGTGCTTAGCCGCAGTCCAGCCTTTGCAGACGGCACGCGCATTTATAATTTGGACGAAACTGCTACAAGCACTGTGCAGAAAAATCCGAGAGTTTTAGCTCCAAAGGGAAAAAGAAATATATGCAAAGTCTCCAGCGGTGAAAAAGGTACGCTCGTCACAACGTGTAACATCATAAGTGCAGGAGGTATTGCACTTCCTCCCGCATTGGTCTTCCCACGCAAGAACATAAATCCTCGGATGAAAGTTGGAACACCACCAGGTTCTCTTATCCTCGCGTCTCCAACAGGGTGGATGAACACTGAAACTTTTGTAGAGGTAATGAAGCATTTTGTGGAGCGATCGGGATCTACAAAAGATTCTCCAACAGTCCTCATTATGGACAACCACGAATCGCATTTGTCGATTGCTGCACTTGATTTGGCCAAAGAGTCGGGGGTTACTGTGCTTACTTTACATCCACATACATCGGCAAAACTTCAGCCGTTAGACGTCGGTATCCATGGACCGTTTAAATCTTACTTTGCGTCAGCAATGGAGTCATGGATGATGCGGAATCCTGGATGTCCAGTGACCATTTACGAAATTGGAACGCTAGTTGGTCAAGCCTTTGAAAAGTCTATGACACCAGTAAACATAAAGAATTCATTCAAGAAAACTGGCATATACCCCTTCGACAGAAATATATTCTCGGAGGAAGATTTTATGCCGAGCAGCGTCACTGACAGGCCTACTGTTGCAGAACCGACAGGTATGTAGCACTCTTATTGTAAACATTAATAACAAGTAGCGCCTATTGCCATTTTGGTGTATTGTTTTGAGTCATCTTAAGGTTTCAAACATGCTACTTACGGTATATTTTTGTTTTAGCTTTTGTCGTCGACCGTAATGAAAACTTGACAGTGACCATTCAAGAAGCGGAAAATGAAATGTCAAATCGAGATGTTGACACTCCAAGTCCCTCTCTGATAGACGCCATTCAATCGTTTGTTCAATCTCCTTTACACAGCGCAAGTGCTGCGTCAGTACCGGATACGTTACCTTCAGAAGTTTGTGCTAGAATTCCAATTTCCCTGTCTCACTTGTGCTTGGAGGCAATAATTGCACCTATTAATGCAATTCCTGCAGTTCAATCAGAAGATAATCATCCTCTTTACTTAGATACTTCATCTCCACCATCAGCAGCTAGACACACTGATGAAACATCTGCCAAGTCATCATATGCCCAAATTGACTTATCGACCCGATTAGTAACACCAGAGGAATTCCGAAAACCTTTAAAAGCAGCTGCAAGGAATAATAAAAGAAAACCAAGGCGATTAGGTAAATCTCTTATTGCAACTGACACACCGGAAAAGAATGAGATTGAGAAAAATAAAAAGGCAATAAAAAGAAAGAAAGTACCGCAATCCAAAGGAAAGAAAGCTGTTAAAAAAGTTCTTCAAAGCGACTCGGAAGAGGATTGTGACATTATCTTAGATGATGACTCGCCAGATGAAGGGAGCTGGTTGAGTGATGAAGCAGACACTGTAAATATTATTACGCAAGAGACGTTGAAAAAGCCTTTGCCAAGAATGCCAAGAGAGGGAGAGTATGTTTTAGTAGAATTTACGTCCAAAAAACAATTATTGTACTATGTTGCTAAGGTACTAGAAGAACGAAATGACACACTTGAGCTCTATGTGAGTTACTTGAGACACAAGAAAGGGCATTTTTACATGCCAAATACTCCAGACTTGGCCTATGTCAAGGATGATAATATTAAGCTTTTATTACCAACTCCTGCATCAAGTGGTAGTACTGCTCGTCAACAGTCATATCTTACTTTTGGCGTTGACTTGAGTGGCATAAATATTCGTTAAATTCGATTCGATGATTCGATTTATTTTATAAAGAACCGTAACTGTCGATTTTATGACTGAAATTAATGTTCCTATTCTACGATTTTATAGCGATCTCTAATAATATTAAGTTTTTAATATTTACTAGGTAATAAGAAAATGTCTGTGATGATTATTTGTGAAAATACTTTTAATGACTGAAATATTAAGATAGTAATAGGATAAAAACGACAAATGTTAGTACAAACTAATCAAGACTAAAATGGTGATCTCCTGGTATTATTTTTTAGAACTAGGGTAGTTTCTGTTTAAGTTTCTTTCTGTCCGTCAGTTAAAGGATCATTTACGAATAAAACATAAGTCAGTTATCCGTTAGAGCTGTGCCTTAAAAAATAAAGGTGGATTTTTATTTTTAAATAAATATTTCTGATAATTTTATTACGATAGAACGTCGATTTTTTTAAAATATAAATTTAAAGAGTGCAACGCCTTAACAAAAGGTATAATATTACAATTTGATTATAATACTGCAAAAATATTTTAATATTATGACAATAACCTTTTGTCTTCGAAGAATCGTTTATTTTCGTTGTTTTATGTATCGATGGTTTCCTTTACTTAAATAAATATATAATTTCATATTTAAATGTTTTTAATTACCTACTAAAAACCCTAGACCCATTGTTAACCAGGGGGTGATTCATTGTTCACCACCCAGTGTACACAGTGGGTCAATTTTGCTCTTTTAAAAAAATCTTATTTACACCGCTCTCCATTATTAGAGGTCAATTATTTAGTAATATTCTGAAAGCTGATAAAATATGCTATACATCAATCTAAATTTTAAGCTTATCTGACTGATAGGTTTTGAGAGACAAACGATTAAAAAAAAGTGACCCACCGTTTACCCGGTGACCCTACTGTAGAACTCGTTAAGGTTGGGGGGCGTTTGTTTTAATAACAACAACCTTTATTTAGTATACCACTTATTTATTGTATACGTTTATCTTTATATACAAGTTACATTATTACAAATTAAATATAAAAACAACATGGTCAAGTCTACCCATGTTGGCACTTCAGATCGTTCTCTTCAATTCCGTTTGACATCTTGTCACTTCAAATTAAGTTTTATTTATAAATTACTGCAAAGTAAAACCAGCCAGCGCCCTAACATGGTATAAACTCTACATTTCTCCCGACCTTTTTTTACATTTCTACCCATCTCTAAACATTTCTAAACATCCTAGCGGAAACGGGAAAAATAATACATACAAGAATGATTCAACCTGAACCCGACTTGGATTTAGCTATTCGAAGAACTGAACTTCGAAGAACTTGGCACATATAAACCCGTCAAAACTATATACCTATTTAGAATCATCCTCCAACACTAACTCACACGACTTATAAACATCACCCTTAACAAAATATACATAACTAACTTTATCAATCTGCATGTTAAAATATTTCATGGTAATGCAGAGAAAAATTCAAACTCTCTAAAGGTGTGATAGTCGTTCTTATACTTAGGCTTTATAACAAGACTCAAAGCAGATACTAACAACTTATCAATAGGAAAAAATATTCTACACCACTATATTTAAAACTCTCAAGAAATTAAGAGGTTCAAGTACAAGGTAAGACACAAAATCCCCAATAACATGTCAACTAACCCACGTTATGACTTGATACTCAACAATACAATATTCCCTCATAATCTATAGAATTAGGGAATTATTGATTAAACTTTAAGGCAAAAGATAATCCCTCTATTTCCAATCTATTACTTAGGTAGAACTTCTACTAAGTAATTCCGAATGCTTATGAGAATAGTCACTCTATTCTACACCAAAAATTGCTTATCGTGAGAGAAATTTATTAACTCACTACAAACTATTATAGTACATTATGATATAAGTGCGGTAAGATGAAAATTACAGCCGAGGCGATATTGCTAGCCCGAGCCGTAGGCGAGGGCTACAAGAAAGCAGAGGCTGTAATTATCAAAGCGCACGTATGCCATACGACGTTTTATAACATATTTGCGAGGAAAACACATTTTCCGAAAATGACTGCGTTTATTGTTGTTTTACTAGTGAGAAGAAGAAAGAAAAATATATGTTGGCTTACCAAAGATTCATGATCTTAGGTAAGCCAACATATATTTTTCTTTGTCCAACAGCATAGAGCGTAGATGGGCTCATCAAAATTATAGCACCAACCCCTCTCTTCCCTTGGGTGTCGTAAAAGGCGACTAACGGACTAAAGACTGCACATACATCCAACAGCATAGAGCGGCGATATCAAAATAATACTACCAACCCCATTCTTCCCTTGGTGGTTGTAAAAGGCGACTAACGGACTAAAGACTGCATATACATCCAACAGCATAGATCGGCGATAAGCTCATCAAAATAATACTACAAACTTCTCTCTTCCCTTCGGTGTCGTAAAAGGCGACTAACGGACTAAAGACTGCACATACATCCAACAGCATAGAGCGGCGATGGGCTCATCAAAATAATACAACCAACCCCTCTCTTCCCTTGGGTGTCGTAAAAGCTACTAACGGGCTAAAGGCCTATGTTGTCCATAGATTCAAATGATTACTAATTTTTAAATTACATTACCGCACTAGTGCGAAACTTATTACATTACGATACTGAAATCGGTGTAATAAGAGCTTCTTTACGAGCAAATGTATTATAAATACTATTACACTACTCCTATAAATCAAATACTTAACCTTTTTTTTTTTAATTTTTTTTTTTAACTCCCATAGCATAAGGCTAAGGTGACGGTCACGGGACCTAATCCACGAGGGCAATGACCACGCGAGAGCCACCCCGTCGCCGTGTGTTGGCCTATAATCCCTGCATGGCAGCCATTACGTTCCAACACACGGCGACTACGCGCGCGAGGCACTACAAATAAAACAGCCCATTTAGGGGGCAGACCACAAGACCATACATGACTGACATGCCCGGCTTACCCGGGCATGCGGACCAACACAACACCAATTTTTATGGACACAACACAACATGGAGACGGACACGCCCACGGTTTCGCAGGCGTGCGCACATAACACCCACAGATTTACCAGTGCGGGACTCCATCGTGGGTTGCTCCGAGACAGCCTGACGCCACGACGACCGCGAACGGTGGTCGTCTAGCCGTCCTGCCGCTCATCACTGCTTCCCGGGAGTCCCCGCACTAGTCCTAGCAACAACATGTATGGGACAACCACGACACGCACAACGCAACAACCAACACAACACCAACCACAACAGACACACCTATATGCTAGCGCAGGGCTCCCCGCATCCGCTCCGGGCAATGGGACGCCTTTAGTGGCGTCCCGTTGCCCATCATGGCTTCGCATAAAGCTTCCGCGCCGCTCCCCAAGGACACCCACAGTACACAACACATTACACAACATTTGTTGGTACGAGACCCCTTCCGCATCCGCTCCGAACAAGGGGACGCCCTCAGAAGAGATCCCCGCTGCTCATCATAGCCTCCGCTGGGGTCCCGTATCAGGTCCGTGAAAGGACACCCACGATACGAACACTAAACTACACGACACCAAGACAAAGAACAACACTCTACGCTGGACAGCTCAGATGCTGTCCATCGCGCCCAACATTTACGATGGATTAAGACGGATTTCGTGGGCACCTGGGGCGATATGGCGACATATCCATGCCGGTGCCCACACACATACTTAAGCCTATCGACAACCTATACTAACACGAACAAGAACGTCGGGCGTCCGGCTGAACAGGACGGAACCTGTCTTCCGCCAGACACCCGGCATCACCCTAAGGTGGATGGAGGTCAGCCTACCTCCTACGCCGCCTCCCTGCCCTCCTCCTCCTCGTTGGCGCAGCGTTGGCCGACTCCTCCCGGGCACGCTCTGCCTCCTCCTTGAGGCCCATGTACTCATCGGCGAATCTGGCCACCGCTGCCCAACTCTCCGCACTTTCCACCATTGCGGCGACCACATCCGGCAGAGCTAGAGTGCCCCTCCCCCCCAGCGACAACTCTAGCGTACGCCTCTGTGGCGCGAAGGCACTACACAGCTCGAGGGTGTGCTGAGCTGTGTCCTCTTCCTCTCCGCAATGATGGCAGACCGGGGTCACTTCCCTCCCAATCCTGTGCAAGTAGCTACCGAAGCACCCATGCCCGGTGAACAGCTGGGTTAGGCGATACGACATCCCTCCATGGGTCCTGTCTACCCACCTGGCAGAACCGGTCGGATAGCCTCCACCGAGCGGGTTTCGGCTTCTGGGGTTCTCAGGTTCTCCTCCCATTGCCATACCGCCATGTTGTGGGCTATCCGCCTTGCCCCCTCGACTTCTGCTTGCGCAGGGTTCTCTCCGCGAGCCCTCGCCTCAGCCCGGAACTCGTAGACCTCGGTCAGAACCTTGGCCTCGAGTTCCCATGGAAGCATGCCAGCGATGGCCGTTGCTGCCACGAACGACACCGTTCTATAGCCCCGGATGGTTCGGATAGCCGCTGTCTTCTGCGGTCTTCGCAGGCAGGCGACGTTTTTCCTATACAGGGCATCCGACCAAACCGGGGCTCCATACAGGGCCAAGCTTTTCAGCACGCCAGCAAAAAGCCTACGGCAGCTGTTGCCCGGACACCCCACGTTGGGCAGGAGCCTCGCCAGAGCCATCGCCGCTCCCACCACCCTCGGCGCAAGGCCAGTAAAGTGCGCCTCGAATCTCCATCGGCTGTCCAACGTTAGCCCCAGGTATTTAAACTGAGGCGCAACTTTAACGGGAACACCATCCACCCGTATGTAGGCATCTCTGGGGGGCCGACCCCGAGGGCCATGAAACAATATGGCTCCTCCTGGCCACCTCCAATCCTAGCAGTCGGATCCTTGTCACCGTAAGTGTCGCGGCCACGGACGCCCTCCGGGAGGCCTTCTGGTAGTCACGGCCCCTTGCCGTGACTAGAGACATCCCAGAGAGGAGAACCCCCCTGAGGACCCAGTTATAGCCGATATTCCATAGCAGTGGCCCCAGGACAGAAACTTGGGGCACACCACACACCATGCTGTGTGCACGGATCTGAGTCCCTCCCGGCACAACAAAGAGGACGGATCTATCGTTGAGGTAGTCTACAATGATCCTCCTCAAGTACCACGGTACTCTGTGGTATTTCATCGCTTCGACAATCGCGCTGAAGGGGAGGGTGTTGAACGCGTTGGCGATATCAAGGGATACCGCCATCACCCTTTCTCCACGTCCCACCGCCTCCTCAGTCGCCCTCTTAAGGGACAGTATGGCGTCAACTGTCGACCGTCCACGTCGGAAACCAAATTGCGTTTCTTCTAGGTCCGGGCCCCCGCCACTAAGGTGTTCGGTAATGCGGGCTGCGATGATTCTCTCAAGGAGCTTGCCCGCCTCGTCGAGCAAGACAATAGGCCGATATGCCGACGGCGAGTCGGGCGGGCGTCCTTCCTTCCTTAAGAGAACCAGCCTTCCCTCCTTCCATATCTTTGGAAATTTGCCTTGCTGCAGGCACGCATCCAGCAACTCCGTCAGCCTGTGTCCGATGTGGGCGAGGGCAATAGCGAGAACTCGTCCATGAACCCCGTCTGGACCCGGGGCCTTCTTTTTCAGGCGGAGGCGGTCTATGCCCATCTTCGTCTCCGCATCCGTCACTCTTGGGATGGTCTGCGGGTCCACCTCTCCGTCATATTCGGGGGCGACGAAGGGCGCATCCTCAAACACTCGGTTGGGGAACAGGGCATCTACGATACGGGTTAGGAGTTCTGGTTGGAACGATTCTGTAGGAGGCGCCGAGCTCCGCATCCGATTCCGGACCGACCGGTAGGAGCGCCCCCAGGGGTCCCTATCTAGGTACGCCAGAAACTCCCCCCATGCAGCTTCCTTTGCCCTCAGGATCTTTTCCTTTAGGTTCCACCTGGCCAGGCTGAGGTGGCTGTAGAGTTCCGCCTCCTCCTCCGGCGTGATAAATCAAATAACCTACAACAACATACTCCTCCATACTACTAACTCCTTAACCCTTCATAAAATCTGCATACTACATACTGCTAACTCTAAACCTTCACCAACTATGCTATAAATACTCAGTCTTTAACCCTCAATAATAACAAACCCATTTACAAACCAGATACTAACCTCTATATCCTATCATTTATGTGTGTGAAACCCAAATCAGGAATCCATGACAAATAGCTTATTGCCTAATCATGTTACACCAAATAATAGAATAAGTCGACTAGATCTACGAGTATAACAATCTAATTCTACTTAATCCTTACAACTCTTTACCTTTCTCAAATAATTACTTTACCAGCATTCAACATTACAAATACGTTAACAAACCTATCTCACGCTTTTTAACAATATTTTCCTTAAGATATCAAACTACTATGTATTATTTGTATTTGGGCTTCTTTTTTCAAACATCAATTGCTCCCTGCCATCATTAGGTTACCTAAAATACGTTATTCTTATTTCCCTCGTTCATATGAAAACATTAAGACACATAATTAGTAAATAACAATGACAATTTGGTGCCTTCAAAAAATATACGTAATCATTGTTACGCAATTTCTGAAAATCAATAAAGTCAACAATTGATTGATGCCTGTCACTTGTTGACACATCAATGATTTTCTTTTCCGCGCCCGGCTCGGAACTTTCTAAAACAATTGCCTGATCTAGAACATTCGATGACCTATCTGACTTTTGTTCTAACTTCAAACTTTCTAAATCAATAGTTTGACATGGAACATCGATGACTTACCTAACTTTTGTCTAACAAGTGAACTCGATTTTTCCGAATCCTGTCTTGCAACAATAGTGACTTTACATATTGGCTCGACACATTTGGATGAACTAAATGAATATCTCCTAACTTTTGTCTAACAATCGAACTCGATCTTTGCGAATCCTGTCTTGCAACAAAAGCGGATTCATCTTTTTGGCTTGACACATTTGGCTGAACAGAATGAATACTTCCTAACTTTTGTCTAACAAGCGAACATCTTTCCGAGTCCTGTCTTGCAACAAAAGCGGATTCATCTTTTTGGCTCAACACATTTGGTTGAACAAAATGATTTTTTCCTTGGGAAAAAGACACACAATTGTTATAAAAATCAATACACATTTTATTCTTTATTAAGAAATCCTGACCTAAAACTACACTACACCTTAAGTCAGCTATAATTATAAATTCTTGTTTAAATAAAAAATCGCTCAAAGAAAACATTACATCGCATTTTCCAACTACTTTTAACCTACTACCATTACTCGCACTAATACATCTGTTTTCTATATCTCTACATTTTACTCCTATCTCATCCGCGGCAGCTTGACTGATGCAGGAAACCGTGGCACCTGTGTCTACAAGAGCTACAGAATTAACCTCATTTGTAGAAAATACTAATAATGGCAATAACGTAGAAGAAGGTCTAACCTGTTGACTCGCTTCATCCATCGCTTGCAATTTCACGTCAGATGTGTGCGCTTGCAAAAGACCAGACGACATCTCAAAAACATCACCGTCGCGACAATTGGCCTTCTTTATTGTCGGCGCGGTTGAAAACCCGGCTGCGACTGCGTTTTCCTTAAATTAGAACGTAAATTATAGCTATTTGAAGGTGCAGGTCCTGGTACAACGCGGCATACATCTTGCACTTCCGTCGTCATTGGCGGACCAAATGGATTGGGCGTTCTACGATCACCTCCCCCATCAACAAACTTATGAACGAACGCAGCAGGATTCTGCGCTAAGTTCATCTGCTCTTCACGTGCTTGTGGATACACCTTCTCCAATTGCAAAATAACCTCCCTGAGGTCTCTTTTACACGCATTGTGGGAATATGCCAGTTTAATCTTGTAGTAAGGCTTTAATCCCTTTAAAAATTGCGTAATGAATGCTGCTTCATTGGTAATGTTTGCTTTGTTAGCCAACTCCGATAAATTATAGAAATACTCGTTCAGGCCTTTCTGGTCCTGTTTCGCACTATAAAACAATTCGGAGTAATCACACACTTCAAATTATTCCCTCAATTTATCCACCACTTCTTCAAAGCTTTTACATGAAGATTTTATTGATCGGAAATAGTGAAGTGCAGACCCTTTTAAAAATGCTGGCAACAACAATAACCGTTCCTCAGAGCTAGTGCACTTCTTATAAACTGCTACTGCTTGGAACTGCTCCAGAAACTCTTCCACCGACTCATCAAAACGACCCGTAAAACAAGTGACTACGCGATCCATTTTGCTTTAAAAAAAAATCCTTTTCTTTCAGGTAGGTATAAGTTATCATAATCTTCTTTTGTATTCTTCATTCTTCAACACTTAGCTTATTCACCATTCTTTTCAGTGCTTTCGTGCCACCTGAAAAACGGAAACTTTTCACGCACGGCCCGCACCTCCACCATTGTAACACTTGTAAATAGGTTGGGGGGCGTTTGTTTTAATAACTACAACCTTTATTTAGTATACCACTTATTTATTGTATACGTTTATCTTTTTATACAAGTTACATTATTACAAATTAAATATAAAAACAACATGGTCAAGTCTACCCATGTTGGCACTTCAGATCGTTCTCTTCAAATTTCAATTCCGTTTGACATCTTGTCACTTCAAATTAAGTTTTATTTATAACCAAACTATACAACTGGGCAGGCACAACTTCAAAAAGGAAGCGGACAGAAAGATTATTTTGGGCTGGGCGGCATTCGGGAAGCTACGTAGTATCTTTCAGTCGTCGATTCCCCAGTGCCTAAAAACAAAACTGTTCAACCAGTGCGTCCTACCTGTGATGACATACGGAGCAGAAACGTGGACGCTCACGATAGAGCTGGTCCACTAATTCATCAAGGTCACTCAGCGTGCGATGGAGCGAGCGTTGCTTGGAGTTTCTCTGGCAGATAAAATCCGCAACGAACTTATTCGACAGAGAACTAAAGTTGCCGACATCGCTCGCAAAGGCCGGTCATATCTGCATAAGGACGGATGACGGTTGGATCAGGCATGTTCTTGAGTGGAGACCACGTCTATGCAAACGCAGAGTAGGACGCCCAGTAGCGTGAAGGTGGCGGGCAATGGATGGATGCCGACTGCCCATAGAACCGACATTGTTGACGCTCATTGGGGGAGGCTTACGTTTAGCAGTGGACGGCAATAGGCTGAAAAAAATCTTGAGTTGACACTTTAAGCCGCTACAGCGGTGTGCACAAAATAATAAAGAAAAAAAAACATTTTCTCCCATAAAAAACATATAGAAATTAAAAATTTGCTAATTTCATGATAACAGTATTAAAAAATTACGCGGCTAAAGCACAGCAGAACCAATTAGGTTTGATTCTAAGTATTCGACGTGGCTACAAGCAAACGGAGACAGGTATTTTGCAAACCCTGGGGCTTGTTGTATAATTTCAACACCTATCGAAATACCTTTCAAGTACTAGTGCAAGTACTTGTTCTTGAAAAGTATTGCGATGAGTGTTGAAGTTACAAAATTACCCCCCAGATCAGCCAAACTTATCCTTCGCTGAAAAAACTGGTGACCGGCGCAGTAACCGGTTAAAAAGACTAGAGAGAGTAGAACTAACGACATTGGTCCACTCTCTTCACGTGGACAACAACAGTAGAGAGGCCATAGCCCACCATCCTGGCCTATTGCGGGTTGGTGGGTTTTAACCAATGTCATCTTACGACATCAACCGAGACCAACGGCTTTACGTGCCTTACGAAGCATGGAGAAGCTAGAGATGTTTTTATTTTTTATTAGGTACGTTCGAGGAACTGCCCGGTCATGTCCGTGACCCCAGCGGGATAACCCCTTCAGATCGGCTTCAAATTACGCACCGATTTAGTTGATAATATGTTTAAATTTGTTAGCAAATACCAAAATTTGTTGATCATTACCTAGTTATCGAGATATCCCATGTTAAAGGGTATCCCGCTGGAGTCACGCTCATCAAAGTTATTTGACCTAAAACGAGCAGGAACGGTACACGCTACTGATATAGTTATTGTGGTCAGTTTTTGTTGATTCATACGAATCCATCCGTGAAAAATCCAGGATTCTACCTTCTGTAGTTACCGAGTTATCAAATACCTACTTTTCGTCAAAATTCCTCCAAAAAGTAAGTTCCAGTTAAGGTATAAGAGAAAAGACTACATTCATGAAATTTGGGGAAGATTTTGTTGACTCTGAGAGAAAATTTGTTAGACATAAACGAGAAATATAGCTAAGTACATCCTGAGATATAACGCTAATTATGGTTATCCCGCTGTGGTCACGGTGTTGATACCTAAACATGGTTTTTCCACAGGAATGGAGCAAGTAGCAAGTTTATGACTATAACCAAGATTTTGTTGATGTAAAAATCTAACTAGTTACTATTTTTCAGTTTCCTAGGTACAGTATTTTAGGAGAAATTAAAGTTTATAACTTTTTCATACTACAAGTACGCGTATAAGCCGACCAAATTAAGTTGATTCCTTATAAAGACCAAAATTGCGGCCAATTTTTTTGTTTAAGGACCGATTCCGATAAAATGTGGTTGGACATTATAGGGTAACTGCACCAGTAAATGAACAGTTAAGGAATTACAGAACTCTAAAAATAAAAATAAAATTCTGGATATCTTAGATAAAACAATAATATTGTATGGTATTCCGAATTTATTAGAGAAGAATGTAATTTCTCCGTTTTTTAATGAAACTCTTATTTTTAGAGATTTTGGATAATTTATGCAAAAAGACCCAAAACCACTAGTGAATGATCGAAAATCTTCAGTAAATGAACCACCTGAATTCCAATAAATAAACTAGGTACCAGCCAAATTAAGATATCTTTAAAAAATAGGTAATTTCGATAGAAAATAATGTATTTCCGGTCCGAAGAGGTTTATTTATAACTTTCCTAAATATAAACACTTACTTTAATTTTATTATATAAATCAAGGTACAAAAAAAATATTTAAGTAATAAGTACACTTTCAAAGTCCCGAAATTAGAATTGTTTTTAAATGATTTAAAAAAATACCAGTAATAGGCAGTCGTAAATTAATCAATTAATAAATATCTACGAGGGGCGTTCAAAATATTCTCGGTATTGATACGTTACAACCTCTTTTATATATATATTTGTTACTGGCCGCTAAGATTCATCCATTGACATTAAAAAAAAGTAAAATTGGAACCGAGATGTTCTTTTGTTTTTCTGCAATTGCCGAACAAACATGAACACCATGAGCGAATTAACAATTTTAACGAAATTAGAGCACCGATCCGTCATAAAATTCTTGACAAAACAGGGTAAAAATCAAAAAACCATAAAAGAGGAAATGGATTGTGTTTACCGTGAGTCTGCTCCTTCTTTATCTACTATTCAAAAATGGTCAAGCGAATTTAAGTGTGGAAGGGAGAGTATTGAAGATGACCCTAGACCTGGCCGGCCTGTAGTGGCTACCTCACAAGAAAATATTGATAAAGTGGAAAAACTTATATTGGAAGACGGCCGAGTGAAGGTAAAATCTATAGCTCAAGTAACCAATCTCTCTATTGGTACCGTACATGACATTATACATGACCATCTTAATATGTCAAAAGTAAGTGCAAGATGGGTTCCGCGAATGCTGACGCTTCTTCAAAAGGATATGCGTGTGGCTTGCTGTTCAGATTTTATCGACCTGTGTGGTGAAAATCCCGATGAGGTGCTGCAAAAAATAGTTACTGGAGATGAAACCTGGGTTCATCATTATGACCCAGAGAGCAAACAGGAGTCCATGCAGTGGCACATTAAGGGTTCAGCTCATCCCAAGAAGTTCAAGGTAATCCCGTCAGCTGGCAAGGTCATGGCCACAATATTTTGGGATTGTGAAGGAGTTTTGCTTATCGATTATAAAGAAAAAGGTGTAAATATCACAGGGCAGTACTACGCTAACGTTATACGTCAATTAAGAGATGCGATCAAAGAAAAGAGGCGAGGAAAGTTAACCAAAGGTGTTCTGCTTCTGCATGACAACGCCCCTGTCCATACTGCTCATATTGCCAAGGCAGCTATTGTTGAATGTGGGTTTGAAACTGTTACTCATCCACCCTATAGTCCGGACTTAGCCCCAAGCGACTTCTTTTTGTTCCCCAATCTTAAAAAGGATCTGCGTGGAAATAAATTTTCTGACGATGAAGCGTTGAAGACGGCCGTGGAGGAGCATTTTTACACCAAAGATAAAAAATATTTTTATGAGGGATTAAAAAAAATAATTGATCGATCTTATAAGTGTATGAACATAGGGGAAGAGTATATTGAAAAATAAAAATATCAAACTTTTCGTACTTGTTTGTTTTTATCCACATACCGAGAATATTTTGAACGCCCCTCGTATATATATTTTAAAAAATCAGTAAATTAATACCTAGTTCGAACATTAGCCTAAAAACGCTAACCGTTAATTAAAGCTATGTACAGAAAACGACCCAATTTAAATAGCAATAGCATCTAAATTTGTTAGATTTTGAAAAATCACAAGCCTACTATGAATGAACTACATGTTCATTCAATAGATTTTGCTGGTTTTCGTGGTCATATATTCGAACTCCCTAAAATTTTTAATAAATGCTTGAAATTCTACAAAATCTCAAATCTATTAGATATAGCAACCATTCTACTATCCTGTGACATAATTTTATTTTCACTAGCACACTTACCGCCGTACTCAGAGACGTCAATTAAGTTTTAATGACAATTAAGTCTCTTGCTGTCACTTTCGTATGTATAGTGCTAAATAGAGAAGGAAAGACATTTAATTGTCATTAAAACTTAATTGACGTCTCTGAGTACGGCAGTTAACGTCTACAAAGTTAATATCAAAACGATATGACTTACCCGACTCCATATTACGGACCCCATACAAACTACAAACCACCATCCAGTGTTCGGTTTGGACCTTCGCCATTTTAGAACTACGGATCTCAGAATGATTCCTGTGTGACTAATTGACGTAAAAAACTGTTGCAATTAAAAAAAAAGTGAGTTTAGTTGAAAAACGCGGAATTCTCATTATTTAGATAAATCGACGTTTTGTTTATTCATTGGATTGGTTCATTCACTGGTGCACCATAATGTAATACACCTAATATAGTCAAGTCAAGTCAAGTCAAAATATATTTATTCAATAAACTCAACTAATAAGTACTTTGAATCGTCCAAATCTTTTTAACCTACCACCCATTCAGGACGTCATTTTTTAACTGTGGCAAAGAACGGGCAAACAACGACATTTACAAAAAAAGAATATGTCGTTACCAGATCATAAAATACAAAATAATAAATTAAGCAATACAAAACTACAATACAATGTAAGTATCACTTAATTATAGACAAATAAAAATAGCTGTTGGAGTAATTGGAGCATTTCAGATCCAAGCTGTTTTGTCTTCTGTGTAATCTGACACTTTATAATAAGCTTTTTTATAAAGCTTTTCTTTAATTTTGATTTTAAATTTATTAAGATCTAATTTCTGAATATCATTTGGTACTTTGTTGTAAAATCTTACAAACAGACCCTTAAAAGAATTATTTATTTTATGGAGCCTAGTATAAAGTACTGCTAATTTGTACTTACTTATAGTGTTTACATATTGTGAATATCACTGTTTTTTGAAAACATTTCAATATTATTATGATTATAAATCAAATTTTCATATATGTATTGTGAATATTGTGATGCCTTAAATCTCTCTCTGAGAGTCACCAGCCTTTAGGTTATAGATTGCTCGAATAGCCCTCTTCTGCAGCACAAAGATAGTTTGAATGTCGGCAGCATTTCCCCACAGTAAAATGCCGTACGACATTACACGATGAAAGTAACTGAAATAAATTTAACGGATCTTCATTACTGCATAAGCCGCAGAGCTAAGTCTATTCGATAATTTAGCTATATGTGGGCCCCACTGAAGCTTGGCATCTAACGTGACGCCTAGAAACACAGTGGTGTCCACAGGATTCACATTCCTATCTTTAATTTGTACACTAGTTGTTACTTGCTTAACATTAGGCAATACAAATCTTACACATTTGGTTTTTCCCTCGTTTAAGAGCAAGTTATTTACACTAAACCAGTGAACAATCTTTGAGATCGCATTATTCACATCGTCATAATTTGTGTGTCGTCGTTTCACTTTGAATAAAAGTGAAGTACCTATCATCAGCAAATAATACTATTTCATGACTGTCTTTTACCAAATAAGGTAAATCATTAATATAAACCAAAAACAAGAATGGACCAAGTATTAAACCCTGCGGAACTCCCATTGTAACTACTGATCTCGGAGATCTTTTACCGTTAATGTCGACCTTCTGAATCCTGTTACTCAAGTATGAGATTAGAAGGCTCAAAGAAGCATCCTCAATTCCATAGTGGTTATGCTTCCTGACCAAAGTTTCATGTAAAACACAATCGAAAGCCTTGGATAAATCACAAAATACCCCTACGGTATCCTGTGATTCCTCTCAGGTATCAAATATTTGGATTAAAAGCTCAACACCCGGCGTCAGTTGTTGATAATATTAGGTATGCTAAGTGAATGTCGACAGAACGAGACTTTTTTTTATTATTTTGTACATGTGTGATGTTAATACGGCGTGAACCGATCAATGTAAAAAGTACTACCTATGATTGCAAACTGTGTTTTTTTCTATAATTACAATAAAAATAAATACTTTGCTATTTGCTATTTGCATTTTATATCAACATGCCTTAGATTAGATAGTTAAATCATTAAGATGAACCACAGAACTGAAATATTCAAAAGGGTAAATCTATCTATCTACATTAGTATAGGTTTTGATATGAATAATTATTCATACATTACATTAGGTATATGGTGATATTTGGTGTATTACATTATGGTGACTATATTTGAATATAATGTCTAACCACATTTTATCGGAATCGGCCCTAAATAATAAAAATTGGCCGCCATATTGGTCTTTATAAGGAATCAACTTAATTTGGTCGGCTTATACGCGTACTTTTAGTATGAAAAAGTTATAAACTTTAATTTCTCCTAAAATACTGTACCTAGGAAACTGAAAAGTAGTAACTGGTCAGATTTTTACATTAACATAATCTTGGCTATAGTCATAAACTCGCTACTTGCTCCATTCCTGTTGAAAAACCATGTTTAGGTATCACGTCGGGGTCACCACTGTAGGGAAGCCGATGGTGGGTAGATTGGATCACGTCGGAGTCACCACTGTAGGGAAGCGGATGGTGGGTAGGATTCGATGCAACTTTGAGGAAGGCAAAGGGAAGATCTTCCTCCGAGCTGGGTGTTATAGCTCGGGGACCGAGGTCCAACGGACGTAAGTTTGTATTAAGTATCATGTAAGTATCCTAGGACCAGATATTTTTAGTCCTATAGAAATTCTATTAACGTTTATAGGACCGCATTTGGGCGCACTTTACAGGACTATTGAAACCTATTTTGTAACAGTCCGGTAAAGTGCAAATTGATTTTATTACTATTTTATTGAGGAGTGCTTCTTCAAGATCACTATGTCCTATAAAGATTAGGTACACGTACTGAATCAGCGTGATTAGTCCTGTAACGATCTGGCGCATGCCGCTACTGGTGTAATTTATCCAACAGTGGTAATTGTGACGCCATAACTAGAGCATTTATTTTTCATTAATTTTTAATGGTGGATCAAACGAAAATATATATATATATATTATATAATATCGGAATCGCAAAGGGTAATCTTTATTACTATTCATTATCATAAAATAGGTTGATAACTTTTTGTGTTTTCACTGTTATAACTATAAAAAATTAAACTTGCGAAATAAATTTTATTGATAAAGTATTCGATGATAATAAACATTGTTTATGCGCCTTCAAAAGTAAACATAATTATTATTTGTATATTCATTAATTATTAATAAATACAGCCATCATCAGATCGGATCGCGGTCCTTAATGTAATGCATTTAGCAGGAACTTTACAATGCATTTTAGTCAAAGTTAGGTAATGTTATTATAGGATCATATCCATGGACACCATATTGTTTAATGGTTGTCAACAGCCGTTCACTCTAATAATAGCAAATATAGGTCACATATAAGTAGAATCTTACCTATAATAGTAACAGGACGTGTGAGTTTGGTGCTAGAAATCCATTAGAAGTCACGGCAAAGTCGGCCTATAGAAGCTCCACCCAAAACGTTAACAAGAATAAATAGTCAATGCATTTATAGGATTTTATAACATGCACTTATAAGACTTCCGTTCTTATAAGAATCATATAATGTAATGCTGTAAACGTTTATAAGACTACGTAGTAGGGTCGGAAGTGCATGTAGCGTAAATAGTCTAATAAAATGTGTCTATAAGACTGCGTAATAGGGTCGAAAGTGCTTGTAGCGCAAATAGTCCCTTAAGCTGCTTTTGCAAGATCAGTGATTTTAATCAAAGCGTCTATTGTCCTATAAGTCAACAACTATAGGAGAATTTTGCTACTTGGGATATAATTTACCATCTTATACGTTTTGCTGCTTGAAATGAATGATTATTTTTATTATGTAGATACGATGGTTGGTTTTAAATAAAATGTCTAGTATTTAATCAGACATTTATTACCTTATAAAATAGAAGGTTACATACAGACAGTATCAAACTATCAATTTTATGACCACAATTTATCACAGGCTTCTATAACAAATATGTAGGTTGAACAAACAAACTATGCATAAGTATAGCGTGTTAACGCATCTTTACCGTCTCCAGCTCTATTCGGGTTGTGTGCCGGAATCTTGAAGAGGCTAATTTGCGACCAGTCCCCAAACAAGGAGATCGGTCAGATCCGACTAATTACCGTTCAATAACCGTAACTATAGCTTGGTTGTGTCCAACCGTGGAACTTATTTTAAATAAACAGTTTATTGGACGCCTAGAAGTTCACTCCTTAATTCACGATCGCTAATATGGGTTTAGGCTGGAAGGTGATCTTCTAACAAGATTTCTTCTCTGGGGTGAGGCTATTGACAAGCGTGGCGAGTCACTGGCTGTCAGTCTTAACCCTCTTCTCCCCAAGCTCCTGGAATACGGCCTGCCCGCGCAGTTCTGTGACTGGATCGCTGGCTTCTTGCATGGGCGTAGAATTCACTTCCACTTAACATCACGTAGAGTGAAGTCATTTGAATCCAAACATTAAAAAAATGTTTAATTTTCGTGTGCCCCAGTGTACTTAGTGAGTAAAACGCATAGAGATATCTTCTTTGGTAAAAACGCGATTAGTGTTCAAAATTTTCACGTCCTATACGTACAGCAGGGCAAATATAATAAAAGTGTGTTCAATACAAAATATTTTTTGTTTTAAATATCAAACAGTTAGGCCTGTGATAAATTATATTCAATATACATACTTACTTAGATAAGTTATTTAAAAAACACTTAGCCACAATTATACGACGGGGTCAAAGCACACACGATATTTATATAGCGCGTTTTTGCGTTTACCTTTTGCGTTTTGCGCTTTGGCCCTATTGTCTCTGAGCACCAAAAGATTCCAAAATTGTTTAAGTTTATGATACGTGTTAAAGGTATTATTATTTAAGTATTGTCATAATGTTTGCATCATTCTCCATAAACAATAGAAATATTTTTAAGATATTCTTCGTACTTGGACGTAACTAATCCAAGCTTTTTCAATCTAACGTAAAACAGCCGATGCATCATAATCCATGATAATGGTGTATAACTTCGTTTAGATCAGCGAAACCCACTGGCATCTGAGTGGGTGATGTGTAGCATCTAATCGCTTTAATGAGCTTCTAAAAGGAAGACTTCATCGCTAGGCTAATAATATCGCGTGTGCTTAGGCCTTTACTACATAAGGAGCCTTACCTATAAACACTATTTAAGCTATGTAAGCACTATTTATAGTGTATAAGTAAGGCCCAAGAAGTTTATTAATTGACACTGAGCAACTTAACATTTGTATGTATCACTTCCATACTTACGATAAAAAAAAATATTTTATCGCAAGCTTTAAATTTAGGATTACAATACTTAGTCTTAAACTTTTCTACACTTATCCAGCCCTAAATATTTCACAACAAAATCTGATCAAAAAATTGACAGAATTCGTGCGAAATATTCCCAATCACAGTTTATATATCACCAATCTAGGGGAATATAAAATATATTAATTTTGTTTTGTGGTGTGATGAATACATATTCCTGCCTTACCGCCATGTAATCGCTATTAGCGCTCTTACACACGAACGGCAGTTATACGGCAATGGCGGCTAGCCGCCGCGGTTGACACGTCGACTGCAGCCGCCGACAAACCGCTGTTGAGACACGGCAAAACTACAAGCGTCACACGGTGCGTTGAAACAACGTGCAGCGACGGAACGCGCGCGCTACTAGAACTCCTTGTCCTAGCGCGCGCTAGGACAAGGAGTCAGGCAGCCGAGGCGGGGAGGGGTGCTGCGGCTATGAGGCAGCGCCGCATAGTTTTTTTTCAATATTGAAGGTGACACTCGGTGTGTTGAAATCATTGCGTTTGAACGACGTTGCGTCGTCGCAACGCATGTGGCATACAGTCCATTGATATCCGTTGCGACGACGCAACACAACGCGCTTATAAGGCCTCAGCTTTACATCGCGTCGTCGCGTCGGCAAACTGCCGTTCGTGTGGAAGAGCGCTAAGACGAGCATTTAAAAATATATAGATTAATAAAAATTTTAGATTTTTAACTATGATCCAATCACTAGTACCGTACAGTAGAAGTAGGTCCTTGTATGAGGGGTAGGTAGGCAGAGACCACAGATTTCCATTCCAAATTCGTAATAGAGCATAGTACTTAATGATAAAAAAAACTTTACAGTCAGTGAGATTATGAATGCTTATAATTATAATTTATCTACAACGACATTGACATATTATATTATTTAAATATAAACAATAATAAAGTGAACATAATTATGTTTCATATCGTACAAGCGCTTTACAGCACTCCGGGCTACGTAGCCCTAACTGACTCACGCAAATTAATAACAACAATAAGCAAGCCATATTCAACGTCAATATCAACGGCTTCTACATCCTAACTTAACATTTCAAAAAATATCAGTTGGCATCTTAAATACATAAACATTAATCCATTATTTAAGCATGCATGATTATTATTATATATAATTACTAAGTTTCTTTGTAATTACATCAGTATAGTACATTATATTATGTGTGGTTATATCATAATAACATCGTTCAGTATTAATAGTATGATTGCATAATAAAGTGAAAGAGATATTAATTGGTAGTCAACATAGAGATTATCAAATGGAAATGTTTGCTTTCCCAGTGCTTTTTATTCCAACTGAAATAGTACAACACTTTAGGAAAACCTCAGGTAGAACTAAAGCAGGTAACCCAAGAGATGGTCTTTCAATTGAGATAAGTACTGAGACTGGTCTCTTGTCGAATTTTTAAGTGCTCATTTTTCATATTTAGTTGTTTAACATCTTGTCAAGTAACTAGTATTAGCTGGCAATCGCTCGGATTGCTAGTCCCATTCCAGTCACTTTTTCATTAATAACGGTTAATACCTAGTAAAAGATAAAAACGTTTACTAGAAAATAAATATCCCATTCGAGCTATTTTTTTCTAGTAAACATTTTATCCTATATCTATAATATCAATAATTAAGATAAGTACCTATAGTATAATCTGCGGTAAATATTTGAGTCCAAACTGTGCTAACGCAGAACTCCTTGAATGTCTTATGGAACTTCGTGATATTGATGTACCTAACTAAACGCACCGTATTTAAATTTATTAAAGAGAAATAAAAAATGCCATTTCAAATAAATATGATATGATGCAATCACAAAGTAGTTAATAACAATAACTTCTATATTTAATACCAAT
This sequence comes from Scoparia ambigualis, assembly GCA_963921215.1. Lineage (NCBI taxonomy): Eukaryota > Metazoa > Arthropoda > Insecta > Lepidoptera > Crambidae > Scoparia > Scoparia ambigualis. The sequence goes on along the minus strand of OY992501.1, from coordinate 44,214,381 downwards.
AACATCTACATTGTTAAAAGTATACTGTATGATAAATTATGATACAGAAAACAGACATTCCCAGTTTTAACCGGCTTAAACTAATTATTTATACAAATAATAAAAAATCTGCTTTAAGTACAGCAAAAACAATTATATAAAACATTTAAATTATTTAAAAATTAGAATTCCAAAACGTTGTCGTTGTTGTCCAAAAAATATCCAGCAGATATTAAACCTGCGTTGTTGGTCAACAACGCAGGTCTACATCTTTTTGGAATTACTATTAGTTATGACAGAACTGTATTGATAGCTGACACACAATGTCTTGTAAAGTCAATTTCTTTTATCAGTCATTTCCTTAATTAACTCTGATTAAGAAATATATACCTAATATCTTAACACATAGAATTCACAGACAGTTAATTTTCATCACAAACCTACAGTCATATTTTTAAATAAAAATTAATTGATAAATCGAACTCTGATTAATTATAAGAAATCCAAACACGAATTTGTACGTTATTTTATGTTAACTAATAAAATTTCAGAAAAATATATTTTTTTGCAATTTTCTTTATAAAATGTAAGAAAGACAGATGGTCTAATATTCTAACAAAGTATTGTCAAGAGTTGGACGATGCCTTTATAATTAGTTTAAAATTAAAGATAGCTTAATCTATGCACCTTCTATATAAATTGAGCTATGAATGCAGTGCTCTTAATGTTTTAAATACTTTATATTAGTTTGTACATCAAGAATTAGTAGAATGCTATATCTGATTTAACTTTTACGATAGTTAAAAATATTGATATATGAGTTGACCGACTGCTGATCTAGGCATAAAAAAATGACATTTGGTCATTCGTTAACAAGGAATAGTAAAAATCTTTTGACCACGGTAACGTGGCAGAAGACAGTCTACAACTTTATGTGTAAGTTTCACCATTTTTTGGACTCAGGCTAGAAATGGCTAATAACTCTTGGCACAATCGGTGAAACCAGCCATCAAATTGTTAACGTACAACTAATTGAATATTAGCTTAGTACTAAAAAAGTAAACTATAGCTTACATACCGTCCCACTTTTAGGCAAAGACCTCCTATCATTGAAATCAAATCTTCGCCACAATTGGCTACTTGACAGTTCTCAAAAAAGTATTTTCAAAATTACAAACGCTTCTTTTATACATCTTACAATATTTTTTTCTCGATAAAGTTTAAAGTATTTAATAGAAAAAAAAACATATTTTTCTTCATTCATTTAAAATTTTGCGCGGAAACGGTTGGTCACGTGACATTTTGCCCTGTGACGTCCACTTCAATAAACAAACAAAGGACATCAGGCAAATTCCTTTGACAATAGACCCAAAAATGTATAGCATTTCTGTTTGTACCACAATGTAGGTATGTAAATAGTGGATCGTGGAAACTATTCAGAGTTTATTATAGATTTTTATTAGAAGAGATATTCACGTTTGAAATATTTTTCTTTGGTAAGACTGACACTATTATAGCAACACTTATAACTCAAACGAAACGTTCGTTCGTTCGTTACACAGACATTTATGTCTGTGGTTCGTTATATGCCAAATGAACATAGTGTTCTCTACAAAATTAACTAAAAGTGGGCCGGGCCTACCGATTCAAATTAAAATTATTTATTAGGCTTTCTTGTTGAACACAAAGATCTTAAATATCAAACACGATACGGAAGGAGCGTGTGGAATTCTGTTCTGTTCATTTAATCATGTGGTTGTAACCAAACGCTTCAGTTGGGTGATTGACAATTCAGTGACAGCCGATAGGCTGGCTGACAGATCGATACCCATTTTCAAGAATTTGCTTAATTTGCTGTATTAGCAAATGATATTATAATTATTGTTGTTAAATATTAACAATAAAAATCTAAAAGTTAGATTTCTCTAACTTCAGATTTATTTCTCCGAGAAATCCAATCCAGCCAATTTCTGTCAATGTCATTGTCATTTGATGCAATGCGCCGTGTTCTTACGCAAAAAAATAGTGATGGCGGCCACAAAATGACCGTTTTATAGTCGTAGTTTTGTTTTCTAATTAATTAATTTCAGCCAAATAAAGGAGTTTCAAAATAAAGTTGATACTGATTTAGGTATATAATGACACATAGTACATTTAGATAATAGAAATAAGTTTATACATTTTCGGGTCAAATGTGCCTGATGTCCTTTTATCTTGAAACCTGACAAGACAGATAGTTTTTATAATTATGTGAAATGTGACGTCACACGAATGGCCGCCCGTGTTTTGGGTCTTGTAATCCACAGATCAAAAATCGCAAATTTATTTTGTAAATTGAAATATTTACAAAGTTATCTTAATTAAAATAACTGTTGGATAATTATCGTTAAATCATAAACTACTATTTCCGACATATTTCAAATTTTATTGTTATAACTGTCACATAGCCAATTGATGGGTGTGTGGTTAACGCTTAGTTAGAGCGTGGCGCCACTAGTCACAAAAGAAATTCTATTCATTGAGCACTGATCGGTGCGCGGCCGCAGTAGGAAGGTTAATCACCACGCTTGCCAAATGCGGGTTGGTGATCACAAACCGCCGAAGCACAAATTGCCCGACCTGGGAATTGAACCCTGGACCTCCGGTATCGGGCCGAGCGCTTAGCCACTCGGCCACAGAGGTGTTTCGCTTAGTACTACGTCTGACTTACTTTATTTAAACCTTAAATGAGTTTCACAGATAATATTAAAAGGTCTTTACTTCTGTTAACAGGAGTGAAGACTAATAATTAAGTCTAAATAGAACATTTATACCTCGTGAGCAACACGATTAACTGAGAATCCTTAAAATTATTTTTTAATTATAAAAAATAACCCCCTTTTTCGTTTTTAGGTACATACCTTTTTATTTTGCAAAATAAAACTAACATTATTTAAAACAACGCCATAACAACCCATATATTTTTTTTACAAAAATAACAGCGTATTTAAGAAGGGTTTACGCATTTCGGATTCCCATACAAACTTCCAAGTCGACATTTTTAAAAACTACTAAGCCAATTTAAAAAAAAAAACTTTGCATGCTAAAGTAAAATACAGAGACCTAAATATTTTGTTGAAAACATTTTTATAAAACGTTTATTAAACTGTGTTATTACGATTTTAAACTTTCTATAGTGGACATTAAATCGCAAAAACTCAGGTAAATAAACGTTTTTTAAAAATGTTTTCAACAAACTATTCAGATCCTTGTATTTTACTTTAGCATGCAAAGTTTTGAAGACATCATATGATAAAGGCACTATGTAACTTATAAAATGTTCTGAGTTATCATGCAATTCGCTAATAATGCTGTATTTTTTTAAATATATTATATTAATCAAAGAATGAGACTGGTATTGAAAGAAACATTAAAACATTGCAATTATTTGCTTTGTATGGTTTAGTTCACATTACGCCTTTAACCAGTTAATAAAATGTATTTTTTATTAAATGTTACATAGTGCCTTTATCAATTGATGTCTTCATTGGCTTAGTGGTTTTTAAAAATTTCGACTTGGAAGTTTGTATGGGAAACTGAAATGCGTAAACCCTCTTAACTTACAACGTCTCGGATATTTTTAAATACAAAAGTTACATAGTTTCAATTTGAGTTCATATTGTTACAATATTTTTGTACTAAGATTTTTATAAATCCAGAGTATCTTGTTTGCCTAAATCTACAGGCCTGCAAGAAATGTAAACTAAGAAATTCAATACATAAATAAACACGCAATCACAAGCCAGGTGTAATTGTAAAAAGTTTGTATTTATTTTAAGGATATGTTAATTAACAACCAAACATAAGTTTACGGATATGCTCAGCATTGTTACTACTTAATAGGTCAAGGATCATAAGACCGCCGGCGGTCGCGAAACAATTGATTTTCAATTGTGTCTGGTTTTACGGTGCTCAAGGGGTTAAACTTGTAGCTTTATTTTACGATTACATCTTCAGCGGGAGAAGTAAATAAAATGAAAGAGTGCTTATACGTCATATGAGCAACTTAAGGTAATTAATAGAGAGAGAGAGAGAGAGAGAGAGAGAGAGAGAGAGAGACGAACATATATTGACAAACAGAATAAAAAATACATAGGTACATAAAAAAGACATTTGTTAATCAGGAACCCGCCTCAGCTTGTGTTGTTGTTAATAGTTGACATTGGTTGTTTTCTATGTCCAAAAACACAAACAATAATATTGTAATTTTACATGGATAAGTATAATTTTGCCACAATGTATGTGCACTTAATACATAATATACATAATTCTTCACTTTTGACAGTAATTGTTGCTACTGCCTAAAGTATCATAATATCACCATAGTACATACTACAATATACATCCAACCCTAGGGTAGAACATGTTTAAATATTACACGCCACTTTGTGTAACATCTACGGTCCGGTTATATAGCTATATGTACCTTATCTCAATCGTATAAAGTCGTCGCAACTAGGGAAGGTGCGGCGTAACAACTGCAGGCTCCCTTCCTAATTCACTTTGACAGTCATTCACACGATTGTAAAACAGTGTTGCTTCTGCCTAAACTATCAATATACTACTAGGGTATAACACGTAGACAGAGTAGAACATTATTTTTATGAAAGAGTAGAACATGTTTCAATATTACACGCCACTTTATGTTGAAGGGTGGCTGACAGACGACAGATACAAAAACTTGTGTTAACATCTACGGTTCGGTTATATAGTGGTTATAGACCTTAACACAATCTTATAAAGTTCAAAATATGGTGCACTGCAGCCTATATAGACATTTGCAGCGAGTCGTAGCTATGGTAGGCGTGGCGTGACAACAGCGGGCTCCTTTCCGAAGTAGACTCGTCTGATGACGACATTACGGAGGGCACGCGATGTGACTCGGTACACACCTCACACGACTGCAAGCGTACGTATATTACTTAGTTTGTTACAACTAATCTATTATGTATTGTTTGTCGTAAAATAGCAGTGATTTATTGTAAAAAAATAACATTGAAACTTTCATGGCGATAACTTTTAGGAAAAAACGGAGTAATTCACTCCGTGATCATGGCGCATGCAACTGCGCCGAAATATCGCAGATTCAAAACGAACAACAAACACATGGTCAGAAGTCCCGTTTTTTCCTAAAAGTTAAAAAAAGACATGTATCAAAATGAGCAAGATTATTTTCTTAACACATTCTACGGCAAGTGACCAAATTTTTATAATAAAAAATTTGGTAATTAAAGTAAAGCTTAACAAAGTATAAAATGGGATACATTAGTTAGTAATAGTTCAAAAGATTTTATTAAATTCCGAAATATCGGAACCAAATTTTAGATACATTTTGTATCCATGTTATGCTATCTATGAACATTTAGGATGCAAGTACGAAAAATCAATCTACTCGTATTTATTCCGATCACTGGTTTTAATACTTACATGTCAGGCAAGACGGCTCCCGGGAATCGGAATTGGGAGTCTCGTGGTCGTGACCTAGGCATCCTCCGCCATCGTGTTCACAACCTGTCGGAAAAAGACGACAATTGTAATCACAAAGATACAAGCTTCACATGTCATGTGTTACTATTACATAAAAGGTTGCACCATAAGTAGAATTTAATTGCCGCTCTATGCTGTTGGATGTGTTGGACGAGTCCGTTAGTCGTCTTTTACGACACCCAAAGAGAAGAGATAGGTTGGTAGTATTCTTCTAATGAGCCGGCACCACACAGCTCATTTATCAGTGTAATTAACATACTTAACATTACTTTTTTTCACACTAATACCAATTATTATCTAGCACAAGCTTCTTTTGAAACTTGTTTTTATTGGTTAGATAACGGATAAATACATACTTATACCGTACAAAGAAAACACCCAGACCGGAAATCAAATTAGAAAATCGGTTATTTCCAAATTGTCCCGACCGGGAATCGAACCCTGGAAGAACTCGAACTCAAAGATGGCGACGCCAAAACCGGCGTGCTAACCATTGGACCACGGAGTTCGTCAAAACTTTTGTGTTTACTCAAGTGTAAATAGTGGTCCTTCGAGCGGGACAAAATGTTACCTCGCTCTCGGGGTCAGCAGGAGCAGCGGCATTCTCACGGCGGCGGCAGGACACTTTAGGCAGCATCCCGTTGTATTGGGCCATGCCGGCGAGCAGCACCGCGAACCCGATCAGGTGTTGCCAGTGGAATTCTTGCCAGCGCACGGCGAGAGACACCATCCATATCACCAATGTCCTGGGGTAAAAGACTCAGAAATAGTAATAGGAATAGAAAAATAATAAAATTTTATAATATAAGATAATGGTGAATTCGCCATCCTATCTTATCGTTGCAGCCGTTGCAGGTTGACATTAAAGATAATGTTCGAACAAACTAACCTCACTGAATCAAGAACCATTCTGGTGGTGGCAGACATTTCCTTTGTGACGCTTATGCCGGCAAAGTTTAAGAACGCAATCGATATGATTGTACCCAAAATTGCAAACATCAGCAGGGGGTTGTTTCCTGTAAAAAACAGAACATACTTATTCATAGAATACACATTCTTATTTAAATACAAGACAACAACGTGATGCCGAAGGCTTTTCAAAAATGTTAATGGACAGTTTTCAATTTATTGTTATCTGTCATCGTATAGAAGAAAGAGAATAAAAGATTGAAGAAAGCATTAAATATTAGCAATATCTAGGAACTCGATGGCGAAGTGGCTCCTAAAGCCAGTTTTTATTTTGTGGTGCAAGACGTTAAAGCCCACCAACTCCCATTGGTCCAGCATAGTTCTCATCCGATCTCCACATGTGCTTTTGTTTGAGTAGGAAGTCCTGAGCCTAGCAGTAGAATGTCAGTAGATGATTGATTATGAATGTCAACATCACCTCTCCACCTATCACGCTGAGCACATGTGCAGTTTTCATTTGGTGAAACGTGGACTGTGGAAGTGCACTGCTTTTCAATCCTCATGCCTAGTCCCTGACTAACTCTTCGGGGATAATAATCGCAAGTAAATGTACAATCTGGGAAGTTATTGTTATTTGTTTTTGTTGTTATTGTCTACTGGTTTTATTTTTAACTTGAAATTTTGTTTATTTTAATCTCCCTATATTTCGCTGTAAAGAATTTCTTGTTTCGACATTTGCTGTATATACCTATAAATAGCTGTTCATATCAGACCACGGCCTTATATTATGGTTTTATTTTTATGCTGTATGGTGTATGTAATATGAAAATGAAAAAAACGTTTATTGCAACAGTCACCAATTTACATATTAATGTAGACTGGCTTTTGAGAAAAAATTACTTGTATTACAAAAGCCAGTTCCTTCCTAAGTCAACAAAACTCACTGGATTTTGTTGTAATAAAAGGTTACATGAACCAAGAACATTAAATTAATTTAAGAAAAAAATATAAAATCACTTTTGACCTAAACATAACATTTTATTTTTTTTCAGTTACTTATCTAATACAATTGCTACAAACAGAAATGTGTCACTTGTGCGAGAGGTGCGTGTGACGTACACTGTTAGTATGTCTAATAAATAAATAAATAAAAATTCTCGATCATTTTCTTTTTCCGCGTTATTCGCTTGCGCTCCATTCCGACCGCGCGTACGCACAGTAGCTCGCGCGTAGATAGTGTTCAAGCGAATATCGAAACGGGAACTTCGACTGTAATGTATGTATAAAATGGGTTGGCTGAAATTTAATATTGAAATGTTATACTTATTATCTTTAGTGAAAATAACAATAAGTATGTAGTACTTAGTACTAACAAAAAATTATTTTGTATGTATTAGGAACTGAAAATCTTTTTTTCTTAAGTTTTTATTTAGCTTTAGCAATTTTCAGTATGAGAAGTATCTCATACTGAAAATTGCTATTTAATAGAGCTCATGATAAATATTAATTATTGAAAAATATCATTCAGTAGAATCATACATCAAAACTGTTAACTTAAAAACTTGCATACTCTTCAACTGTTGCATATCAAATCAGCCTTGTTAATTTGGCTTGGATAGCTACTAATAATAATTGGTCAAAATTACTCAAGATTTATATAAATTAATATTCTTTTTGCACTGAGCAGAGACAAAACCAAGCAAAAGTATTCGTGTCATACAACCAATTTAATTGTCAGTACTAATAATAATAAATAAAAAAAATCAATAAAAATATTTTTTTTTTAAATCATGATATGTTTTCCAAACCAGATGTATAACTCACCGATTTGCACGAGCCCGTCAATGGCGTCTTCGATAGTGCCCCTAGCGTTGTTGCCGAAGTGTGGCGGCGCTGGGATCCAATAGAATACCACCAGCAGCCCGGAGAGCACAGAGAAACCGAACACACCTTCCCAGCCGACCGCTTGGAGCGGGGGGATGTTCAGCCCTAGAAACCACGGTGCACTCAGTAAACCTTCGCTGGCACAGGGCCTTGATGGCCTTGAATGACATTGAACATGGGGATACTTCTGCCCATCTAGACAAGTGGCAAACGCTCACCCCCTGTCTATTCGTAAATCTATCCGGATTTTTTTTCTTGAGAGAAAGACGCCAGGCAAGACAACAGGACGAGCTCATAGATATATCCATCGCCGCTCTATGCTGTTCTGTTGGATGTATGTGCAGTCTTTAGTCCGTTAGTCGCCTTTTACGACACCCAAGGGAAGAGATGGGTTGGTGGTATTATTTATTTATCTTACATCCATACAATCACGACTATTATGCCCGAAGGGTTACTATGAGGTCAGCAAAAGCAGTCCTCTACCATAGTTCACTTTTCACCAAACAGCGACTGCACATGTGTTCAGCTTGACAGGTGGTGAGCCCATCGCCGCTATATGCTGTTGGATGTATGTGCAGCCTTTAGTCCGTTAGTCGCCTTATACGACACCTAAGGGAAGAGGAGGTGGTAGTATTCTTTCACCGCTAAGCGACACGGTCAATTTTAAATTGTCATTTATCTGACGTAAGAGGCTTAAGGCAGTTGTCCCTCCAACGGCGAGTAAACAACAATCAGCTATTTTCTCGCTCAAAAAAACGTACAATAGATAAATCTTTCCTACAAATTTCTGTTTTTTTCACACTGCCAGCGAGGAGTCGCTCCACTAGCTCATCGCAGAGCGACAAGAGATATCACCCTCAGGACGACTTCGTCATTTTCTTAAACTTGACACTTTCCTAACTTGTCTCATTTTTAACTCGGCTCTTTCTTAGTTGGTCTCTTTTGCAAAGTTGACACTTTCATAACTCGTCTCATTTTTAACTCGGCTCTTTCTTAGTTGGTCTCTTTTGCAAAGTTGACACTTTCATAACTCGTCTCATTTTTAACTCGGCTCTTTCTTAGTTGGTCTCTTTTGCAAAGTTGACACTTTCGTAATTCGTTTTATTTTTAACACGGCTTTTTCTTTTTCTTTGTCAAGTATGATAATAAGGCTCCCAAGTTTCGTTTATTCTTCGGAACAGGGGAGGGGTAGCCAGTAGGTGCCAGGTTTTTTGCATTGCAGCATTGCGACTTTGTGTTCCCTCATTAATGACGTGCGTGACTAAATTTATACACAACGGCAGTCGGAAAGGGGGTACTAAGCCGAAAGAAGGGTAAAGTATACATGGTATTAAATAACTTTTGTCCAAGAACTTTTCCTAAAAAATGAATAATTTTAGATCAACAGCTGTTTTAAGTTTTCATAAGAAACAACGTTGTGGTAACCCATTGGCCCTTACGTCGGAACGCTTTAAGATGTATGTAAACTCATTTATTATTGTAGGTACAGTCGAGTTCATAAATATGTATACACTTCAGTACCTTGGCTTGTCTATTTAATGTCTGTTTAAACTGCCATACATGAATTGACAAAGCGATTAAAGTAACAAGGTATTAAAGTGTACACATATTTATGAACTGGACTGTACGCATCCAGTCCAGTTAATCTTGAAAAAAAATATGAATACAGGTGTCCCATAACCACTTTCATAGAGTTTATGAAAAAATTAAGATTTAGGAAAGTGTCAAGTTAAGAAAGAGACCAACTAAGAAAGAGCCGAGTTAAAAATGAGACCAGTTAGGAAAGTGTCAAGTTTAAGAAAATGACAAAGTCGTCCGGAAGGGAGACGAGTTGGTAAAGTGTCAACTTTGCAAAAGAGACCAACAAAGAAAGAGCCGAGTTAAAAATGAGACAAGTTAGGAAAGTGTCAAGTTTAAGAAAATGACGAAGTCGTCCTGAGGGAAAGATAAATCTCGCTTAGCGATACTTATACTTGATCAGCGATCAGAACTCACGCCGAAAGACTTGCCAGCGGCAGCGGTGCTTATAGTCCAGCGACAAAACTATCGGAACTACACACTCGCTTTCCGCTGCTCGCCAACTCGTTTCTAATTCTAGCTCGACTCGTTTCTCGTTCGTCGTCGGCGGTGGGACACAACTGACTTAAACTTGAACTAAATTTACCAGTGACGTATTTCTCCTCGTACACCATTTGGCAGGCGGACACCACTTGCGCTATTATGATGAGCATGTCCCCGGTGATGAGGCTATTACGCCCCCGGGACTCGCCGTCCGCCTGGTACAGCGCGTCGGTGCCGCCGACTATCAGCAGGCCGCACATCACCAAGCCTTGGACAAACATACATTTTTGTTGTTATTGTTTATATAATTACTAGCAGCCCACCCGCGCCTTCGTCCACGCTAACTTAGAAAGACAGTCATAGTTCAGCCATTAAAAAAAAAGTATCTACAAAATTTAAACAAAAACCATCTTCAGTTAACGATCTATCTTTTAGTGAAAACCGCATAAAAATCCATTGCGTGATTTAGGAGAATAGTGCGGTGCCACAGACAGAAGAAAACGGCGAAGGAAAAAGGTGAAAATTGTTGAAGAAGGCAGTGTCGAAAAAATGATGTTTCTAACGTAGTTTATTGACATTGAATGGGCGCTTTCGAAAGATGGTGTTGATTAATTTCGGCGGGCTGGATAAGTCCACGGTAGCAACTGAAAAGAGCACCTGGCCCGGTTTGCCGGAAGGGTGTGGGTTCGAATCCTGCTGCTCATGTAAATTTTTTCGACATTGTCTTTTTCAATTTGTAATACATTCCACGGGTGGGAAATATGTTTGTACCTAAATATCTCCCAGATAATTGAAGTTGTTTGAAGTAGGTAGACATGCTCTCTTTATTGCCTCTGCGGTGGTGGCATGTTCGCCGGGTCGTTGCGCTCCCTACACCTATCATGGTTGCCATTTCTTCTCAGTACAAGGCTCCCGCCCTATAGTTAAGACTTACGAACCGATGCAACACTGGCATATAATCATAAAAACTTCAAGTTAAATTTTTATAAAGCTGATTATACAAATATTCATCAAGAGCTCAGGGAATGTGATTGGCATAATTTATTTGAGGGTTCTCTTAATGTGGACGATCTTCTTAGGGTATTTTATAGTACTTAAAGCTGTATAATCGACAAGTTCGTACCAAGGAAAAAATTGACGAATCTTAGATACCCAGCCTGGTTTAACAATAGCCATAAAAGGACGTTAAATGAAAAAAATAACATAAGAGGTTTTTTTTTATAGCAGAAGGAGGCAAACGAGCAAGCGGGTCACCTGATGGAAAGTAATCACCGCCGCCCATGGACACCCGCAAAACCAGAGGAATTGCAGGCGCGTTGCCGGCCTTTAAGGAAGGAATAGGCTCGTTTCTTGAAGATCCCTAAGTCGTAACGGTCCGGAAATACCGCCGCCGAGAGCTGGTTCCACAACACTGTAGTTCGAGGCAAGAAATTTCTTGAAAATCGCACAGTATTAGACCGCCATCCATCAAGGTGATGTGGATGGAATGACAGTCGATTGCGTGTAGTGCGGTGAAGGAAATTAGCGGCAAGGTTCAAGCCAAACAATTCCTCAGAACACTCCCCATGATATACACGGTACAATATATAGAGAGACGCAACGTCTCTCCGAAGAGCCAGTGGATCGAGCCGACTTGAAATAACCACCTCGTCGACAATTCGAGCAGCTCTGCGTTGAATGCGGTCAAATGGAAGGAGTTGGTATTGGGGTGCTCCAGCCCAAAGATGGGAGCAGTATTCCGTATGCGGCCTGTGCTTTATACAGTTGCAAGCGGTGGGCTGGCGTGAAATACTGACCCGCTCTATTAAGCACACCCAGCTTTTTCGAAGCCGAAGCGAAGGTCGGTATAAAAAGTACAAAAACCCCATGGATGTAGTAGAATTGCAAATTTTAAATAGGCGATGCACACGTCTAGCTTCTAAGTGCTATGGTAAATATATAAGCAGATTAGAACGGGACATTTCAGGGAACTGTAAACCTTTTTGGACCTTTATGAAGGCGAAACGGGGTGGTAAGAGTTCATATCCAATTACTATGTCTAATGGAACTGTTACGACCTCAGATGGTGAACATATTTGTGAATTGTTTGCCACACACTTTGCCTCAATGTATACTGATGAAGGTTTTTCTCAAAATTATTCTCCAACTGATTATTTGAAGGTAAAGGAAAGTGATAGTGTACACCTATTGATACCTATTATTGATTCAAAAAGTCTCTTACAGAAACTAAAAACCCTTGACGGAAATAAAGGGGCGGGACCTGATGGGATTCCATCAATTTTTATTAAGAAATGTGCTGAGTATTTAGTTGAACCCCTTCTGATTATCTATAATACGTCATTGCAAACAGGTATCTTACCGAGGGAGTGGAAGAAAGCGAGGGTTGCACCTATCCACAAGTCTAATAGCAAAGATTTAGTTCAGAATTATAGACCTATTTCGATTTTGTCCACGTTTGCTAAGCTTTTGGAATCGCTTCTTTGTCCGTATATCCAGCGTCATCTTAAGCAGAGTTACAGTTTTAATCAACACGGATTCATTTCTTCTAGATCGACGGCAACGTACTTGACGGAACTCTCTGAAGACTGAATTGCTTCATTGGACGCTCACAAACAGGTTGATGTTGTATATACGGACTTCAGCAAGGCCTTCGATCGTATACCCCATGATATATTACTGAAAAAACTAGCAGCGTATGGCGTATCGGATGGATTGTTGAAATGTACGAAGTCTTACCTAGAGGAAAGAACATTTTCGGTTGTTGTCAATGGCTTTCATTCAAATTCACATAAAATTACTTCCGGAGTACCACAAGGGTGTCATCTCGGTCCAATATTGTTTACGGTGTTTGTTAACGACATACCTAGCATCATAAGATTTGCGAAGAGTTACATGTACGCTGGTGATCTTAAGTTAAGTAGGATTATTGACACGGTGCAGGATGCGGTTCTGCTTCAAAGCGATCTTGACGAGCTACTTAGGTGGTGCGAATACAATAAAATGCATATTAATGCAGATAAGTGTTACTTTATGCGCTATGGAAGAAAAACCAATCAGGTAGCTCATGACTATCATATCGGGCAACATAAAATCAAGGAAATGGATCAGATTCGCGACCTAGGTGTCTTGTTTGATAAAAAACTTACGTTTGTGCCTCATATTGAAAATATCTGAAACCGTGCGTTTAAAATGTTGGGATTTGTAATCAGAAATAGCAAAGAATTTCGTAATTGTAAAACTAAAATACTTCTGTACAATGCCCTAGTGCGAAGTGTTCTGGAGTATTGCACAGTTGTGTGGAGACCTCACTATGCTACGCATTCCCTGCAACTTGAACGTATTCAAAAAAGGTTTATGCGCCACTTAGTATTCTCGAGCGGCATTTCTAAAAAGAAGTTACCATCATACGAAAAACAATTAGCGCATTTCCATATTAGAAAAACGTAGAAGCATAATTGACTTAACTTTTGCACATAAAATACTCAATATCAAGATCGACTGTCCCCAATTGTTAAATGATTTCAAATTACGTGTGCCGCCTCGATATCCGAGAAAAACAATAACTTCTTTTCACGTGCCGCTCAGAAGAACTGTGTTTGGCTCAAATTCCCCGATCACAAGATTATGCAAATTGATAAATGAATATAGCGACCGATTTGATATTTACTTTGACCCACCTAGAAGAATTTATTCCATTGTTGGTTCACCCCTTTAAACACGTTGATGTAGTAGTTTAATTTAATATTTCAGTGTAAGATATATATATTTTTGAACTGTGATAATTTAATTAAAACCTAATTTAATTAATTGATATTTAGAAGTACTCGAGCATGATGTATTTGCCTGTAAGTGTTTGTCTCACCTAGATATTATATGATTGTAATCTAGTAATAAGTTAAGTGTATTGGTGTGTACAAACGTTGGCGAATCAATAAATAAATAAATAGCAACATTGTGCTCAAAGTCAAAGTCAAATGCTTTATTCAATATAAACCTTTACAGGTACAGTCACCAGCATTAAGATGTGATGATGCAAAAATATGTGATAATTGGTGGAAGGCATATTATAGGAGTTTATATGCCTTCCACCAATAATCAGATATTTTTGCAGGCCGTCGTTCTTATTAACATCAAAAAATATGTAAAAAGAAAGTTAACTAAAGTTAACAGGTAGTTAAATCTTATGAACTAACTTAACTACCTACCTACCTAATCAACTACCTAACTAATCTACAGTTCGGATTTTGGGAGAGCTTTCGACTAAGAAGCTGGCAAGAAACTGACAGGAGGCCTTACTTTTCTCTCTTCTCTCTTTTTCTCTCAATAATAATTATTGTAGCCTAAATTGGATACCTAAATGATTATGAACTAGAACTTTTAAACTTAATCTAGCTAGGTACTGTTTTGTGAAACGCTTTTAGAGCGTTGAATGTTTTTAACCACCTCTGTGGTCTAGTGGCTAAGCCACCGGTTTCAGACCCAGAGGTACCGGGTTCGATTCCCAGCGGGGGGCCCATCTTTGTGTGCTCGGTTTGGTTGGTGGTAGGGCTGTGAAGTCCGCCTGGCTAGCTACCACCATCTTATCAAGTCTGTCGCCATAACAACGATGTTTATAGCATTGTTGTGTTCCGACAGTATGAGACAGGATAGCCAGTTCCTCAGTGGTTGAGGATTCCGGGTTCACGCGCTTCCACCTTCGGCCTTATAGTCACTTACCATCAGATGAGATGAAGGCCAAGCGCTTACCTGTTGTAGAATAAAAAAAATAAAAATAAAATGTGCATATAGTTTTTATAAGTGATCTATGGTTACGAATAATTTTTTATTCGAGTCAGCCAGTAGATGGCACGCTTGATTGACACCTGTGACTCAATGGGCTTTTATTTATTTATTTACAGCGCACCGCCAGCGACTACGTCCGCGTGGACCCCGTACCCCGATACTAATTTCCAAAAAAAAAATGTCATACAAACCTTGTCTTAACAAACACAACAAAAAACGAATTAGCCAGATAGCTGCAGCCGTTCTGAAATGATGCGCGTACAAAAATTTCAAGAATTACATACATACATACATCATCATAATCATGACTTTTATCCCCGAAGGGTTAGTCAGAGACTAGACAATGAGGACAGCAAAAGCAGTCCTCTAACATAGTCCACTTTTCACCAAATAGCGACTGCACATGTGCTCAGCGTGACAGGTGGTGAGCCCATCGCCGCTCTAAGCTGTTATTTATTTATTTATTTATTTATTTGAAACAACAAAACTTAATACTACCATTACAGAAAAAAAATCCAATGCGATAGTACAAGCACTTATAAATCTTTCTAATCTAACCTATTTACAAACGAATATTTTTTATTTATCTATTTACAAACTTATTAGTACTATAAAATATTCAGGACATATTCAGTAAAGTAAGTAACTACACTGTGTATTTACTTACTTTTTAGCTACTTCTGTAACAAAGAACAAACAATGTGACTTTTGTGAATTCATTCAGAGAGCAGTTAAATATGTCAACATCATTAGCTACCCTATTAATAGTGCGCAAGGCTCGGGTAAATGGCGCTTCTTTTAAAATATTAGTCCGCGCCCTTGGCACCTTGAGCAGTGGTGGCCGACGCCTGCGCCACACGTACCGGTCCGGCACACACAGCTTTATACATTGCAACACTCCTTGGTTAAACAAATACCCACGTAACAGTTTTATTACATATGTAGCCAGCCCTAACTCTCTTCTGACTTCCAATTTATTGTAGCCCACCATGCCGAGAACAAATAATGTCGGATACATTAATGGGTAAAAGGGATATACTCCATATAGTTTGAAATAAAGAAATCTTGTGAATTTGTTTTGTATTCGCTCCAACATTAATTTATATTTCGCCTCATGAGGACTCCAAATAAATGCATTGCATTCCAAGTGGCTTTTTACCAACGCTTCATACAAAGCTCTAATTGCATTAAAATTTGTAAATCCCTCACACTGACGCAACATAAATCCCAAGTTACGGTATGCTTTCTTGCAAACCTTAATTACATGCTCTCTAAAAGACAGATTGGTAGTAAAATGGATTCCAAGGTCTCTCACCTCCGTCACCCGCTACAAAGGAGCACCATCTAAGCAATATTGGAAACGAACTGGGTCCCGTGACAAAGTGAATGACATTACGTTGGTATTAGCATTTTGAAATATTGAAGCTCAGCCGGTTCCTACGACTCCAAGCCGCCACCCTGTCAATATCCGCCTGCATTTTTACGCAGTCGGAAGCATGCTTTATTTCCAATACCAGCTTTAGATCATCAGCAAAAAGAAGGCAAGTTGAATCTAAGGTGACACCCGGTAAGTCATTTACCATTAAAACAAATCCAAGAGGTCCTAAATTACTCCCTTGACTGACTCCCGATCTAGTATAATACTGTTCCGAGTTATGGCCGTCCCAGTTGACATACTGACGTCTGTTCTTCATGTAACTGGCAAAAAATGAGAGCGTTTTCGGCGTGCAGCCCACATGAGCCAGTTTCATGAGCAGGATATCATTGTCGACTGTATCGAATGCCTTTCGATAATCGAAATATATGACATCCACCTGACTACCTCTGTCCACCGCTGGTGCCACCTGCATCATCAGCTGGAGTAGATTCCCCGTAGTACTACGCCCGTGACGAAACCCGTGCTGCTCGTCAGATAACTGAGCTTTAACTTGTGAGTACAAAGAATGATGTATCGCTGACTCGAAAACCTTCGCTGCTGTGCTCAGGACTGCCACCGGCCTATAGTCACTTGATTCCGTACCACTATTCTTGGGCACCGGGACAACTCTAGTCAACTTCCATCGGTCGGGAAAAACTGCACAATCGAGACAAACATTATAGATGTGTACGAGCGGAGCAGCAAGTACCTCACGACAATCTCTAAACACAAAAGGTGGTATACCGTCCGGGCCCGTGGAGTGTTGGGCCCGTGGAGTGTTTTGGCTTAAGCTTCAACAGCGCGCGGCACACGTCTGCTTCCCGCAGCTCGTGCACCTGAACGCGCGCGCTGCTGGCACCCGCCGCCGCAACGGCAGCGTCTACGTCCAGCACCGCGGGCACAGGGTTGTACACGGAGCAAAAAAATTTTGACAGTTTATGCGCCCCCTCAAACGCAGATAAAACACGTCCCTTTTCCGTTAGTTTTTGTTTTTGCGAATTATTTCTTTTACTTTTTACAAAGTTCCAAAACGCCTTAGGATCTTGTGCCAGATTATATTGCACCCGATCCATATAACAGTCATGCGCGGGTTTCTCCGCCCTCTTAACTCGTGCCCTGCACCGAGAAAACTCGTTATAGTCCTCACTTGATCGACTCGCCTTATACCGCTTATGTAGTCTGTACTTCACCTGTATGTCACGAATTATCTCGGCCGTGTACCACTCAGGGTAGCAATACCTAAAATTGTTTGTCCTAATATGGTTTGGCCAAACCGTTTTGGCCTAAACTTAAAACGTACAATTATTGTTTCGCCTAAAAATTGTTTTGCCACTATTATAGTTTGGCCTAAGAATTGAAAGGCCTAATTTAAGAATGTCTAACGTAAAATAGCCTAAACTATATTGGCATAACTTTATATTGGCATAACTTTATTTTGGCATAACGATTATTTCGCAAAATTTATAAAAGCTCTAATTTTAGCATATCTAAAATTAAATGTGCCAATAATGTATTGGAATAAAAGCATAGAATTTTATTGAGAAAATAAATTGACAGAAGCGAATCGCTGCAAACCCGACTCCACGTAGTCTTGTCTGCCCTACCCTAGAGTGCAATATAAGCCGTGACAGAAACTATGCATGCTGCATGCCTACATGCATGCTGCATGCCTGCTTGCATGCTGCATGCCTGCTTGCATGCTGCATGCCTGCTTGCACGCTTACATGCTGCATGCCTGCACGCATGCTGCATGCGTGCTTGCATGCTTACATTATGCACGCATGCTGCATATCTGCATGCATGCTGCACGCATGCTGTGTTTCTGCTTGCATGCTGCATGTCTGCATGCATGCTGCATGTTATGCTGCATGTTTTGCATTTTTAATTTTGTGTGAATTAATATTTAGGAATTGTAAACTTTAGGGATTACGAATTGTTCTGCCAAATGACGCATTTGGTAAATGACAATGTGGCGATAAAAAGTTAGGCGAAGTGAAATTAGGGCAAACACGATTCTGAAGAGTGAAATTAGGCGAAACAATTTTAGGCTTTTCGTTTGGGTGCCATTGCAAATTAGGCGTACAAAAAATTAGGCGATCCGATAGAGACCCCTCGAGTTTTCATGCTTTGGCTTTTTTACTGGAACACAATCGTCAATTAATCTATTAAAAGTGTTATAAAAATAGTTTAACAATTCCACAGGATCTTTAATACTGTATAGTTCACTCCAATCTATGCATGAAATATTAAAATACAATAAAAGAAGATCGGCTTTACCGAAATTCCATTTTCTGTCACGCGAATAGTTTAACCGGTCACCCTGCGAACTGTGCATGCCGATGCCGGAGTCAGCACTTCCAACCCAGATGGCGAGCGGCGGATGGTAACTGTCCACGGGCTGCAAGCCTTCGGCCTCGCTAACTGACACCCGCCCCCGCTCAAAACAAGATCTAACTGCCTACCATTGCAATTTGGTACACTATTTTGCTGAATGAATTCACAAAATGACATTAAATATTCATAATAATTACAGACATCAATACTAGCCGAAAATAAATTAAAATCTCCTAATACTATAACATTATTTTTGTATTTACTACATATTTTTTCAATAATACTAATGTTGGATGTATGTGCAATCTTTAGTCCGTTAGTCGCCTTTTACGACACCCAACGGAAGATGGGGGGGGGGGTGGTAGTATTCTTTCACCGCTACGCGACACGGTTCAGAAATAGATTTTGAATAATATAGATTATTAACTTATGGTTGCCTGGAAGAAATTGCTGTAATTAGCGATAAGGCCGCCAATTGTATGTTCTATGTGTTTGTCCTTTTAAGTTTTCTGTGGTGTACAATAAAGCATATTTTATCTTATCCTTTGATCTATCTTTTTAGTGTAAGCGAAAAACAAATTTTGGAAATTTCTTACAGGATACGGGGTATCGCGGTCGGGCCACTGGTTCTAGATAAAAATAAAGACCTGACTTCAAGGGTCGTAGACGGATACATGCATAGACGTGGGGTTAGAATACCATTTATAACTTCCATCTAGTCAGTGGAGTGAAAGTATTAAAGGACATTATTTTTATAAAAGATGTAAGTAGGTAAGTACTTAATATTTTATTTGGGCCATCATTACACAGTATGAATAAAATTAAAAACATGATAGCAACGACCATAGTAACAGAATTGTAAACATTGCTCATTGAATATGCAGATGTATGAAATATGAATACTTAATTAATCATAGAATCGAATGATTCATTCTAAATATCGTATTGACATGCTCCAGTTTATGTCATGCATATACTAGTTAGTTTTAGTGCTGATTCATTCAACAATTCCGTTGTTATGTAGAATATATACACTTATATTTAAATACATATTAATCTTGAGCACATGTGCATGGTCGTAACTCACGCTATTTGGTGAAAAGTGGACTATGGTAGAGGACTGCTTTTGCTGTCCTCATTGCCTACCTCTGACTAACCCTTCGGAGATAATAATCGTGATTATGTGTATAGTATGTATACTATTCTTATATATTATATAATGTAGGTATATGTATTCAACTTATTTAGGAATATTTTATTTAAAATAACACGGGGTAAACTACAATGTCATACAAATGTAGTCTGTGTATCGAGGTAG
The DNA here is from genome assembly GCA_963921215.1 of Scoparia ambigualis. Taxonomy (NCBI): domain Eukaryota; kingdom Metazoa; phylum Arthropoda; class Insecta; order Lepidoptera; family Crambidae; genus Scoparia; species Scoparia ambigualis. The sequence continues at coordinate 44,194,171 of OY992501.1, read as the reverse complement.
CGTTTACTATCAGTCAGATGATGATATTATTAGAGGAAAATACAATTCCACATGATTGCGGTCACGGTGTAAATAAATGTAATCAATTAGTATGTCCACTGAGAGGGCATAACTTATCGCAAATTACTATAAACTAGCGGCCCGCCCGCGACATCGTCCGCGTGTACCTAACCCCGTACAACGTGACGAATTTCCATAAAAAAAAATAGTTTTTCCTTGTACTGACAGTTACAAACACAACAAAAAAAGAACTTTTTTTTTTGGGCAATGGGTAAGCGCTTGGCCTTTATCTCACCTGATGGTAAGTGACGATAAGGCCGAAGGTGAAAGCGCGCGAACCCGGAATCCTCAACCACTGAGGAACTGGCTGTCTCATCTCAAACTGTCGGAACACAACAATGCTATAAACACGTTGTTATGGCGACAGACTTAGATAAGATGGTAGTAGCTAGCCAGGCGGACTTCACAGCCCTACCACCAACCAAACCGAGCACACAAAGATGTACCCCCCGCTGGGAATCGAACCCGGGACCTCTGGGTCTGAAACCGGTGGCTTAGCCACTAGATCACAAAGGCGGTTAAAACTAAACTGCCCAAATAGGTGTAGTCGTTCTGCATTGATGCACGAACATACATTTGTGGCAATTGACTTAAATAAAATAAATTATAAATAAATTTTCAGAACTGTCACACCAATCATTCAGCTCCAAACTGAGCATAGCCCGAACTATGGTGACTGAATAACGGATAAACATACATAAATACTAATAAACATCCATGACTCGGTCACAAATGCTCGTGCTCACCACACAAGCATTTACCCTACCGGGATTCGAACCCGGGACCGTGAGTTGCGTAGTCAGGGTCGCTGACCACTCGACCACCCGGCCGTCGCGCACAGTGATCAATTTTGTACTTTTTGGTGGACGCAAATGTTAAGACCCAGAAATGTATGATTTTATTTTATTTATTGATTATCCGGCTTTATTATGTATAAAAAACACAAAGCAAATGATTTAAGAAATAAACCTACATCTTCATTTTTCATTTTTCTCGTTAACTGCACAAGTTTCGTCTAGTAACGCTATGACTTCGCAGGAAAGGGCACCTTTTCTTCTAACCTTTACCGAGAGACTTGAGACTTGAGGATCCGATGTTACCGATAAAATATTAAATAAGTCTCCATTGGTTGCTTTGCGCGACATTTTTCTGGTATTATGTTCCCTGTAATACCGTTGCCTAAAAATCATAAACTTTGTTCAAGAAGTGCAAAAATGGGCAAAAAAATCTCATTGAATAAAACAACTTAGGGTCTGATAGTCCTAAAAAACTTAAAATATCAATGTTTCTTTATGTTTATCTGAACATAATGGCTTCAAAAACAAAAAAAAGAGGTAAAATCTTGTATATACTTGAATGATTTTTTTTTCTGACTAATGATAACAATGCAGTATGAGCTAATACTTATTATAAATCATAAATACCTTTAAGAATATGCACCATTTTTTAAAGCCAACAGTAAACAATTTACTCTAAAATAGACAATCAACTTCACTAGATACATCTTATGTAAACAGCAATTATTAATGCAGTTTGCGTAATCGTTATCTTTGAGCACTAATATCTGATCAAACAAACATTGTTTCGAATAATATTGTAGCACGAAGTGGACACAATAGTCCTAAGCACGTAGCGACCTTTTTTTCGAACTACGATCATTTTAAGAAAAATGAATTTCGTCCAGCTAAAACTCAATAATTGATCAGTGTGCGTCGGGACTATTATTTACCTATGTAAAAGATAGATGCATTAGTACCGATATGGTAGGTATATACTTAATTAATTGGAAATTAGCATAGTTCATATTTATTATTAAACATAATTAAACGGGTGAAAACCCAATTACATAATTATGTAAACTAGATATGCTTTATTTAATACATACTTCCTGCCGTGCTCAGAGACGTCAATTAAGTTTCAATAACAATTAAGATGTCTTTCCTTCTCCATTTAGCACTATACATAAGAAAGTGACAGCAAGATACTTAATTGAAGTCTCTGAGTACGGCAGTTAGTGTAATTAGAGTCGAACTCTACTTACAATCGATTTTGATTCATCAACAAATCGTAAAACCAACCAGACCGCCGGCGCTCTTATGATCCTTGACCTATTATTAACAAGAACTGCGTTTAGTACTTCATGCATTCGACACAATGGCGACTGCGCGCGCGCCACTGTGCGACACGGCGGATTATACAACGTTAGTCGGAAAGGAGGTTCTAAGCCCCGGACAACTGAAAGTGCTACTATCACCTGTTATATTCGAAATCGCGAAGCAGGACCTAAGTTAAATATCTTGTGGTGTGGCGTTCCAATTCAGCACAACAATAACCCCAAATACCTTGTGGTCACTCTTGACAGGACTCTATCTCTCAGAAACCATTGCCAAAATACAAAGCAAAAAGTTGGCTCTCGGAACAACCTGCTTCGTTGTCTCACATCAACATCCTGGGGCGCTTCCCCACAGGTCCTCCGGACTACGGCCTTGTCCCTATGTTTCTCGGCGGGTGAGTACGCGTGCCCAGTGTGGCACCGCTCTACTCATGCAAGGGAGATAGATACAGCCCTGAACGAGACCTGTCGCATTGTGACGGGGTGCCTCAAGCCTGCAAAAACCTCAATGCTGTACCCGCTCGTAGGCATTGCTCCTCCAGCAGTCCGTCGAGAAATAGCTAGCGCCGTAGAGAAATCTAAACAAGAGAATGACAACAGGCATCCTCTCTACGGTCATATTTTTCAAAAAGCTCGACTCAAAAGCCGCCACAGCTTTATTGCTACCACAAAAACCCTACTATCACAACCTAGCAATGCAAGAGTCAAACTGTGGAAAGAAAAATACAGTCCCCCGCCTGGATTTGTCGAGCCTGCAGAAGAACTTCCCGCCGGTCACGACCTTCCATGGTCTACATGGAAGTCCTTAAATAGACTACGGACACAAGTGGGCCGCTGTGGACTTAACAGATTTAGATGGGGTTACGCCGACATGTCCCAGGTTCCGTGCAAGTGCGGTGTCGCCGAGCAGACTATGCAGCACTTGCTCTCTTGCCCGCTGGCCCCACATGCGTGTGACACGGATGAGCTTATGGCAGCCACGGATGCAGCGATAGATCTGGCTACTTTCTGGGCCAATCACATATAATAGTTGTATCTTTGTTGTACGAACCAACGACACGAAAGAAGAAGAAGACCTGTTATATTGCAAATATAAACTTTGCGAAAAACATTCATATTTTATGCATATTCATATTTAAAAATGTACAACCCTGAATAGGAGCGGGGCTAACGCCACTTGTTAACTCCGGCAAGAACTCAAAATCTGTCTGACCGCCAGGGCTACCACAGCGTCATTTCTTATAAAATCTTATTACAGCTGTTAATCTAAAATTATCATTATTTTAGGAAAAGTTCTTAGACAAAAGTTATTTACTATCATGTATACTTTGCCCTCCTTTCGGCTTAGTACCCTCTTTCCGACTGACGTTGTATAACTAGTTAAAAATGACCATTCTAATTAAATTAAATTAAATAAAATAAATAAGAGAGTAATATTTATTTATTTTATTAGAACTGTTAACTTAGTGCCAGACCGAATATCAGGCAAGTAAACCCGCGGAGGCTTGCTAGATAAGGGGAATTCACCCACGCTCCTAGTGAACGAACCGTATGATAGACGATCAGACAAGGTCAATGACAAGCACTTATCGATGTTTACATGCACAACTTAACTGACTAAATTGAATAAAGCATTATTGATTTTGTAAACATTTTAAACATTTTTGACTACCGCTTCGGGAAACAGGAGTGATGTATGTACTCGTGTGTACACAATTTAATAAAAATTACTATGACCATGAGTAATCTTTCTATACCTATAACATTCCTTTCGAAACGCAATAATTATAACAATGTAGTACAGTTGCTTTGCGGAAATAGGTTTTCAGGTTGTGATGTATTACTAACATCACAATTTACATTTATTTTGATGCGAATTCGTCCACGCAATACCCCGTACCCCGTGTCGTATTTCCAAACATTTTTTAAGGCGAGGTATTCCGAACGCTTCTCTCTCGCTCTCTCAACGGTAGGACGGTACGGGAGTCGGGACGGGTGTATCAGCGAAGCGGCGCATTTTATAGGTATTTTTGCCTATACAGGAAAAACAAGTGAAATAAAAAAAGATGTGCTTTTTGCATTCACTAGATAATAAAAAGTTTATTCTATTGGAAAAGTTTTAAGTCATTTATTAATGCATTATCTGACTTACAGCTCTTTTAAAATGTTGACAGAGCTATCTTTGATTTTTTTCTATCGAGTGAAGTATTACCAAACATGTTTCTGTCTATAAGAGTCACTAGATAATATGTTCAACTATATTATACTTATATGAATTTTAAAACTGTATGTTTTATTACAGGGAGTCTCCCTGTGACCACGGACCCTGTAAAGGTTCCGAAACGTCAGGAAACCAAAAAACTATATAATGTAGTCAAATTAAACGTAAAAAATGTTTCATTTCAATGTGTAGTGCTCGCTTAAATCTTAGAAAACAATATGTACTTATGTTTTATATTTGGTGGCGGTACAATCAATCGAAATGGTTAAAAACTGGAAAAAGAGCGCCTTATTATAAGAATCAGACATTATTAGTTGGGCTGTTCTCGAGTTTTGCGCTTCCCACACACTTTGCGATTAATTTTTATTGATTTAATGTAGATCGATTATTTAACTGTTCTGTGGATCATCCATTACTTTCCCACACGATTTACCCGGGTCCCATAAGCTACCTACTTTCCTGTTGTTCGCTGCCGCAAGCAATTGTTTTAATAACAGCCGACTATCGGGTTGCTTACAGTCTGTCGGTACCGGACAATGTTTTGGATGCAAACCGCTAAGCTATTGCGAGAAGAGCGATGTAAACACGTCCGGGCGAGTGGATATCAATATCAGCACGCACTCTGCACCGGGGTCCAATGAATCACTCGCAAATGGATAATGCGGGGCGATTGTTACGCCAATTGAATCAATTATGGGGGAGTTCATGCGACTGAACACTGTGTCCCTGTTGATAGGATGAAGTAACAAGAAGCTACATAAATAATACGTATAAACTAAAAAAAATATGTTCTTAAGTAAAACTAAAAAAAAATGCATTTTAACTACCTACAGAGCGCAAGCGTCATTTTATCGGAAATTAAACATAGGAGGTACCTACGCTACAACGGTACCGAGCCGTATAGTCGGTAATTAAAAAGAATTTTTGAGTACCTTACAAGTTCTCAATTAAGTATATTTCTAAAACCAACTGAATGTATTTTATGCTTCTAAAACAATTCGCATTTGATAAATATTCGCATAGCCACGTCATGATATGAAGCAATCACAGAGAGCAAAGACAATGAACTTTCGTAATTATAAAACTAGATTATTTACTACTATCTAGATTAATAGGTACCTTTTATTTAAAAAATTCGTTATTGCTCAAATTCAACAACACCTACAGGACAAGATTAAAAAATATTTAAAGGTGTTTGATGTGACGTGATAATTACCTTGATTCTTCTACTCCAACTAGTCTTATGAACACTCTCTATTTTTGTTCATAATGTGCAAGTAGTTTGATTATAACAGTTCCAATAACTATCAAATTATTATCGACGACATGTGAAAAAAGTTAGTTCACAATAATTTTAATTCAACTACACAGTTCTTCAATAAAACTATTTTCTTTCCTTTAACAACAATCGTTTGATTCGTTTTACCTGCCGCCAATTATATCTTGCTCAAATGTAGTAGTGTCCCTTATAGGTTGAAAACGGAATAGATTTTGGCAGTTGGTTGAAAACCAGCGACTGGCAAGAGATCGCGCAAAACAGGGAGCAGTGGCGTCACCTTGTGTCAGAGGCTCACATAAGTAGAGTAAGGAATGGGTTGAAAACGGAATTATAATTACTAACGGAACTATTATTTAGTATTAATTTCAGATGGCATGGTAGAAAGTGTTGCACCGTGGCTTACCTATGCCCGCCCACTCCCTCTTCATCACGATCCGGTCGAGGAACGTCATGGACAGCACCGCGACGAATATGATGATGGAGCCGCGGAACATCTGGAAGCTGCTCGCGTACGTCAGCGTCAGCCCGATGTACATTATGGAGGTGCCGATCTAAAAAGAAAAATATTTATACTATAATTACGACTATTAACCCCAAAGGGTTAGTCAGAGACTAGGCAAGGAAGGACAGGAAAAGCAGTCCTATGGACTGGAATATGGTCTATGGTAAAAGACTACCATAGTCCAGCGTGACAGGTGGAGAGCCCTCGCCGCTCTATGCTGTTGGATGTATGTGCAGTCTTTAGTCCGTTAGTCGCCTTTTACGACACCCAAAGGAAGAGAGGGGGTGGTAGTATTCTTTCACCGCTACACGACACGGTTACTACGAGACACAGTCAAACGAAAAACCGAGCTCTGCCTCATTAAGTCAGCAGCAGAATTAATGGTACCCAGTGTGTAGGGCAAAATGTAATCTAACTACTGATTACTAACTACGATTACAATTTGTAGTTAGTAATCATAATATTAGATTACATGAAGTAATCGTAAAAAGTAGTTAAGCATTTTGATTACTAACTACAAATTGTAGTTGCAATCAAAATAATAGCCGGATTGTTTGGATTATTAGCGATTATAATCCATTAATAGCCATTATTAGTCAGACATTGGCTAATAACCCCGCTATTAATAGTTTCGTACAATTTCAACAGACGTTCTGTTTACAGTCACAAAAGTTAAGCTTTGCGCAGGTAGAGTAATTGATGGGAGACCAGTAAGCGACCTCGGCGAACATTGCTTAACTTTCGCGATCGAAAACCTCTAGATTTTATGAACTTAAGCTCACCCATCCCCTTAGTGACCTCGGCGAACATTACTTAACTTTCGCAATCGAAAACCTCGAGATTTTATGAACTTACGGTCACCCATCCCCTTGGCGACCTAGGCGAACATTGCTTAACTTTCGCGATCGAAAACCTCAAGATTTTATGAGCCTACGGTCACCCATCCTCTTGGCGACCTCGGCGAACATTACTTAACTTTCACGATCGAAAACCTCGAGATTATATGAACCCACGGTCACCCATCCCTTTGGCGACCTCGGCGAACATTGCTTAACTTTCGCGATCGAAAACCTCGAGATTTTATGAGCCTACGGTCACCCATCCTCTTGGCGACCTCGGCGAACATTACTTAACTTCACGATCGAAAACCTCGAGATTATATGAACCTTCGGTCACCCATCCCTTTGGCGACCTCGGCGAATATTGCTTAACTTTCGCGATCGAAAACCTCTAGATTTTATGAACCTACGGTCACCCATTTTCTTGGCGACCTCGGAGAACATTACTTAACTTTCACGATCGAAAACTCGAGATTTCTATGTACCTACGAGTCATGTATAGTGTAAAAATAGATATAAACTGTTTAGGCATCTTCCATTTATTTGCTTATTTTTGTTTACCACCGATTTAGAGGTTATTTTGTAAATTATAAAACATCTTCTGTTAGCCATTTTTTCTAACATTATAATTTTTAACTTTTTTACATATTTAGTTTTAAAATAGGATTTTATTAGAATGAAAGTAATCAGTAGTTATACTACTCGATTTCAGCAATCAGATTAACAACTACTATTTGTAACTTGATTATTGTAGTTAGATTACATGTAATCATAACTATTTGTAGTTAACTACTTTTAATCGTAGTTAGTAGCTAGTTTACAAAATAGTAGTTAACTATGCCCAACACTGATGGTACCTTCCAAATTAGCGACGTTACCAAACCGTCGCCAAGTGAGTTAGGTACCATGTTTAATTTTATGCCAAGACCATGTACACCTACTCAAAAAATAGTATAAAATACATTTATTTAGTTGGTAAAAGTAATATTCTGATATGCTTTACCATTTTCGTGTATAGAAAAATAAAAATGAAAACATAATTTTCAATAACCTGGCAACTCGATATGCCTTCCTGAGTTAAAATCAAGTGTCCAAAGCTGTAAAGAAGGTAATAAAAAAGTGTAACTGTCACCATGATTAACAATAGAAAGATAACCATACTACATATTACGTAAAAGATAACCATACGCTTCAGAGGCGCACACTTTTCTAATGCGTGTATTTATTCCAATAATTTATATTTATTATCACTAATTTAAAAATGTGAAAGGTTTAAAAGAGTTTTAAAAATAAAAAGCATTTATTTTAATAAAGTTTATACTAAAGTAATTTTTAACTTATAAATACGAAACCTCTATGGAAAATAACAAAAATTTGCAGTCTTCTGTTTATAGGAACAAATAATTACAAATTATCATAAATCAACATGTTTTTTTCTTATGAACTGGTAGACTATAGAGTATTCAGTCTTAAAAACAATAAAACCTTGGTATAATTAGCTTTAGAGGCAGTTAGAACAATCGTCATTTTTGTGTTCGCCACAAATAGGGTTTTTACATTTTGCACAGCTCATTTTTGACATTCTTTTCTATTTCGACGTGCAGTAGCTAGCAGTATCGCTTTTTTTACTTTTATAGATGTACTCATCTTCGACGACACTCTGAACATCATCTTCGCTCTCATGATCTTCTACTTCGCTATCACTTTCTTCAGTATCACCATTCTCATCTTCTCGGTCCAAATAATAGGCATATTTCGTCTTCTGCAAGTGCCTCTCTATTTGCCATGTTCTAGGCTAATAATGTTTCCTAAAAACAAAAAAAAAACATGTTTTTATAACACTTTATATCAATAAATCAAAAGAAACAAGCAACACTAAAAGTTACATAAAAGATAACCATACGCCTCGTGGGCGCATAAAACTCATAACTTCAAAAATATGGTACTCACCGTTTAGAAACAGCCTTCCCGCGATAGGTCTGGCCGACGACTAAGTTGGCTGAAAAGGACAAGTTAATACAGCAGTAGAATAAAAAGACACAACTATAAGTTTTGCTGCGCGTGCGCCTCTGGAGCGTAGGTTATCTTTCTAGGGTTAAAAAAAATAGACCGGCGTTTTTTTTTTTCATTCCGGTTTTTTATGGTGGTGGATTCTGAGTTCTGAGTATAATATAGTTGTGGTGTGGTTTTGTGTCATGCTGTTTTTCTATGCTGATTTCATTGAGGTATTTCTGATTTAGAGCGATTACCTTATAACCTGATAGATAACCGTTTACTGCCTCAATTCTTGACTTCTGCCTGCTATCCTGGACTTTCGTTTGCTGCCTCGCTTGTTGACTTCTGCCTGCTATCCCGTACTTGGATTTGCATTTGATTGACCTGGGGCCCAAGTCTGCTAATTTACGAATAGCATAATTGAATCGCAATTGTATCGCATTGTAAAATTAGGCATTTACGAGAGAATTAATAAAATACTTATTATCACATCTTTACAAGGAAATAGATTCCGAATAGTTCAGATAACACAGTAATGGAATTGATCTCAAATATTGACACTGCTCTATTGAAATAACAGTAACTATAATCAAAGTGAAATACATTAAACTAAATATGATATCTATTTCAGGCAGCAAACAATGTCTTCTTTGTGTGTGATGGACAGATAGATGTGTTCGGAAGACCATTATCTGGCATCTAATCTGGGGATAGAATTACTAGGTAAGTACCTACTAATCTTGGAACAACATGTTGGACATGAGGTTAGTAGTTATTGCATGTACCTAGTATTTATGTAAAAATATTTTTACTGCATTTTTATTTTCCTATTAATTAGAACTTAACACATTCTTCACAAGACAAAATAAATAGTAGTTTATTAACAAACTTCTGTATTTTAGGTTGACACTGATGGCATAGTTTGTCATCCATGTTTCTCAGTACTAGAAGTGGGAACGTCATTAACTGAAAATTTCTAACTATCAAGAACATGTTTGCGTTTGGTGCAGATTAGCAGTATTTCAAAGACGAACACATTCTATCTCAGAAGGACCTCAGAGAGAACTTAACTGATTGCTGCTAGAATTTATCCTAGACAGATATTGATTAACTTTTTAATAGATAATATAAATTCATGTTCAAATAATAATAATTGAAGTACTTAGATTTTTTTATGAATTACTGATTTAAATTATGGTCTTTTTTGTAGATTCCTGAAGGATTAGTACGTTATTCATGCTAGGTCTACTTTAGTGGCCTCATTAGTCAAAATGAGGTTCAAAATCCCAGGCCTCCTAGAACTTTGGCGTCACAGGACTCGAATGTCTGTGTATGGTGCAGAAGGTCTTTAAATCATAGAAGAACACATGCATTGTTAGAAGGTCCCGAAAGAAATAAACTCGCAGAAAGAATTAGTCCAAGACAGGTATCTTTTTATAGTTTTACTATGAAGAGGCACAAGTGAGTGATCTAATGTAAAAAAATTACTTTACATTTCTCACATTTTATGATTTCTTTGTTTACAGATACCTAATAGTGGACGTGTTTGCTATGCTTGTTGGGTGGCTGCTCAGCGAAATATTCGCAGACAAGCTGCAAACAATGCTGTGAGGCAAATAGAGAACGTAATTGTTGGTAGGAGCGAGGATCAAGCAATCACGTATGACAGAAATGTTTTTGAGTGGTGCAGATCCTCAGCTTCCAGCGGGTGCATTAATATGTATGGGATGCTGGAGAATAGTCCAGGAATTACGATAGTACCCCAATATTATCGCAGTACCATAACAAGTTTGCAAATAAAATAAACATTAATTATACTTCATAAATTATAAAAATGTTTTATTTCATTACTACCAGTTACCTACTCTACCTACTTAAGTGTGTTACTTTAACTAGGTATTATTCACTGCATGTTAGTACACTAGGACTAGTACCATGTTCTCATTATATGGTTGTGTGTTTTTGATGTAAGTAAGGGTCGAGGTAAGCTGCTCTTCTGTTATGTGTAGGTGCAGCAGTAGGTAATAAAAAGCTGAAATCTAGCAGTCAATTACAATTAACAGCTTAAGTATATAACTCTACCTACATGTTATGAAACTAATAGAAGATATAATTGTTGTTATTATTATTACCCGCAATTGTCCCACTGCAAAGGCAAAGGCCTCCCTTCCCTTCTTCTATTCCTCCCTACTAGCAGCGATCTGAGACCAATCCTTTAGGAAAAAGGATAATAATGTTAACTATAAAAACAGGCTCATCTGGGTAATCTCCTAGTGCCTAGTTAAGTCATCTGCAGCCAAATAAAGATAAACAATGTTCCTCAAAATGTTTGATGTACTCGTTTCTTACCCTAGGCACTACCAGTCTGTAGTATCATATGCCTACTCCAATAGCAAAAAAATAGGTCTACAGATGGAATGGATGCCTGACAGAAAACTGCATTGTTGTGCAGCCGTGCGATTCTCTAAGCTAAAGCCTTGATAGCTGCGGCTGCCGCAGCGCTGAGAAATGACTCTGTTTCTTTCATATAATTGGAAAGTGACAGCAGATCACAGCCATGCGCGCAGCGTCTATGTGTCGCTTAGAGAATCGCATAGCAGAGCAGCAGGCAGATGAATGTTTGTCTATTCATCTGTTATACTTACACCAATAGAAATACATGCTTTGCAAGTAAAAATACCTCGATTTGACCAGGCCAAGAGTAAGTTAATTTTTAAGTAACATTATCAATGTCAGGATTGGAAAAGACCAAAATGCTGCACCTACGCTACGAAAAAGTACTTTTGTTTTGACAGCTACTTGACATGTCACATGACGTTGACAGATTACCGCCTGCGAGCACGAAAGTTGCTATAATTTGTTATTTTAAATACTTTCTACATAAAAACTATTCATTTATTTGAAGAAAATCATTTCGATTAAGCTTATTCCATTAATTAGCTACATTTTGATATTGTGTACATGGTGTTGGCATTTTCTCCATACAAAATTAAACATCTCCTTTAACTGCTTGGATACGAATAGCCGGCGACGTCGCCATGGCGTCTTAATGAGGCAGAGCTCCAGCTGTCTTAATAACCAGACACTAGAAATTCGCAACTTCTGAAGCCCCCTCTTCACATAGGCAGACGCATCCGCAGACGTCTGTGGTAGGTTTTAACGTCTGCAGATTCTGCAGACTCTGTGTACCTACCACAGACGCGCAAATCACCCCTCTACACGTTGGCAGATGCATACGTCTGCAGATGCGTCTGCCTATGTGAAGGGGGGGCATAAGTCTTCGAGAGAGAAGGGGATTACGGAGCTGGTTTGGGAATCCTGTGAACTGGAATAGAGAACGGCGTGTATTTGGATAATATATTAACAGCATCATCAGCAGCAGTCCATCCGATTTTAGAAGCAAAACAAATGTTACGTACTATACCGGAGCTAGTTAGGGAATGATGTGAAATGAAATAAATAGAGGCACGTGTCTGGATAATGATATTAACATCATCATCAATATCAGCTGATGGCAAAGTCCTATCTGGAAGCTGCTCGCGTACGTGAGCGTCACCTAATGTACATGATGGAGGTACCGATCTTAAAAGCAAAGGTACTAAAACGGAACTAGTTTAGGAATCCTATGAACTGGAGTAGAGGAAGTTATGCGTCGGGACAATATCTTAACATCGTCATCATCGGCAGCCTATTAAACGTCCCACTGTTGGGCAAACTCTCCTCTTTCCAATTTTGTGGGCTGTTGCTAGTTTTAGCCAGTCTTTCGCATAAGCACCAAGCTTGTCCCTCCACCTCTGTCTAGGTCGGCCTCGCTGCCGTTTAACCTCACGTGGGACTCAGTAGGTGGTGGATGGCCCATAGCCTATAACTCGTCCGCCATACGGAAAACTTCAGTGGGACTGGGCATGTTTGACGTATGCCGAATTTGACGTAACTATGAGAAGATAACAAACAAAAAAAATTTAAGCCATAACCCCACTACGATGAACACTTGGTTCTACTATAAATTGAGAACACTAATATTTAAAAAAAAATCGAACCCGGCTCTTCTGGGAATAAAACCGTTGGTTTGGTTTAACCTACAGAAATAAAGCCGCATGTGCATGTAGGTACTTTGCGTGTCAAAATAGTGCCAAAAGAATGGTAAAATCCCATCTTTAGACCGCCTTTCATTAAGCATTTGTCAGCACCGGACAAGTGAAGTTTTAAAAAAACAACTACTTGCGTCGTAACGAACTGTAATAACAGTACAAGTAAGGTTAACCGAAATACTCAACAAGTTTCCTTTCGGCAAGTACTTGTGTTATTAAATTGTCACAGAAAAAAGTGACACACATGGTTTTCATGCAATGGAGCTCACATGCGGTTTCTGTTTAGATCTATTTCTGTGGTTTTAATCATTAGATAACAGACAGTTAACTACATAATTGTAACTTGCTTTCATTCATTATCATAAAGCAGCTGTTTTAATACTTTTACGTCACACCACATAGTACATTATGTTTTTCGACATAAGACATTCCTGTTAATAGTACATTATAGTGAGAAGATGAGTTATGCAATCTGCACTGCATGCATACTCATGTGCATGTCCAACTACTCTTTTGTTTTATGGATCCGGTAACACCTAATCGTATTATCTTATCAAAACAATTGAAAATATTTTAAGTACTGTTGCATAATATGTATTTGTTTACAGTTCAACATGTACCTACACATCAAATTAATTGAATCCATCATTTGCCCATAGAGACAGAAGTGTAAAGAAGAAGATGGCAGAAGTGTAAAATATAAGAAGTGTAAAAAAGTTTCAAAATTCAGTACTTCAGTAGTTTACATTGTTGGTACAACATCTCAATGTTTACTCGCTTTCGGCGTAAACATCCATCACTATTATACAATTATACAGGGTGTTTAATAATAGGTATTTATTACCGGAACTAGACCACCTATAAAGTGAATTTATAAAGAAAGATTATTATTAATGTGCGTTTAACACATTAACAATAGTCCTGTTAACCCACCCTGTTAATCTAAATGATTGTGTCAGAGTAGGTTCACGTCAGTAGTCTAACAGAGTTACGGGGGATTGAATCACGATTTCTCGCGTTCAGCCTGAGCATCTATCCGCTCGGCTACCGACGCGACGCCTCAATTTGTATATGAGATCAACTCTGAAATTGTGAAATAAAGAATCAGCTGTTCCCTACAAAACTGGAACCAATGCTATTCGACCTTATACTCTCCCATACAATATATTATTATGTTAGAATGAAGACGACGCAGCGCTTTCCCATTCTAGATTTTTTAGTCTATAAACTGATTCATTGCGTATGACGCCATGGAGCGTCATTGATATCTTTTACGTATGGAGTTTGACGCCAAATGGCGTCATAAATAATTCCTCTGAACTTCTGAAGAATGACTAGAGTTCTAATTAACAGAATTTACATTATTTGACACGTAAATTATGCCTGTATTCATCGTTTTAGGAGATAGTGCCAGTTTAAAAACTTCAGTGGTTGCAAACCGTTTGTTCCCAAACTTGACTTCTTTTGTGTATGGCGTATGACGCCACATGGCGTCATAAAGAAAATTCCTCTGAAACTCTGTAGAATTACTTTTTAGGGAGTTCTAATTAGCAGAACTTTTATTATATTGAGGATTTGCTGATGTCATAAATAATTCGCTACGCGATTTTTCTAGATAACTATGCCGGACGATAAACGCATACAGCATACGTTTTTGACGCGTTAGGACTTATTATGGAACAACGATGTAAAGGTTGAAACTGGCTCGCCACCTTTCCTTTATTAATATTTTCTAATTATTAATTGAATTAGTGACGACAGGGCTTAAAACCGGTATAAAAAATCCCGGTTAATAGAGGTTATTGATTAAAGTTTTTACAAAAAGCGCTTCCAATGTATTTGGAATGAGAGCGCTTCAAAAACCTAAACAAACCGGTTTAATCTAAAGCTGCGAAATGTACCTACTGCTGGCGAGGCGATTAGGCTAATGGCGACCTTCCGTGTGTAGACCTAAGCTCGCTAGTCGATTTAAAACTCGCGCGCCCGCATTGGGAGAGCGGTATTTCAGGCAAATAGCGAGCTTATGTGCTCGTGTTGCTCGTGCTCGCGTTGTGTTTAGGTACTTCTAAAAAGAAGAAAAAACCTCTATAAATCCTTTAATTGATTCAAACCCCATTTTTTTTGTTATTTCAAGAAACCGGTTTTTTTAAGGTTTGGGTAGAGCCAAACCTTAATAAGACGGTCCCTATGTACTCGCTGCTGACTAGGTTTGAAACTTAACCGAATAAACAAGCCCTGAGTAGTAGTACATTATTTATTTTAAATATTGTATTGGATTATTTTATTTTCTTTCATTCGAATCACAATCGACATCGAATTAAGCTCGGGAGTTAAAATACCTCGTTTTAAATATGTCATTTTAGCAACTTGTGTATCAATCTACTATTTAAAAACGGCTAGATTGAAAACTGCTCTTTTCGCATAAAATTCGCATGTTCAAGCGATTATTCAATACTCATGCGTATTCGAAGAGTCGCAACACTACGTTATAGGACCTATATAAAGGTATTCCTTTCACACCCTTTTGTAAACCCCTACTAAAAAATACACAAAAAGTTTACAACCACTGATCCAAATAAATCACTTACCAGCCATTCCAGCAAAATCGCGAAGATTAGTCACTTTACAACACACTAAACAAATTAGCGAACCATTTACGTTTGATATCCGATGCCGACTGAATGTAATCACGTGTAAACAAGCCAAAATCATAACAAAGGCAAAATATGTTCACTCATGGCTGAAGACGCGCAAGGGCGTCACTTTAATGGGTGGCGGCTGACGCACGGAGGCGTCACAGAATATTTGTTTGCCACCCAAAAGTCCTTAGAAGTGGGGATACGCTTAGATTAAAACATTGTTTTAATCTAAGGGGATACGCAATTAATCGGTTAAAGGTTAACCTTTAGCATATTTGAATGTAACTTACAAGATCAAACATAGCAGCAGGCATGAGGATTAGCGGGTTGAAGTTCTGGTTGCCGTCGACCAGCGAGTGGCCAGTGTTCCTGTGCAGCCGCCACATTATCTTGAAGGTTAGCAAGCACAGCATCTCGCCAAGAAACATGGCACATGCCTGGCAGAAGCAAACATTTATCAGTTTACAAGTGTTTGTTAAAAAATATGCACTGATTTATTCATAATTTGAGGTACACATCAGTCAGCAGATATAATGATGGGGCACGTATATACATCTTTATGATTGAACATTAAATGGCTTCATTAATTGGCTAAAAGACGACTAAGCAAATCCTAGAATGCAATGTTATATCTAACCAAACCTAACTTTTGTATTATCCGGCTGCTTTAGGTTCAGCCATTTTCAAGGGCTAGTCTAAATCAGTTTCAACTTAGACAAACTCTTTTGCATTATTGGCCTTGTATGCAGTTATCTTTACAACCTAATAACACCAACTAAAATTAACACTTTTGTAAATATGACCAAATATTGGATTCCACTTGAATTCTATCTATCTTGCTTGTAGAATGGTCTGACAATTTATTGTTAAGGTTATCCAACTATTACAAACATAATTATTACAGTGCAAATGAAGTTCTCATAGAGTGAATTTAGAAACATATTATTTTGCACAATAATAACTACCACTGACCTGTAAGAATGGATGGTCGAATACTCTCGTTTGGCCATCGGACCCCTTTGTTTGGACTTTATCGGCCCATTTTGTGCAAAGGGTATTGATGGACCCAGTGACCACCAGCATCAAGGCCAGAAACTTGTGGTATCTGGTCCACTCCATCTATAATTTTGAAAAAATATTCTGTAAGTAATTACAAATTACGTCTTTTAAAGAACACCGTCCACTTTATATAGGTCTTTGGGCCTCTCATATAAACAGTTAAATATTTTAATGTTATTGATTGTTTAGAGTAGCTTATATCATGTAGAAAACATAAATAAATGAAGTTTTGTATCAGGTTGGTTAAATAATACAACATAAGTAGGTTAAAAACCTAAGAACACAAGTACAAACGAAACGAGCGGCAATTAATGACATTGGGCAGTAGGATGACAGAGATTTAACATAAAAGTGTTGCTAGAGAGATCTGACAAGTAGCTATTATTTTAAAACCTGCTTTACATTTTCAATCGCTTTTTACAACTTGGCTCAATTATTAAATCCCTTGGCAACACACAGTTGAGTCATAGATGATCGCGCCTTTTAAAGGAAGTCAATTAACAATCGGGTAAAATTCATTTTTATTAAAATTTCTTTTGATACTCCCAAACAGTGATCGATAATCAATAAATATTTTTACATAACTAGTTGTAAATTACTTAATTCTCAATATGATTGTTCAGGGGGGTGGGCCCATATTGGATGTTGTCCTTTTACTTTTTATCGTCAACTTTATACGAGTACATCCCATTTTTGGGCAAATTACAATATATAATACGGTAAATAACAATGTGCACTTAATAACTATTACAGTATTATTAGTACATTTTAATTCAAAATTCAATAATAATAATAACAATAATTTATAAAATACATATATCATTTTATTTATTTACTTGTCAGTACATGAACCATGCAACAATGGTTTAAGTACTGACAATCAAATCTGTTCGCAAACATGTTTAGGTTGCTGTTGGAGCTACCCCGAACCCTGCGCACCAGGGATGTACACCGTTTTCGCATGGTTGTGTAGAAACAGCCCATCCGCTATCGGCGAACATCCCCGATGCGCTAGTGTCGAGGCAGCCCCATCAGCACCCTAAACGCATTATTATATTGTACACGAAGGGTGCTGTACTGTTTCTGGGTATATGGCTGCAGGCGTAGAGGGACGTACAAAATGCCCTAAATAGGGTAATTTTGACGCCCCTCGAACACCGTGCGAACCTGCGAGCTATCATATTGGCTCTTACAGACAGCGCCCTTCGTTCTCTTTCTAAGTCAGCATCGTCTCTCAGATCAGAGGTTACCAAGTGCCCAAGATATTTAAATTGTTCCACTCTTTTGAGTTCTGTATAATACAAAATTTTATAGCAGGTATTGTATCTGGGCACTTCCCTCTAGCCCGAAAGACCATACATTCACTCTTTTTTACGTTATAGAGCAAACCGTGACACTGTGCATACCGGTCACAAATACCCAGCAGTTTAGATATCCCACAGACAGAAGCACTCAGAAGACCATGTCGTCCGCGTAACTGATATTATTATTATTATTGTTTAACAGACAGGCAGTTGAGACAACTGGTACTATACCAGTTGTCTGCTGTTTCCTCCTTATAATGTCTTAGTCTGGTTATTTGTCTTATTAGGATTGAAATTCAAAAGGGGCTTAATTAAAATCATCCAAGTTTAAACTATTAATATGTATTTCTTAAATTTTCACATTTACTCAACAAACTTATAAAAACATATTAAATCCAGTTATCATAAAAACATTTTATAAAAGCCGTTACAACCATTAAAACTCAAAACATATTTCCGACTATCTAGCCTGTGTGAAAAATAACCAGGTTCTCTTGTTTTATTCTAAAGTCAAGAGATTAAGAACAGTCCCTTTTTTAAAACCCATAAATAGAACCAAAAACAACTTTCATTATAATTTAAATTATTTCATATTTCTACAACATCCCCTCTTAGTTTAAATTATAAGCCCCTAAATTCCTCTCATTAAAACCCAAATCTATATTGCAACATCCCCTCTGAATTTTATGTTTATTATCGCGCATCTTCTAATTCATCATTTTATTCAACTACTATATCTTCACTAACTACCCCTCTCAAAGTATTATTCTCTTCAACACAATCTTCAAACTTCTCTTTACTTCCAACACCAACTCAATATCTTCAAAACTCTAATTATTTCTAACACCAACTCAATATCTTCAAAAACTCTCTTTACTTCCAACACCAACTCAATATCTTCAAAACTCTCATTATTTTCAACACCAACTCAATATCTTCAAAACTCTTATTATTTCCAACACCAACTCAATATATTTAAAATCTCTCTTTACTTCCAACACCAACTCAATATCTTCAAAACTCTCATTATTCCCAACATCTTCAACGCTCATTATTTCCAACAGCTTCATCACCACCTTCACCACCAATTCTATTTCCACTAGTTCTATTTCCGCTAGTTCCATTTCCACTGCGCCTAACAGCATCACTTCTCCTCTCTTCATTTCCCCTCTCAAAATTACAATTTTTTTTTCAATACTGTTCCCATCTTTCCCCATCTTCCTCTTCATCTTTGTTTTGTTACCTCTTCAGTTCCAAACGAAATTCATTTCATACACATTTTTCTTCTTCTCTTGCGGGCCCATGACCTCTTATTGGGATTGAAATAAATAGGGGCTTCATTAAAAATATTCAATAACTTATCTTTTACTCCAAATATTTTCTCAAACACAAGAATGGGAGCCGCAGTGGAAGCGTGCTGGGACCGTATATTGGGATCGAAATTCAAAGGGGCTTAATTAAAACCATTCATGTTTAAACTATTAAAATGTATTTCTTAAATTTTCACATTCACTCAACAAACTTATAAAAACATATTAAATCCAGTTATCATAAAAACTTTCCCTTTTTTAAAACCCATAAATAGAACCAAAGACAACTTTCATTATAATTTAAACTATTTCATATTTCTACAACAATTTGTTCATATTCAAATGCTTGTCTAGCCTGTTTTTAAATTGGTTTATTGTTTGGGCTGATACCACTTCTTTGGGCAGCCTGTTCCAAGCTTCAATTACTCTGCTGCTTAGAAAATGTTTGTGTGGGTTATTATGTGATGCAGTTTTTGACAGCTTCAAATGGTGTCCTCTAAGATGTGTATTCTTTGAGTATTGAAACATCTGTTTATCAAAACCTTCACGATCGTAGTGTCCATGTAATATTTTAAAGGTTTCAATCAGATCTCCTCGTTTTCTACGATCTTCAAGAGTAGTGAGTTTCAACACATCCAGTCTCTCATTATATAGTTTTGTTTTTAAAGATTTAGGTATTTTAGAAAATCGCCGCTGTACTCTTTCAAGTAATTCCATATCTTTTATGAAATATGGGTTCCAGGCTTAGAAAGCGTATTCCAAGATATGCGGAACATACGCTTTGTGAATTTTTAGCATCATATCGGGTGTTAACTGTCCAAACGCTTTTCTGATAAGGTACATAAAACTATTAGCTTTTTTAGTTATTGCTGTAATATGGTGTTCCCATTTGAGATTTTCACATATATGTACCTACACCCAGGTCAGTTTGGACACTTGTTTCTCTTAATGGTGAACCATTAAGAGAAACAAGTGTCAATCCCCATTCCGATCCCGATTCCGATTTCCTATGTGGAAAACTGTGCATTGAGCTGAATTTAGTTTTATGAGCCACTTCCTTGACCAGCTTACTATTTGATTTACATCCGTTTGAAGCGGTTCAAAATCCATTTCTGGGTCTGCAAAAATCTTTGTGTCGTCAGCAAACATCCTAACTTTACAATTCAAGTGTTTCGGTAGATCAAAAGTGAAAATAATATATAATAATGGCCTTAAAACAGAGCTTTGGGGAATACCACCTTGTACGTCTCTTTCATCTGAAAGAGTCTCAACAATTCCTATGTCCTATGTCGCAAAAAGGCCTCAATCCACTTTAGAAGTTTTCCACGTATTCCTATGTATTATATATTTTGCAGAAGTTTTCTTATCGGTACTTTGTCAAATGCTTTTTCATAATCGAGGTAAATCACATCTACAGGGCCCTGATTCTGTATCGCAATCTATAGATTCCACACCTAAACCTTACCGCGCACAAACGTCAAACGCATACGTTTTTGGGAAGATATCGTAACTTTTTAAGGAATTGACGTGGTTTTGAAACAAGGAATCGTTACAGAATAAGGGCCCAGGTCGTCGAGCGTTTTGACTTGTGACAATAGGCAAGATAACAAGTTCGATATTGTGGATCTATGTGGGCAAAAGCCATGTTGTTGGTTGCTGATGACTCGCACCTTGTCAAGAAACTGTCTGATATGTTTGATTATTATCTTCTCCATGACTTTACATATCACGCTAGTTAGGCTTTTTTGTACACAGGGGTTACTATTGCGGTTTTCCATAAGTCTGGCAAAATTCTGGTGTCATAGGATGTTTGCATTATAGATACCAATTGGTTATTAAGGTCACAATTCTTAAGTATGACCACTGGTATCTCATCTGGCCCAGGTGAAGAGTCTGCTTTCATGCTTTTAATAGCAGATTGTACTTGATTATCATTAAACATAAGATCTTCGATTGACTCGGCAACTTTAAGGCAAGGCAAGGTCCAAAAATGGAAGCGTTCCTACAGGTTCTTTTTTAAATACGCTAGAAAATTGATCTGCAAAAACTTCAGCTATATCTTTTGGTTGCGTGACATCTTGTCCTTGAATGTTTCTTAAAACGGGTGGTATACTGACTTTATGAGATTTTTTTCATATAGATTAAAGAAAGAAAGAAAGAAAAAACATTTATTTGGGACACAACAGGTAATTTACAGACAAAAATAAAAAAAAACATACAGAAAACGTCCCAAAACGGATTCCGACTCAGCAAAATGCTGGCCTTGCGATCAGCGCTGATCTTCCGTCGGAACCGGTTCGGTGATGCTGCGATGGGCAACGTGTACAAAATAAAAACAATTACAAAAATTAAAAACAAAACAAGACTTTAAATTAAAACATGAACACTTAACTAGTAGCTGTATACAGCAAACCCCTTCGCCTTATTAAAAATTAAGATAATTAAAAAAAATCAAAGAAAAAAACTACAACAAAGAGGAAATAGAAATAATAAACGTGTGTCCATGAAAAATGAAAAAAAAACATGAAAATTCACAAAATAATAAATATACCTTGTAATGTTAGTGAGACAGAATACAAATATAGGTACAGATATGAAATAAATGGATATAATTTTGAAAAAGAGTCAAACACAAACATTTGACAGAATTTAACAAGTACGGTACCATCGTGCTTTTGACAATTAATGTGATAGCCAGCACAACACAAATTCATGACAACAACACAAGACGCCTCACAACCAAACAGGAGATACAAACAAGGTAAGGGTGTTATGACAATGCGCTCGTATCTTGTAGCAAAAACTCTTGTGTACTCTGAAAGTTGCTTAGAAACAATTTTAATTTATGCCTAAAACCGTTTTTCTTTGCAGGTCCCTAATCGGTGGAGGAATATTGTTCCAGCATTTTGTCGCTGCATAACGGAAACTTCCTCGGAAAGAAGCAGATGCGAGATGTGGAGTTGACAGCTGTAAAGCATGTCGTCGGACCCCATAAGGCTTACGGTTCGAAACCCAAGACTACTGGTTATATAAATAAGCAGGAGCTTGATCCTTTACAATATTGAACATTACACAAGCCAAATGGAGTTTACGGCGGTGACGCATCTTCAACATACAGTGTTTATTTAGAAATGGAGTCACATGGGCCCTTAACGGAATAGTTGAAGCAGAAACGAGCACAGGCATATACGAGCAGAGGCATATACAGTTCTCGATGTGCAACCGAATTTTGTCAGTTTATTATGAAGTTTTCTGTATTCCTTGTAAAGGTCATTGGACTCAGTTAAGGTATACCTCTTCCATAATAACTGTTTTTGTCTAATTAATTGACATGTTTCAAACTTTACCCAGCGTCTATCAAATCTTCTCTTTCTTGGTATCTTTATAAGAGGCACGTGGGTGTTTATAGTATTCGTAATCGCCTCATGCAGAGTTTTGTACTGGTTTTTTGCGCAGTTCAAGTATACAGAAAACCCTGTCAAGATGCTCTTTAGCTCTATATTAATTTTATCAGTCTGCTTTACTGTATTTTCGCTTAGGTGTTGTTTGTAGCCGGTTCTGTTTTTGTACTTGTAGCTGTATTGTTGAAATCATACATGTGTGATCACTTTTGCCAATAGCTGCTTCATAACCAATATTGGCTATAAGTAACTCATCATAAGTTATGATCAAATCCAAGAAAGATGGCTGGTTGCCCTGGCGAAATCTTGTGTGTTTATTTACTAATTGATGAAGCCACTGTCTTTGTACCATTGCAGGAAATTTATTTCCTTCGGCGGAAGATAACCACAATCTTGAAGCGGCCACTTTATTCCTCCAAAGTTGAAATCGCCCATAATTACTACTGTGCTGGACTGGGCAGCTAGCTGAAGTTCTTGATAAATCATGTTGTCGTGATCTATAGTTGATTCATGGCCCCGGTATACTCCACAAATCAGGATTTTTTGTTCTCCTACTTCAATGTCAACCCATACGCATTCTCAAGTATCATACTTAGTTTTATATTTATTATTTCGCTTTGTACTCATATAATTAATTTGGTTTGATGTATAGATAGTTACTCCACCAGTTCGATTGCCAATGCGGTCATCACTGTACACGTCTTAGCCTTAGATTAAAACAAAAAGGGAAGATACGGCATGCTCCTACTTGTAGTCATTCAAAATATAGTCCTACTCAACTACTTAAGCAAACACACACACGCACACTTATAAAGTGTAAATAGAGCGAGCGAGACAAAGCGGTAAGTTTCAACGTCAGCGCGAGGGAGTCAGCGAGTAGCGCGTTGACGTCTCGGTCGCTTCGCAACAGACGAGTACGTACGACCGATTCCGACGCCACTGCGGAGTAGCGTCTTTCTCTTTTTCACACAGTAGAATATCCGCAATAGTGCGATGTAGCCTGTTCGCTCGGCAAATTGTGACTGAAGTGAAATTGTGCCTTTAGGCCTAATTTTGGCGGCTCACTCACGAGACGCTAATGCCGTATCTTCCCTTTTTGTTTTAATCTAAGGTCGTAGCCCGTTATTTTAATCAAAGAATCAGGTATAGCTGGTTTGAGCCACGTTTCTGTGAGTACTATAATTGACGGCTTCTCTGATTGTATCCTTGCAATAAGTAAGTACAATGAAGTGATTGATAGTATTTTTGCATATAGAATAGTTATTGTTAAAAGTTCAGATGATATAATATAACCTGTTGCATTGCCTGTGTCATTTTTATTTACTTGTTGTCGGCAGGTTGCATCTAGGGCACAATCTAGTTTTTTAGATGAGTCTTGCTAACAATTTTTGGCGGTCCCTGTATGTATTTTATTGTCAGATCCGGTTCACCACTATTGCTGCGTTTTTAAAGTTCATCGTGGAGATGTTTCCGATATTCTCGTTGCATTGGATATTGATCTGTTTTAATAGACGAAGGTTTATCTATTTTATTTTTGTAACGTAATACCTCGATAGCATCAATCTTGGGTTGGCTTTCGAGTCGCCTGAATTTGAAGAAACTAACACTGTGGGGGGGTTT
Organism: Scoparia ambigualis; assembly: GCA_963921215.1. Taxonomy (NCBI): domain Eukaryota; kingdom Metazoa; phylum Arthropoda; class Insecta; order Lepidoptera; family Crambidae; genus Scoparia; species Scoparia ambigualis. Next base: position 44,169,738 of record OY992501.1, on the reverse strand, counting down.
GTTGTCGGCAGGTTGCATCTAGGGCACAATCTAGTTTTTTAGATGAGTCTTGCTAACAATTTTTGGCGGTCCCTGTATGTATTTTATTGTCAGATCCGGTTCACCACTATTGCTGCGTTTTTAAAGTTCATCGTGGAGATGTTTCCGATATTCTCGTTGCATTGGATTTTGATCTGTTTTAATAGACGAAGGTTTATCTATTTTATTTTTGTAACGTAATACCTCGATAGCATCAATCTTGGGTTGGCTTTTCGAGTCGCCTGAATTTGAAGAAACTAACACTGTGGGGGGGTCTAAGGGGTTCTTAAATAAAGGTTTGTTAACATTTTAGCTGCCACCGTTGCGTTAAAACATTTTAAAAAACCACTGAAAGTTTTGTCAAAATCGGCTATAATCACGAAAAATTACACGTTTTTAGGTTATAAGTACAGTACCATAGTAAGAGAACCGAAGCGGGGGGACGGGGGGGGGGGGCGCAGTCCCCCGCGAGGGGGGCGAGGGGGCGAAGCCCGCCATGAAAAAAGTCTAAAGATTTAATTAGGTTAGGTTAGTATGCTGACCAAAGACGCGCGAGCCGAGCGAGCGAAGCGAGCGTGCCGCGGGAGCGGCCGGCGAAGCGCCAGAAAAGACGTTTTTGTAAATTTCCATATTTTTAAAAAATTAACATAACTTGAAAACTACTTGTCTGCGGCAGGAGGGGTAAATGGGGGGGTACTCCTCTCTCCTCCCCTCCCCTTCACCCACCAATTAAGGCGACTCGATTCAAAAGTTTTACCACGATACATAATCTCAAAATACAAAAATTAACATAACTTAAAAACTACTTGTTTGCGGCAGGGGGGGTAAGTGGAGGGGGTACTCCTCCCACACCACCCCTGATTCAGGCGACTCGATTCAAAATTTTTACCTCAATCTTGCTGCTGATGACTACTTTAATAGGGCATGGAGCTCCAATGCGGGCGTTCGGTGCACCAAGACGAAATTCTTTTATATTACTACAGATTACTTTCTTGGTCACACTAGCAATTATCTTCTTGCACTCTTCTTTGTTATGCTCTTCTTGCCTTTCAAAGGGATGATCAGAGGTTGATTCAGGCACATTGTATATTATACTGCTGGCTTTTTTAGTACACTCTGTTATCTCCTGTATAGCAGCCTCAGTAGAGAGCATGTTCTGACGCATACACAAGTTTTGCACTTCTTCAGTTAGCTCGTTTAGTTTTTTCATAATGTTCGGCAACTGAATCATTGCAGATTTGCAATCATCGCATAAAAATGTTATCACTCGAGCTACTGTTTTCAATTTAAAAACTCTTACTTCAGTGGGTGACAGTTAGGGCATGCTCCCGGGAATTCCCGGTACCGATTTTTCCCGGTATTTCCCGGGAAATTGAGTTTTTACGCAGTACCGGTACAGAGAATTCGTTTCCCGGGAAATTCGGTACTTTCGGTACTAACTTAAAATTACGCCAGTGTTAGCCTAGCTTTACCTTCCAAATGACCTCGAAACTGAACGTCACTCGAAATATCGACGCCAAGGATTCCAATAGTCAGATTGGTATCAGGGAGCTCTTCCCTCAAAGTTCAGAGATACGACGAAGGGTTGTTTTTTCGCGGTAAATGCGCCAAACTTTTGTTTTAGAGGGGTTAAAGTGGACTAGGTTATGTCGGCCCCAATTTGCTCGGTGTCAGTCACAAGTTTATTCTGGCTCTCGATGACGCTATCCAAAAAAATATTAGCTCGTCCGGTGTAGAGCGTTACCCCCGTACTGTCGTCCGCATAACAATGAATGCTGTTGTTATGCAACGTGTCATTTATATGCAGAAGAAACAGAGTAGGGGCTAACAACACACACCCCTGCGGGACTCCAGCATTCACGGGTTTCATGTTAGAGCACGAACCGTCGACTACGACTCTGATGCTACGCCCAGAAAGAAAGCTGGCGACCTACGAACACAATTTCTCAGGAAGCCCATATGATGGAAGTTTGGAGAGAAGAGCCCTGTGCCATACCCTGTCAAAGGCTTTCGCTACGTCCAAGCTAACTGCCAGTGACTCCCCTTTACTCTCGACTGCTTCCGCTCATGTGAGTAAGGTACACTAAAAGATCACCAGCCGAACGACCGCGACGAAAACCATACTGGCGATCGCTTAGTAGCTAGTTTTCTTCTAGGTACCTTTAGAGCTGGCGGCTTGTAATGGACTCCATTACTTTGGAGAGCAAAGAGGTGATGGCTATTGGCCTGTAGTTGGACGGATCTGAGCGATCGCCTTTTTTGAGAATCTGGTGGACAAGGGCTGTCTTCCAAGAGCTCGGGGACCTGCCGCCAATGGGTACCACCGAGTTTGGATTGAAAAGTTCCATTCCCTGCAGTATCACATCAACGACGGAGTCGGCGGCGACATCAAGATCTTCCAGCGAGAAGCAATCTCGCCACCATGGGTAGGACGAAAAGAAACTTCGCATCCCATCCCAGTTCGCTGACTTATAATGCCAGACTCGACGTTTTTGAAATTTCTGTGAGAAGCACAGTGCTACAAATTAGACAGTGGTCTGATGAGCATAGTGGTGCATCAACAGAAACTTGATAGCCGCCTGGGTGCGGGGTCAACAGAAGGTCCAATAAGGAAGGTGCATGGCCCTCCACATCTGGAACTCGCGTAGGGTCGGTTACCAATTGGGACAGACTGTAGGCCAAAGCGAGGTCATGAACAGCTCTACCCGCGTGGTCAGTTGTGCTTGAACCAAGCTATTCGATGTAATGGGCATTAAAGTATCCCAATACCACAATCTCGGCCTAAGGGATCCGTTGGAGAAGGGAGTCTGTCGCCGTTTGAACGGTCTTGCTTTGGAAGAATTTATATTATTTACTCACCTTAAAACACTCATGATAAAAATCCATTGCATATAGACCATTTTAAATTTAAAACATTCAACTCGGATGATCTCTAACCAATTCCATTCGACAAAATGATTCCACAGCTAAGTACAACAATTGACAAAACAAATTTTTTATTATAAACTTTTTGTGTAATATTTTATTTTGCTCAACGGTCCATATATCAAAGGTTAGTTACATCTGAATTAAAAAAATTTCAGTACCGAAAAGTACTGAAATTTCCCGGGAATCCCGTTTTCTCCACAGTAACGGGACTACAACCCCTAGTGACAGTCCATGACAATCACTGCATAGGACGTTTTTACAAGCGTCGCATGATGCTGACAGTTTCTTATCATTAAGGGTTCTGGTACATTTGGAACACTTGGCATTTGTTGAACTTATTTAACAAAAAATAAATAAATTAAGAAACACTAATTAATTGTAAGCTGCTTTATTTGGTAAATAATTTCTTGCACTGGCAACTTTATTATCTCAAACATTTCAAATTCAACTGACAGAAAATTAAAAATATTAAAACACTGGTAGGGTTGAAAAGTTCCGAATTCACAGTTTCAGTTTTTAGTTTTATCCCACTAAAACCTTTCGATTTCACTTGAAATAACACTACCACCAAGCAATCTCTGCCTATGCTACACTTTAGTTGTATTGTAACGGTATAAGACACAGTTATTGGATTTTAATTTGCAAAACACTAAGCAGCACTTGTGCTCACAACAACAATCTGACAGAAGATATTTAATTATATTCAACTTCAATTTCAATAAAAACAAATGATACAATTCACTAATACCATTAATATGGCAGCCGACACGAGTCCCGCTGAGCTCCTCTATCAGCGCATTCACATACAGATTGAAGAGCCTCGAGGAGGTGAGCCCCGCCCCTCCCTCCCCTGCCTCACTCCGCACTCCTACCTGTACCACTCCGATATCGCACTCAACCACCAAACAACGTTGACCTGATTTAAATACCAGTGCTCAAATAACTAGTTCTTCTGGCATAGATAGACTACTTAGTTTTTGCCACAAGATGGAGGTCGAGAAAGCACGCATGAATTGGCGTACTACGATCGGCATAATACTTGACAATCTGCTTCAAAAACAGTATAGCTGTCTCAGTAGAGAGGCCAATTGGTTGTCATGAATATCCAAGTATTGATCAAGCTATTGATCAAGCTGTGTATTTAGCAGGCCATCCAGCACTTTTGCTAGTATCGTTGCTAGTGATTCTGTAGTTATTACGGTCACCACAGTCCTCATCATGTCCGCAGGTAAGTAAGAGTGTCCAACACATAAGGTGAAGAACATAGCAAGTACCAGCGGCAGATGGATGCCAGCATGTCTAAGATGTTCGATACATAGGCTATCATGGCCAGGAGACTTTCCTCGTGACATCAATTGTATAGCTCACTTGACATCCTTCCCTGTGAACCTGGTATTCATCTCCTGCCCATGGACTCCGCCCACATCAACAGACTGTGGTGGTCCCAATGGCGATTTTATGGTGAAGAGGTCCCTAAACACATGGACAACAGGACATGGAGATTTTACAATTCAAATTTCTTTACACCTAACTTCGCACAGTGTACAAAACTTTATTGTAGGTATTATAAGTAAGTAAACTAAGGACAAAATACCACAACGTCAGCGATTTCTTTTGTTTCAAAATGATTTGCCAATTTAAGTAGGTTCCACAAAGCGTCAATGTTTATTAATTTTCATTTGTCATCATTATTTTTTGCTAGTCTCACTTACTTTGTAGGTAGGTAACTCCTGTCCTCCGTTGTGTTGTGTGTGCACCAAAAGTCCAAAACGTAGTGAGTGATTGATTGATTAAATTCTCTTTGTATGCACCTGCGGGTCCGGTTCCGGTCCCGGGCAATGCGCTGTATTGATTTCTCTATCAAAATAATTATCAGATAACAGAGACAAATAGACAGGATGTGAGAGACAGATATAATTACCAAGAACTGCAGACAACAAAACAACTACCTATAACTAGCTGTAGCCGTAGTTGCACCATCTAACCAGTGCTTCCACTTTCAATTCATGATTTCCTTTCCCCCACGCCACAACTGAGATTTCCCCTTCTCAGGATTTTTTTCCCCTCAAAACTTATTCTGTTTGTAAATTACATTCTATCAAAAAAATTCAGTCAGTGTCGGTCATCTGATTAGCTGTCCTCGTTTATGCTGTCATTTCAAATGTTGAGATTTGTCCGTTACAAATATTAGAAAGTACTTTGAAAACGAGTGATTCAAAGAGTGATTCAAAATAAAACTAAAAAAAAACTACCCCTTAAAATCTTTGAAAGTAGGTACGAGGAAAGAGATATGTTAACAGAAAAAGAAAAGTTATTCCGGCAAAAAGGTCACCTTCTATGCTGGTCAGTCACCTACATTGTTAACATAGGGGCTAAGCACTAACTAAAATAATTATAATTATTTAAAAATAGAGGCAATTTGCTCCAATGACATTTGTTATGAAACTTAGCCTCAATGAAAGGTAAGTATATAAATCTTGCATTTTGACCCATTTCTTAATTGATTTTAAAAATAAAGTTTTTTTTTATAAAAATATGTTCAAAAGTAATGTGATTAATAAGTATAGTATAAACAGTACCTGTTTAATTTAGTTTTTGATAATAGAATGCCGCTATAAAATGATGACTAAAAAACAAATTCATTTTTATTTATTTCTCAATAATTGTGTTTTGGCACTTAGCTCATTTATAAATTCCAAGCCTCAATTCGTAAGCGCCATTCACATTTTTATTAAAAAGTAAACAAAAACGTTTTTTTTTAACATTCCAAATCAGTCAAGAAATCGAAAAGGTAAATTCCTATGTATTTATGATTTTATATGATTTATTATTGTAAAACACGGTCGTAATGTACATTTATAATAAAGGTAACCTGGCGTTTTATGCTTTCGTTGTATATTTTTTAATTTTTGAATTCGTAATTCAATATCTGTTTCGCAATATCTGTCAACGAATGACAGTTTTACAGCCGCTAGCTGTCAAATCAAACATGACGTGACGGCATTGTTGACATTTCTCTTTTTTAAAAGCAAAAGAGTTACGGTTTATTCAGCCATGTTAGACATTTTAAAGTAAAATGTCTGTTTTTAAAGACTCAGTGTTTCCATATTAAAAAATACTAATAATTAAATAAATAAATCTTCTCCGCGATTCGATAAAAATAAGACAAAACTTGGTTTAGGTAGCAAATAATATTAGCTTTACTTTATTACCAAATTCTATTGTATACATGTTAAGCATTTTTTCTATAAAGTTATATAAAGTGTCGTTTCTCCTTTTAGAGGATTTTTTTCTATCAAGCCAAATGATTCCAATCTTGTTTTGATTTCGTTCATCCCCTCACACATATACACATTAAAAGTTTCAGTGCGAAATATCTAATATATTTTGAATAACAGCTAATAGAAAACAGCCAATTTTTCATTTTTCACCGCCTAAGGACCCCTTAAAATATACTGCATGATTGCGTTACGTTCCGTAACATGCAGTGTTCATAATTATCATTTTAGGCGGCAGTAAAAATATAAAAAAAACTAATGATTTTTGGTGAGATCAAAAGGTACGTCAGCTAGTCCCCGTTACAAATGACACATTTGAGGCTAAAAAGGTACAACTGTGTAAAAAATTAAAAAAGTATACAACTTAAGCATAAAACTCCGGGTCTCCTTTCCGCAAACATGATTTCCCCTCGATTTCCCCTTTTTCTTCCCCTCTGGGCCCTAATTTCCCCTCAAAGGGCGGAGTTCCCCTCATTGTGGAAGCACTGCATATAACGCTACTCTTTGGCTGCACCGACCGGTACCGGTCGCTTCTAGGGACACGAAAAAAGTATCGATACTTTGTGGTATCGAGTACTTTCCTTTCGATACCGATACTTTTGTACTCGATACTTTGTATTCGATACTTTTACTAATTGAATCCTTTTTGGCAAGTATCGTATCGAATAAATCTTTGTAATACTGAAGACATAAAACACAGGTTTCGTTGACCTACCTACGCTGATGAAAAGGCTGTATGGGCTAGATCTCTTTGCCTCTCTCAAAAGGGACAAATCAACCGAAAAAAAACGTTCTAATCTAATCTATATCATTTACTTGATCCTAGATTCAAGAATATCCATTTTCAGGATGCCAGAGCTTGTGCAACGGCAATTTCTATGCTAAGACGATTTATTACTACCACTCCTACTATCGCTAGTGAACCTGATAGTGATTCTTCTGTCGAAACCAATTATGACTTCTGGAGTCACCATAATAAGTTGGCTCATACGAAGCGGAACAAAGACACAAGTTCTTCATTACAGCTAGAAAAAAAGGATGAAGTGAGCCACTACTTCTCTGCACCTCTTTCAACCGATCCATTAAAACAATGAGAAGACATAAAAGTGGTTTTTCCCAAATGGTTCAAGCTCGCCCAAGAGTATTTAGCAATACCAGCAACATCGGTCCCCTCCGAACGTTTATTTTGAAAGGCAGGCAGTACAATAACAAAAATAAGAAACCGGTTAGCGCCGAAACGGCTAAACTTTTATTTTTAAATGATTGCACAGAGGAAGAGTGGGGCATTTAATAATGTTTAAAAACATTTACGTCCTCAACCAATTAAAAGAAAATTCTCGGCGTCGTGCTGCTTTGTGCGTCACTCGTAATGGGGCACATTTTGAACACTTGTTACGAGTAACATAGGTAAGTCACAGTTTTACTTAAGCACATTTTCATTTCATTTCATTTCCATACCTACATAAAAATTGGTTGCCTGTAAAGTCGGTATACGGGCGAAAGTTTTACGTGACAACGACTTTGAGTGGTAAAATAATTTTAATGTGAATATTCATTCGTATAGTAGGAAGAAGGATGAAATAATAGTAACAATTTAAAACATTTATTTATAAAAAGAATTATATTTAAAACAAATATGCAGACCGATCATAGTTGAGTGGGAGAGAGACGCAAGGCATTCGGCGGGCCTCTCTCTCGTTCGGTGACTCATCGTAACGTTACCGAGCGTTACACTTTTTCATAAGTGACTCCCAGCCGCAACCTAATTTAAGACGTTGTCACGTCAAAAAATAAATAATAAACAACGTTGATTTATCAATTTATATTTTTTATTATTGTAATAAGTACCTTACCTACCATTTGCTTGACCAATTTGTGTGCGCATAATGCGCATTTATATAGTCATAGTCCATGCGAGCGTCATGACATGTTGTTGTGTGCGCATTCAATGCGCATTAGGCATAGACCTAGGATTGGCGATTCTTTAAAAAAAATATCGGTTTTGAAATTGATTCAAATCACAATCTAATAAATTGATTCACCGATAATCAAGACCGATCTCTTCAATATCGATTTATTTTAGAGCTTGTATTCACAATATTGCTTTAATTTATTAAAAAGAAGCGAAGCAAACTAAGCACACAGCCATGTCGTGAGTTTTTAAGTAATTAAACGGAAAACTATCTGTAAATAATTTTATGATCCATAACAAAACTGAAAAAATCGAATTTTGATTTTCTATGTTGAAATATCGATTCACTGGATCGATTCAGTACTACATAACGACCTAAAAAATCGATATTTTTTTTATTTAGCGAAATCGATTGTTTGATTAATCGGTCTCAGATCGCCATCTCTAAATAGGCCCTAAAAAAGTACTCGAAACCTTGAAGTATCGATACTTTTGTTTCTATACTTTTACGAGTACGATACTTTTTATTCGATACTACTCATGAGTACAGTATCGATACTTTCTATTCGATATTGTGTCTCTAGTCGCTTCGCTCCTACTTACTAGGTACAGTGTTGCAAAAGTGAAAATTAAAAAATTGGGAATTTTCCACTTAAAAATCCGGAGAAATCGGGAGATTTTTATGTCAAAATAAAACAACAGTATTTTATGCTATTAATGAAAATGAAAGTTGCTTAGCGGGCAAGATCGCAAGCCGAACATCTCCTACATACATATACTTAAACACACACTTCTTACATAAATACTTACGTACATTCCATTTCAAACATAATTATTTTTTTATTCGGTTCGAATATCGATACGATACCATACCACAATAATAATTTATAATAATAGTATTATAAAATATTACAGTAGGTACTATATTTTTTCCGTTCTAAAGAACGGAATCTATAATCCAGATAAATTCGTTGACGAATGTTTGTAAACAGATTACTGTTATACCTAGTTGCAGCAGGATTTTACTTTTTCTTGAGAGACATTCATAAGAAAACAGTTAACTATTGTGTCTTTCTTTCAAAAAACAGTAAAAATCCTAGTGAAACTAGACATTTGCACAAATAACAGTAATATGTTTACAAACATTCGGCATCGAATAGGAACCGTGACATTTATTCACGCTCTTATAAATCAGACATCAAATTAAAAAAAAAACTTTGAAAGCGTTCCAATAATTATTATATTTAATGTATTTACTTTATTTACAACAAGACTATGTAAAAATACTAACTTACAAGACTGAGTATTTTTTATCATACTTATTATATTTAAACCTTATTTTATATTCTGCCACCAATAATGGGAATTCTTCATTTTGATACTAGCAACACTGCGCATACATGGCCGTTATTATTGTTAGGCTGGCCTCACACAGCCGGAATTGCTTTCTGAATTCAGAATCTGAATTTAAAATTCTGAATTCCGGAACCTTGACTCACACATTCTTAAAAATTCAGATTGATCAGTGGTCTTGTGACTCCCGGCATATGCAAACGTCTCCGAGACGTTAACCGCTTGCTGTTTCAACCAGGGTTGCCATTTTTTTTCGCTGTTCCTACCAATTGACGTCCTCCGTGGTCAAGTGGTTATCGCGCCGGGTCTGGCGTCGCGCCATCTCTGAGGTAACGGGTTCAATTCCCGGTCGGCGAGTCAATTTAGAGAATACTGTTTTTATTAATTGATTCCGTGTCTGAATATTTAAGATTCTGAATTCAGAACGCGCGTATTCCCATACATTTTATATAGAGCGGCACACACATGCTGGAATTCAGATTCTGAATTATTTCTATCTCTCTCCCAAGAAAAAGTAAAATCCTGCTGCAACTAGGTATAACAGTAATCTGTTTACAAACATTCGTCATCGAATTTATCTGGATTATAGGTTCCGTTCTAAAACAAGAAAAAATATAATACCTCTGTAATATTTTATAATACTATTATTATAAATTATTATTGTGGTATGGTATCGTATCGATATTCGAAACGAATAAAAAATTATTATGTTTGAAATGGAATGTACGTTAGTATTTATGTAAGAATTGTGTGTTTAAGTATATGTATGTAGGAGATGTTCGGCTTGCGATCTTGCCCGCTATGATTAGATTTATAGGATGGGTGACCAAATTTAAAACATCTTGAGCTCCTCCGTTCTTCGAAAGACACGTTAAGCCGTTGGTCCCGTTTGTTGTCGTAAGATGACAGTTGTTAAAACCCACCAACACGCATTGGGCCGTGGTGGGTTATGGCCCAATATTTCCACGTGCTATCTCCACGTGGGAAGCCTGCGCCCAGCAGTGGGACGTTTATAGGCTGATGATGATGATGATGACGATGTTTGAGAAGGTGCGGGTGTACCTATGTTACCTATGTTTCAGATTTCCAACTGATCCGGTAGAAAGAAGTCGTTGTCGAAATATTTAACTTCAAGGTTTCAACATAATAAGAAATTAGAGAACATGCTAAATGATGTAACATCCGAACGAAAGTTAGTTAAGAAACAAATACAAAGAGAACGCCTTAATTGTTTTGATTTTATTTTTAAATATTTAAATTTCTAATTAAAAAATCAATTTTGATTAAGTATTAAATGTAAATCATCCTGCCTGTTGCTTCTATTTCGTCCCTATTACAAACATATCACACGCACACAGGCTTCCATTAGCGCATTATTTTATTGTACTCGCCCTCGCCTTCAATCATCCATTTTTTCTAAACCCATCAGCTTCTTTTATGCGTTATACGATAGACATACATAATTTAAAAAGTTATGTTATGAATCATTTTAAAATTATATTGTGCATAAATAATTTTTCCCTACTTTATCGGAAATTAGGCATTCGCTGGCAACCATTCGCGCTAGTGTCAGATACGCGGATGTCACGCACACTTCAAATTCAAAATCAAATTCAATCAATCAACCTATTATGTGTTTTTCTAAAACACACAGCGTTTAGGTGAAGAAGCAGTCTGTGAATGTAGCCTTAATCTAATAAATAGCATAAAAAACCTTACCAGATTGTCCATGGATTTGTCTCTCGACCAATCGCTTACCAGCAAGAGCGCTCCCATACCGCGCTGTCACTGTCAAGTGTCATAGCGTTTGTGAAAACTTTGCGAGTAACTGCTAAAGTTTTAACTCAGTGCAAAAAGTTTTAAAAGCCTATTAATTTTCAATTGTTTTGTGTTGGATAGATACACAGTGATAAATTACTAAGTTATTTCATAAAAGTTGGTGTTTGTTTTGTAAAATGAGTGGTCAACGCATTATGTGTGAAGAGGAACCTGTCGCAACTGGTTCGAAAGAAAATATTTATGTTGAAAAGGAGCTTCAACAGTCGAATGAACATAAAAGTACCTCTTCCGATTCGGATTCATCTGAAGAGGAGGGCATCTCGTCTCCACCGCCTAATAAGCGACCACGGCGTGCGACATCAAATGAGAGGACAAGTTGTAACGATCCTCGCATCGACACTCTTATATCTCAGGTGAGTTACTTAACTCAATATATGAGCGCGATAACTCAGTCTAATTGTAACCAGATCCAAACACCTACACACGAAATAAACTATCTGCAAAACCCAGTGTCTCCTACAGTGCCTAGTCTCAGTATAGGTCAATTGAATACTGACTTTGATGAAAATAAAGTTGTACCCGAAGCTGACAAGGAACGGCTAGCGAATCTTGTAAGACTTCAGCAATTTGAATCTCCAGCCTGGAGAGGGATAAGGTACAAGAAAGCATTACAGACATTTGGGGCTACTCCAGGATTTGTAGCTTTAAAGGTAAATGAAGAACTTTGTCATCTTCAGACTTCAAAAGACTACCTAGCATCTACAGAACAAGTTCTAGCAGGTTTATCTAATGCCATACTTGAACAACGGCAGATGTTACAATCTAATTTACAATCATTAATTAATTGGGCTGCAAATAACCCTCAAGACCTTAACCCTAATACACTTTTTGATAAAATATCAAAGACATTTGGACCAGGTACATCCTTATACAGAAACTCAGAACAAACAATGCAAGTTGTATGTGGAAAAAGGTCTGAATGTGTAGAAATACGTCGTGATAACCTTATAAAGCATATAAATAATTCAAATTTAAAAACAACCTTAAGAAATGTACCTCCAAGTGCAGAACACTTGTTCAGCAAAGATGCATTGCAACCTATTATTCAATCTTTAGGTGGTACTCAGGTGTGGCTTAATACTCCAAGTTACATAAGAAAACCAAGCACTTCAACACCCTCATCATCATTTTATCAGAATAAATCTAATTCTAATAAGAAATATCATCATTCTAAAATAAACAAATCGCAGAATAAAAAAACGAAGTACAGTGTTAATATAAAGAAACACCAGCCCTTTCGTGGAGGTTCCCACTCAGAAAAGAATTCACAAAAATGACTGCAGGGCTGCGTTTCGGGGGGGTTGCCTCAAGAATCATGTGGCAGCATGGTCTCAACTCAATGCCAATCAATTTATTCTTTGCACAATTACCAATTGCCGCATCCCCTTTTCAAAGCAACCACCGCTTTGCTTACCGAATCTGCAGATTCAAAGATCTTGTTCTACAAAGGTCACTCCAATTATGACAAAGATGATTCAAACTTTAAAAAATCAGAGAATATTAGAGAGACCTCTAAGAGAGGATGCCGGTTTCCATTCCAAAATGTTTCTAGTAAAGAAACCAGATGGTTCACACAGGCCGATATTCGACTTAAGAAATCTCAACAACTTTGTCGCAGCTCGACATTTTCAGCTGATCTCACAAGTAACAGTGATGGAATTTCTACAAGACCAGGATTGGTTGGTGAAGGTGGACCTCCACCAGGCTTATTTCCACCTGCCTATCTCGGAGAACCACCGTCGCTACCTTCGCATCATTTACAAAGGGGAAGTGTTGCAACTAACCGCTTTACCCTTGGGCCTTTCTTCTGCCCCCCGTACTTTCGCGGCTGTATCGAATTGGATCGCGGAGATCCTTCGAGCCAGAGGTATCCGTGTTCTTGTGTACTTAGACGATTACCTTCTGGTCAATCAGGACCAGTCCAAGTTAATTACTCAGGTTGCGGAAACTGTGAGTACCTTGGAAACGTTGGGTTGGCACATAAACTACAAAAAGTCGGAATTGGAACCATCTCAGAGACTGGAATATCTAGGTCTAACCTGGAACACACAAAATATGACAGTAGCATTGCCCACAAAAAAGGTGGTAAATGTAAAACAAGTAATTACTTAATTAAAAGACAGGGGATATTGCTCTCTAAAGGAGATCCAAAGTCTGCTAGGGCTCCTAAATTTTGCAAACATTACAGTCCAAAGAGGTCGTCTGCATTGTCGAAGACTTCAGATATTTCTCAAAAAATTTGTCCGAGGCAGATTGAGAGAAAAGAGAGTGTTGCCACAACCAGCTTTGAAGGAGTTGGATTGGTGGCTCAGGTCTATAAAAAACAACACAACCTCTCTAAAAAATACTCCAATATCTCATTTCCTGACCACAGACGCAGCGGATGCGGGCTGGGGAGCACACCTAAACGGGTCTTACCTGTCAGGTCAGTGGACTCGAACACAAATGAAATGGCACTCAAATGTAAAAGAGATGTTTGCAGTTTACGGTGCAATTGTGCACCATCAGAGCATCTTAAAAAATGCTCATATTCTAGTTCAGACCGACAATCGAACTCTGGTAGCATATATAAGGAACGAAGGGGGAACCAGGTCCATTGCGCTTCTGGATCTGACTACAAAGTTGCTCCAACTGACCGATCAGCTGAATGTAAAGTTATCAGCGTGCTATCTCCCAGGAAAGCTGAATGGCATAGCAGATCGGTTGTCCAGAGGGCGACCACTACCCGAGTGGCACCTACTACCCCAGGCTACGGAGGCCATATTTCATCAATGGGGTACACCTCAGGTAGACCTATTTGCGTCAAAAAGAAGCGCCGTAGTGCCAAGGTACGTAACGTTGGAGTCAAAAGATGGCTGTGCAGAATATTGCGACGCCTTCAGTCGCCAATGGGATTGGCAACTAGCGTGGGTGTTTCCTCCCCCAAACCTCATGCCACGAGTTCTATCACACCTCAACAATGCGAGGGGAACTTACATGGTTGTAGCCCCTCATTGGAAACAATGCTATTGGCTTCCGGATCTGGAGGTGAGAGCGCAAGAAGACCCTTTGCCAATACACAATCTGGAACTGAATCTGATAGACCTGACAACACAGCTTCCACCTCCTCAGATAAAGGAGCTGACATTTTTAGTGTGGAAAGTTGTGGGTGGGGCAAAGAAGTAGCTCATTGGAAGAAAGAAGAGCGAGAATTGCTTTCAAACAGCTGGAGAAAATCAACATTAGCAACATATAAGTCACCAATAGTAAGATGGATTTCATGGTGCACAACAAATAAAATTAACCCTAAGTCTCCTAGTGGTAATGACGTTGCTCAATTCTTAGCTAGATTATACCTAGATCAAAATTTCGCATACAGTACAATTCTTTTACATAAGTCAGCAATATCGACTTACTGTGCTAATGTTGATAATAAAATTTCTTCAAACTTCTTTGTCCATCAAATATTAAAAGCAATCGCTCTAGCTAAGCCTAAACCACCTAAGGCACCAATATGGGATATAAGCCTTCTATTCACTTGGTTGAAAGACACTCCTATGACAGATTCATTATTTGACATCTCTAGAAGAACTGCTTTAATTTTGCTCTTAGCATCTGGTCGTAGATTGCATGATCTAACATTATTGCTTATTTCAAAGGACAGATTATTACAAAAAGATAAGGAAATAATATTATGGCCAGAACATGGGTCTAAAACAGACTCAGCTACATATCAACAGTCTGGTTGGCATTTGTTAAGTCATCCGGACCCTAGTATTTGTCCGGTGCGTCATATTCAATTATTAATACAGGCTTCTCAAAATAGAAGATCAGAAGTAAACATAGATCAACTGTTTATTTCAGTAACAGGAATAGTTAAGGCTGCCACCAGGACTATGTTATCTGGATGGATAAGATCCATTTTTAAAGTTGCAAATATAGAAGCACCTCCGGGCAGTATACGATCAGCAGTGGCGTCTAGAGGTTGGCTAGAAAACAGATCAGTAGAAGAAATAATAGAAAGAGGAAACTGGCGCAGTAAAACGACTTTTAAAAATTTTTACTGTCGTCCAGTTATGTTAGCGAGCAAAGATAAAACTGATTTATTATCATCAAATTTTCGCCCTATTTAATTAAGATAAGAGATTTAGTAGATAAATCTACTATTGATTGATCTCAAAATATTACCAATGTGATTGTATTAGATAATTAAAAAAATATTTTATTACGGAAACAGTTGTTTCTGATTATAAATTTTATTGTTTTCTTTATACTTTTGTTGCTTTGTCATAACATCACATCATAATTTTATAATTATTCTAAGTTTCAAAGACTGTTTTGTTCTTTTTAAGTTTGCTTAAATCTATGTTTATGTAGATTTAATTTTCTAGTATTCTTAATAACTATTGACATGTTATTAATGTCTCTTACATTTAAAAATAAATTAAATGTTTCAGCATTATCATCACATAGCGTTTGTATTTACATTTCACCAGCAGATATCAAACACGTCTTCACCTAAACGCTGTGTGTTTTAGAAAAACACATAATATAAATGTTTTGCATTACAACAAAACATGTATTATGTGTTGAATAAAACACACAGCGTTGCAGTGTAAAGCTTGCTGGTGGTGAAGACCCTATGACACTTGACAGTGACAGCGCGGTATGGGAGCGCTCTTGCTGGTAAGCGATTGGTCGAGAGACAAATCCATGGACAATCTGGTAAGGTTTTTTATGCTATTTATTAGATTAAGGCTACATTCACAGACTGCTTCTTCACCTAAACGCTGTGTGTTTTATTCAACACATAATACATGTTTTGTTGTAATGCAAAACATTTATATTTGATTGATTGAATTAGGTACCTACAAAACCGGGCGGATTTTGAGAAGTGTTTGTATCGCGATGCTCCGTCTTGACCTCAGAAAATTATCTAATCTAAGGTCTAGACATGTATAAACCTAGTCAAAGCCTACAAGCGCCTCGTACAGAAAAGGCTAGAATACGTCAAAGACGCAAACACAGCATTCGACATGATAGAAAAATTTAAAAGTGCGTTTCAAAGAAAAAGTACCTACTTTACGCAGCATAAGCTTAAAAAGGCAGCTTAAAAATCTGAAGTTCAAAAAGAACACGTTAATTAATTCGAAAAATTGGTACAAGACAGAATCGAATGGCGTAAAGATGGATGACAAAGAAAAGGTTTGTCAGTTGCTGTTGAGTGTGGAGGATGCTTAGATTAGATTTTTCAGAGGGAGGATGCTTATCAGCCGCTAGTGACAGCGCTGGAAATGTCCAATGTAGAAATCACGCTTGAGCTTGTTAAGGGTAAGCTGCTAGATGCCGAGATAAAAGAGAAGGACTTACGGGGGCCTTCAGGCACAACAAGAAACAACGAGTATGTATTTCAAAGTACCATGGTGAAATGCTACAGCTGTGGGGAGCCAAACCACTTTGCTCGAAATTGTCCTAAAAGTGCACAAACAAGTCGCTTTAATCAATACAACCATAATGGAAGTAGCAGAGATTATAGGTTATACAGCCCGAAGTTATCAACGAGGAGGTCAAAATAGGACAAACTACAATAGGAGACCAGCCGCTAATATTGGAGAAGATCGAGATGCTAATGATAATTCTATATCATTTGTTGCGGCACAGGCTCAATCAGCAGAAGATCCATATAATGGAAACAGAGAAATAGAATTTGTTATAGAATCCGGGGCATCATACCATATGGTGAATAACAAATATGAAAAGTACATGATAGACATACAGGTAATTCCAATTATAAAAATACAAGTAGCGAATGGGAACACAATATCAGCTAATAAGAAAGGAAGATTATTAGGAACATCAAATGAAGGGTTATAAGTAACCATAGAGGATTATCTCATAATGGAAAAATTGTCACACAATTTATTATCAGTATTAGAGCTTAATGAGAAAGGTATGACAGTAACATTTGAAAAAAAATGCACACTTATAAGTAATGGTAAAATAAAAGTACAAGGTCAAAGTAATGGAAAATTATGTACCATGAAACTGAATCTAAACAACACAAATGACAAAGGAGACAGATGGGAATTTGTGGCATAGGAGAATGTGTTATCTAAACTATGGTGGTATAAAAGTACTTGGACTGCCATTGTCCAATGAGCGCTGCTCAATATATATGGAAGCTAAAGCAAGTCGATGTACATTTGTTGAACACCCAATACCATGCACTAAATCTATTGGTCAATTATTTTACTGTGACATTGGAGGGCCTGTCACACCCATGGAGGTACCCGTGTCACACCCATGTAAGGATGGAGAAAGGTATTACTTACCTGACAATTATCGATGACTACTCACACTTTTGGAAGTACACCTACTTCTCTCAAAAGATGAAGCAAAAAGTTATATTAAAAGAATAAGAACTGACAGAGGTAAAATTTGTAGACGAACAACTGAAATCATTCTATGAGGAATATCTTACTAATATTATAAACGCGAAAGTTTGTATGTATGGATATTTGTTACTCTTTCACGTAAAAACTACTGAATGAATTTGGATGAAATTTGGCATTCAGATAGTTTATAACCTGGAATAGCACATAGGATACTTTTTATCCCGATATTCCCACGGGAACGTATGGATGGATGTTATTTACTCTTTCACGTAAAAACTACTAAATGGATTTTGATGAAATTCGGCATACAGATAGTTTATAACCTGGATTAACACATAGAATACTTTTATCTCAATATTCCCACGGGAAAGGGAACCACGCGGGTGAAACCGCGAGCGGCCGCTTGTGGTATAATACAGGAAACTACATGCTCTTAAACTCCACAACAAAATTCGATTTGTGAGAGAATGAATCGCACACTAGCTGACAGAGTAAGAGCTATGCTACTGGAAACAAAACTTCCGAAGCATCTATGGGGCGAGGCTATCAGATGCCCAGCTTATACCTTATACAGATCTCCCACAAAAGCACTCAGAGGAGCACACCAGCTAAACTATGGTATGGCAAGAATAACCTAGAAAAAATAAGAGTTTTCAGTTCCAAGGCATGGGGTATGATTTTTCCAAGATCGAGCAAACTAGAACCTAGAGCAAAACCCATGATCATGATTGGATACTGTGGATCAGGTTACAGACTTTGGGATCCAAGAACAAACGAGACAATTGAGTCACGTGATGTTAGATTTGATGAGTCAGACTACATATATAACGAAAATGAGAATGTTATACATACTGTTGTCTATGATGAAGAAGGCAAGGAAACTGATACTTCTAAGTCTCATGAGAGTATAATGCAATTGAAATGAATAAAAAAAAATTAAAAGAACAATATCAAGCTAAAGATATGGGAAATATCAGCAATTTTTTAGGCATGGAAATAACAAGATCTAGGCAAGGCATGATAATAAAAGAAACACAAATTATTGAGAAGATTTTATTAAAATTTCATATGCAAGACTGCAAGGGTTCAAATTCACCTATGGAAGTTGGATTGAAGATAAATGAAAATGAAGAAGTATTAAGTGACATCCCTTACAGAGAACTCATAAGGTCACTTATGTATTTAGCCACAATTAGCAGGCCGGACATAGCATATGCAACAGGATTTCTCAGCCGATACATGAATCGCCCGACACCCACTCTATGGCAGGCTGCAAAGAGAGTCCTGAGATACCTGAAACAGACAATAGAAAAAGGATTAGTTTATAGAAGAGAAGACAATAATAAGAATAATCTTTTACAGGTGTTTTCGGATTCAGACTGGGGAAGTGAACAAATGGACAGAAAAAGTGTTAGCGGCGTTGCAATATTCCATCAGGGCAACTTGGTCAGCTGGAGCTCCAAAAAGCAGACTTCCGTAGCACTGTCAACAGCGGAATCTGAGTATATTGCAGCAGCATTATCTGTAAGTGAAATAGTATTCATTAGAGAAGTGTTAAGAGATTTGCAATGTGATAAAAACTTGACTTGTTCATTGTCAATTGATAACCAAAGTACAATAAAGATGTTAGAAAGTTGCGAAAACAGTAAAAGATTCAAACATATTGTACTTTATATATTAAAGTACACTTTATCAAAGATATTGTAAACAAAGGTTTATTAACTTTAAAATATGTTTCAACTGACGATAATAAAGCTGATATACCTACTTATAAAATCATTGTCAAAAATTCAACACAATTATTTTTGCACCGGATTATAGGTTTGTATTAGAATTATCAAGTGAAAAATTTGCTAATGTTTGTATTGAATTTAGAGGTTAGATTAAAGAGTAGAGTTATATATAGGGTAAAGAGTGCCCTCTTGCGAGCAATCATGCTAACCTGTTTGACAAACAATTGCAATTGCGCAAACTAATGCTTTAGGTATTTGATACCTACTGTAGGTACCTACTGTTATTACTATTTATTTTAAGGGCGACTTGCATAACACTTACTAAATACGATTAACGCTTAAATGTATTTCAGTGATCATTTTTTTCTATCAGTTTCAAACATGACAAAGACAAATGTTTTGGTACTTAGATACATGTTTTTTTTACTGTCCCAAATATCCAACTTCACTTTATGATCTCCTTCCCCCATGTATACCCAAACCCACAAATTTTAAGATTGTTCTCAGCTATGTGAAACCCCCCAGCATTGATGTTTTATGTGCTTATTTATCTACTAAAAGATTACAATTTGTCTGTTTGCTACTAACAAATGTTAAAAACACGTTAAAAATATTATGCTTGACCTTATGCATTATAGAGTACCTACAGATCATCAGCTGGGTCTACAGCGTACAGCCTCAAAATTTAAAATCTCACCACCTCTGTACTTGTACCATTGTGCTCATAAGAAAAACCGATATATGAAAAAAAAAGCGTGGGAAACTGCAATCTTGCACAAATCGTGCGCGCCATTGACATAAAAAAAAACCGATACTTACATGCAATGAATGAGTCTGTATTTTAAAACAAAAAACAGCCAAAAACTGGATATTGGCGAAATCCAAAGGGAAACGCCACTGCGTAAAAAGAAGAAGAAGATACATTTATGCGTTAATCGTATTTTGTAAGTGTTATGCAAGTCGCCCTAAGGTATGTTTGATATGTTGTCTTACTTCAAAATTAATTATTATCAAGTAATTTTTTGGACATCTGTTGTAAGAATATTACCTAAGGATAAAAAGACAACATAACAGTTTTAATACCTTAGAAAAAGCTTTTCGTAAAGGGAAATAGCAAAATAAAGTCACAAGTTTTAATCATTTTTTATTTTTATTATGTTTGTGCCGATAATAGTAAAACTGTGCAGCAGTTTTTGTCTCATCCTCACCATCATATGTATTTTTCCGGCCAAAATCCGATTGATCGACCAGCTGTGTAGAATTACATAAATTAATAAAATATTTCTTTACATTATCTTTGTGTTTATCACATTTAAATGGATAACTAACAAGCATGTCCGCAATCGCAATAATATTTTTTTTAATATTATTTTTTGGAACATCTTTTTTTAATGTATTTATTATAATCATTTGCAGGTCATGGAAACAGGTTTCTAATTCTTTGCTAGGATAACATAGCCATTTCTTATTACTGTATTATTTAGCCCTTATAAATGCATTATTTTTATTTTCTGTATCAATCAAGTTCATCCTGCATGTTTTACATGATTTAATTACATTTTTTAAACATCTTGTTAGAACCCAGCCACATACATAATTTTTTTGACCAGCATCTTCATTACTGTTCTCGACAGGAGCTAAAACATTTTCATTAAAAATAAAATTAGTGTTATCTTCAATAGGAACATCAGAAGCTATGGGTTTCTCAGTTAAAACAAATTCTAATGTCTGTAGACATTTATTAGCGTCTTTGGAGAACAGAATTTGGAGCGTTATTCCTCGCTCCATAGCATCTGATGTTCTTAAAGAAGTTTTCGACTGGGTCCTGATTAAAATTTCTTGTTAACAATGCATCAAGACTATATTTTTGCGTAAGAACTTTAAATATTGTTTCCATGCCATCAATGGTTTTAATAAAAAATTTCACAGATGGTACTGTAGTTTCGATCGTTTGGACTTTATTATTGCTAGATTTAATTGTTCTATATTTTATACTTTTTAAAATCAAGTTAGCGTCTTTCCACAACTGATGGTGAGGAGAGTGTCTTTTAACTGGCCCTTTATAAATCTTACCATTAGGAATATTGAAGCTATTGACATTTAGGCTATCAAATAATTTGTCTAATAACAACGTTATTTCGATTAGTGCCCGACATTCTTCAGGTAGGTCTCCCCGTGCAGTAAGGTGTCCAGTAGCCACAGCTACGGTGTGGCTAAATATTTGGGTTGCCGTCTTGACTCTCATTTTATTAATTTTTTCAGGGTTTACATGTTCTTCAGTGAGTTTATTCAGAAGTCGAAGCTCTCCATGGGATTTATCAGCAGCATACAGCTTTTGGTAGTGCTCCCATTTCACTACTTTCTCTACATTTTTTTTACGGAGTATATCATTTCTTTTGTGTTTAAATTGTTGCGAATTCCTTTGATTAGATATGGTACATCAAAAATAGGGATAATATTTTGTTCATTAACCCGAATTACGTCGTGGCGCCACTCCTTTCTGCACCTCAAAAATGATGCTTTTGTGTCATCTATCAGCTCTGTTATGGCGCGAACATTAGTGGCGCTTTGATCGCATACAGTTGACACTATAATAAGACCTGTATCTTGAACTTTTGTAATAACAAGTTTTATAAAATTTATCAGCTCCAATTTTTTTAACCCTGAGGGGAAGTAATAAGCGACTGGCTGCTTGAAGTTGTGCTTTACGCCTTTAATCATGAATACCAACACATGGTCTGCAAAAGCATTTTGGTTAGAGGCAAAGCCCTCAAAGGCATCTTTAGCGGAGTTGTAAAATATCTGCGGTGTCAGAGACATTATGTCAAATATAAGCGTGCATAGTCGATTTGTTACATCTGAGTGACGCACAGTTTTTTTTATTTTATTAAAAATAATCGGGTTAATTCCCTCTGTTAATTTTATTTCACTCAGCAACCTTTTCATTGCTTTAGCCGAGGGCAGAGTGAAATACTTTCGTAAAAGTGCATAGCTTTTAGGGCTCTTTTTGAACAGAGATAGTGCAAGAATTTTCTCATCTGTCGTGAAACGTCTCCCTTTCGGTGCTTTTGAGCCTTGTCGCTGCATTTGCAGGAAAAGTTGAGCTGGTTTGTTCAATTTTTTCAAAACCGTCTGTAATGCTATATTTTCTGACATTTTTTCTGCACATGCCAGCCTCGTCCGAAATGACTGCCCTTTCTTACGTAATCGTTGTATCTCACTACGTAGATATTTCATTTTAGTGAGCAGGGGCTGCACCGTTCGAAAGACTACTTTTCTAGAATGTGCATCTGAAAAAAAATATGTATTGTTCGGTTAAGGATTATATTGTCACTATTAAATAAACATAAGGATAATTTGTAATTCCTTAAGAATCTTAGCCGCTCGACTAAGCTAATTTTAAATTGTGTGTGACGCCTCGTGATGATGGTCGAATGACCATCAAGGCGTCACACACAATAATGTTGTAATTTTTTATTCAAGCTTCAATTACCTTTATTGAGTGAGGTTTTAGGTCTGGGGCCCAAGTCTGCTAATTTACGAATGGCATAATTAAATCGCAATTGGATCGCATTGTAATTGTTTGACACATTTGGTATTCTCTTACTCATTTATTCTCTTACTCATTTAAGAATACCAAATGTTTCAAACAATTACAATGCGATCCAATTGCGATTCAATTATGCCATTCGTAAATTAGCAGACTTGGGTCCCTGCTTATCGCAGAATAATTGTGTTCCAATGCCACACGACGTCCAACATCAGCTTTGGTAAATGTTTCTAAAATTATAAGTAAAATAAATCCATTAACATTAGCATATTTTTCATAAAAGTAAATAAGTACCTAACACAAAACAACATAATATACTTGATAATGTAATTGGCAATCAAAAATGATACATGAACATAGACTAGAAATTGCAAATAATATATTGAAATAAATGGTGATTTTATATTGTCATCACACATAGGAAATATGCGAGTTATATTTTTGACTACATTTTAAGCCTTAATAAGCTTAACACTAATATGCTTCTTGTATCATATAATTTGTGCAACATAACACTAACTTGTCCTAAATAATTCCAACTTAGTTATTTTTACCTGTGTATACACATCCCGTATTTGCAGTTACAGAATAATGTGTTGAAGTAAATGCTTGGCTTATATAACTTCACCTGCAAATATTAAAAAAAACTTTTAAGAACTAAACCAGTTACAAATTATAACAAAGTTTTATATATAATATATAAATTAGACAACATAACATGTATGGAAATCGGAAACAATGAAGTTAAGGTACCTTTTTTTTTAAAAAAAACCTAGCCCCCAGACACTAGTAAATACAGGGTGCAAAAAGACCCATACCGAAGCCGAGAGCCACGCATTTAAACGCTTCTGATAATTAATTTTCTAAATAATATTTAATCAGAATGATTTACCTGTATTAACTGGTTGAGATGTTATTGGTAGAAAGCTCGATGACGTTGAAGCTTTTTGTAAGCTTTATTGGCTGTCAAATACACCTGTAAAAAAATAGTAATGGATATAATATTGTCCTAGTACTTACACTTATAGTTTGTAAAGTTAGGCTCTACAATTACAGGGCAAACGCTCCTAGCACTGAATTTTGAATAAAAAAATGCATGCAGCATGGAGATAAATAATATACATACTAGGCAATGTGGACAGCAAAAGCAGTCCTCTACCATACATAGTCCACTTTTCACCAAATAGCGGCTGCACATGTGCTCAGCGTGACAGGTGGTGAGCCCATCGCCGCTCTTTGCTGTTGGATGTATGTGCAGTCTTTAGTCTGTTAATCGACTTTTACGACAGTCAAAGGTAGAAAGGGGGTTTAATCCATCATGGTAACTAGTTTTCATAACCAGTTATGGAAATGGTCTGTTTTGTCATTGTTTCATAACCAGTAAGACAAATTTGTTCATTTTCGTAATCGTCTTTTGTAACCAGCTACTAAAATGTATTTTTCATTCTTTTTTCATTAAGTAGGTACTAGTTATTAAATAAGAAATATTAGTTCATTATCATAATTTTGGTTTTATTTATGGAAGAAGCAATCAAACACAAAAAACAAAAAAAAAACAACACATTCAACACGTCTTTGAAAAAAATATACTTTCCTGCTGTAAAAGAATTAAATTCCCATATTCATCTATGTACTTAAAAGAATTAAAATTTAAATGGCGCTATTATATCCAAGCAGTGGCCTACAGTAATCATTTTATTTTGTAAATCATGTATTGCCATTTCAATTTCATTATCAATCTCGGAGTAATATTGGGATGTTACTTTCGGTTTGGACATGCTAATTTTAGTCTCTTTGACTAATTGTTAGAGAACTTGTGCTAGTAGATGGATTCTTACGCCCCACAAACTTATTAAGTCTAGCGTGCCACCCTTCAACGTGATTGGTTGTTCTTATTTTCTCCCGGTGGCAACACCATTTCTTTATAAATTTAATATCGCTTAGCCAATAATTATTAAAGTATAAATTAAATTTGTTTACTTTGTCGTTTTTGGGCATTCTGCTTTTTGTATATTTGTAGCCAGACAGAATATGTTTTAAAGGTAATCGAGCCAAGCCAGCGCATCTTGCGACATGGCGTCTTTGAACTCTTGACTTCAGTCCTAAAATCTTGGCCTTTTAAATAGACTATTACAAAAATGAAAAAAAAAACACCCTTTTATAGTTGTTTTCGGAAAAATTGTTTGAATGGCGTTCATAGCTGACTTCTCGTAATCAATTGTAATTTTTTTCGGATACCACTTTGGAAATCTGCTTTTAATCATTCTGAGTAAAATCTCGTAGGTTTTCTGAGTTTTACTATGAAGAAACGCAAAAAATATAGGAAATTTCTTCTGTGGTACTGACGATTATCATAAAGCAACTTAATGCTTCCTCGTTTTGTTGGTACGAAGTCAAGTTGTTTTTCTTCTGAGCATTCCATTTAACACAAATCACTGTACCTTCGTAAGATATAAAATAATTTTGGAAAGAAATATAATTTGTAGTAATATAAGATCACGCAACATAAATATGTGCAATACTCTTACAACAAATAATGATCTGTTCGGCACTTGCCCCCCTTTCTGCTTTTGCCTACTAACTGTGAAGTCCATACCATTTGTAAAGATTTGCCCCCTTTTAAGAAATCCTTACTTTTTATTCGTACTTTGCCTCCTTTAGTTACCGCATGTATATTATATCTTGATTTGATCCCTTTTCTTAATAATCATACAAAAAGCAGACATTTGCCCTATTTTGTACAGTAAGAAAAAAAAGATTTTCTAAACAAGTATTCAATATTATGAAGTTCTTAGGTACATACGAGTATTATATTATTAGTATTATATTATAGTATTATGTAAATTTTACTTTTACTAGTCTTGACAGACATTCTTCAACGCTTATTTTGTTTAGTACGAGATCGTCCACTATCTTCACTATTCTTTGATCGGTGACTTTATCTTTTTGTTGCCTTTTTCTTGAGTAGGGCACGTACATTCGGTTGCGTCTCAGCAAAAAATTGTAGTGAATGCTTTCTTCCCTTAAAACCTTAATCAGTAAGAATAAATTAGGTTTCTTAGTTTTAACTATACTATTGAGGCGAAAATGCCATCCTTCCGTAGCATTTATGGTACGGTGACGATAGTAGTTGAAGCAACTTACCAATTTAAAAATATCAGGCTTCATCCATAGACTTATAAAATAACTAAAAAACTCGTCCCATGCTCTCCCGCGGTCGCTAACGTCAAATTCAATAGAGAGAAAAGCTTCACTTAGTAATAAACTGGAAGATTATCGTAGGAAGTTGCTAACTGTACAAATAAGAGGCAAACAACGAAGTTTTGAAAGTGCCGCCCCAATTTTGTACAAATAAAGAATAAAATTCGAATAAGTCAAAAAAGGGGGCCAACTCCTAAAGGGGGCAAAGTACGAATGACTAGTAAGGATTTCCTAAAAGGGGGCAAATCTGTACAATTAGTATGGACCTCACAGTAGGCAAAAGCAGAAAGGGGGCAAGTGCCGAACAGATCCAAATAATATGCAATGGATTACGACATATGACATTTGAATGACTCCAAACTTCTCTGAACTTAGCAATGATAATTTAAAATGGCCAGTATTTATATTAATGAAAAGAGATAAAAGCTTCCTTAAATAAAACCAAAATTACGAAAATGAACTAATATTTCTTATTCAATAACTAGTAACGAAAAAAGAAGGAAAAATACATTTTAGTAGCTGGTTACAAAAGACGATTACGAAAATGAACAATATTTATAACTGGTTATGAAACAATGACAAAACAGACCATTTCCATAACTGGTTATGAAAACTAGTTACCATGATGGATTAAACCAGAAAGGGGGTGTATTAAAAGCAGTGGTTTACGCACAGTAGAGTTTAATAAGAACACGTTATAATCCGATATAATATGGTTGTATTTAGTATATTTGTTTTACAAATGTATTTTCACCAAAAATTACAATACGACAGCAATAGCTTTTCTTCTAAGACAGAGTGCGCGTCCACACTGCATGCGCGGGGACTAGGCCTTTTGCGGGCGCGGGCGCGGGGGCGTGCGGGTGGCCACAGTGACGCGCGAGCTGTTGTCGTGCTTAGACGTATTTCAGATGTTGTGAATCATTAATCATGGACGAAGATTTAGTATGTTTACTAGACAGTCCTGTCCTGAGATGGGAGGTGATGAACACAAGAGACAGTGTGCACGAAATAAATAAAAATAGAGCAATAAAGGGTGAATTTTTACGTTGTATTAAGAATTGCGATTGTACCCTAGAAAATTCTTTGAGTACACTCGAATGTCCGTGTCAACATTTGATTATATCTTAAGTAAAATATCACCTAAAATCACCAAACAGGATTCAAACTTTCGCAAAAGTATTACGCCTGAGGAGAAATTATTTATAAGTCTGAGGTAAGAATAAAACAATATTTTATTTATACGTTGTATTTCTGTAAGTAATCAAACTATGTAAGTAAAAAGTTATTTTAATAAAGTTAATTACTGTTAATAGTCGTAGTTGCCAGTAGGATATCCTCCATAGTTATAGTTCTCGTCATTCGAACGATGAGAAAACTGCATCCTCTCTGCCTCTTCTATTATGACGTTAGTAATTTTATTTCTAATGCGTAACTTTTGTAATTCGTTAAATTGTTTCATTTGTGGCAGGAGACTCATAAAGAAATGATAATCTGCACATTTCTCTGATTGGTCACTATTTGACGCCATTTTTTGTTCAATTAGCGAAATTTTTTTTCTTTCACATTCTATTAGCTCATCTCTATAATCCGAGGCTGTTTTGCTGCGTTTTGATGCGTGTGTACGACTGCTGCAGGTTGAAACTCCTGGACTCATTACGTCTTGTTGATCGGCATGACTCGACTCGTTGAGGGATTCTGAGTTACTGTCCTGAAGATTTCCTGACATCACTTCTGGTGTAATATCATCGTTTATAAATTGCATAAGTTGAAAGTCTGACCACGTACTCTCTATTTCGTCGCCACCGTCACCAGAGCGTGGCGTAGGGATTTTCTTTTTTTCTTTTCGAAACTGATCGCGCAGGTTCTTCCACTTTTTACGCAATTGTTTTTCTGTAACAAAAAAAAAATTATCTGTTTTGTTTCAGGTTTTTGTCAACAGGAACTGCATTTAGAGCACTGGCTTACAGTTTTCGTTTGGGGAAAAGCACTATAGCGTCTGTCGTTCACGAAACATGCCGTGCTTTATGGACTGAGTTAGTTTCTATACACATGCCGATACCAACGGAACAACGTCTGAAAACTATTGCAGAAGATTTTGAAGCTCTCTGGGATTTCCCAAACTGTGTAGGAGCAATTGATGGGAAACATTGCGAAATAAAAAAACCACCTAAATCGGGTTTGGCACATTGGTGCTACAAAAAAAGAAATAGTATAGTGATGCAAGGTGTAGCTGATGCAAAAAGGAAATTTGTGACAATCGAAGTAGGCGGTCGAGGCAAGCAAAGTGATGGTGGTACTTTTATTGCATCAACGCTGTATAAGCGTATAGAAAAAAATAAATACAAAATTCCTATGCCTAAGAGACTTCCAAATTCTGAAGTCCTTGCACCCTTCGTCCTAGTAGGCGATGAAGCATATCCATTAAAACATTATTTAATGCGTCCTTATCCTGAGCGAGTACTCAATAATGAGAGAAAATGCTTTAACATCAGATTATCTTCAGCTAGACAAACAATCGAATGCGCATTTGGTATTTTAACAGCTAAATGGAGAATACTACTGAAACCTATCGAAACAAACAGAAAGAATGCCTTGTTTATAATAAAAGCTGCTTGTATACTGCATAATGTCATAATGGATTTAAACGGCGATCTCGATCTCGATGTCCAACGTATACCCGCCAGTATATGAACATCGCCACAGAAACATCGGAGTAAATAATAATCCAACACGAAGAGCAATAAATGTTCGTATGAAATTCACTAACTATTTCTGGGAACAGTATCAAAGATTGTAATTTGAGTGTATTAATATAATAATAATACACTCAACTTACCTTCGCTTCCAGGAAATTGTTCTTTTATTTCATTCCATAATTTTCTTGTTATTGTGCGATTACAGTGATGTGGATGTTTACTTTGCCATATAGCTGGTCTAGATTGAATCGCACTTATAAACAACTCGGTATTTATCGCCATTTTAAAACAAAATAAATTAAGACGCGCATACGCCAAGCGACAAGACCAAACTGGTTTGATATCCCCGCCACCCGCGCATTGAGACGCTTGCCTACTAGGCCCGTAGTGTGTCCATAACGCACGGATAGGAACGTTTGAAAAGTACGCGCGCTATCTCGCTTATGCCCGTCGCGCTAGGCGCCCGCCTTAGCCACTACACTATGGACGCAAACGGCGGTTTCATATGTTTAATATTTCGCGCCCGTCGTCGCAACCGCGCTAGGCCCGCACTGTGGACGCGCACAGACATTTGACACACAATAATATTTACGAAATAAAGAAGTCTTTGTTCTCAAAAGAGTTTGTACATAATCAGAAAAACTCAACACTTTCCCTCAAAGCTTATTTAGTCCAAGTTTGGCACATAACTCAGTCAGCCGAGGCCTTGGGACAGGCTTGGTTAAGACGTCCGCAAGTTGATTTGCCGAGCTGGTCTTAATTACGTTGAGAATACCACCTTGCACCATCATCTCTCTTACAAAAAAATGACGAACACGAATATGTTTGGTGCATTTGTGGAATTCTGGGTTGTGTGCCAGTCTTATTGCTGCTTCATTGTCGACCCTAAGAGTTGGCAACATTTGTTAATCTTGAGACAGGAAACTGAAGACTCGTTTAAGCCACACGAGTTCTTTTGCAGCTTCGCTTGCAGCGACTATTTCTGCTTCCGTGGTCGATATAGCTACGGTTGCCTGTCTCTGGCTTAACCATGATATTATCCCTCCTGCGTACAAGCATGCAACACCTGAGGTAGATCTGCCAGTAGAGGCATCGCTAGCATGATCCGCATCACTGCATCCTTCTATAGTTCCATCTCCTTTTCCAGCATGATATTTAATGCCGAGGTTCAAAGTGCCCTTTAGATATCTAAATATTCTTATCACTTTGAGCCAGTCTGATTTTAAAGGATTCTCTAAATGTCTGTATACCACACCCACTGCGAAGGCAATATCAGGGCGAGTACCTGTCATTAAGTACATCAGAGCGCCTACTGCTTCTCTGTAAGGGAAGTCACAAGCTTTCCCTAAATCTGTATCCTCTCCTATACATCCCAACTTTTCTATAGGCGTTGAAAGCGGATTGCAATTTATCATGTTAACCCCTCGAGCGTCATATGTACTTACCGGTGTACAAAATAGTTGAGAGGCATGCGTGTTTCTTGTACTTACCGGTGTACAACAGACTTGGCTCAGATTGGTTGTTTTATTTTAGCCGGTCCGAGTCGTAGTATACAAGTTTTAGCTGTCTGTGAATTTTCTATGGTCCGTATAGAAGAAATTAACATAGTTAGTAGGATTCGAACCGAACAAAACATTATCGAAAAAAAAATTAAAAAGAGTGTCTGAAGTTATGAACGGACGTCAGCCATATTAGTTACAATTTAGATTAAACGAAGACCTAGAAGTATAATTATGATATTTTGATTTTGCTAACAACTACAGCTAACATTGTGTGATATAAAGTGCTGTAATTTTCTTTATATTTTGATTTTTTTGATAAAAAGTGATTATAAACATTAATCAATTTGTAGATTATTTCATCAGTAACCTTTTTTTATTTACAGTTAGACATAATATACTTTAAGGTCACTATTTACGCGGGCCGGCCACGTTATGGCGGCGGTTATTTATTTTGGTTCCTAAGTTAAAAATTGTTTTGTGAGTGAAATTTAGTGCCAAAGTGTTTATCATTCATGTGACCGGTGCATAATAATGTTAACTAAAAAGTTATTATGTCAATTGTGTTGTGTGTCATTTGTTAATTATTCTAACAAACAGTAAAACCAAAGGTTACCTTTATGAAATATTGAAAACAAAAGAAAACCGTTCCAGTGCCACTACAAGTAAGTCTTTATTGTTCATTCTAAGTAGTTAACTACGTACAAAAACTCATACAGAAAAGAATGACACCTCATTCACGCGAAAATCTCGTATAGTTATTACGCAATAAATATTTTTCCCTAATCAAACAATAAAAAAGTGATGTATCGCAAAATGCCTGACACGTAAAGCATTTAATACTTTAGGGTGGCTGGCGCGCCACGGGTTAAACCGTTCTAGAATTCTTTTTGTATAAGACGCCTGGTTGATAGTAATTGCATTATTTTCCTGTCTAATTTCTAAGCCCAGGTAGTAGGAAGCCGGTTTCGAGGTGATCTTCAGTTTTGATCGCAGATCCTCTAGAAAGCGATTGGCTAACTCTTCATTTGAAGCTGCCACCAGTCCGTCATCGACGTAGAGGGCTAGCAGAATTTTTCCTTCTCCTACTTTCTTTGCAAAGAGGCAACCGTCAGCCTCGCACTGCTTGAAGTTTAAGTCTAGTAGGATTTCCTCAAAGCAAGAGTTCCAGCAGCGCGGTGCCTGCTTTAGGCCGTATAGACTCCGATTGAGCTTCCACAATTTGGCCGTTTCATCGCTAAGACCTTCTGGCTGTTTCATATAAATGTCCTCTTCAAGTTTTCCGTTTAGGAATGCGGTTGCTATGTCGAACTGGATCAAGTGCATGTTTTCTCTAGCACACACACTAAGTAGTGCTTTGACACACAATAATATTTACGAAATAAAGAAGTCTTTGTTCTCAAAAGAGTTTGTACATAATCAGAAAAACTCAACAGGGTGGTAGTATACTTTCACCGGTACGAGACACGGTTATTAATTATCTAAATAATATTGATTCATATGATTTACCTATATTAACTGGTTGAGATATTATTGGTAGAAAGCTTGCTGACGTTGAAGCTTCTTGTAAGCTTAATGGGCGATTTTCCGAGATCACAAAAAAAAAAGAAATTGGTTCGTAAATGACTTCATAGATGGCGCTTAGCATAGATTAGTATGGCGCTTAGTAAAAGGCGGGTTCATGAAGAGCACGTGTATTAATATTTATTCTATTCCAAAATAGAAATAGGTTCTGGATGTCCTGAATATAAATAGGTAAGTTAATACTATTTTTTTATTCTTTTGGTAGACAAGTAAAAGTGTAGAATTTATTACAGCCCATAAGTAGGTACGGCTTTCATAAAACGACATCTATCGAGTGTTTTTGAACTAATTTTTACTTTTTAATTTGGGCTGTCAGAAAATCGCCCATTGGCTTTCAAATACACCTGGAAAAGAAAAAAAAAAGTATCCAATTGAAAGTGATACTTAAAAGTTAACAAAACAGGAACAGCAATCTTTTCAGAATTTTTAATAGTCTGATTACCATATTTTGTATATAACTTGCAAGATTGAAGTTCTAAAATTATTTATAATGATTTCAGCAAAGAGCCTCGATCAACATCTAGAGAGGCTCTCGCTGAAAGGTTGGATCAAGGGTCAGATATAAAAGGCAGTACTGCTTGAACTGGCACATATTGTCAGGAGGTTCCTTACTCTGCAGCCCTAACCACCTTAGGTCTATCTCCATCGCCGGCGGCAACCTAAGTTAAGTTTTGTATAATATTTAATTTTGTAAATATGTTTTTAATAAAATGTAAAAAATATTTTTTTAAGTTGTACAGTTAAATAAAGAGAATAATAATGATTTATTTGCTAACTTAGTTTTACACAACTTGTAAACAAGTAAGGTTTTCACTTTCACAGATGTAAGTATCTCGACTGTGATTTTTGCGTAAAATGCCCATTTTCGCATTTTGTTGTAATTTAGCAGCTGTATTTATCGTTATTATCGAAATAGGATAATTAATTAATTATAAAATATTTATTCATTATGAAGTAACGATTATTCTGGTATAAATTTTGCTCAATAATATTATCGTAGATAGAAGAAGAATTTCACGGTTACCTTAATCGAATCGAAATCGAATAAGATTTTTTTTTCTATAGAAAATCAATGATATCTATAAATTCCGAGGCCACTACGCACTTTAAGACTATATAAGTGATAACATTCTATTTTTTTTATTTCATTTGTTTAGAACAGTACTTAGTTCAATCTAGGAGCTCAAAAAAGTGCCTTCCCGCATTTTATGAAAATCTTTCTCTGCAATTTTGGGTTTAATTAAAAATCTTTATTATTGAAATTTTGCATTCACAATGCTATATAGTTGTAGAATAAAATGTTTACTAAAAAAAAAAACAACCAGGCTCTGGAAAGCTCGAACGGGATTCGAACCCGTGACCTTTGGATTGCCGGTCCACCGTTGCTACCTCTCGGAAACCCCAGAAGACTCTTGAATTTTTTTTTTATCGGGTAAGCGCTTGGTTTTCATCTCACCTTATGGTAAGTGACGATAAGGCCGAAGGTGGAAGCGCGCTACACCTGGAATCCTCACTGAGGAACTGGCTATCTTATCTCAAACTGCCGAAACACAACAATGCTATAAACATCGTTGTTATGGCGACAGACTTAGATAAGATGGTGGTAGCTAGCCAGGCGGACTTAACAGCCCTACCACCAACCAAACCGAGCACACAAAGATGTACCCCCCGCTGGGAATCGAACCCGGGACCTCTAGGTCTGAAACAGGTAGCTTAGCCACTAGACCACACAGGCGGTTAAATTTTATGATTTTTTCTAGTAGTGCTGCAAGCCAGCGGTATTACGTCACTGTGTAGTGTGTGCGTGTGTTTTTTTCTAGTAAACATTTTAATTAAAAAGGACAAATTATTACAAAAAGATAAGGAAATAATATTATGGCCGGAACATGGGTCTTAAACAGACTCAGCTACAATCAACAGTCTGGTTGGCATTTGTTAAGTCACCCGGACCCTAGTATTTGTCCGGTGCGTCTTATACAATTATTAATACAGGCTTCTCAAACGAGAAGATCAGAAGTAAACATAGACCATGTTGTCTGGATGGATAAGATCCATTTTTAAAGTTGCAAATATAGAAGCACCTCCGGGCAGTATACGTTAAGCAAAATTTACAAAAAGCGAGGCCGCTACGCATTATTCCAAAAGCTATTCTACATTATTCAATAAGTCAAAATTGTTAATGTATTTTGGTTTCCGAGATCCGCAACGCCAAAATTGGCCATTTTACGCAAAAATCGCAGTCGAAATGTAATAGGAAACAGAAGAAAGTGAAAAGATATTGGGTTAATCCTTTTCACAAAGACCGCATAACGGAATATGAATTCTACAAGTCTTATACAAAAATAAGGTTCTTTTCTGATAAATTCTACGAACACTACTACTACTAGTAGTAGTAGTAGTGTACTAGTAGTAGGGTACTATTATTTATTCTGTGCTACTACTACTATCACCATAATGAGGCGCTCGGAATCAACTACTATTTTGCAGTTTTGCTTGCGCACGCGACTCGACCGACCGCTTTGAGCGTCTGTCATCGACTGGCGCGTGATTCCTCCGGACCGGACCGGAACGGACGTTTCTCGAGTTCTCGTGTGGTCAGCTCCATACAACTTCATACGATATTGATAGGCCCCGCCCCCCGTGCCGAAAAATAACGGACCGGCTACTCGGAGACGTCCGGAGCATGTTTCTGTTGCTTCCGGGTGAAAATCGGGATCGGAAGGCCCCTGATCACATGTAGTCGATGCAGTAAAAATTCATATATTTGTTTGAGCTACGGAATGAATCCGGGGCCGTGTTTTTTCGGGTCCGTGTGATTCCGGATGCATGTAGTCCGAGCCTAAATCTTCGTCTTTCAATACCGGCAAAATTAAATCATATTTTTTTTTATTATTTGTTCCATGAAGGAACATGCTAAGGTCTGAGCCATACTGCCTAGTCATTAGTTTTTTATTTGTTTTTTCCCTTGATGATAATGAGTGATGATTAAGATGAATAATAAATGATGTTCCCCAAACCCCTTGAGTCCTCAGTAAAGATGTGGGACTTTACTGAGGTTTCACGCGGACTACTTGAGAGAATTTGAAAAGTGATGTTGCACTGTTTTGTTTCATTTGCCAACACTCATGCACGTTCACAAACACTTAACGGTTAATAATCCACTATTATTTCACATTAATATTCGAAAAAACACAAATTTTAGAAAATAAATCAAAACTGCAGACATGACGCTTCACTTTCCCGCCAAGAAGTCCAAATTTAATCATAGAGCTTAGACTGTCAGCTGTCATTTGACCAATGTGTTCTGTGCATTTGACAAGAAAGAAATGATCAGTCGGCCATTATGAATAAAAACGGCGAACTAAACCGTAACGTCGCGAGTGAAGAAACTTAAAAAATCTCTTTTTTTAAGAAAATCACTAAGGAGGTACATGATTAATTTGGCTTACAATTTTGCTTTGGTGGCATGTTTGTGAAATTGCAATTATTTCCATGTTTCCTAATGAAACATAGAATGCGTTTTGATTATTAGGATATGTAAAATTAACTCAGGGTTGAATTTGGAGCCGGTGCCTATGACTGGTTCAGGCAAACGTCCATTATCCAATAATGGTCAAAATGCCCATGACTGGATGACCATCACTGGCTTTAATATTCAAACGTAGGCCGAATGCCCATTATTGCATGACCATCACTGGCTTTATTATTTAAACATTGTCCTAACGCTTATAAATGGATGACCATTACTGGTTTTAATATTATCTTAGCAATATATTAATATTGCTCGAGTTTTCTAATGAAACTTTCTCAGAACTGTTATCGTCTAATAATGATTTTTAACCACCTGTGATCTAGTGGTATGACTGCTTGTATCAGATCCAGGGGTGCCGGGTTTGATTCCCAGCAGGGCCAAAAAATTAAAGCATGTCTCAAAGAGTTAACTTATTCTTCGAGTTAAACTTATGACTTTAACCATTCTTCAAATTTCCCAGATCCTGTTTTCATTATATTTAGGTGGCACCTAAAAAGAGATATTCGAGAGACCAAATGCTGAAGGCTATATCAGCAGTACAAAGAGGAGAAAAAGTATCTGCAGCTGCAAAGCAGTATGGTGTTCCCCGTATGACTCCACAATAAAATTACTGGAAAAAGTCCAATGGAATGCCCTATGGGACCTAGCACCATGCTATCAAGACAAGCATTTTCCTATGACAAGTGATCAGCTTTTGGACAGCGTCCAAAGAATCAGTATGGATGGAGATAAGACCAACCCTTTCACCAGGCCCATAGCAATCACATCCCTCCTCTCAAAGGTCAGAGAGATCGCATCATCAACAAGCAGCTCCTCCTATATCTCGAGGATCGCCAGTTGATTTCCGACCGCCAATACGGCTTCCGTCATGGGCGGTCAACGGGTGATCTCCTGGTCAGCGTTGTTCCTGATACGGCAATTGCCGTAATATACGGCATTCGAGTATCTTAGGCATCAAAAATACGGTATACGGCAGCTATGTCATTACCGTATCAAAATATACGGCAATATAGGGATAAAGGAAAAATGCTAACAGTAGTAAAAAAATTACTTGCCATTATATGAAATTACATTACCTCACAGAACACCGATGAGTTTTGGATTAAATTCCGTGATGGAACAAAGTACTGGCACATAGGAAGGCCCACCTTATTTAAAATCTCAATAAAAATATATGTTTTAAAGGTTTGACAAAAACAACTACTTGTAATGATGTAATGTTTTACTATCTTTCTAAAAATATTCAAAAAACTATAATTTTTTCACTAAAAACTATATTTAATAAGGTTTTTTAAAAACATTGTAGTGGGCCTAATTAAAAGTACAGTCCCTTACTAAGCTCTTTTATGACTAACTGTTACTCAAAAACTACCTAATATTTCTAAAAATAATTCACAAAACACGTTAAGCAGTTTTAAATATAAGTTATTCAACCTATATTTTTTTACGATATAATAAAAATATTAACACTGGGCCTTGACCCATGCACGATTAACAAAAATAGTCATAAAACTAAAATTCTGCTCTAAATAAATAAAAAAACAATTATTTTTGATGACAAAATCGAAACTCTAGACAAATTCAAGGATCTAAGTATTCATTACTCATTTGCCACTCAAATTTTAAGTGGGCCCTACTAGGGCTATGGAATATTTTTTTTTTCTTTAGCTTTAGGAACAACTTTTTAATTAAAAAATTCCTTTCATCCAAAAGCCTATTTTTTTCTTTGGTTCACATCCACATGTGAATCCATGATCTTATAAAAGAAACTCTAATATTAGTTAATACTAAAAATCTCATTAATAAGTATACAAAATATTGTGTCTATTTTAAAATACCTTCAGTAGTTTGGCATGAAAAAGAAATAAACTAAACAAACCAATTTCGTTTTATTTATACTTAAGTACTTAAGTATTTACAAGCCCATAGGCCCCTATGTAGGCCCGAGCCATACTACGGATTTTTCATAGTGGCGGAAAAATTAACATAAAATCACAAATAACTAAATAATCGGTAAACTTACTATTGCATTCTGTTCTCCAATAATTATTTAACAATATGATGATAGAATCACTCGAAAACTGACGCTATTTGTGGAAAAAATGGCAAAAACAATCACGACGAGGTTATATACACGCGACATCGACGGCGTCCAGAAAGAATGAACTGTGAACGAATGTAACAAAATGGCGGCTCGAAAGTGATTTGGCGCTATTGCACATTTAATATAGGGCCAAGGTGAATGTGGGCGCAAAATTTCGAATGTTTTAGGCAGTGGCAAGTGCGCGTTTTTAAAGTGGGCCTTCGTATGTGTTAGTACCTCTTGTTGCCATGTTTGCCACACTCGAACGCAGACTGCGAACCACACGAAATGTTTCGTAAAATGAAAGATAAATAACAGTGCAAACTAAATAGGACAGAATCAGAAGAAGGACAGAATCAGAAGGAATTGGGGGTTAACGTTACTGGCGTCCGTAGGTTTACCCCTGAGACCCTACACGTGACCCCTGGGTGGTGCTAAATGAGTGACACTGACTGAGTGGTAGAGCCACGCTGCGTTGCAGCACGCATTGGGCCGGCTCGCCCGGCGTAATACCACCCTCTCACGAATATTCGGCGTGAAATAATGGCACTAGGTGCTGTTGTGTTTCGTCCGACCAGTGAGGGTTCCGGAGGCCCCTCCCCCACCCCCCTCTTCCCAATTCCTATTCCTTCCTTAAACCTATTCCTCCCTTAAAGGCCGGCAACGCGTCTGCGATTCCTCTGGTTTTGCGGGTGTCCATGGGTGGCGGTGATTACTCTCCATCAGGTGACCCGCGTGCTCGTTTGCCTCCCTCTTTTATAAAAAAAAAAGGTAAAAAATTGGTTGCCTGTAAAGTCGGTTTTACGGGCGAAGATTTTACGTGACAACGTCTTTTTCTCGGTAGAATATTTATTGATATGAATATAATTAAATTGCACAATAGGAACAAGGAATTGAATGAAAATAAGAATTGCACAAATTTTAACTATAGAAATATATTTTTTTTTTTAAATTTTTTTTTTTTTTTTTATTTTTTTATTTTGTTTTATTTTATTTTATTTTATTTTATTTTATTTTATTTTATTTTATTTTATTTTGTTTTATTTTGTTTACTAAAACATTGTACATGTAAACTTAAACTTAACTATTTAGTGGGAGAGAGACGCAAGGCATTCGGCGGGCCTCTCTCTCGTTCGGTGACTCATCGTTACGTTCCCGACGAGCGT
The DNA here is from genome assembly GCA_963921215.1 of Scoparia ambigualis. NCBI lineage: Eukaryota > Metazoa > Arthropoda > Insecta > Lepidoptera > Crambidae > Scoparia > Scoparia ambigualis. The sequence goes on along the minus strand of OY992501.1, from coordinate 44,130,989 downwards.
TACACTTTTTCATAAGTGTCTCCCAGCTAACCTAATTTAAGACGTTGTCACGTCAAAAAAAAAAATACTAGAAACTATTCAAAACCTATATGTGATGAAGAATAAAATGAGTAGTTTACAAGAAGTACACGCATTGTAGTATACATCACTTGTATTTTTTTTTATTTAAATCTAAATAAAGATTTTGTGCAATACGGCAATTTTTGAATTAGAATACGGCAAACCCAAATTTGTCAGGAACAACACTGCTCCTGGTACATCTCACACACCGTTGGGCAGAGGCCATAGAGAGTCAAGGTGAAGCTGTAGCAGCTAGCTTAGACATTGCAAAGGTATTCGATAGGATCTTGCACAGAGCGCTTCTCGCGAAGTTACCAGCATACGGAATACCCGAGGGAATATATAAATGGGTCGCTAGCTTTCTTTGTGGGCGCATCATTAAGGTCGCTGTCGACGGTTGCTGCTCTGATATCATGCCCATAAATGCTGGCGTTCCTCAGGGCTCGGTTCTGTGTCCCACGCTGTTTCTGTTGCATATCAATGATATGGCCAACATTGAGAGTATGCATTGCTATGCGGATGACAGTACGGGAGACGCCCTGTACATCGAAAGACTTAATGTGCCTCGGACGTTTACACAGAAGAATCGGCTGAAACTTGTGTCCAAAGTTGAGTACTACTTGGAAAGGGTATCAAAATGGGGTGAATCAAACTTAGTTTAGTTAAACCACTCCAAGACACAGGTTTGCGTGTTCACCGCCAAAAGGGATCTATTTGTCGTAGCACCACAGTTCCAGAGCACTCCAATAAACATCTCAAGCAGCATTGGGATCCTTGGTGTTGACATATTAAGTGATGTACCTACAGTTCCGCAGGTATCTAGAGGACAAAGCGAAGATGGCATCCAAGAAATTAGAAGTTCTTAGGAAAGCGAGACGAGACGGTACTTCACGTCTAACCAGCTTTTAAAGCTGTACAAAGCCCAAGTTAGACCTCACATGGAGTACTGTTCTCATCTTTGGTCCGGAACTCCTAAATGCCAGCTTGACCCTCTGGAATCTTTGCAGCGACACGCCATTCAACGATCGATTGGTCAACGATCCCAAACTCACAGACCGGTTAGAACCCCTAGCCTTGCGACGTGACATCGGCTCATTGTGTGTGTTCTACCACATGTATAATGGAGAATGCTCTGAGGAACTCTTTAATTTGGTGCCCACTTCTTCCTTCCACCATCGCACCGCTAGCCATCGGAACAAAGCACACGCACATTTCCTGGAGCCACTGTTCTCTCGAACGGTTCGCTTCCAGAAGTGCTTTATTCCACGCACTATTAAACTGTGGAATGAGCTGCCATCAGATGAAGTTTTCCCATTAAACTACGACATGGACTCTTTCAGAAGGGGTGTAAAGAGGTTTTTCTCAGGTCGGCAACGCAAAAGCAACACCTCTGGTGTTGCTGATATCCATGGGCGGCGGTGACGGCTCACCATCAGGCAGCTCGCCTGCTCTTTTGCCTCCTTCTTATATATATTTTTTTTGGTAGCATATACTGTCACACTGCTGAGAAGATAAATGAGAACATGTTACCGGATACATACAAACATTTCGTAACAGCATGGGAATCTACCCCTAAAACAGAACAAACAATAAATAATCTCACTGCCCGGTTATTACTGGAACAGCAAAGACATAAAAATAGTGAAGATAAGCAAGACACCGTTGCATTCAAAGCAATAAATAAGAGAAATAAAAAGACTAAAAAATGATCAATATGCAAGAAGGATAACCATTCTGACAACAATTGTTTTTTTCAATCGCAACCAGCAATGCTCCATCTGTAAAAAATTTAATCATAAGGAAAGAGATTGTTATTTTAATAAAAATAAAGAAAAGAAAGATAAAAAAGAGAATGGAACTCTCTCATTCCTTACAGAAACATTTGTGATCGACTCCGGGTGCTCTTCCCATATGACAAACAAGGAAGCGCTACTTAACGAACAAGAACACTGTTCGATTAACATACAGACAGCAAATAAATATATATGACAGCAAAAAAATATAATGAACAAAACATTCACACCCGGCACTTATGTGAACACTGAGCGCGGTACCCGGGGCAACCGCAAGGAACCGGCAGCGGTGGCGGCGGACAGCGACAGCGTGCTGCTCGAGGAGCTACGTGAGTTTCGCCTCGAAATCAAATCACGACTGGATGTGCAACACGCCGATTACGCACTACTACATCAAAAATTTGTAAACACCGAGAAGGAACTACAGGAGCTACGAAAAGTTTTGAAGGTAGTCGAAGAAAAAAGTAATAGAATCCTGGAACTAGAAATTCAAATTAAAATCTTAATTGAGAAAAATGAACAGTTACAAGCCGATAATTACAAAAAAGATGTAATTGTCAGCAACATTGAAAGGTCACAAAGCTGTCAACAACCTGTGTTGTCATTTGTCAGTGCAGTAAACAAAACTTAGAGCAGGTAGTCCCACTCCCAACCCAACAAGAGGCATGTGTGGCCACTAAATCATCAACCTTGATTGTAAACGAAAAAGTTGTTCAAAATAAAAACAACAGATCACAAAATTCGTTAGAAGTTATTGGTAGTAAAAAGATGGAACCCGAGGGAGAAGAAAGCAATTGGACAGTCGTCAATAGGAAGAAAAATAAATATCCAAACACTGTGGTTAAAAAGGGAGGAAACTCGAGCACAACAGAAATTCAAGGGACAGAGAGGAAAAAACATTTACATGTATGGCGGCTCCAAAAAAACACAACATCAGAAAGTATGGAAAAACATGTAAAAAATATATGTGGCGAAGAAGTAACAGTTAAAGTGGATAGAATAAAGCATAAAACTGAGAGGGATTACGCTTCTTTCATTATTGGGGTGCCTGAAAGTAACTTTCATAAACTGTGTCAATCAGAAAACTGGCCTGTGAACATTGAATTCAGTGAATGGATGTGGTTTCGTAGACCCACCACTAAGTCCAAAAACAAAGAATAAAATTAATATTTATTACCAAAACGTAAGAGGACTCAGAACGAAACTAGATGAGTTCTGTTTAGGTGTTTCGTCCTCTAGCTCGGATTTGTTTGCCATTACGGAGACAGGCTGTAACGTTTCCATAAACGACGCAGAAATAATACCACCCAGCTATACCATTTTACGCTGCGACCGCGCGGACGGGCGGAAACAAGGCTTCGCGCTTCTTGTGGCCACACCGCGCTTGGAACTGCGGCGAATATTGTGCGACGTAAACATAGATGATCACGTATTTGAACTGGTGTGTGCTAGTGTTTACAAACACAGTCGATTTTTATTTTTATTGTGCGTAGTCTATATTCCACCTAACAGTCATGATAACGAATATATGGCATTGTTTAAAATTATAGAACAATATTGTAACAAGTTTAGTGAAATAGTGGTAATAGGAGACTTCAATTTGTTTTCTTGTTCCTCAATCATAAATAATTATTATGAATATTTTGTGGCTTACTGTGGGTTCGGTCAGAGTAACAGAATAGGTAATTGCAACAATCGACAATTGGATTTAGTGTTGAGTACATTTGTGGAGGGCGAGAGTGTGAGCGTGCGCGCGGCGGGGGAGCCGCTCGTGCCCGTGGACGCGCACCACCCGCCGCTGGAAGTGTTGGTAAGTCCGGCTGTGCGCCCGTGCCCACATATCCCGTCATCGACATCCGATAACAGCACACATACATTGGAGGGATGGAATTTCAATAGGGCTGACTTGTCATTGCTGTATTCGTCACTAGCTGCCATACAATGGTTTCCAATGTATGAATTAGATTTAGAGAGTAGTTTAAATTATTTCTATGACACTATTAATGCAGTGTTCGATGGCTGTGTTGCGAGGAAAAACCGAACTGGTGTTACTCTAAGGCAAAGTTATCCGGAATGGTACAGTAGGGACATAATTTACCATATAAAAATTAAAGCTCGTCTTCACAAACAATATAAAATTACTGGGGCAAGACTAGATTATGAGGCATTTGCACAGTGCAGATCAAAGATCAAAAGTATGATTGCCATTGCACTTAAGCATTATCAGGACCGGGTACAAAGTCAATTGCACAGTGATCCCAAATCTTTTTGGAACTTTGTGAATTCGAAAAGAGGTAGCAGAAGTCCACATCGAATTTTAAAGGACGGGATGATTTTAAACAGTCAACAATGTGCCAAGGAGTTTTCTGAATATTTCAGCTCAGTTTACAGTACAAAGCGGGCGGAATTGAACGTGAGTGCTGCAATGGCGCATGCAGGCGGCGGGAATGGGGCGGCTCGGGTTCACCTGGAACATCTAACACTTGTGGACGTGCAGCGGGCGCTTCAACAGATTAAGCCGAAAAGGTCAGTTGGACCGGATGGCATCCCGCCTTATATCTTTAGAGACTGTCGTTCGGTATTGGCTGAACCGTTGCTGTACATCTACAACCAATGCCTAAAAACTGCAGTAATTCCGGAAAGGTGGAAAACCACTCGAGTAGTGCCAGTACCGAAGGGAAGGTTGGGAACGAAGGTAGAAGGGTATAGACCTGTTGAGTGCTCTCAACACCTGCAAAGGTTTTTGAATCTGCAATTCGTTCAAGTCTACTCATGCAGGTGAGCGCGCAACTTTCTAACGCACAGCACGGTTTTCGCCCTGGGAGGAGTACCACTAGCAATCTCCTTAGTTACATGGCGGACATTGTACCTGTGGTTGACGGGGGTGGGCAAGCTGATGCCGCATACTTCGACTATTAAAAAGCATTCGACCTGGTCGATAATGACGTACTGCTGAACAAGTTGGCGGCAATCGGTTGCACTCCTCACTTGCTTAATTTTTTTGCAAGTTACATGAGAGACAGGCAACAGTACGTTGAATATGCAGGAGAAAGATCTCGACCATACTTTACTCGTTCTGGCGTAAGTCAGGGGAGTAATCTCGGGCCTTTACAGTTTATTTTACTTGTAAATGATTTGCCTAGGGTGGTACAGGATGCGAAATGTTTATTGTTCGCTGATGACCTGAAGCTGTCCCTAGCCATTAAAAACCAAAGTGACTGTCAAAGGCTACAACGAGACATAGACAGGGTGGTAACTTGGAGCAAAGAAAACTTGTTACAGTTTAACACTCAGAAGTGTGTCACTATATCCTTCACTCGAGCACACACGCCAGTACTTCATGACTACAACATCGACGGGACCGCGATTGTAAGAGTGTCAGAGGTCAAGGATCTAGGAGTCAAACTAACCCAAAATCTAACATTTCGTGATCACATAGTCACTTGCTGTAAAAAGGCTTACCGAAATCTAGGATTAGTGCTCCGCATGGTTAATAGTTTCACTAACTTAAAGGCTATTATTACATTATATAACGCATTGGTTAGGAGTAATTTGGAGTGCAACGCAACGATTTGGGCTCCTTATGAAAAAAAATATGTGAAAATGGTGGAACAAATTCAGAACAAATTTGTTAGATATTTGTATTTGAGACTGTACGGTGTGTACCCATTTTACCCCCTGATGTATCCAACATTATTTGTGTTAGGGATGGTTGAGTATAATGAATTAAGAGTTAGGAGAAATCTAGCTATGGTCGCATATATCTTCAAAATTATTAGAGGTAAAATTGAGAATGAGGATATATTGTGTAGAGTGGCGCTGTGTGTGCCCGACGGGTACGTGTGGCGCCGCCGCCGGCCGCCGCTGCTGGCGGTGCCGCGCGGCCGCACCAACTTGCTGAACGAGGCGCCGCTGACGCGCGCGCTCCGCATTCTCAACCTTATAGCTGAGGAGGTTAATCTTTTCTCTTGTGCTCTGACCGAATTCACGAGGGTTGCCTTGTTTGTGATTTGTTATGAAAGTTAATGTCTGTATTGTTGTGTGAAATGTTTTATTGTTGTGTTATTGTATATTTTAAAACAATTTGTACTTATTAATAATATTAATGGTATCGTAATTATATGTGGTTAATAATAATAATAATCATGTTGTAATAGTAGCTGCACTATCGCATTGGGTAACAACAAAAATAAAACCTGTAATGATAGATGTAAGTAATTATAAATAAATAAATAAATAAAAAATAAAACATCAATAGAATTAATTAAAGAGGAGGACTTCTTGGCGGGAAAGTGAAGCATCATGTCTGCAGTTTTGTTTTATTTTCTAAAATTTGTGTTTTTTCGTACATTATTGTGAAACAATAGTGGATTCTTAACCGTTAAGTGTTTGTGAACGTGCATGAATGTTGGCAAATGAAACAAAACAGTGCAACATCACTTTTCCAATGGGCGATTTTCCGAGATCAAAAAAAAAAGAAATTGATTCGTAAATGACTTCATAGATGGCGCTTAGCATAGATTAGTATGGCCCTTAGTAAAAGGCGGGTTCATGAGGAGCACGTGTATGGCTGCGTCATATTTATTCTATTCCAAAATAGAAATAGGTTCTGGATGTCCTGAATATAAATAGGTAAGTAAATACTATTTTTTTATTCTTTTGGTAGACAAGTAAAAGTGTAGAATTTATTACAGCCCATAAGTAGCCCAGCTTTCATAAAACGACATCTATCGAGTGTTTTTGAACTAATTTTTACTTTTTAATTTGGGCTGTCAGAAAATCGCCAATTCTCTCAAGAAGTCCGTGTGAGACCTCAGTAAAGTCCCACATCTTTACTGAGGACTCAAGGGGTTTGGGGGAACATCATTTCTCATTCATTATCATCAAGGGAAAAACAGATATAAAAAAACTAATAACTAGGCAGTATGGTCTCTGACCTTAGCCTGTTCCTTCACGGAACAAATATATAAAAAAAATCAAATAGAGAGACCTCTTGGCGGGAAAGTGAAGCGTCAAACACACAGCTTTCACCTCGGACCAAATTTTTTCAAATTTAAGTATGCTTATAATTTAATTGTTGTTATTAATATATCCTGGTTAATTTTGGGTATTAAAAAATAAATACAACGCCTAATTTATAATCTTGATGTGTTATTGTATAAATATTATAACGCTCTAATTATTATAATGTTGCTAACTGTACACCTGCGCGTCGTAACTTCAGAGCGAGCTAGAAGTTACTAGGTAAGGTACCTATACTCTACGTATAAATATATTACTGAGTATCAAATATTCAGATGCTCAAATATTTCAAGCATTATTGAGTCCTGCCCGCTTCATCTGAATTAAGTACTTATTTTACGAATATTAGTTTAATGGGCGATTTTCTGACAGCCCAAATTAAAAAGTAAAAATTAGTTCAAAAACACTCGATAGATGTCGTTTTATGAAAGCTGGGCTACTTATGGGTTGTAATAAATTCTACACTTTTACTTGTCTACCAAAAAAATAAAAAAATAGTATTTACTTACCTATTTATATTCAGGACATCCAGAACCTATTTCTATTTTGGAATAGAATAAATATTACACGTGCTCTTCATGAACCCGCCTTTTACTAAGCGCCATACTAATCTATGCTAAGCGCCATCTATGAAGTCATTTACGAACCAATTTCTTTTTTTTTTTGATCTTGGAAAATCGCCCATTACTCACAGCCTTTGATTATATACATGTCTAGATAGAGCCTGGCCGTAAAAAAACGTAAAAAAAATTATAAATTTTTATTGCGCGATAGACCAAAATTGGCCTATCGGGCAATCCTGGCGGTCAGTGTCATTGTGCCGTCAAGCAGTGTTTACCTCTCGCGTTTCGGTGAAATTGTTCGCAAAATGACCGTTTGCTCAGTGAAATTCTGTCGAAACTACAAAAGAAATTTTTTTCGAAAAGGAAAGTCACGTTTTATCCGTAAGTATCGTTAAATTTTAATGAAAATTTAAAGTTTAACAATAATAACGGCCATGTATGCGTAGTGTTGCTGGTATCAAAATGTAGAATTCCCATTATTGGTGGCAGAATATAAAAGGAGGTTTAAATATAATAAGTATGATAAAAAATACTCAGTCTTGTAAGTTAGTATTTATACATGGTCTTGTTGTAAATAAAGTAAATACGTTAAATATAATTATTATCGGAATGCTTTCAAAGTTTTTTTTTTTAAACTGATGTCTGATTTCTAAGAGCGTGGATAAATATCACGGTTCCTATTCGATGCCGAATGTTTGTAAACATATAACTGTCATTTGTGCAAATGTCTAGTTTCACTTGGATTTTTACTGTTTTTTAAAAGAAAGACACAATAGTTAACTAACTGTTTTCTTGCGAATGTCTCTCAAGAAAAAGTAAAATCCTGCTGCAACTAGCTATAACAGTAATCTGTTTACAAACATTCGTCATCGAATTTGGCTGGATTATAGGTTCCGTTCTAAAACAAGTAAAAATATAATACCTACTGTAATATTTTATAATACTATTATTATAAATTGTTATTGTGGTATGGTATCGTATCGATATTCGAAACGAATAAAAAAATGATTATGTTTGAAATGGAATGTAAGTAAGTATTTATGTAAGAAGTGTGTGTTTAAGTACATGTATATAAGGGATGTTCGGCTTGCGATCTTGCCCGCTAAGCAACTTTCGCAATGCCGGGTCACTGGATGGGTGACCAAATTTAAATCATCTCGAGCTCCTCCGTGCTTCGAAAGGCACGTTAAGCCGTTGGTCCCGAGTGTTGTCGTAAGATGGCAGTTGTTAAATCCCACCAACACGCATTGGGCCAGCGTGGTGGGTTATGGCCCAATATTTCCACGTGCTATCTCCACGTGGGAAGCCTGCGCCCAGCAGTGGGAAGTTTATAGGCTGATAATGATGATGATGATGATGACGATGTTTGAGAAAGTGCGGGTGTATGTTTGTGCCCCTAAAAGGTCAATATTTCTCGTCTCATGTAGGTAAACTATTGGACACGGATATTGATGAGCAGTCATCACATTATGTGAACCTTTACAACTGTTCGACCACTTAGCAAACATTTTAATTTTCAGATTTCCAACTGATCCGGTAGAAAGAAGTCGTTGTCGAAATATTTAACTAAGTACAAGGTTTCAACATAATAAGAAATTAGAGAACATGAAAAATGATGTAACATCCAAACGAAAATTATTTAAGAAACAAATACAAAGAGAACGCCATTGTTTTGATTTTAATTTAAAATATTTAAATTACTAATTAAAAAATCAATTTTGATTAAGTATTAAAAGTAAATCATCCTGCCTGTTGCTTCTATTTCGTCCCTATTACAAACATATCACACGCACACAGGCTTCCATTAGCGCATTATTTTATTGTACTCGCCCTCGCCTTCAATCATCCATTTTTTCTAAACACACCAGCTTCTTTTAAGTGTTATACCTACATATACGATAGACATACCTAATTTAAAAAGTTATGTTATGTTATGAATCATTTTAAAATTATATTGTGCATAAATATTTTTTCCCTACTTTAGCGGAAATTAGGCATTCGCTGGCAACCATTCGCGCTAGTGTCAGATACGCGGCTGTCACGCACACTTCAAATTCAATACAAAAACCGGGCGGATTTTGAGAAGTGTTTGTACCGCGATGCTCCGTCTAGACATGTATATAGTCAAAGCTCACAGCACATAAAGTAAAATAAAAAAAGTCGAGTTCCAATTTTTTATTAAAAATTAGGACACGTCTTTTTCGAAAAAAATATCCTGGACTCCTATTATTCACAATTATATCGGCAACGTAATCTTTCTTGAGTGATTGAAAACCACTTGTCCATGAAAAAGAAGGCATTTTTTTTTATTTGAGACGTCTGTCTTGTCACCGCAATAGCTGGGAAGTGACTAAACAAAGTGCAGCAGGCAATGATATTATAAACTATAGATATGTTACGTTCATACTGCACTCATTGACAAGTTTCACTGTTAAGTAAAACAAAAGATACTAAATATCAAGCAAATGAAAGACATAGTATAATTTTAATGATTGCACTTCAAATGTTTCTTGTTCATAGAGTAACTTTTATAGTCTTAGGTGGACACTTCATTGAAAAGTAAGTACATAGGTAAGAAATAAAACAACTTAAAAAAGTAAACCATATTTATTGAAAATTTGAAAAATGAAATAATTAATATTCGTTTCTTTCACAGAAACGAAATAAAATACATATTTTAAATACCTTCAAAACATTTTTTTGTCACTTTGAAAGGTTTTGTATTTCGGGGTTATTTCTATGTGCAGAATGGCGACGAATATTTATGTATTTATCAATTATGGTTTTAATGAGATGTACTCGATGATTGAAAATGGGTGTCCGATATTTTGAATGTTCAAAAATAAATCAAAACATTAGAGTTCAAAAAGTTTTAGTTTTTTAAATGCCTCTTTTTAATTTCTCTACGTCTTTATTGCTAGCAAAATGTAACCCTTTTTCATTTAAATGAGATTTTATGACAAATTCGCTTCTTTGTTCACGAACTGACCTAATCACTCGGAAACCTAATTCATCAAAAGAAAATAACATAAATAATCCTTAATTATCAGTATAATGTATTATAAATAGGTAGTAGAAAAAGAAATTGGCTACTTGACAGTTTTCGGAAAAATATTTTGAATATTACTAACGCTTATTTTACACCACGTACAATAATTTTTTATTCGAAAAAGCTTTATTTAATCGAAAAATCAGTTTTATTTATTCATTTAAAATTTCTGCGGAAACGGTTGGTCACGTGACATTTGGCTAAATGTCTGTGACGTCACACCACAATAAACATTTATCTTGAATCCTAAAATAAAGTTTTTGTTTATTTTGTGAAATGTGGCGTCACACGAAGCTCAATCATGGCCCGTGTTTTGGGGTCTTGTAATCCACAGACAAATAATCGCAAAATTTTGTTAAATAAGACATTTACAAATTATCTTAAAAAAACTATTGGATAAATAACGTTAAATTATAAACTGCCATAACCGACATATTTCATATTTTATTGTTACAACAGTCAAATAGCCAATTCAGTGAAACTATTTTAATGTTTATGCAGGAAACCACTTTAAGGAAATTTCTATGTTCAAAAATTTTCTACTAATACAAGAATGTGTAATGTGGCGGTTTGAAATAACCAAAATGAAGGGTATACATTTACCTTTTAAAGTTTCTATGCGATGTTTGATTCGAGACAATATATATTTTTTTATATGGTTAAAATATAAAAGGTGTGATATCACCATTTCTGGCCACTTTTCCCCCAGTTGTGGCCATACCATTGCACCAGTTGTGGCCATTAAATTAGTAAGGGGATATTTCGGTTTTTTTGAAGAAAATAAAACAAATAATTATAAAGAAGTAAATATTTATTGTTAGGTAGGCAACAGTTAACAAATGACCAATATTTTGCCATTCCAGGCACATAGAAAACCTCGCTTTGAACGCGGGCACTTGGAATTGGAAGGTTTCGGCTAGCAGTAGCTACTTTCATACCACCTTGTATAGCTCTTTTGAGGGTTTACGCATTTTAGATTCCCATACAAACTTCCAAGTCGAAATTTTTAAAATAAATACTTACAGGGATCTAAATAGTTTGCTGAAAACATTTTTTGAAAACGTTTATTTAACTGAGTTATTGCGATTTTAAACTTTTGGAAAATGTTTTCAACTAACTATTCAGATCCCTGTATTTTACTCTAGCATGCAATGTTTCATTAAAAATGGCTTAATGGTTTTAAAAAAGTAAAATTTTAAACACTGAAAAAAGACGACAACCTCACGCGGGAATCGAACCACGCACCTTCCGCATTCCGGGCGGCTGCCTTAACCACTTGGAGGTCTGTCAAATATTTGTAAAAATATTTCTTTCGGATCTCAGAGGTGAAAACTTCTAAGATTTGATGAAGCAATGTAGACTAAAAACATAAGCATCAAGCCAGACCTCGGTAGCCAAGTGGTTAAGGCAGCCGCCCGGAATGCGGAAGGTGCATGGTTCGATTCCCGCCTGAGGTTGTCGTCTTTTTTCAGTGTTTAAAATTTTACTTAAGTATATTTAAGAGTTAATAAAACGCTAAAATATAAAACATTAAGGTTTTAAAAAATTTCGACTTGGAAGTTTGTATAGGAAACCGAAATGCGTAAACCCCGATAAGGCCAACGCAACTTTGGAAGGCGAATAAGCAAAAAGCTTCCTTCAAATTATCAATTTCGCATTTTTTTATTATTTTTTGGAGCCATTTCACCCAACCTAAGTACAAAAGAAATAAAAAGTTGTAATGCCAAACCAGCTAGTAATTGTGAAGCAGCAAACATAAACTAAAAACAAAGTGGCCAAAACTGATGTTGTATTGGAGTCATTTGTGGCCACAAGCATGGCCACAACGCAAGCAAAGTACAAATTAGTGTATTAGTTGTGGCCACCCCCTTTTCCCAACACGGAAAATAAACGAGTAACAAAATAGCCTCAAAACCATGTTGCTAGACATTCTGTTAGTAAACTTCAATAAAATCCAAAACAAAAATTAAAAAGATTTCTGAGAAATTTACTGATTACTTACCTAGTGTCTCTTAAGGTTTTCCTTAAGAAAGTACCAGAAAATTTTGATAAAACTTATCAACCTCACAAAAAATTGTCTTGAAGCATATGACGTCACAACTGTCACTTGTCAGAACGGACCATAGATAAAGGATTTTTTACCACAGACTATGAAGCAAGTCTGATTTCTATGCCTTATTTATTGACCTATAAAGTTGCAAATGGCCAAAACTGGGATAGTGGCCACAACTGGGGCTCCTGCCCTATATTAGTCCATTACATACAATAGATAGCTTTATAAAAACGAAGTAAAAATAAAGAACAACTGGTCTTGAATTGTAGGCATTTAAGTCAATATCAATATTCCATTCTGCACTAACTAATCTATGTCCGCAGCGCACGCATCCTTATCGCTCTATCGTCAAAACTAGATTGCTCTCTCTTTCTTCACCTGAACATGGCGTCTTTGCGTCAGTTATTGGATTGTTCGGAAAAATAATTAAAATATACTAAATAATCTAAGTAGTTATATTTGCATATTCACATGTAGTAAGAGAACTTTTGTATTTTGTTTACTTTAGAGTCATAATTGGTGCACTTCCGAAACACACACGATGGCATTTTTGATTTATTTTGGTAAGGACACAGGAACTACGGTGCGACACGCTCGTGATTGCGCTCGACGCAGACTAAATACAAGACGTCCCAATTAGGACGTATTTGAGTCTTCACATCGCGCGCGCTTATAACATATCTGACTCTGTTCTTTGTTACAGAAGTAGCTAAAAAGTAAGTAAATACACAGTGTAGTTACTTACTTTACTGAATGTGTCCTGAATATTTTATAGTAATAGTAAGTTTGTAAATAGATAAATAAAAAATATTCGTTTGTAAATAGGTTAGGTTAGAAAGTTTTATAAGTGCTTGTACTATCGCATTGGATTTTTTTTCTGTAATGGTAGTATTAAGTTTTGTTGTTTCAAATAAATAAATAAATAAATAAATAATATCACAGCAGTAAAGACTAAACAGGTCTTCCTAGTTTATTGCACCTTAATGGTTAGTAACCTGTGCGAGTTTTCGTGACAGACAATGGGAGTGAAATTGTGTATTATTTAACAACATATTACTCTTTAACCATATAATATACGAGTATATACAGGATAGCATGCCTGAAAAGGTGGTCATAAACATTGAGTTATAATGTACGAGTAGGTACTACGTATTTAGAGGAGCTATCCCAAGCCAAAGTCTTGTCCTATTTTTTTTAAAGTTAAAACAAAAGTGCGTTGCAGGCGTGCAGCCCTAAAACAATAATTTATCGTATTTCTCAACAATCTAAACATACAGCGCTAGACCGCTTCTAGAGTGTTATTTTCTCGCGGCGAATAGGTCAAAAGCGCCGCCATTTGCACGGCGCGCTTACGCGTTTTGTTCAACCATGTTCAACGAAGTGCAACAGATAATAGATTTTACACTGCAGAACGGACATAGTTGTTCTGCATGTTTTCTACCTACCTTTTATTAGAACTCAATCTTTATTACATTTTATTATTTCAGATTAAACCCAGTGCCGGATTAAGCCAGCGCGGGGCCTGTAGCAAATTCCATCAAGGGGCCCTTAGACTGTTTTAGGTTAGGTACTTATCGAGTTTATGGTAATAAATAAAACAAAATTGTTACAATCAAACTTTTCTTGATTTAATTTGGGCAAATTTATAAATAATGTTGTTGATATCGACTTCTCGTAGTAAATAATGTTCAATATTCATTAAAGTGAGGTGATTAAGACGTTGTTGGCTCATCGTGTTCCTCAATTCATTTTTAACACGTTTTAATGTAGAGAAAGATCGTTCACCACTGCAGTTGGTGATCATGAGAGACAAATAAATGCGCAAAGCAATTTCAACGTTCGGGAAACAAGATTGTAAAGAATTATTTATTAACAGCTTTTAAACCTGCATTTCCAGAGCCTCATGATTCCTGCTGTAGTACTAGCCACATCAGAATTGAGCATTGCAGCGAACTGCACTAATTCGTCGTCGCCCAGACTGTCCTCCAAATCATCTGCGTAAGCACTTACTGTATTTCAACTTAATTTCACAAATAATTTGATCCAGCATGCTTGATGCTATTAGATGAATAAACTCCTTATAGATTGGTAGTCAATATAACCCATTTCAAATTGGTCGGGTTATTACGACTAGCTCGGAGAAAATATTACGGAATTTACCGTTTTGTTGAGCAGTATTGCCAACTTGCGTGTAGTGGCACTACACGCAAGTTGGCAATACTGCTATTTAATGTATAACACCGCACTACAGTAGTGCGGTGCGAAACATGACTTTTGGTATGACCAGCAGATAGAAAAATAAAATTATAGTTCATCATTTCGATGCAAATATTTTCTTCTTAGTACCTACCTAATTGTGAGAATATTATAAATAATACTTTTTATTAGTAGGGGAAATAAGCGACTAAACCTTGCTGGGCACCAAGGGGGGGGGGGGGGAATGATTTGTCTCCCGCGTTGCACTCGGTGCATAGTTCCTCTCCACTTATAGCTACTAGGGCAAGTTTGGTATCGTTTTCGTATAATTTAAGGGTGGGGAATTCATTTCTAGAACAAACTTTTTAACCCGTCTTAGAAAAAAAAAGAAAAATTAACAAGAACGTAAAAATATTTTTTTTTTGAAAATGCTCTGCTACAACAATACCACATGAATTTTTGGCAAATAAAAAATATGATGATATAGCCTATTTAATTGTGAACCTAAAAGGTGTTACTTGAATGATTGCTTTTAAAGAAAATGCTCGTAAAAAAAATATTCATTACTTACGCAACCTTGATTTCACTTGTTCGATGGAATTTGACATGGGATGATTACACTTTCGCGTTTAAATCTCGCTATAAATCGTCAATATGAAATTGTATTTGTAAACAGAAGCTACCGCCGTGTTATGCATTTACCAAGAAGAACCGTCAAGAAACTCGATAGTAAAGTTACTCTTTTCAATTGCCCCATAGTTATTTTGTCAAAGCTTTTCTCTAAGTCATACAGTAAGCTCTTTCAGTTAATATTTTATTTGCAAAATTAAGATTGCTCCTCATGTATTGTACTCATACATTAACCGCCGCACCCGCACAAATCTGTACACTTTAATTGTCTTTTGGTACAGTTGCATCTGTTATTTCCGCAGTTTAAACATGCTTTATCAGCGAGGGGTATAATGTGGAACAAACAGGCTTCCAAGTTTGGTCTTATTTGTACCATCCCCACTTAGAATGACATGGCAGGTCTTGATGGGGGTCGTAAGATTTGACCCCATACATGCCCTCCTTGGTAGACAGCTCGCAATAGATGCTGAGTTAAAGCGTCTCGAGTCGGCGGCAAGTTTTCAATGTTCCTGAACAATTCCAGCGACAAAATTAACACCAGTCATCTGGGTATCGGTGGCAACCAGAAGATCTCAGTATATGTAACAAAGCACCTGACTCCGGAAACTAAATTGTTGCATGCGGCGACTCGTCGCACTGCCAGGGAGCTAAAGTATAAATTTATCGTACGCGACGTAATTTTTTTTTGCGGAAGAACGAGGAATCCAATTATGTACGCATCGTGACTCTTAAAACAGTGCGCTAAAGTTATTTTTTTTCACTAAAAGGCTTGTAATTACTTAATTGTTTATTACCAAAATGTAAGAGTTTTGCGAACAAACTCTGTCGATATTTTTAATAATATAATTTGTAATTCTTTACTAAAACGTGGTTGAATGACGGCGTTTCTGATTCTGATACTTGATAATAGATACAACGTGATCGCCAAAGCAGTGGGTTCCATCCTTCAAAGAATGGTGAAGGGGTGTTAATCGCTGCCACTAAACGATTTGACTCAGTACGACTTTATTCATGCGAATCTGACTGTGAGGACTCGTGGGTGCGTGTCGGGAGTGACAGGGCCGATTCCGTGAGGTGGAACATTTGCGGTGTATGTATACCTGCCACCTCCTATTTAAAAACATATTTTGAAACACTATAAAGACAATTGTAACCGTGTTTTAGATGCACTGGTCGGCGATACGCTCATAGTGGGTGACTTAAATTTAGGCAGTACCTATGTCATGATTGCGGGAGCGTGTAATGATCTTTTACTAGGTTTCTCGAACAGCGAACTACACAATATGTTTACAGATTTTCTCTCCCTTGATAATTTTCAACAGTATAATGCATAACTCAATGGAAAATCTTGAGTTTAATTTTGTGCAACATAGCAGTCGCCGATATTGCAGGCATTTCTGACCCCTTGTCTATCGTGGACCCGCTGTACCCTCCAATGAGCTTTTCTATCCCTTACATACGTAATGACAGTTTATCACCCAATAATGACGCCAGATTTTGTTTTCGCAAGGCCGGGAAGGTATAGTCATACCAGTGTCATTAAAGATTTGCACACTATCAAACGGAAGGAGTTACTTTGTGGATGATGGTATGTTGATGATATGCTGGAGGTATTTTATGGCCATTATCCTGAAATACGTTTCAAGACGTTTTTAGTAAGGTCCCTTAAAGAAAAAAATAAATATTGTGTTAGAATGCGGAAGTACAATAATAAACCCCGTGATGTTTTAACGTTCAAACTCCTCATAAAAAGGTGTGTTTCACTGTTGTCTTCTTCCTATGCTTTATACTTGACTCGTATGGAGGATTCGTTAAAGTCAAACCCGAAGCTGGTGTGGACTTTTATTAAGAATAAGCGCAAAGGTAAAAATACATCGATTCCATCGAAAGGCCGGATAATTGCAATCTTTTTGCATCAGTCTTCAATAAGTCGGATCTATCACCTCATTCTCCAGCGGTTGCCTGTTGTTGTGACTATCTTAGCTTTTTGTTGTTTACTACGGATGAAGTTTACAAGGCTTTAAAAAGACTTGACTCCACTAAGAGCGCTGAAACGGAAAGCATTCCGGTTTTCTTTGTCACTAATTGCGGAAAAGGCTTGGCATTACCCCATACGTTAATTTGTAACAGGTCTTTATCGGATGGAGTTTTTCCTTGCGCCTGGAAGGAATCGCTCATTTTGTCCTTTGTTCAAGAGTGGTGACAGGTGCTCTTTTGAAATGCACCGCTACTGCATTTACCTAACTACCGCCGTGTTAGGTAAATGCATTCCTAACACGGCGGTAGCTTCTGTTTACAAATATAATTTATATTGACGATTTATAACGAGATTTAAATGCGAAAGTGTAATCATCCCATGTCAAATTCCATCGAACAAGTGAAATCAAGGTTGCGTAAGTAATGAAAATATTTTTTTTGACGAGCATTTTCTTTAAAAGCAATCATTCTAGTAATACTTTTTAGGTTTACAATTAAATAGGCCAAATATCATCATATTTTTTATTTGCCAAAAATCCATAGGGTATCGCTGTAGTAGAGCATTTAAAAAAAAAAAAAAAAATTTTACGTTTTTGTTAATTTTTCTTTTTATTTCTATAACTGGTTAAAAAGTTTTTTCTAGAAATGGATTCCCCATCCTTAAATTATACGGAAACGATACCAAACTTGCCATAGTAGCTATAAGTGGAGAGGAACTATGCACCGAGTGCAACGCGGGAGACAAATAATTCCCCCCCCTCTGGTGCCCACCAGCAGTGGGCAATTCCGTGGCTACCGGGCTAAATCAGCTCAGAATGACCCAGAGAACAATCGTGCCAAGTGGCATCTTCCGATACAAAAGTGCAAGGTTTGGCCCAAAATCGACGCTTATTTCCCCAGCTATTATGGTCAGAAAACGTTGGTGCGCGGTGTAACTACTCCACCTGACCTATCTTCTAAACCTTATAATACATACACACATCATCGCCGCCTTTACCTTAGCTTAACTTATTATCTAATTCTTAAAACTAGTTGACCTAATTTATCTACAATCTAATGTTTGTGTCTGGAGGTTTTGTAGAGTGCGTAGTGTTTGTATGATAATGGAACCTTAGCATAACTTAATTCTATTTGCGATAAATTTCAGTCAAGCAATGTAATATTATAATAAATACTATTTTGGCCAGATCGTCTAGGGAACCCTCCGTTGTTAACCGCATTTAAGTAACTCAAGTTCTTTTCGTGAAAGTTTAGTAATTGGCTTAACCCTGTGTTAAATTATTTTCTCCTGACCTAATTACCTATCCGTCAATAACTAATATCCTAGATATGTGTAGCCTAGCAATGACTCCGTCTGAACTGCGACCTAAATCCTTCACAGCAGCTGCGGGAAGGATTTGTTAACCACTCAAAGATAATCAGATGATAGCTTAGCTTGCAGGTATTATTATTTATTAACAATAGCATTATACATAAAAAGTCTTGTGCAATTTACGAGCCCCAACCGCCGCTCCATAGCGTACTATACATCACATTGTTTAATTATAGTCCCGTCACTTTGACTTTAATTTATACTTTATAGAGAGTCTACACAACTTTCAACTTAATTTCATATTATATTATAACTATGTGTTAGCATTTACATTCTTATTATTCCACTTAAATCAATAGAGTTTATCTCAAGGCTTGCTATCATCCAAATATCCTTTCCACATTAAGAACTTAATTATTCTATGCAATAACTCATGTCTTATGATATCACTTATTGAACAGAGGTAAGCCAGCATTCAACAGAACCCACTTATTTCTCTGATTATGGTGTCTATTATAAAGATATTACAATGTAACATTATTAACTTACTTTTTTTATTGCCTTATCAGAATATTAACCTTCAGCTCCATAAATGGTGAATAATTTATTCAAAACCCACTTTCAGGCAGTGGACTAAAATTAATTATTTTTCCATTAATTTCTACCCCTGTCTCTCAGACTGGGTGATTATTTAATAGCCTACCAAATCATAGTTAGTATATTTTTAGTAGGTAGTAAATCAGGTAATTATACCTGTTAATAATTAAATCAATTATATTTAGAGTTATCCTTTACTCATTTTAATAGGTATAAAGCAGACTGTATTACAGACTGTCTTATTGGTTTAGATTGTTCCCATCAAATATTTCTATGTTTCATATTATTAGAAGTAAGTACATAACTTGTAAGGTCTTTGACCATTAAAGTGAATTCAAATGGTATAAAGTAGACTGTACTATTAGGCTAATTAGTAGGTTGTTTCAATCAATTATTTCTATGTTTCATAATATTAGGAGCTCATAGCTTGTAAGGTCTTTGACCATTAAGGTGAACTTGCAGCTTCAACGAATTAACCTATGTTCTAAACTGGTTTTAGTTGTTTAGTATCAGCTTAAATTTTACCATTAGGTATCGGATGTCTATTTATAATACTCTGGAGTGTAGCAATATTAAGGCCGTATCGCACCTCAGGGAAAGCTAAAAATGCCTGTTTGGTCATTTCAGTATTAGAAATCAAACATCACAGTACAGTTATGCTTACTTGCTATAACCTTTTAGTATTTTCTTGTAATAGGAAACCCGTCTAGACTCTTAGGTACTCCAAAGTAATGATGGTTCAATATTACCACTTTTCTGCTAATTATTTAAAATGAATAGTTAATTGGTAACAACTTTTAGGAAAACAATTAGAATTTTATTGGCCTACGGTAACAGATTACATGCCTAGATAGGTCCTTTCAGCGCTCCTAACCCACGTCACTTCATCGTAATTTCTATTTAGGCACCATAACTTAATTATCCCTACCTTATTAGTCGGAATTAATCTATCCTGGCTTCGCGGCCTACGTACCTAGTTTATGTACGCACAACGTGCACACACCGTGCTGTCCCCCACTACCTAATAACATATATAGAAACGCCTACCTATAGATTCCTACAGCCTACCTCACTTGAAATACCTATATGTTGTCGAACTAACAGTCCCTACTTGTATACCTTTGCAATCTAGGCTCAAGCCACATTTAACTTAATTTCGTGGTGAGTTGTGTAAGTCGAGTCGCCCCTGCAAGCAACAGACTTCTAAATGAACTAGCAAGACGGGCCAGGATACCCATTGTGTCAGCCTAACACTACCCTGTGTGTACGAAGATAGGCTCGAAATTGGATTTGGTTATACGTGCCTATCTCCAGCTAATTGGTGTATGATCTATCTTCGATTTGCACTAGGGAGACAACTCTCTCTCCCCCGTTACTCTCTCGAATATAGTGTATTATTTAGCATGGTAAATAGATAACGCCGGCCTTATTAAATACAATCAAAGGCCATCCTGACCAAGGTCAGTTAAAATCATATTAGTTTTCGTTGCCACCGTCATGCATTTCCGCTAATATGATCCAGAATACTGCATTCTGTTAACAATTCGAGTTGCGATAACAATAATTTTACTTTAATAATCACCTTATATTTCACAATCAATTTTAGTTAATATCGCAACTCGAATATCACTTAGTGCGCTAAAATCGCTCGGACGCTCGTTTCCACGTATGAGATCGTTACCGCCACTCGTGAATCGGACCGCGCCTCCGACGTCCTTCAATTGAATGCCCCGCTAATTTTCCTCTTTTCCCCAAGCATCTTAACTTTCGCGCCACGCGCGCCCAACATTCGCCCGCGCAAATCCGCTTTTCTTCCCTTCAACCAACCGCTAGCTGTCTTGCCTAAGCGCCTCGACTTCACGTGTCTTATCATTTGTTACATGCGAGCTTCGTGTCGCTCCACGTGGAGATAACATCTTCCCACTCTTTCTATCTTTTCCTCAACTTCTCGCTCGCTCATTGCCGCCGTCCCCCGCGTAAATTCTAAAGTTTTTCCATAATCCAACCAAATCTCTTTAGATAGCCAATATTACATGTTTGAACATCTAGATGTAGCCTTCCATCAACAATTCCCTCTCAATAACCACCCACTTAGGCCAAAAATCCCGTATTTAATAAAATTATAAAAAGTTCCGTATTCAGACCATAGGTGGCGCCTGCCTGTCGCAAGGGACTCGTTAGCCAACCCCATCACTCTAATCCATTGCCAACCTAACAATTCTACGCGAAACTCAAGTAAATAACGCACGCTAGACGTCGCCTCTGTCGCAAGGACACACGGAACAGTCCCCACGAAATTCAAAATAATGATATGCCCCTAGTCCATTGACACCTTCTTACTACCTTTAACGTAAAGCCACTTGTCCACATGTCCATTATTTTAAACTAGTTTATTTTTCCCTTTTCATGCTTATTATATTAATGGTGCTACGCATTAATATTAATTTTAGTGCTACTCCCATACATTCCTTACTAACGGACGGATACCATTCATTCTGTACCGTTACAGCGGGGCCCCCAAATGCGCGGGGCCCGCAGCATTTGCTACTCTTGCTTCGTGGCTAATGTAATGTAACGTGGCTTTGCGTTTATTTATGACCAAATACATTTATATACATGCGTACTGGGGGTTAAAGTTACTCGCGTCCGTAGGTTTACCCTTGAGACCCTACACGTGACCCCTGGGTGGTGCTAAATGAGTGACACTAACTGACTGGTAGAGCCACGCTGCGTTGCAACACGCATTGGGTCGGCTCGCCCGGCGTAAATACCTACCACCCCCTCACGAATATTCGGCGTGAAACAATGGCACTCTGTGCTGTTGTGTTTCGTTCGGCGAGTGAGGGTTCCGGGGACCCCTCCCCCCCCTCACAATTGATATGGCAGCGAACTTTAATCTAGATTTACTCCAAGAGGGTACCGACACATCCAGTGTCGGAGAATTTCCCCCTGAGCGTTCTCGCTCAGGCTGCCCTACGTATTCTGGAGAGGGAAAAAGTCCGCTCGTGTCAAGGCATGCTGCAGGCAGGAGAAAGGCAAGACAATTGGCACCCCCTCCTACGCTTCGCGTGGACTTCTGCAACATCAGGGGAATCCACTCAAATTGAGCGCCGTCCATTACCACCTCGAGACGGAGAAACCGGCCTTGCTCTTTCTCACCGAGACGCCGATATCCCCCCCTCCTGATATCTCCTACTTGCGCTACCTGGGATACAACCTGGAACATGCATTTGTGCCACGAGCTAGTGTTTGTGCCTATGTCAGGGAGGATATGTGCGTCCGGCGTTTTGGCAATTTTGAAGATAGGGACTCTCTCCATCTTATGGCTACACATCGACTGCGGACGTCATCCTCGCGTCTACGCGTGCCTGTATAGGTCCCACAGCGGTAACAACGGAACTGACTAACTTATCGAGACCGTCCAAACAGCGACAGACTCCCTTCTCCAACGGATCTCCTCGGCCGAGTTTGTGGTATTGGGAGACTTCAATGCCCACCACGTCGAATGGCTTGGTTCACGCACAACTGACCACGCAGGTAGAGCCGTTCATGACTTCGCTTTGGCCTACAGTCTGTCCCAATAGGTAACCGAGCCAACACGGGTTCCAGATGTGGAGGGCCACGCACCTTCTTTATTGGAACTTCTGCTGACCTCGCACCCAGACGGCTATCAAGTTTCTGTTGATGCACTACTAGGCTCATCAGACCACTGTCTGATTCACAGTACTGTGCCTCTCACAGAAACTTCAAAACTCCAACCAGCGGCTAGCCGTCGAGTCTGGCATTATAGGTCAGCGGACTGGAATGGGATGCGAAGTTTCTTTGTGTCCTACCCGTGGTGGCGAGTTTGCTTCTCTCTGGTTGATCCTGATGTCGCCGCTGACTCTGTCGTTGATGTGATACTGCAGGGAATGGAACGTTTCATTCCAAACTCTGTGGTTCCCATTGGCGGCAAGTGCCAACCATGGTTTGGTCATTGCTGCAAAATGGCGTCTCGCCAAAAGCGACAACATTACCAAGCCTGGGCTAATGTGGTGTCATCAAAGGATCCAAACACCAGTGCGCTCAAAAAGAAGTACAACTTTGCCGCCAGGTCCTTTAAGAAGGACATTGCCAAGGCGAAGTCATCATTCATAGATAGAATCGGCAAGAGGCTAGCGCGTCTTCCTTCGGGGACGCGTGCGTTCTGGTCTCTCGCCAAAGCTATCTTAGGGATATTTTGTCAGCCGTCCTTACCACCATTGCACAAGACCGATGACTGCTTGTCCTATACTGCAAAGGAGAAAGCCGATCTCTTGGGCTCTCTTTTCGCATCAAACTCGACCTTGGACGATGGGGAAAACTTTCCACCAACCATACCGCATTGCGCTTGTACAATGCCAAACGTTCAGTTCCTGCAAAGGTCAGTTCGTAAGGCTCTTTTTTCCCTTGATATCCATAAGTCGAGTGGACCCGATGCAGTTCCACCCATTGTGCTTCGGACGTGTGCTCCTGAATTGGCACCAGTTCTAACGGGCCTTTTCCGGCTCTCTTACACTACTGGCGTCGTCTCGAGCTCTTGGAAGACAGCTCTTGTCCACTAGATTCCAAAAAAAGGCGATCGCTCACCGTCCAACTACAGGCCAATAGCTATCACCTTGAATGCTGGAGTCCCGCAGGGGTGTGTGTTGTCCCCTACTCTGTTTCTTCTGCATATCAATGACATGTTGCATAACAACAGCATTCATTGCTATGCAGACTACAGTACCGGGAATACGCTCTACACCGGGCGAGCTAATATTTCTCTGGAAGCGTCATCGAGAGCCGGAATAAACATATGACTGACACCGAGAACATTGTTGGCGAATGTCTGGTTAGAATAGTGTTTACAGATCGGGCAGGGTGGTCTTCAATGATGAATTTATATTTATGTAACGAATAATAGTTTTATTTGATAATTAAATGAAATTACAAACAAATTATGTGATGTGATTGCGTCATGATCGGCAAACGGGCGAATCCGCGGGAAACTTGTCTTTGGGAGCGCGCGCGGACTTCGTTCCATATTCAAAAAGACCGCCGCGCGCCGCCGCGCCGCTTCGTCTTGCTATCGGATCCCGTCGTCGGCTGTCGGTAGTCTTCGTTGATGCGCGAACATGCCCCCGGCCTTGGAAGCGTCCGGTTCCAATGAAGACTTGGTGTAGAGCAGGAGTAGTAAGCTAGCCGCGCACAACTATGCGGCAGGTAGCAGTGGACATATGCGTGAGAATGCCCGTTGAATTTCACCAGTCTCTGTCTTGATAGTTGCGACTCGTGTGTGGCCGTCTTTTCCTGTGTGCGCCTGTAGTACCCGTCCGAGGCGCCATTTCAGAGGCGGCAGGTTGTCATCCTTTATCAAGACTAGCGTGTTTGGAGTTATGGTATCTTTGTGTGCTTGCCATTTAGTCCTCTTCTGTAGCTCGGGAATATATTCTTTGGCCCAGATGGGCCAAATGGTGATGGGCGAGATCGTCCAAAAGTGCTGTCGCATCTGTTCCACCCTGTCGTAGCGGACGAGGCGGTGCGTGGTCATCTCTGTCAGATCTCGGCAGGCAGGCGCGGTGAGCGGTCGGCCAATGAGGAAATGAGCGGGAGTGAGGGGGACTAGGTCATTGGGATCTTCAGATAAAGGCGATAGGGGTCTGGAGTTAAGGACCGCTTCTATTTGTGCCAACGTTGTGCTTAACTCCTCGTATGTGAGGTTAGCGTTACCTACAACACGGCGTAAATGGAACTTACAGGACTTGACTCCTGCCTCCCACAAACCACCAAAGTGAGGCGAATAAGGAGGTATAAATTTGAACTTTATCGAATTGTTAGTAGCAAAATTAATGATATCTGGTTCATTCTTATTTAAAAAAGTATGAAATTCCTTTGCGGCCCCTACGAATGTCCGTCCGTTGTCTAAATATATCTCTAAAGGTTTACCACGTCGAGAGATGAACCTTTTTAATGCGAGAATGTATGCTTGTGATGTGAGACTTGTAACCAATTCCAAGTGAATTGTACGAGTAATGAAACAAACGAATAAGCAGATGTAACATTTTTCTAATTTTGCGCCCTTTCCCTTGCGGTTCAGATAGAACAATGGCTCGGCGTAATCTACCCCGCAACGTATGAATGAGTAACCTTGTTCAATTCTTTCGGTAGGTAGATTTCCCATTTGAATTTGGTAAGGTTTACCATTTAATCGAACACATCTCCTGCAATACGTACTGTTTTTCTCGCGAGATCGCGCCCTCTGAGAGGCCACCAGCTATCTCTGATGGTTGCTAGGAGCAACTGAGGCCCTGCGTGAAGTAAAACTAGATGATGATGATGGAAAAGAAGTTTAGTGAAGCTATGTTTACTGCACAGTAACAGCGGATGTTTCTTTTCGTACGTAAATGACTCCGAATTAGATAGTCTACCACCTACTCTAATTAACTCGTTTTCATCAAGAAATATGTTTAAACTTGAAATATTTCGAGGAAAATTAACTATGCGTTCATTTTTTAAATCATTGTAAATATTAGGGAACGATTGTCTTTGAGAAATACGCGTTAAAGTTTTTGTAGAATAATCCAATTCATCCAACGTAAGCGGACCAAGTTTTAAATTTGTATTACGACAATTGTTTATAAAGCGCAAAACATACGCGGTTGTGCGTACTAATCGATTATAAGTTGAAAATCGGTTATAGGGAAAAGTTACTGAAGAACTTAAGCTCGCCATGGACACCTTACTCTGATTTATTTCCGGTAACTCATCATAATTTAGTGTATTATTATTATCGTGTTTATGTTCCCAATTGATATTAGGTTCATGTAAAAATGATGGCCCAGCCCACCACAGGTGGGAAGAGGACAAAACATCAAGATGCATTCCGCGCGATAATAAGTCGGCCGGATTTTGTTTACCGGCGACATGTGACCACGATAAGTCACCTGTTAAGTCGTTGATTTCTACAACCCTATTTTGTATGAATGTTTTTAACATTGTAGGTGGCGTCTTAAGCCATCCTAAGACGATAGTTGAATCAGACCAAAAGTAAACGTTATCGAATGTAAGTCTTAGTGATTTTACGATTTTATCATATAACCTTGCACCTAATAAGGCGCCACACAGTTTTAAGCGCGGTATGCTTACCGGCTTCACTGGTGCAACTTTGCTTTTTGCGAATAACAAATGAACTGTTTTCTCGGAATCGTTTGATAGGGTGCGCACATACGCACAGGCGCCGTACGCGATTTGTGACGCATCCGAGACAATGTGCAATTCTGTGCGTTGTGTATTTTTACCTTTTACATGACGAGGAACGCGTAAATTTTGTAGATAAGTTAGTTTGTATAAAAAAGTTTGAAATTCGATTAAAATGTTATTAGGCACGGGCTCATCCCAACCGATTTTGGATAGCCATAATTTTTGCAATAATAGTTTTGCAATAACTGTAGTCGGTCCTAAAAGTCCTAAGGGGTCAAATATTTGCGATATAACGGATAGAATTACACGTTTACTAATACATTTATCGTTGAAATCGCACCTAGTAGTAAAGTATAATTTGTCGCAGTTGTGTAACCACCCTAATCCTAACGTTTTCGTGTGACAATTGTCGCCTAATGATAAATCCTTGATAGGAGTCTGTGAAGTTTGAATGTTGAATACCCATTTTCGTAAAATGAAACCGCCTGACTTTAGTACCTTTGAGACTTCATCGCATATTGTAATCAAGGATTTTTTGTCATCACAGCCAGTTATGAGGTCATCGCTGTACATGTCTTCGTTAACGACTTGTGCTACGGCTGCGTTATCAGTCACTTCTGATACGAGTTGTTTCAAACATCTTAGACTTAGAAAGGGCGCCGACGCGGTGCCATACGTAACTGTGTTAAGCCGATACACACCGATTGGATCGCCTGGATTGTCCCTCCAAAGAATTAATTGCAGATCGCGTTGGTCTGGATTTATTAAGATTTGTCGGAACATTTTTTCTACGTCAGCGCAAACAACGTATTTAAATTGTCGAAATCGCAGTAAAATTGAAACTAAATCGTTTTGTAACGCAGGACCGATTAATTGAATGTCGTTAAGTGATTTGCCTGACGCGGTTTTTGCACTTGCATCAAATACAACCCGTAATTTAGTTGTTATACTATCGGCTTTAAACACCCCGTGGTGTGGTAAAAAATAATGTGACGAATTATAATTATTTACGCGAGTCATGTATTCTAAGCGCAAGTATTCGTTCATGAATTCTATATACATTTGTTTATATTCATCGGTACATGTGTCTAATTTGCGTTCGAGCGCCATGAACCTGTTATAGGCTGCATGAATGAGTCACCGAGTGCATCAGCTGACTCGGACAACGGAATCCGCACGCAAAAGCGGCCCGTATTATCACGCGTAGTGGTTTCTTTAAATAAATTTTCGCATAAACTTTCTGATTTTGATAATAATTTATTTTTATTATTCGAATTAATTTCCTCTAGTTCCCAAAAGCGTCTAAGGTTCGAATCTATTGATAAATTGCAATGAACTCGATTAATGTTCGAATTACTAAAGATTGAACCTGAAATGACCCAACCTAATTTAGTGTTTTGTAGGTATGGACCACATGGCAAACGAATTAAACCTTTATTTAAAAGACCCCAGTATATATCTGCGCCTATCAATAGATGAATTTCGTTAGATAAATAAAAGTTCGGATCTGCGAGTTGTATATTTTCTGGAATGTGAATATTTCGTTCTTTTTCGAATGATGGCAACCGAGCCGTAACACAATCTAAAACAAAACAACTAATGCGCGTGTTGTATAAACTTGTTTTAGACCTCAAATGGATTTCACATGACTTTGTGCATTGTGTTACGCAATTACCTACACCTGTGATCTGAACAGTGGACTGTATCATTGGAACGTTTAGTTTTTTGCATAATGAATCAGAAAAAAAAACAATTTTGACTTCCATTGTCAAGGAGCGCTCTAAATGTGTGATATTTGTTGTTTTTATCTGCAATTTCTACTAAGGCAGTTGACAGTAGTACTTGTTGCGACAAACTATGCGAATTACAATCAGTACTATTAGTTTCTGACAGCGAATTACTAGCCTTATGCGAAGCAGTATGAAGTATGTGAAGATATGAGTCTGAACTAATCCCGCGAGCCGACTCCGTCTGCGAGACTTCTATGACCGCCGGTGCTGATAATGACGATGCACCAGTGTCAATACTTTATTTGTGTAATAATGTATTGTGCTTTTTGTTACATTGCTTGCACGAACCAAACCAACAATCTTTAATTGCATGGCCGCCGCGCAAACAGTTGACGCAAAGGTTTTTGTCGTTTACGAATTTAAATCTATCTGCTATAGATAATTTAAGAAAAGCTTCACACGCATAAAGTGGGTGATTCGCTTGGCATAAAATACACGAATAACGCTTTGATGAATTGGACGATTTAACAAATAATGAAACTTTTGTATGTTATTAAGGTCTTTGCAATTATGAATAACAGACTGATACGTGTCGCGAAACTCGAGCCATTGATCGTAAGTACCGTCAAAGGTAGGTAAGGAAATGGTTGGTAGTCTAACCGTGGATTTGTGATAATTAGATGCGCTTTGTGATGAATTAGAATCTTTTAACATACACTTACATTTGGTTACAAGCGCATAAAACTGATTTTCAAAGGTTTCTCTCTCGGCTAGCTCCTTTTCTACCTGACTTTCGAAAACTGACAAATCTAATTCGTCTTGAATAGTAGAAAACTGATCGAACAATACTATAAATCTATCGGAACGTTCTTTTAATTCTACTTTATGCTGCTCAGTTAACTGTATTACGTTTAAAGACTCTACGTATTTAGTGAATAATGTTAATTTACCTTTAATGACACTTCTCTTTTTAACTAAATTGCGGATCAAATCCTCATTAACTACACTCGATTGCATCATTGTGGTGGATTGCGTGAGACAAGTCAAGTACTTACAGTAAAAATCCGCGGTGCACAATAAAGATGCCGAATGCGCGGGTCACTTCAGTCCGCGGGCACTAGAATTATACACAAACGTTAGCACAATATAGGCGTGGTTAGGAAAGGGGTGATGATGATGATGATGATGGGTTGCCCGACCGCTTGATGCTCTTGTAGTGCTCACGTCTTCTACGCTGGTGTCTACGTGCTGATCCGGCTCGAAGGACCAAATGTTGGCGAAGGTCTGGTTAGAATGGTGTTTACAGATCGGGCAGGGTGGTCTTCTATGATGAATTTATATTTATGTAGCGAATAATAGTTTTATTTGATAATTAAATGAAATTACAAACAAATTATGTGATGTGATTGCGTCATGATCGGCAAACGGGCGAAACTTGTCTTTGGGAGCGCGCGCAGACTTCGTTCCATATTCAAAAAGACCGCCGCGCGCCGCCGCGCCGCTTCGTCTTGCTATCGGATCCCGTCGTCGGCTGTCGGTAGTCTTTGTTGATGCGCGAACAAACATGTTAAGTCATGTCTCAAATTGGGGCCGACATAACCTTGTCCACGTTAACCCCTCCAAAACACAAGTTTGCGCATTCACCGCGAAAAAACATCCCTTCGTCGTACCTCTGAACTTTAAAGGAACTCCCCTTGATACCAATCCGACTATTGGAATCCTTGGCGTCCATATTTCGAGTGACGTTCAGTTTCGTGGTGATTTGGAAGGTTAAGCTAAATTAGCTTCGAAAAAGCTGGGTGTGCTTAATAGAGCGGGTCAGTATTTCACGCCAGCCCACCGCTTGCAACTGTATAAAGGACAGGCCGCATACAGAATACTGCTCCCATCTTTGGGCTGGAGCACCCCAATACCAACTCCTTCCATTTGACCGCATTCAACGCAGAGCTGCTCGAATTGTCGACGACGTGGTTATTTCAAGTCGGCTCGATCCACTGGTTCTTCGGAGAGACTTTGCGTTTCTCTATATATTGTACCGTGTATATCATGGGGAGTGTTCTGAGGAATTGTTCGGCTTGAACGTTGCCGCTGATTTCCTTCACCGCACTACACGCAATCGACTGACATTCCATCCACATCACCTTGATAGATGGCGGTTGAATGAAAACACACTAAGTTTCAAGACGAGATCAAAATACTTTAATAAAAATGATACGATAAAAACCAACAAGAACAACAAGATAAAGATTTAATAATAAAAAAATACTATTACTATTTTGTGACATCGACATCTGTCAAGTTATTTTATTGCAAAACAATTAAATAAAAAAATTGAATAAAGAAAAAGGTTATATTCAACCTATATGTAGCCTGTTAAAAACACCGTTACTATACCATGAACAGCGGTCTACTACTGTGCGTTTTTTAAGAAATTTCTTGCCTCGAACTACAGTGTTGTGGAACCAGCTCTCGGCGGCGGTATTTCCGGACCGTTACCGGTCCATGGGCGGCGGTGATTACTTTCCATCAGGTGACCCGCTTGCTCGTTTGCCTTCTTCTGCTATAAAAAAAACCTCTTTCTTCTGCGTAGATAGTAGATACTAAAATATAAATAAAAATACCACAGAAACGGTGCGTCGGAACTAAAGAATAAGGTTATTCTCCACGCCGTGTGAATCCTGTGATACACCGAAGGAAAATATTAAATACATAACAATATATCTAATAATCTCGAAAAAAAAACGGTCAAGTTCATTAATAAAAAAGTATTTTACGTAAGTTTTATGAACAACTAATGTTCTAACGAAATCCCCAATCAAACTACCAGCATAATTCCAACCCTAGTAATTATTTCACTTATAGCGTTAAATGTGTCACTTCTGCACAAAACAGAATTAATATTGTTACTCTATGCATTTTACTGAAACATAGCCGCCGCTTCATGTCTCGGCGATTTGCTAAAATATTAGTCAAATGTATGTTACATCGATAATTTATTACGTATTTTCAGTTGAAAAGTGATTCCTTTGGATTTATTTGTATTTCCCACAGACATATTAGATGTCTGTGGTATTTCCTGAGTTGTTTAAACAGTAGGTACCTTAGCACACACAAAGGTATATTTTATTAAAATAGAACACGATACACTCGTATTGTTGCGTCTAGCGGCTGCCACAGACTATTACAGTTGGAGCGAGCTGGCTCTAACGCGTGTTACAAACAATTTAGTTGAGACGTCTTCTCTAGTACGTAGTACATTATAACTGAATGCTTTTATCGGATGACAAGACCTACAAACGCGTTAAAGGCGATCAAACTAACGAAAAGTAGTGATCTTGTCAAACAACACTCCGAAACGTTAAATCTAGAAGCTAATTATTTAATACCTTTTGCACAGAAGATCCCAATGGGTCGACGTGCCGCTGCTAGAGGGAAACCTCTGCAGGCCCCACTAAAATAAGATAAGAAGATAAGATTTGGTAACCTAGGGTTACCAAAAATCCACAAACCATAGTCTACGCTACGTCCCATTGTAAGCCAGATCGACTCACCAACTTACCGTTTGGCGGGCCAAACGGTGGCATGTAGCAAAAATACTTTCCCCACTAAGAGGTTATACAGCAGCTTATGTGAAGGATTCTTACCAGTTTGTCAGTGATATTAAAGACCTACATCTTGCTGACAATTAAACCATGGTTAGTTTTGATGTCCAGTCCCTATTTACCTTCATGTCTACCAGTACAGGATTGCATTGAAATTACCAAGAAAAGACTAGTTGAACAAAATATGCAATGAATATGCAGTACTATTAGAGCATTGTCTAACATCTGACTACCTTTTGTGGAATGAAGTTTACTACTTGCAAATAGAGGGTGTTGCTATGGGTTCCCCTGTATCACCCACTGTCGCCGATATTTTCATGGAAGACTTCCAGGAGCGGGCTCTAAGCACAGCACCCGTAACCCCAAGGTTCTATAAGCGGTACGTAGATGACACTTTCACTATCTTACCAACTGATAAAGTATCTGCTTTTCTAGGTCATCTTAACTCCATACACCCTAAAATACAGTTTACAATCGAGTTAGAGGCAGACAATAAGTTAGCTTCCTTGGACACTTTAATCATCAGGAATCCTGACCATAGTTTGAGCCACACCGAGTTTCGTAAAGTTACCCATACAGATAGGTACCTCAATGGTGATTCTCACCACCATCCTAGACAGTTGGCTACTGTAGGGGAATCTTTGTTTCAGAGAGCACGCGGCATCTGTGACACCCAATACCTGGCTGCTGAACTTCAGCATGTCAAGCATGTGCTACAGGATAACAAACTGCAAGTACCGTGCCTTCGTTACAGAAAACGCAAAAAACCAACCACAGTCGAGCGCCAACCTGCAGTACTTCCATATATGAAAAGCGTCACTGACAAAATTGGTCACATCTTGCACGGAAAGAAATTATTAGTTGGTTTTACCATATTTCAACAAAATTTTAGGGTTAATATAGCACCTACTCTTGAGTTTTGTTGAATGAACAAAAACTGTATTGTTGATCAGTCACGGTAATTTTAACTTATTACATATTTGTTGATTCAACATTTCATTAAAATGGTAAAATTAACCCTCTAACAAGGGGTTAATATAGCACCAACCCGTGGAATTTAGTTGTTTTTACCAGTAGCACAATGGTAATATTAACCGTCTAGCAATATGTTAATTTATAAAAACAACCAACCATTACAGTAAAATTGACCTTCTAACAAGGTTTGCTTTAACGTACTCGAAATGTTAAAAACACTTGTATGTTTGTGTTGAATCTACTTGCTTTTAATGGTTAGTTTTACTGGTTTGCACTAGGTGCAAACTTGTAAAAACAACCAACCATGACAGTAAAATTGACTCTCTAACAAGGTTTGCTCTAACGTAGTCAAAATGTTAAAAATACAAGTTTGTTTGTGTTGAACCTACTTGCTTTTAATGGTTAGTTTTACTGGTTTGCACTTGGTGCAAACATGTAAAAACAACAAACCATGACAGTAAAATTAACTCTCTAACAAGGCTTGCTTTACCATACTCGAAATGTTAAAAACACGAGTGTGTTTGTGTTAAATCTACTTGCTTTTAATGTTAGATTAACCATCGAACTCAAGGTTGTGTTAACTGATTTACTATATTGAATCAACTCGTACTATATTGTTGGGTCAACCCAAAATATTTTGGGTAAATCCAACAGTATTTTAGCAAAATCGTTTTGTTGATTCAATCAATGTCAAGGTGTTGAACTAACCCACCTTTAAGGTTAAATGTACTGTACAAAAATGGATAGGGTTAACAGTCCTGCACTGTTGAACCAACTTTTGCTGTAATAGTTAGATCTATGTGTATATATATTATTTATATATATTTTTTGAATTAACCTCAATTAACTGGTAAAATTAACAGTGTAGTTTTGTTGAGGCAATAAGTGTCTTGGTGTTGTATTAACCCGTAATCAATAGTAATTTTAACATAGCAGTTTTGTTGTGTCAACATCTACTAATTTAGTTGGGAACACTCAAAATATTTTGTAGTATCAACCTAGACATAATAGTATTTTCAACAAAACAGTTTTGTTGTTTCAATAAGTGCGTTTGTGTTGCATCTACCTGATAAAATACTATTGAATCAACCTTTCGAAGTGGAGGTTGCATTAACACGAGCTACAATGTTGTATCAACTTTCGCTATAATTGTTAGGACAAAAACTTGGATTATATTGTCAAATAATTATTCAACTTAGGGTGATATACTTAAGAGGGTTTACGCATTTCGCATACAAATTTCCAAGTGTATTGTTCTTTTAAAATTTCGACTTGAAAAATTGTATGGGAAACCGAAATGCGTAAACCCTCTTAATGGATCACCTTAACTTGAATCATGTTGAAATATACCTCGTATACTCGTACGTATACCATTATAAAGTAGTTAATTTGACAATATAATTCAAATAGTCCTAACAATTATAGCGGAAGTTGATTCAACATTGTACCTCGTGTTAAGCCAACATTTACTTCGAGATCTTGATTTAATAGTTTTTTTTAATCTGTGAGGCTAGTACGCTAAGTTTTATGTCGGACATAAAGCATTCGTCCCTTTCTGGCAAATATGCGTGTGCGAGATGGACAAATGCTTTACGTCGGGCATATAACCGAGCGTGCTAGGGGGACAGGTAGATCCAACAAAAATTATTGACACAACAAAACTGTTTTGTTGAAAATACTATTTTGTCTAGGTTGATAATAGGTACAAAAAAAAATTAGTTTTCCCAACAAAATTTGTAGAAGTTTACACAACAAAACGGCTTTTTCATAAATACTATAGATTCAAGGTTAATACAACACTAAGACACTAAAATAGAATGACCTAATATAATTTAAATCACACAGAAGGTAGACACGACACTAAACAAAAGTATCTTCTAGCTAATACATAGATATACATATCTTTAGCCTAACTAAGAAAACAAGATGGTTCAACATAGCAAGTACTGTAAAAAGAACATTAAAAAACGATTCATACGGTAAAAAGTTTATTCTTAAACAATTTGGTGACGGTTTTTACAATCTTTAAACGATATTAAATAATGTACACAGTATTTGAAGTCTATATTACCCAGCCGCGCGTCGCAGCATACTTTTGGCTACGATTGGGTGTCGCGAAAGACGCCCGCTGTCAAGCCGCTCGACAGTCCCCCGACGTGACGACGCCTGGAAAATAATAATAATTGAACTTACATAATATATGTGACAATAATAATTATAATAGGTTTAAAATATTATTTGTTAGTTTTTACAGTTTATTTTTTGTGTCTGGGGGTTTTTCAAATTTTTAATTTTATTTTTATTACGTCCTTTTTAAAGTGATGATCTTCAAATGGCTGACCAGGTCATGGTTACCTTACCATATACTTTCATCATCATTGAAGTAACAGGGTACCAAATTTCGAATCGATAGGACAAATGGATGGTAGTCAGATCCCCTCATCAACTATTAAAGAGCTGATGATCTTCAAACGGCTGATCAGGTCATGGTTACCTTACCAAATACTTTATATATCATTGAAGTAAAGTGGTACCAAATTTCGAATCGATAGGACATATGTCAGGTAGTCAGATCCCCTCATCAACTATTAAAGAGCTGATGATCTTCATATGGCTGATCAGGTCATGTTAACCTTACCATGCCATTTTAATTAGTCTACGCTATCCCACTAGTGGGCAAAGGTCTTCTTAATTTTTTTTAGTTTTTTTATATTTACATTAAACCTTCTGGATTTTTAGATGGATCTGGTAATAAGTATAGTACTTATCATAAACTTTCTACGGCAAATAAAGTTATTATTTTTAATGTATGTTTATTTTGATAAATTATTTTGCTTAAAACATATTATTGTATCTCGGATAAGCCTCCATCAAAACTAATGCAGAAGATTGGTAGTAGGTAGAAAGTAGGAAGGCGTTTGTCTGGCACAGACTATAGTTCGTTAGATTCGTTGTTTTTTTTATTATTATTAGTATTGACGCCTGTAAAGGTTTACATTGAAAAATAATTTGACTTTAACTTTGTCTTTGACTTTGAAATATACTTTCAATATCATTGAAGTAACACGGTACCAAATTTCGAATCGATCGGACTTAAAGAAGTTAGTCAAATCCCCTCATCAACTAGAAAAGAGCTGATGATATTCAAACGGCTGAACAGATTTTCATGAAACATGACTAAGAACACTCGAGATAAAATTATCTATGACACAAAAAAAAACTAAACGAAAATCGGTTCATCCATTTGGGAGCTACGATACCACAGATAGATACACAGACAGACACGTTATGCTTGTAACATATGTTAAAAATATTTACAAGTAATGTTTCATTCCAACACTTACGCGTGATATTCCTCTTGATTTCGAGTGTTTGTTACTATTGGATGCCGGGCTCGACGACGCTGATATTATATCATAAACATTATCATTTGCTGTTCCGCCTCCGAAGATGTGTCCTGTAAACACAAACATTTAAATAAAGAAGGGAAAACTGTGGTTATAACGAAAAATAATGTGTTATTTTAACTAAAGGAAAGCTTTTGATTCAACTGATATACAATCTGTCCCGGGAAGTAGTAATCTAACTTTAAGAGCATGATCTATGGATAATTAATTAACTAAATTAACTATTAATTAACTTAACTAATTAATTATTAATTAAATTAACTAATCCGACTACCTGACTAGCCGCGCTACACGACCGCTGTGAAGGGGTCTCTTTGTTCAACGATAGCATCGGAACTAATAGACGTACAGTAACAAATTTACCCTTGTTTTGTATAATAGATAAAATACGGTGCAAATAAAACATACTTTAATGATCTTGTTTTTATGATATTTTAAAATAACTGAAGAAAACGTAAACAAATTTTTACATAAGGCCCGTGTATGTTTGCTACTTTTTTTAATAGTTAATCTTGTTAGCTATCGAATGATATCAAATAGTTGCTTATCAGTGTCCAGGTGCACATGTTATCGCTTTTTTTTAAGGAAGAGGTCAATACTAAAAATAAAAAACTTAAATTCTTGTAATTTGGCGAGAGGCGGGTCAGACCCTTGATTTGAGGTAGTTTTATCGATAAAATTATCCATAGATCAAGCTCTTAAAGTTAGATCACTACTTCCCGGGACAGATTGTATATTAGTTGAATCAAAAGCTTTCCTTTAGTTAAAACAACACATTATTTTTGTTTGATTCAACTGATATATATCAGTTAAATCAAAAGCTTTGCTTTAGTTAAAATAACACATAATTTTTCGTTAAAACCACAGTTTTCCTTTCCCTTCCCTTAGTTAAAATAATTTATTATTTTTCGTTAAAACCAGTTTTCCTTTCTTACAATACAAAGCTTTGTATTGAACGTGGCGAGTTGGCGACACGCGGGACTGAAGGCCGATTTACACACCCATAAGTAAGTAAGTAAGTTGAACTTACTACTTTCTTGCTTACTTAATGCGATTGGTAGACAGACTTACTTGCCGCCCGGCGTTCACACGTAGTTTTTACTTACTTATGGACATGTAAATCGGCTATGAGTTAATGTAACCACTTTCATGCAAAATGTATGTAACCGATTGCGTTGCGAGTTGCGACACACAGCGTGGCGCTAAGCTTTAGTAATCAGACAACGAAAACAATTAACACGTAGGTACCTTCAAAACTTTTGACTGTTTCTGCCGAAATACCCATTCGGCTAAATATAAGAGTTTCTGAATCACAAATATTGTCAGAATAAAATCTATACCTACTCAAAATAATAGGTATACACCCAAACAGGGTAGTAGCCAGAAAAGTAAACCTGACAACCTTTTAACCGTCATTTTGGTCTACTGGTTAATACCGCCGCCGGTTCCATAACTATAGGTCCCGGTATCAATTCCTATCGGGGGGTACTTAAATGTGGGATAAAAAATGGCTAACTGCCATCATCTTAATTATTAAAATATGTCGCCGTAACATCAATGTTAGTAGCATTGTTGTGTTCCGATAGTTAAGAGATAAGATAGCCAGTAGTTGAGGAATCTGGGTGACATTCTTCCCTCACAGTATCTTTCTACAACTGATAGACATATATTCTGATGATTTTGTTTCCATTTAAGCGGAAGACTGTCGTCATACCAGATACAATATAAATTCTATTGTAAATCACCTCTTTGAGTCTTCGTAACAGACAAGGCGTTAAGCTAGCATTATTTACCATGTGTGATTCGCTTTCGGTGACAGATCAATTACTTTGGGGACAGCTAACACAATAAACATTTTAAATTAGATTCCTTTGATCGATGGATGATCAAATCACTGATCCTTAAAAACAAAATAAGTATTTAATTAAGGTACCCAGGCCGGTCGCGTTTTACGGCGAAAGACACTAAACACGATAAAACTTATGTGCTAGCTGGGTAGATACACGTTTTTATATTAAAACACATTTATATGTCCGCACACTTACCTAAATCCATTACACACTGAACTGTCCACCTCACTTCCGCAAGCCGTGCACTTTATTCGAATATTCACGTTCAACTAAGCAGTCTGCACAGCGCGCCGGCGCGCGCGCGAGCTTGCTTGATATGAACGGCAACGTCGCTTCGTCAATCGATAATTTTTGTACAGGACCTTAACCTGTTTATATATTTATTTTAACCCTAGCCCGTGAGTTAGTTTAACTATGTGAATTTGTTGATTTAGTTATAAATCTTGCTGTTGTTTTTAACTGTTTATATTGTTATCCCAACTGTTTATGTAACGGTTAAAACAAACATTTGAAAGGGAGAGTTTATACATAATTTTATCCAGTGCGTTGCAAGATACACGATGAATTTTTCTTTGTAGACTAACGACACGCCCTTTTTGTATATGGCTTAATCTACAAGGCTGAGCTAGATGAAATACGAGCTTGGTTAGGCAGAATATCCAGTTGAACATCTGTCGAAAAATCTCCTGGCGCCCACTTATTTTTAAGCTAGATTTAGTTATTAGTCGATAATAAATACCATAAACGTGATCGAAGTGCCCGTTATTTTAAAGGGATTCATTTTTTTCGTCTAATTTTTTTGTCTTAATTTAATTTGGCATAACGAGTTAGGCATATTTTTATTTGTCATAATAATATTTTGACTTTATTGTTTTTGGAATACTATTTCAGTAAGCATAAATATGGTTTAGGCTAATGTTTATCGCTCTAATTTAGTTTCCCATACAGTTACAAGGCATATTGTTTATTCGTCTAATAGTTAGTAGGCATAAAGATAGTCTGGTAGATGAGATAAGACAGAAGGTGACGTTACAGTTTCAAAATCCGCTATAATTTGGTTTGGTTTTTTAACAGGTTATGTCTTTGCAATATTTTTATTTTATTTATAGCTATTT
Organism: Scoparia ambigualis; assembly: GCA_963921215.1. Lineage (NCBI taxonomy): Eukaryota > Metazoa > Arthropoda > Insecta > Lepidoptera > Crambidae > Scoparia > Scoparia ambigualis. The sequence goes on along the minus strand of OY992501.1, from coordinate 44,091,858 downwards.
GAATCTGATAAATCAAAAGTAGCTATTAGGTACATTAAATATAAATTGATTACCGTAGTGTAATAATAGGTTAGGGTGCGGCGGGGTGTATTAGGCTGTATGAAATTCCTTTAAATATCATCTTCACTCATCGCATCGGTTACGTATTATTTCCGGACCTAATTGAAGTAAGTCATGTCAACATTTCATTGCAAGTTTGAGAAAATATCCCTTTGATGTGCGGTAGGTTCAGCAAACTGTTTGGCTATAGGTACACGTCGCGACAAGTCAAACATTCGCCGAATCCCGATAATGTAACCGTAACATCATAAGTGTCCACTCACTTATGTCATTGTCAACAGCAGTGCGATTCTCTTAGTTAAATAAAGCCTTAATAGCAGCGGCTGCCGCAGTGCTGAGAATTAACTCTATCTCTCTTATATTCATAGAATTGGAAAGAGAAAGCAGATCACAGCCATGCGCGCAGCGTCTGTGTCGCTTAGAGAATCGCATAGCCGAACTTTTCGTGAATAGACGCCCTTGCTTCTTGAGCGCGCGCAGATACTCGTAGTAATTTGCGACGTTGCCAGCAGATCAGCACAAATTATTTAAATTATTATTTCAACTATTTGTGAAAGGGTTAAAACAAACATTTGAGAAGTTTGTGTCCTGTTAAAGCACTAATTATATCTGAAATTTCATGAAAATCGTTAAGTACAGCCGTTCTCGACAATCCATTAAAAAAAAACAAAAATTGTTCGTTTAACAGTTGGTACCTACTTACCTATTAAGGTAGGTAAGTATATGGCGTTTAATTCAACTTTTCATCTTGTTATCTTCCAAAACAAGATCATAGGGCCGGACATACAACAGCATTCTGCCCTAACTATAAATAGGTATCGAACTCGCTCACAAATTTTTACGAGAATCGGTTAAGAGAGCGACCTATACTATAGAAGGAAAAGCTGAACAACCAGACATACGAAAGCAAATACAAATATAGTTTTAGTTTCGCCATGTCGGTTTGTCTGTATTGTAGGTAGGTATGTGACACAATAATTTTATCTCAGATAGCATTTAGGTAGCGTTTAATTTAACAACATACATTTGAAAACGTTAGCTCTATCATTCGAACACGTTGATTTTGCTTTTTGTCATGCTGTTGTTTTTACCTGATTATATTGATAGGAATCCTAACTGTTTGTGTGACGGTTAAAACAAACATTTGAAAGGGTCAGTTTAACCATTCGAACAGGTTGATTTGGCTTTATGTGTTGCTGTTGTTTGTACCAGTGTATATTGTTATCCCAACTGTTTGTGTGACAGTTCAAACAAACGCAAGAGTAATGTGAATCGTTTTTTCTGGGTAGGACTTAATTTATTTATATTATTATTTTAACCCTAGCTCGTGAGTTAGTTTATCCATTCAAACATGTTGATTAGGCTTCATGTGTTGCTGTTATTTTTACCTGTTTTATTGCTATCCCAACTGTTCGTGTGACGGTTATAACATACATTCGAAAGCGTTAGCTCAACCATTCAAACTTGTTGATTTATTTTTTGTCTTAGTATTGTTTTTACCTGTTTATATTGCTATCCCAACTGTTTGTGTGACGGTTAAAACAAACATTTGATAGGGTTGTGTGAATCGTTTTTTTGTGTGTAGGACTTAACTTGTTTATATTATTTTAACCCTAGCTCGTAAGTTAGTTTATCCATTCAAACGTGTTGATTTGGCTTAATGTGTTGCTGTTGTTTTTACCTGTTTTATTGCTATCCCAACTGTTCGTGTGACGGTTATAACATGCATTCGAAAGCGTTAGCTCAACCATTCAAACTTGTTGATTTAGTTTTTCCTTGGTGTTGTTTTTACCTGTTTATACTGGTTATCCCAACTGTTTGCGTGATGGTTAAAACTAACATTTGAAAGAAAATTTTAACCCTAGCTCTTCAGTTAGTTTTACCAATCGAACATATTGATTAAGCTTTATGTGTCGCTGTTGCTTTTACCTGTTTATTACTGTTATCTCAACTGTTTGTGTGGCGGTTAAAACAAACATTTCAAAGGGTTGTGTCAATCGATAATTTTTGTACAGGACTTAACCTGTTTATATAATTTTTTTTAACCCCAGCTCGTGAGTTAGTTTAACTATTTGAATTTGTTGATTTAGTTATAAATATTGCTGTTGTTTTTAACTGTTTATATTGACCGATTATGTGACGGTTAAATCAAACACTCTAAAGGGCTAGTTTAAACATTAAAATAGGTTAATTTAGCTTTTTGTATTGGTGTTGTTTTTACCGATGTACATTGCTATCCCAACGGTTTGTGTGACAGTTGAAACAAGCACTTGAAAGGGTTGTGTCAATCGTTTTTTTTTGTACAGGACCTAACCTGTTTATGTTGTCATTTTAACCCTTGCTCGTGAGTTAGTTTTATCATTCGAACATATTGATTAAGCTTTATGTGTTGCTGTTGTTTTTACCTGTTTAATACTGTTATCTCAACTGTTTGTGTGACGGTTAAACAAACGTTTTAATGGGTCGTGTCAATTACTTTTTTGTATAGGATTTAACCCGTTCATATCATTATTTTAACCATCATTCGGGTGTACGTTTAACCATTCGAAAGTTTTGGTTTAATTGTATGTCTTGCTGTGTTTTTTACCTGCTTATATTGTTATCCCAACTGTTTGTGGATCGGTTGAGACAAACATTTGAAAGGGTTATGCCAATCAGCTTGGTTCCAACATTAAAATTTATATTAAATCAACTACTGGGAATAGGCATAATTAACAAATTTATTTTGTTGCTTCTGGTAATCGACAAATGGTTGAATATCTTTTGTTGTTTTAACGTATTTATTTTGTAAATTTAACTTTAAAAATGGTTATTTCAACAATTTGAACAGTAAAATCAACATGTACCTATTGAATTAAGCATGAATTGTTACGCCAACATGTACAAATAGGTAAAAACAACTGTTTTCATATCAACAAAAACTTTTCTGTGAAAAGAACAATTTGTTCATGTTGCTTTAACCCATCACTTTGTTAATTTAACTAATGTGTCGCCAACCCGTGCAAAATCAACCTTTTTGTTCTTTCAGTGTGAAGCGAGCTTCAATCAATACTTACTTTAAGCCGCCAAAGAAGATCAACGAGTTCTTACGACCTGTCAAGTACAACATACTCCTTCAAGATGCAGGCGTGTACAAACTAGACTGCGACTGTGGGCTCTCATACATCGGGCAAACAAAGAGAAGTGTAGGAACCCGCGTAAATGAACATATCGACGCGAAAAAGCGGAAACGTTGTAACCCGCACCTAGGTATTTTTTTTTATTGCAGATTCGGAATTAGAAAAAAATTCTGCGTTAATATAGACAATTATCGTTTACGACAATTTAAAAAGTAAAAATTTTTAGAGTTTTGGCATTTTCATGTAAATTTACCGCCATTAAAACTCACGCCTACGCCTCAAACCGGCGGCTTACTGCGCTACTCGGTCACTACGCGACAGACGAAAGAATGTGTTGTGTTTGCTGTAGTAACCGATTTTGTCCGCGTGACTGGAGCCGTTTTGAAACGTATGGAACGAATTTTAGTTGTTAGAATAAAATTAATGTTTCGAATCTGGATTTATTAATTATTTTATTAGACCACTATTTTAATCTATATAAATATCTATTGATACTGAAATTTAGCTAATGTGTATAATATGTGGATATATTGCAGGTAATAAAAGCAAAGAAAAAAATGTTATACCAACAATAAAGGAAAATTAATTAGAGTAGAAGAGAAATCGATAAAATCTAATCTATGGATAGAAAAAAAGTGTGGAAATGAGTGTGGAAAGAAATACCTGAGAAAAAACGCTAGAGTTTATTTTCATATTTTTGAACTTTAACCCATATCATCCCAAGTACATCAAGACTCGTCCGATTTTAATGAAAACAATATCATAGCACCATATCATGTATGCCATCATAAATAGATACTAAAATAAATAATATGTTTTTTATTTATTGAGTTTTGAAACCGATCGATTAGTCGATCAGTAGGAATATACATACATGTGTTGTACTAATATGGAGGTTGATTATTGTGAAATAATAAGCCGTTTATTTGTTATATTTTATTTATTTTTATACAGAAAAATATTTTTGAAACGGCTCCAAACTAATTAAAACATTATATAGCCTTCGAAAACTATTTTGAATGAAAATGGATAGTACATTTCTGATGCAAAGCAACATTACACTTTGAGCATTTCATAAATGTATTTTTGTGACATAATCCACATCGGGTTGACTTATTTTGCTTGACAATGTGATGAATAGAGTCTGGAACTCGTTTTATAACAGCCAATGATGACCTAGGTACCAACAGTTTAGCAGCGGCGGAGGAGGTGTCGGAGGCCTCTTTCATGAGAAAGTATGTCGTTACAATATACCTGGTAAATGATAAAAGATCATAACTGTTTCCGTGTTTCGACGCAGGGGAAATTTTATATAATTGAAAAGCATTGTTTACACAAGCGTTGAGAGGAAACATAAGTAATTGCCAGTACCACCTCTTCAGTCTAATAGAAACTCGATAGCATCCTACATTTTGATCTAGGCGATCGACGCCACCCATATATTTATTATAATTTATGAAACACCTGGGTTGGTCAACGTCCTTCTTTTGCTTTTTACAAAAACGCTTGACCTTTCCTACTGGTTGTACACCACACTGCGTAGACGCAACCGTAACAATATTATTATCGTTGTACCGAACAAGAGTTATATCAGACAACACATCCGTAATTTGGTCATATGATCCCCTTTGGGTCTTTTTCATCTCCTTTGTATCTTTTAATGGTGCGTTTTCTACTCTATTGGCCCTAATAGTACCTGTAGCATCATGTCCTAATTTTTTTAGTTCATTCAGCAGAGGCAAAGAGGTGAAAAAATTATCCATATAAAGACTATAGCTGCCAGGTGGTAATTTTTTTATGAGGTCCAGTACAACAGACGCGCCAACGCCAAGCTCTGGATGAGTATTCCCAGTGCTAGCACCCTCGTACAGCTCACCGTAAATTAGATAGCCTAGACGAGTGCAAATAGACCAATTTTTGTACCCAAACCTGATAGGCTTGCCATGTATGTGCTGCTTCGCTCCATGTTTTCCGTAATAAGGAATCATGGATTCATCGATGCTCAAGTTTTTATCACCAGGATAATATTTTAGCCATCTATGGTTCAGTAGGTTCCAAAGTGGACGAACCTTTCCAAATTTGTCGTTTGGTGGTAAACTATTATTGTCGGCGACATGGAAGTAACGAAGTAAATCTTCAAATCTATTTCGAGGCATAAGAGATGCAACTACTTGAAAATTACAATCTACTTGTTGTTCCCAATACATTCGGTACCTCGCTACGCTGTTATATCCTGACAATAACAATATTCCGACAAAATGTTTCATTTCAGTCACAGTAACTCTAAAGCCATGTTTGCCTTTCTGGATTGCATTTTTTTCTGTTTCTGAACGCAATAGCTCAAAGACCTCTTCATCAAAAAACAACTCAAAAAACTGTGTGGGTGTTTCAACATCTTCAAGGAAACTAGGTATTGTAGTCTCTTTTTCTTGTTTATCTGGAATATCAATGGGTCTCCAACGACGAGATATCAATACGCGTTTTTTTTTCATCGGAGGTGGTTTTGCTGATGATGTACTAGGCATAGGTTCGAGAGTTTGATCGTATAAGAAACCATCTTCCACATCGATACCAGTTTCTGAAGCAACGGTAGCCCTCAGTTCACCTTCTGCTAATAGTTGATGCCTCGACAAATTATTTATGTGGGTAGACTCCTCGTCACCACTATCTTCGTCACTTCTATCAAAATTATCCGGTGGAGTAATATAAATATCAGCCGACAAAACGTTCGTGTCATCTTCCAGATTTGAAATAATTTCATTTACTGACAAACTGTAACAAAATCAATACAAATTTCTAAATAAACGCACGATAAGAATGCATAAGAGCACACGGGCATATAATCCTACTGATCGAAAAATCGATCACTACATAAAATATCCTCATTACTACCTACATTCAACTTATATTCATGATAATAAATTACAATATAAAGATATACATTATGATTGATATAAAACCACAGAAATAAATAAAATAATGTAATAATATAACAAAAATACTTACAATTTACGACGAGACATATTTTTGCAGAAATATTTCTGTAAATAAACTTAAATGCCAAGAAAATACGCGCGAACTAAAATACGTCAAAAATACTATTTGACAGTTTTATGCGTCAGACTTACCAACATTAGGAAAATAACAATGGATGTGTTCACAATTTCTCATAAAAAAATAAATAGTCAACCGATCGATTAATCGATCACTAGGAAGATATGGGTTAAGAGTCACCAAAGAAGAAAATACTGGATAGCTCATTGTGCTGTAAAAAAATATATTAAATGGCCATCCAATACGATTATTTTATTAGTGAAGGCGAATGACGAAGAAAAGTTTGTCAAAAATATATTTTGAATACATTGGACGTAACTCAACGATTTAATAATGAAAATGGTACCATTTGAAAGGCTTTACTGTGAGCTTGAATTGATACCATATTTATTTAAATTATACTCATGTTTCCTTCATCTTTGAACATTTTGTTAAGCTACATGCATTCTATTCGAGTCCAATCAAAATCAGTGATTAAAATTGTTTCGGATTGCCTGCTTCGTTTAAATAACATAAATAACTCATCTTAAGTGAATCAAAAATATTAATTGCAAAGTAGAATCAGTTTATAAACAGTTCTTAGTGCGTAAATGTTGAATGCTTTTGGTGAATAATAACAATTGTACAATTTTGTGCGGTGGCCGAATAAATCACAACATCTGCTTGTCGAGTGTATTGACGCGCGACTTTCACGGTTACGCGGTGCGCGGAAGCCTCACTTTAGCACTGCTGCTACGTAGCGACGCGCTACGCACACCGTTGTATACGCAATTGATAAGGCGACGACGCAGAGAGATCATTGCCGCCCGCTTTTGCGTGCTTGCATCTGAGAGAAAATTGAACTGATCAAGATGTCAAAAGTAAGTTGGGGTTGTTGTGTACCAGATAAAAACAACAGTGATGATTTTATAACATGTGTTAAATGTGAAAAAAAATATCATTATGATTGTATGTCTCTTGATCGCAAGTTATTAAATACGGAAGGGCAAGCTGTGTGGAATTGTCCCGACTGTGTTCGTAAAACACCTAAAGCGACAAAGAAGGAATACTCCAGTACGAAATGTACCGAATACGAGGGGACACAAGAGACAAGCCCTTACCTCTCCACAAACTGATCAAGCGAGTGGTCCGATAAGTCGAGATGATGTTCCGACAATAGTGCAGGATGTGATGACGCAGCAAATGGATAATTTTTTTTCAAAAATGCATGAAAGTTTTAGTAAAGTGCTCGACAAAGAATTAAAACCCGTAAAAGCAGAGTTATCAGGCTTAAGAGAGTCTATTGAATTTCTAAGCAATCAGTATGAAGATATCAAGAGGGAGAATACAGAGGCTAAATTAAAAATAACGGAGCTTGAGAAAGAGAAGGAAAATCTGAAAAACACTGTCAATGACTTAAATTTACGAGTGAATCAAATAGAGCAGCAAGCGCGTCAGAACAACATAGAACTACAATGTGTTCCTGAAAATAAAAATGAAAACATTATTAAGATTATTGCTGAGCTCGGAAAAGTTATTGGATGCGCAATAAGTGACGGTGATATTTTGAACTGTACACGAGTTGCCAAGAAAAATCAAAAATCTACACGACCTCGATCGATTATAGTGCAATTAGCCTCTCCTAGACTTCGTGACCAATTTCTGGCCTCTTCCATCAAATACAATAAAGCACACTCACGGAATAAATTGAACAGCGAATTACTAGGATTACCCGGTGTCTGCTGTCCGATATTTGTAACGGAACATCTCTCTCCGATAAATAAGGCTCTTCACGCTGCAGCGAGAATGAGAGCGAAAGAAGTTCATTATAAATACGTGTGGATACGGAATGGCAGAGTGTACATGCGAAAAGACGATGATGGTGACTATATTTTGGTAAAGAATACGGACATGTTGAAAAATATTGTGTGATCTGGTTTGTTTATTGTCTAATTCTTTTTTTGTGCTTTTATATTAGTTCTAAATAAATTAAAAGAGGGCCTCTTAAAAGTATATTATCAAAACACACGTGGCCTTAGAACAAAGACTCATAGTTTTTACCGGCAAATTCTTTGTAATAATTATGATTTGGTAATTCTCACTGAAACATGGCTCAATAGCTCAGTCTCAAGTAGTGAACTCTTTGACCAGCGCTATATAGTATATAGAAAAGATAGAAGTGAAGCAAAATACTGTTCAATGAAGAGAGATGGCGGTGGAGTCTTGATTGCGGTATCAAAAAAAATACAATCAAGGCGAATGTGTAACTGGGAGTCGGATCTGGAAGATCTTTGGGTTTCAATTGATTTATCAGTATCAGATTCTAGCCTCCAAATTGCTTTTTGTGCAATTTATTTACCACCACCGATAATTGTAATGCTACGGCACTCGAACAGTCTACTTCTTATTGTATTATGGGTGATTTTAATTTGAGTAGTATTGAGTGGAACTCGCTGGGTGTCGTCTCAAGCAATTGCACAGTCTCGAATCTGTGTAAGCGCTTAACTGATTTTATGCATTTGAATTCACTAAAACAGCACAATCTTGTTTTAAATGATTCTAACAGAATTCTTGACCTAGTTATTTCCAACTTACCAAGCTGTATTGTAGGTCTATCCCAAAATGCTTTGAGTGTTATTGACCGGCTGCACCCCCCTCTTGATGTCACTGTTTCTTATAAAAAAGAAGTAACCTTACCTTATAATAAAGAAAATGTACAACTCAATTTTTATAAAGCTGATTTCAAAAATATTAATGTAGAATTGAAAGAGTGTGATTGGGATGAATTGTTTTTTGAGTGTGTTGATATGAATGATATGCTAAGTAGATTTTATAAAAAGATAAACGATATTATTAAAAATAATGTACCATTTAAGAAACCAAAAAATAATAATTATCCACCCTGGTTTGATCAAAATTTAATAAAAATACTTAAGGAAAAGTTTAAAGTTAGATGCCGATACAGAAAATATAAAAACCCTATGGATGAAGTAGAGTTGCGTTTATTAAATACACGAAGTACTCATTTAGCAACCAAATGTTACAAGAAATATATCAGTAATATAGAACAGCAAATTACTCAAAATCCCAAACTTTTCTGGTCTTTTGTTAAAACAAAGCGTGGTGGCACTAGCTCTTATCCTAATTCAATGACCAATGGGTCTGTAGTAACATCAGATGGTGACGACATTTGTGACCTTTTTTCATTGCACTTTTCGGAAATATACAATTAAGCGTCTTCAAGCAGCACAAATAGTTATGAACTTTCTTCTTTCTTAGACAATATTTATAATAACAGTCTACATCTCCCCTTACCATTGATAGATTATGATACGTTGTTAAACAAATTAAAACATTTAAATTGTAAAAAAGGAGCTGGCCCTGACGGTATTCCTCCGGTTTTTGTGGTGAATTGTGCTCAGTATTTGGTTATACCTCTTCTGACAATTTTCAATGCATCTCTGACCACGGGTCAGTTTCCTACAGAATGGAAAATAGCTAAAATCATTCCTGTGCATAAGTCAGATAGCAAGGATTTAATAAAAAATTATAGACCTATCTCAATACTATCCACTTTTGCTAAGATATTCGAGTCTCTGATCTGTCCGTTTATTCAAAATCACTTTAAACAATATTTATCTGTTAATCAGCACGGTTTTGTGAAAGCTAGATTCACAAACACTAACTTAATAAACTTAACCGAAACATTAATTGAAGCACTAGATGCTTCAAAGCAAGTTGATGTCGTATATACCGACTTCAGCAAAGCATTCGACCGTGTTTCACATTATGTTCTATTGAAAAAACTAGCTATATGGCATGTCAGGCACTTTATTGCATTGGATGGAATCATATTTGAGCGGACGTACTTTCTTTGTCGTCGTTAATGGATACCGGTCGAGATCGCGTACTATCACGTCAGGCGTACCTCAGGGTTCACATTTAGGTCCAATTCTATTTGGAATATTTGTCAATGACATACCCAGCAACATGAAATTCTCAGATGCTTACTTATATGCAGACGATTTGAAAATATGCAGGGTAATTGAGACAATGGAGGATGCACTTTTGTTGCAACACGACATTAATGGTATTGTCAAATGGTGCGCGCTCAACAATATGCGTCTTAATAATGATAAATGTTTTTATGTTCAGTACACAAGAAAGCAAAAGGTGATCTCGTATAATTATCACATTGGTCATAGTAGCATTAAGAGGTTAGATCAGATTAGAGATCTAGGGGTGATTTTCGATAAAAAATTGACGTTTGTTCCACATATTGAAAGCATTGTAAATCGAGCATCTCGAATGCTGGGATTTGTTCTTCGTAATGTAAAGGATCTGCGTAGCCATAAAACCAAAATACTTTTGTATAATAGCTTGGTACGAAGCATTTTGGAGTATTGTGTGGTCGTATGGAGACCACACTATGCTACCCATTCACTTAGACTAGAACGAATACAAAAAAGATTTATGAGGCACTTACTTTACAGTACTGGCATATCAAAAAATAGACGCATATCATATAAAAATAACTTAGTGAATTTTAAAATGATTTCCTTGGAAGATCGCAGATTACTTATGGACCTACTTTTTGTATCAAAATTGTTTAATAATAGGATAGACTGCCCCCCATTACTTAGTAAATTTAACTTTCGTATTCCAATAAGATATCCTCGCAATAAATTAACTCCTTTCATACGACCATTTCGTAAAACTGTTCTAGGCTCCAACTCCCCCATTTCTAGACTGAGTAGGGTGGTAAATGAATGCAGTACTGTTATAGACATTCTCGCTGACTCGCCTAGCGGATTCCGTTTCAAAATCATGAAACAACTCATGTAGAGTAACCAAAAACCTATTTTTATAAGTACTTACTTAAGTTAGTTTATGTAGTTTAATTAATATTGTTTTTATTAGTGCATGAGGTATTTACCTGTAAGTGTTTGTTACATTAAGCTATTTTTTTGAACTGTTTGTTTGTAAAGAAACATTGTAAACAAATGTTGGTAAATCTAATAAAAAAAAAAGAGCTATCCTTCTTTAAGTGAAGGAGAAAGAAAACAGACATGTTTTAAGTTCTTGACTTTGGCGACATTGACCCTCTATAAAATCCCAAGGTACTGGTTTATTTTATTAGACGGCTGTTACATGTTGACTACAACACATCTCCGCTGAATTCCACAGAAAAAAAAGGATACCACACCTACAGAAAGCAGCACAACTGATCGCCCTACAACAAGGGCTTAGCCAGTTAGCTAACACATGTCAGCTTCCCATAAAAGATAAAATGCGGTAGGCTCCTAACACAAAGAAAAAGACATAAATAAACGCTGGCCAAAATACTTTACAAAACTATTAAACGAAGAATTCCCACGAGATAGGGTGCCGGAGTTAGCTAGGAGTGCTGGTCCAATAGAAGGGCGATTCTTTGAAATATTGCCTCATGTTAGGAGATTGCATAAAAGTTGTGACAAAACGCATTCTTTGAGTGTATTTTACATTGCTGCAAACATACCCTTACAGAAACTGTACAAGGGAATTATGTAAGTGTTTTACTTTTTAACTGACAAGCGTTTAAAATTTTTTGTGAATGGTAGTGATATTTACAGTAAATGGCAATTAGATAATGGTACAGGTAATGAGAAATGGTAATTATAAATCAAATAGCAAGAAGACAAAAGTCTAAACTGTTATTTCAAAATATAGTAAACCATTTTTTTTAACCAACTAAATGTACTTACTTATCAAAAGTCGTAAAAAAATTTTTTTTTTTTAATTTTTTTGAAGTGAATTATCCGAAATAACAAAATTATCAACTAAGACACGGTTTTAATAAACACATGTTTTCTATATATTTTAATCAGCCTTAAACATAATTTCTTACTTGGTAGGTATTAAACAAAGTAATAAAATTTTAAAAAACAAAATTCAATGAACTTCTTGGTAAGTAAGCGGTAAAATAGCAAAAAATATACACTTCAATATTAATCTGAAGATTTTGTTTTATACGAATGGTTAATTCTGCAAAAAAAATCTTATCTATTATCTATCAATAAAATGAACAAAAATCAATATAAAAGAAACAAAAAACCAAAACGTCTTGGGTAGCAATTGGAAATAAGCATCCAACTCAAAACAAAAATAATGACTTATTAAAAAAACTAATTAAAAAATGGACTTACCTAATCAAGGTCTCATCTAATCCTAGATGAGACCTTGAGACAGACATGATTGAGACCTTTAAATACAAAAATATTGCAAAACTAGTTTTAATGATTATTATTGATAAAATGTTTATAATTTACTTGAAAATCCGTTTTTAAGTCAGAAAAATATCAAAATCATTATCAGAATCATTATTTTTGTAAACAGGAGGCTTTTTGCTAAATTAATTCGAGAAGTGAAGGGAGTCTGCGGGTCTAAGTAATAAATTATGATCATGTCAATTTAGTGCAGCTTTAATCGTAGCTTCAAATTAATACTACACACATCAAAAGTGTCTAGGGATCAACATATATTTTTGCAATAACTTTTCTCCTGATTGATATTAATTAAAATTTTCTTTAAGGATTCATCAAATAAAGTGTTTTCGTTTGTCTACAGTAACGATAAACCAAGTCACCTTTGCATTATTAAAGAAATTTGCCATTTTCCTAATAAAGGGATTTTTGACATTTGAACCACTAACATTAAAGTTCGAAAAAAAGACTGAAATAACAGTTTTCTTTAAAATTTTATTGGGTAACTTAAACAATTAATAATCCGTGTTTCTACCGCGAACACTAACAACACAAGAACATCGGTTTGGCATACTCAAAATGAGTTCATCCAAATCACGCTGTGGAATGGCCGCCCATGTTCGTTGCAACAACAAAAAAAGGTCTTCTTGCGACTGGATACCCTCCATATTCGGCAGAAGTCTTCTCTGTAGCATATCCCATGCATGCTCAATCGGGTTCAAGTCTGGCGACTGAGCAGGCCAGGGCATGACATTGATGTTAGCTGCGGCGAGAGTCTGTCTTACAACTCTTGCGGTGTGCGGTCGTACATTATCATGCATTAACTGAAATAAGGGACCGATTTGCACTTGTAGAGGAACGATGACGTCTGATACAATCGTCTCAGCATAAATTTGAGCGTTGAGGTTGCCTCTGATCCAAATCAACTCAGTTCTTCCGCCGATCCAAATACCCGCCCTTACCATGATGGTTCCACCACTATAAGGATGGACTTCCTGGCAGGATTTTAATCGCTGTTGGCGTCCAGGGGTTCTCCAGTGTCGTATACGTCTTGTATCCGGTCTCATACCAAAACGAGACTCATCAGAAAAGCACACGAAACGCCATTGTTCTTCTGCCCAATTTCTGTGTTCAAGAGCCCATTGATATCGAATCCTACGATTGTGCATTGCTATAGGTGGTACCCTTAGCGGTCTTCGGGAATGAAGGTTCACTTCATGCAAGCGGTTTCTGACTGTTTGGTCGCCAATTAAGTTCCCTGAAGAGTGATGAAGCCTCACGGCTAACATCATGGCGGTTATTGTTGGAGCTCTTCGAGTTGTGATTTGAATGTATCGGTCTTGTCTCCGTGTGGTGCAGCGATACCGTCCTCCATGGCGCTCAGCCACGGTACCAGTGCTTCGGTAACGTGTCCAAAGTCGACTGATAACACTCTGACTTGTATTCAGAGCTAAAGCCACAGTACGTTGCCGGGAACCAGCTTCTATCATTCCCACGGCTCTGAGCATTTCTTCCCTGCTTAAATGACGTCGCCGCTCCATAATAACGTTGGTTTTAATCAGTAGTAGGGAAACAGTAGCACTAATAATGTCTTCAATGCGTTGTATGTTTTTATAGGGAAAATATTGACAGCTGATTTTCATCTTTTACTAGAAATTGATTGAAAGTTCCTGTTTCAAATTATGAAATGCACCAAAAAGGATCCATATAAATTTATAAAATCATAAATTTATTACAAAGCCACATCTCAATCTCAAGAAATCCGCATAAAAATGCTTGATCCCTAGACACTTTTGATGTGTGTAGTTGTCTTTAAGGTTAGTTTAGATTTCAATGATGGGATTCTCTAGTATCTCTTGTTTTGTTTGCATTGTGAAATTTTATGTCAAAAATACTTAGTTATAGTGTAATAGTAATGTAGTTTATAATTTTCGCGACTAAAACACATTGAAATAAAAAAATCATACGGATTTAAATCGCGAATTTTACTATCTGTGATTTCCGTATATTTTTTTACGTAACTTTCCAGATAGCTTCCTTATTTGTATTTGTTTTCGTTAGTGCACAGCACAACAATTACAATTAAAAAAATATTAAAATTACCATTTCTAAAATGTTCTCATTACCATTTACTTTAGAGTAACGGAAAATACGGTAATTATGCAAGTGGTAATTAGGATTTCAAACATTTTGTTGATTAAACAGTTCTTTAGAAGAATTATAAATTTTTTACCTACGTTACTAAAAAATGGAAATTATAACAACTTAAATAAACGTATCAGTTAAAAAAAAACAATCGTCTATTTACCATAAAAACGGAAAATGGTGATTAGACGATATTTCGACAAAAGCACTACGACGACGAGAGATTTGAATATGGTGCCAAAAATTCCGGTCTTTGATAGATGTATTATACTTGGGCACCGAGCGCAGACAGGTGCAAACTTGTTAAGACAGTAAAGGGTACGAATTTTCTAATTTGAAGGTAGTAAATTAAGGCGAATATTTTTTAAACGGTAATTATAAAGTTATCCGAGGACATATTTTAAGAGCATTCATTCTTAATAATTTATGTTATTTATGTTAAACAACTTGTATATAGGGCTTAGGAAACTATTCCTATCTAAGAATATTGAACTATTATTACATTCTTCGAAAGGGATTTAGCTATATTGCATAAAAACTCAATGAAAATGTAAAATGGGACATGAATGGTAATTAGAATTTGGATGCTTGAAAACCATTTTCTCTAAATTCAATAAACAAATATAGTTTCTAATAGACTACTTTAGATCTGTAATACTTATATGCATAAGGTAGTATTATCAAAAGAAAAATATTTGCACTGTAGAAGATTCTTTATCATCCGCCGCGTAATATGCACATTCTTAAAAAATTGCCCAGAACCAATAACCTGAGGAAGTAAAATTTGCTATTCGTCGAATGAAGAACAAGTCGACTGGGCCAGATGAAAATCCGGTAGAACTCTGAAAAAAGTTTTCGACACCGGCATAGTCTGGTTAGCAAACTTTTTGAATAAAGTTATAGAAGATCGCACAATGCCTGACATGTGAAGAAAAAGCGATATCATACCTTTCTGTAAAAATAAAGGCTACTACTAGAAAGGAACTACAGAGCCATAAAGCTAACGTCGCACTCCTTAAAAATCTGGGAAACCGTGATAGCTAGAAGACTATCTCAGCTTATAAAGTTAACGCCAGACCAATGTGGCTTCATAAGCGGCGTAGGAACCATAGATGCCATTCACTCTATTAAACTGCTCTTACAAAAGTATAAATCATCTGGACAGGATTTCTCTTCACTTTTATAGATCTAGAAAAAGCATTTGATAAAGTTTCAAAAGATCTTATATGGACAGTGCTTCGAGCACAGCACGTTCCCGAACAGTACATTGACATAGTAAAAGGCATGTACGATAATGTAACCACAAGGGTACGTAGTCGTAGTAGACGAGTGCAGCAGAGTTCAACTTTAAGACCACTTTTGCTTAATACGGTCAAGAATTACGTCACTGAAGATCTGCAACGTACTATGGACACTACTATATGCCGATAATATAGTAATCGCGTCGGAATCTGCTGAAGACCTGCAAAACAAACTGTGGTGCAAACGTTTGGAAAACGAGGCCTCAGAGTAAGCCGAACAAAAACGGAATACATGCACTGCAATTTCTCTGGCGTAAATGCAATCGTATCCTCACCACTACTAGATAATTTCCCCTTAATAAAGTTTCAAAATTCAAGTACCTTGGATCCGTAATAACAAGTGAAGCGAGTACCAATGAAGACATAGAAAACAGGATTCAAGCTAGGTGGCAAAAGTGGAGAGCACTGACTGGGGTACTTTGTGATTGTGACTCGCAAATGCCTGTTCGAGTAAAAAGGAATATCTACAATAGAACAGTTCGACCTGCCCTTCTGTATGGTGCGAAATACTGGCCGATGCACAAGCAAGAAGAGCTTATGATGCATTGTACAGAAATGCGAATGCTTAGGTGGGCTGGAGGCATAACGCACATTCAAGGTTGCGCCAATACAAGAGAAGATGTGCAAGAGTCGACTGCGATGGTTCGGCCATGTGATGCGCCTCTGCGCATCACATGGCCGAACCATGTGCTCGACATCTCTATGTCGAGCACATGATTAAGAGTGCGCTATATAACACTGCCGAGGGTAAGAGACACCGAGGTCGCCCCCCTACGACTTGGACAAGCACAATAAATAAGGATATGAAGACAATAGGCGGAAGCCTAGATTTGACGCAAAATAGAGAGGAATGGCGCAAAATGATACGGAATGCCGACCAAATGACCTGGGAAAAGGCTAGGATGATGATGAATTGTTATTAGTACTCGATATTAGAACAGAATAGGTAGTTTTAGAAAGAAAGATAATTATAAAAAACATAATTTCGACGTTTTGAACATAATAACTATTGAATTTTAATAATAAAAATAAAATATTCTTTTAGTTTATAGTAACCATGTTATGGATTTACGGATAAAAAAATTTTGGAGTAGAAAGGGAGTACCGTGTATTCCGCACTTACGAGAAGTGATGATTGTTTTGCTTAAATTGATTGTAAGTAGGTACAACTCAAGTGAAACTTCAGAAGTGATATTGTTTTGTTTAAGCTGTTTTTCTTTATGTTTTATTAAGTCTAAATGGCTAACAGTTGTTAGTCTTGTGTTATCTTTTGATTTCTGTTTAATATTTTCAATGTGATTTGTATGTAGTGATTTTTATCCTAAACATTTTAAAAATACATTAAATAAATGTCATTTCATACTTACATCATAGCATCCGCGTAGTGCGGTAAGTTAAAAATTACAGCACAGGCGATATTGCTAGCCCGAGCCGTAGGCGAGGGCTACAAGAAAGCAGAGGCTGTAATTATCAAAGCGCACGTATGTCATACGACGTTTTATAACATATTTGCGAGGAAAACACATTTTCTTAAAATGACTGCGTGTTTTTGTTGCTTTTCTAGTGTATAATTTTTGGTAAGCCAACATGTATTTTTCTTTGGACTTAGATGGTAATAGGCTGTCAATAACATTTTGTGCTTCACTTATTATTTCCGGTGGTGTAGACTGTAAGTTTATTTCTTTATTACTAAAACTAGACATATTTATTTATAAACTTTCAAAGTTATTATTGAACAAGAAGCCGCTGTTTGAATCGACAAAATATAGGTATGTGAAAGGTAGGAAGTCTTTCCATCCAATCCCTTGGGTGTCGTAAATGGCGGCTCATGAAAATATAATTACCAACCCCTTTTTTCCTTTGGGTGTCTTAAAAGGCGACTAACGGACTAAAGACTGCACATACATCCAACAGCATGGAGGGCGATGGGCTCATCAAAATAATACTACCAACCCCTCTCTTTCCTTCGGTGTCTTAAAAGGCGACGAACGGACTATAAAGACTGCACATACATTCAACAGCATAAAACGGCGATGGGCTCATCAAAATAATACTACCAACCCCTCACTTCTCCTCGGTGTCGTAAAAGGCGAGTAACGGACTAAAGACTGCACTGCACATACATCCATCAGCATAGAGTGGCGATGGGCTCATCAAAATAATACTACCAACCGCTCTCTTCCCTTCTGTGTCGTAAAAGGCGACTAACGGACTAAAGACTGCACATACATTCAATAGCATAGATTGGAGATGGGCTCATCAAAATAATACTTACTACCAACCCCTCTCTTCTTTTCGGTGTCGTAAAAGTGCACAATGCGGAGGTCACTAAAACTCTCGCGCCTTTGCAATTGCGTAGAGATATTGCGTCACTCAGCGTCTTTTACCGTTTATACCATGGCGAGTGCTCTGAAGAACTCTTTGACCTCATCCCCTTCTCCCTTCCTCCATAGGAGTACGCGTGCTGCTCTCCGGAGTCACCAATTTACAGTCTCTAACATTCCATCACGCACAAAGAAATTTGGTGACTCGTTTCTTTGTCGCACTTCCAAAAGATAGAATAGTCTACCAGCACACGTATTCCCTCCTACCTATGACATAGGGTCCTTCAAACGAGGCGTGAAGAAGCACTTTGTGGGCCGGCAGAGTGAGGGTGACTGATGCTACGTCTCTTAAGCTGCACCAGTTGTCCTCGCGCCTGGACTTCATTTCCAATCTCAAAATCTCATTTAAATGAAAAAGGGTTACATTTTGCTAGCAATAAAGACGTAGAGAAATTAAAAAGAGGCATTTAAAAAACTAAAACTTTTTGAATTCTAATGTTTTGATTTATTTTTGAACATTCAAAATATCGGACACCCATTTTCAATCATCGAGTACATCTCATTAAAACCATAATTGATAAATACATAAATATTCGTCGCCATTCTGCACACAGAAATAACCCCGAAATACAAAACCTTTCAAAGTGACAAAAAAATGTTTTGAAGGTATTTAAAATATGTATTTTATTTCGTTTCTGTGAAAGAAACGAATATTAATTATTTCATTTTTCAAATTTTCAATAAATATGGTTTACTTTTTTAAGATGTTTTATTTCTTACCTATGTACTTACTTTTCAATGAAGTGTCCACCTACGACTATAAAAGTTACTCTATGAACAAGAAACATTTGAAGTGCAATCATTAAAATTATACTATGTCTTTCATTTGCTTGATATTTAGTATCTTTTGTTTTACTTAACAGTGAAACTTGTCAATGAGTGCAGTATGAACGTAACATATCTATAGTTTATAATATCATTGCCTGCTGCACTTTGTTTAGTCACTTCCCAGCTATTGCGGTGACAAGACAGACGTCTCAAATAAAAAAAATGCCTTCTTTTTCATGGACAAGTGGTTTTCAATCACTCAAGAAAGATTACGTTGCCGATATAATTGTGAATAATAGGAGTCCAGGATATTTTTTTCCAAAAAGACGTGTCCTAATTTTTAATAAAAAATTGGAACTCGACTTTTTTTATTTTACTTTATGTGCTGTGAGCTTTGACTATATACATGTCTAGACGGAGCATCGCGGTACAAACACTTCTCAAAATCCGCCCGGTTTTTGTATTGAATTTGAAGTGTGCGTGACAGCCGCGTATCTGACACTAGCGCGAATGGTTGCCAGCGAATGCCTAATTTCCGCTAAAGTAGGGAAAAAATATTTATGCACAATATAATTTTAAAATGATTCATAACATAACATAACTTTTTAAATTAGGTATGTCTATCGTATATGTAGGTATAACACTTAAAAGAAGCTGGTGTGTTTCGAAAAAATGGATGATTGAAGGCGAGGGCGAGTACAATAAAATAATGCGCTAATGGAAGCCTGTGTGCGTGTGATATGTTTGTAATAGGGACGAAATAGAAGCAACAGGCAGGATGATTTACTTTTAATACTTAATCAAAATTGATTTTTTAATTAGAAATTTAAATATTTTAAATTAAAATCAAAACAATGGCGTTCTCTTTGTATTTGTTTCTTAAATAATTTTCGTTTGGATGTTACATCATTTTTCATGTTCTCTAATTTCTTATTAAGTTGAAACCTTGTACTTAGTTAAATATTTCGACAACGACTTCTTTCTACCGGATCAGTTGGAAATCTGAAAATTCAAATGTTTGCTAAGTGGTCGAACAGTTGTAAAGGTTCACATAATGTGATGACTGCTCATCAATATCCGTGTCCAATAGTTTACCTACATGAGACGAGAAATATTGACCTTTTAGGGGCACAAACCGCACTTTCTCAAACATCGTCATCATCATCATCATCATTATCAGCCTATAAACTTCCCACTGCTGGGCGCAGGCTTCCCACGTGGAGATAGCACGTGGAAATATTGGGCCATAACCCACCACGCTGAACATCAGGTGGAGTGGGGTCATTTGCCGGGCTTAGCATAAAAAAAAACATACTTACATCCATCAGCATAGAACGGCGATGGGCTCATCAAAATAATACTACCAACCCCTTTATTGCCTTGGGTGTCGTAAAAGGCGACTAACGGACTGAAGACCGCACATACATCTAAAAGCATAGAGCGGCGATGGGCTCTTCAAAATAATAATACCAATGCCTGTCTTCCCTGGGGTGTCGTAAAAGCGACTAACGGGCTAATGGCTCACCATCTAAGCACTTGTGCAGACTGTGCAGTTGTTTCTTGCTAAAGCGTAGACTGTGTAGGCGTGGTCTGTGTTGTACGTAAATTCAAATTATTACTAATTTTACCATAAACTTTATATAAATATCTCAAAAAATTTGTTGATATAATAGTAGAGGATCCGAGTATACAGCGACCTTCACCGAGCGGTTAATGGATGAAAAGTATTTTATATCAAATTTAATGTGTTAAAATAGTAGATTGTTATACAAGGGGCTAAAATGACCCATTATATACGAGGTAGTTTTACTCCCGAGCTTTAGCGAGGGAGTCAACAGAAACCGAGTTTTAATGGGTTTTTAGCGCCGTGTGTTACACTCTGATTTTCACTACGAATGCGAAAAAATAAAACAATCCAATACAATATGAATTGGTTTATTTTATTAAAAATTAACCCGTTTGTTGCTTTAACGACACCCAAGGGAAGAGAATGGTTGGTAGTATTATTTTGATGAGCCCATCGCCGCTCTATGCTGTTGGATAGTAGGTATGTGCGGTTTTTCCATCTCTTCCCTTGGGTGTCGTCAAAAGCGACTAACGGACTAATGACTGCACATACATCCTACAGCATAGAGCGGCGATGGGCTCATCAAAATAATACTACTAACCCGTCTCTTCCCTTCAGTGTCGTAAAAGGCGAGTAATGGACTAAAGACTGCGCATACATCCAACAGCATAGAGCGGCGATGGGCTCATCAAAATAATACTACCAACCCCTTTCTTTCCTTGAATATTGTAAAAGGCGACTAACGGACTAAAGACTGCTCATACATCCAACAGCATAGAGCGGCGATGTGCTCATCAAAATAATACTACTACCCCCTCCCTTCCCTTGGGTCTCGTAAAAGGCGACTAATGGACTAAGGACTGTACATACATACAACAGCATAGAGCGGCGATGGGCTTATTAAAATAATACTACCAACCCCTCTCTTCCCTTGGGTGTCGTAAAAGCGACTAACGGGCTAAAGGCTCTCCACCTAAGCACATGTGCAGACTGTGCAGTTTTTTCTTGCTGAAGCGTGGTCTGTGTTATCCATAGATTCAAATGAATAGGTACCTACTAATTTTACCATAAACTTTAGTAATAACTATCTCAAAAAAATTGTTGATCTAAGTAAACAGTAATAAGTCGAGTCTTTATTCATGATTAAATGATTATTCTATATAAGACTAAATACTTTTTCGTTTTTGTAGGTTCATTGTCATGTGACAGACAAAAATTAAAAAAAAATAGGCGAGGGCTACAAGAAAGCAGAGGCTGTAATTATCAAAGTGCACGTATGTCATACGACGTTTTATAACATATTTGTAAGGAAAAAAAATTCCGAAAATGACTGCAATTTTTTGTTGTTTTTCTAGTGCATGAATCTTTGGTAAGCCAACATATATTTTTCTTTGTCCAACAGCATAGATCGTAGATGGGCTCATCAAAATAATACCACCAACCCCTGCCTTCCCTTGGGTGTCGTAAAAGGCGACTAACGGACTAAAGACTAAACATACATCCAACAGCATAGAGCGGCGATGGGCTCATCAAAATAATACTACTAACCCCTGTCTTTCCTTGGGTGTCGTAAAAGGAGACTAACGGACGAAAGACTGCACATACATCCAACAGCATAAAGCGGCGATGGGCTCATCAAAATAATACTACCAACCCCTCTCTTCCGTTGGGTGTCGTAAAAGGCGACTAACGGACTAAAGATTGCACATACATCCAACAGCATAGAGCGGCGATGGGCTCATCATAATAATACTACCAACCCCTTTCTTCCCTTGGTTATCGTAAAAGGCAACTAACGGACTAAAGACTGCATATACATCCAACAGCATAGAGCGGCGATGGGCTCATCAAAATAATACTATCAACCCCCTCTCTTCCCTTGGGTGTCGTAAAAGGTACTAACGGGCTAAAGGCCTATGTTGTCCATAGATTCAAATGATAACTAATTTTTAAATTACATTACCGCACTAGTGTGAAACTTATTACATTACGATGCTGAAATCGGTGTAATAAGAGCCACTTTACGAGCAAATGTGTTATAATATATTTTATAACACATTTGCTCGTAAAGTGGCTCTTATAACACCGATTTCAGCATCGTAATGTAGCTTATTACACACTAGTGCGGTAATGTAAAATTAGTAATAACACACTAGTGCGGTAATGTAAAATTAGTAATAATTTGCATCTATGGACAACACAGACCACGTTTACACAGTCCACGCTTCAGCAAGAAACAACTGCACAGTCTGCACACGTGCTTAGATGGTGAGCCTTTAGCCCGTTAGTCGCTTTTACGACACCCAAGAAAAAAAAGGGGTGGGTATCTATTATTATTTTGAAGAGCCAATCACCGCTCTATGCTGTTAGATGTATGTGCAGTCTTTAGTCCGTTAGTCGCCTTTTACGACGCCTAAGAGAAAGGAGGGGTTTGGTAGTATTATTTTGATGAGCCCATCGCCGTTCTATGCTGTTGAATGTATGTGCAGTCTTTAGTCCGTTAGTCGCCTTTTACGACACCGAAGGGAAGAAAGGGGTTGGCAGTATTATTTTGATGAGCCCATTGCCGTTCTATGCTGTTGAATGAATGTGCAGTCTTTAGTCCGTTAGTCGCCTTTTACGACACCGAAGGAAAGAGAGGGGTTGGTAGTATTATTTTGATAAGCCCATCGCCGCTGTATGCTGTTGGATGTATGTGCAGTCTTTAGTCCGTTAGTCGCCTTTTACGACACCCAAGGGAAGAAAGGGGTTGGTAGTATTATTTTGATGAGCCCATCGCCGCTCTATGCTGTAGGATGTATGTGCAGTCTTTAGTCCGTTAGTCGCGATTTACGACACCCAAGGGGTTTGATGGAAAGACTTCCTACCTTTCACATACCTATATTTTGTCGATTCAAACAGCGGCTTCTTGTTCAATAATTACTTTGAAAGTTTAAAAATAAATATGTCTAGTTTTAGTAATGAAGAACTAAACTTCAGTCTACACCACCGGAAATAATAAGTGAAGCACAAAATGTTATTGACAGCTTATTACCATCATAGTCCAAAGAAAAATATGTTGGCTTACCAAAAATTATACACTAGAAAAACAACAAAAACACGCAGTCATTTTCAGAAAATGTGTTTTCCTCGCAAATATGTTATAAAACGTCGTATGACATACGTGCGCTTTGATAATTACAGCCTCTGCTTTCTTGTAGCCCTCGCCTACGGCTCGGGCAAGCAATATAGCCTCTGCTGTAATTTTCAACTTACCGCTCTAATATCATAATGTACTATTATAACGCATTTGCTCGTAAAGTGGCTCTAACTACAT
The DNA here is from genome assembly GCA_963921215.1 of Scoparia ambigualis. NCBI lineage: Eukaryota > Metazoa > Arthropoda > Insecta > Lepidoptera > Crambidae > Scoparia > Scoparia ambigualis. The sequence continues at coordinate 44,067,923 of OY992501.1, read as the reverse complement.
CGATTTCAGCATCGTAATGTAGCTTATTACGCACTAGTGCGGTAATGTAAAATTAGTAATAATTTGAATCTATGAATAATACAAACCACGCCCACACAGTCCAGGCTTCAGCAAGAAACAACTGCACAGTCTACACAAGTGCTTAGATGGTGAGCCTTTAGCCCGTTAGTCGCTTTTACGACACCCAAGGGAAGAGAGGGGTTGGTATTATTATTTTGAAGAGCCCATCGCCGCTCTATGCTGTTAGATGTTTGTGCAGTCTTTAATCCGTTAGTCGCCTTTTACGACACCGAAGAGAAGAGACAGGTTGGTAGTATTATTTTGATGAGCCCATCGCCGTTCTATGCTTTTGAATGTATGTGCAGTCTTTAGTCCGTTAGTCGCCTTATACGACACCGAAGGGAAGAGAGGGTTTGGTAGTATTATTTCGTGAGCCCATCGCCGTTCTATTCTGTTGAATGTATGTGCAGTCTTTAGTCCGTTAGTCGCCTTTTACGACACCGAAGGGAAGAGAGGGGTTGGTAGTATTATTTCTTGAGCCCATCGCCGTTCTATTCTGTTGAATGTATGTGCAGTCTTTAGTCCGTTAGTCGCCTTTTACGACACCCAAGGGAAGAGAGGGGTTGGTGGTATTATTTTGATGAGCACATCTACGCTCTATGCTGTTGGAGAAAGAAAAATATATGTTGGCTTACCAAAGATTCATGCACTAGAAAAACAACAAAAAAAACGCAGTCATTTTCGTAAAATGTGTTTTCCTCGCAAATATGTTATAAAACGTCGTATGGCATACGTGCGCTTTGATAATTACAGCCTCTGCTTTCTTGTAGCCCTCGCCTATGGCTCGGGCAAGCAATATCGCCTCGGCTGTAATTTTCATCTTACCGCACTTATATCATAATGTACTATTATTATATAGCTTATTACACACTAGTGCGGTAATGTAAAATTAGTAATAATTTGAATCTATGGACAACACAGACCACGCCCACGCAGTCCACGCTTCAGCAAGAAACAACTGTTCAGTCTGCACAAGTGCTTAGATGGTGAGCCTTTAGCCCGTTAGTCGCTTTTACGACACCCAAGGGAAGAGAGGGGTTACCTATTATTATTTTGAAGAGCCCATCACCGCTTTATGCTGTTAGACGTATGTGCAGTCTTTAGTCCGTTAATCGCCTTTTACGACACCGAAGAGAAGAAAGGGGTTGGTAGTATTATTTTGATGAGCCCATCGCCGTTCTATGCTGTTGAATGTATGTGCAGTCATTAGTCCGTTAGTCGCCTTTTACGACACCGAAGGGAAAAATGGGGTTGGTTGTATTATTTTGATGAGCCCATCGCCGTTCTATGCTGTTGAATGAATGTGCAGTCTTTAGTCCGTTAGTCGCCTTTTACGACACCCAAGGGAAGAAAGGGGTTGGTAGTATTATTTTGATGAGCCCATCGCCGCTCTATGCTGTAGGATGTATGTGCAGTGTTTAGTCCGTTAGTCGCCATTTACGACACCCAAGGGATTGGATAGGAAGACTTCCTACCTTTTACATACCTCTATATTGTGTCGATTCAAACAGCGGCTTCTTGTTCAATTCTTATTACTTTGAAAGTTTAAAAATAAATATGTCTAGTTTTAGTAATGAAGAACTAAATTTACAATCTACACATGACCAGAAATAATAAGTGAAGCACAAAATGCTATTGACAGCCTATTACTATCTAAGTCCAAAGAAAAATACATGTTGGCTTACCAAAGATTTATACACTAAAAAAACAACAAAAACACGCAGTCATTTTCAGAAAATGTGTTTTCTTGCAAATATGTTATAAAACGTCGTATGACATACGTGCGCTTGATAATTACAGCCTCTGCTTTCTTGTAGCCCTCGCCTACAGCTCGGGCTAGCAATATCGCCTCGGCTGTAATTTTCAACTTACCTCACTTATATCATAATCTACTATTGCGAGTGGGTTGGCTGAAAAATTTCAGATTGATTAAATATTTAAAAAAAGCACTTGTGAAGATAATAGATAAATTACATAGGTACCAATCGAAAGGATAGAGCCTATATAGAATATGCAAATGTTAGGTTGACTATTTTTGTCCTGTCATAACATTGGGTAGGCAGGTGTAAACAGGCAAGTCAATATTAGTAATTTGCAACCGTCTGGTTAAATAAATAAAATTTATGTTTATATAAAGATAAGCTCATTACAAACACACACACACCAAACCAGTGCAATGCAAAAAAAAAATGTTTAATATTAAATTAATCATTAATGGTACTGGACTGAAATTTTTCAGCCAACCCACTCGCGATATATTATTTAACATATTAAATTTGATTTAAAATACTTTTCAGCCATTAACCTTCCCGGTGAAGGTCGTTCTATACTCGGATCTTAGACTATAAGTAAACAGTAATAAGTCGAGTCTTTATTCATGATTATTCTACTTATAACTAAAGAATTTTTCGTTTTTGTAGGCTCATTGTCATTTGACAGACAAAAATTTAAAAACAAACTATTTTGCCTAGTGTATAAGCTACATTACAATGCTGAAATCGGTGTAATAAGAGCCACTTTACGAGCAAATGTGTTATAAACATACTTAATTAGTTTCTGGAAATTGAGTGGAACTAAACTAATCTGATCTTAATCAAGACTATTAACGCAGGGCATAACAGACAAAAGAAAATGAATACACTAGGTTTTATTTCTAATTTTGTAATTTTTATATTTATTAAGGTAATTGGTGACACATTTAAAGCATACAAGCACGTGTGTGCGTGTTTTCCTTTACGGGCATTTGTGTTTGTGTATTCGGTATGTGGGTGCGACTCAAACACACAATAATACTCTATTATTTTATTTTATTACCTACTATTACATATTTTTTTGACGAAAGTCTCGTATATCGATCACTGGAAACATCTGTAAAACGATTTCCACCTGGACAGGCCAGGTCTCTAGAGAAGTCCCTCTAACTCGAGCCTGTATTATGTAGGCACATAATTTTGAGCACAAACTTGAATGTATTTTTAAAGTTATGTGTTGATGTTGTTTAATCAACTTTTATCATTATCCACTTTATTAATTATATGGTGAGATTTTTTTTTAAATATTTTATAACAAAAAACATATGTACAATATAAAAAATTAGGTAAGTGATGGATAGGTATCAAAAACTTTACCTAGGTTGCCACCGGCAGCGAGAAAAGTCCCAAGCTTATTGTTACCTATTAATAGTAGGTACTACTTACTAGTTAAAGAATTATTCGCTATTTTACTAGAACTCAATATAAATCTAATTATAATGTATATGACATAGATGGCTGTGTTTAAAATGGGTTTGTCTTCTATTTGTCGCTTAATTAAATTCTACACGAGATAAAACTTGTTTTTACTTTTGTCACTGGTTTCAGTTATACATTCTTTAGTCGTGCTAGCAGAAATCTTAATAAATAGAGATATGAATGAATTATCATTAACATTACGGAACAAAATTTTACAGTTAACTGTGTTAGTTAGTACGCTCCTGTGGAATTGTGATGCCGGAGTAATGCTGCTCAGATATATACACCAGGCACCTGCTCCTTCAGATAACGATGCATTCGTGGGGGAACACCTGTCCACGCATGAGTATCGTTGGACACGCTGAAAAGAAACGGATAATTTAAAAAGAAAGCATCATGAGTTTAAATATTTTTACTTACAAAACCATTAAATAAAAATCCAACAAACAAGTGTTGAACAACTAAACATTCGTCTCCTTTAACTTATGAGGGTTAACACATTTTGTTATCAAGTACAAAACAAATACCAAATTTTTCAAACCAATGCATATAATAGTAGATTATGCACCAAGGGGATAAAGTAGTGTCTTAGGTAGCGGGCGCCCCGTTTTGAATCCCGAGCAAAACGAATGATTCTAGCGTTAACTCTCGAGCGTAGCGAGGGTATTTAGAGTTAACTCCCGAGCAAAGCGAGGGAGATAAGACAAGAATCCTGAGTGCAGCGTGGGATTCAAGGTCGCCCAAGACGAAGGCACCTTTATCCCCGAGGAGAATACTCTACTTTTCACACCATCTACGAGACAATAGAAAGCAGTAGTAAAACAATAGTAGATTGTTATACAAGGAGCTAAAATGACCCAAACGGACTAAAGACTGCACACATACATCCTGCAGCATAGAGCGGCGATGGGCTCATCAAAATAATACTACCAACCCCTTTCTTCCCTTGGGTGTCGTAAAAGGCGACTAACGAACTGAAGGCTGCACATACATCCAACAGCATAGAGCGGCGATGGGCTCATCAAAATAATACTACCAACCTTTCTCTTCCCTTCGGTGTCGTAAAAGGCGACTAACGGACTAGGCAACTAACGGACTAAATACGGCACATACATCCAACAGCATAGAGCGGCGATGGGCTCATTAAAATAATACTACCAACCTCTCCCTTTCTTTGGGTGTCGTAAAAGGCGACTAACGGACTAAAGACTGCACATACATCAAACAGCATAGAGCGGTGATGGGCACATCAAAGTTATACTACCAACCCCTCTCTTCCCTCGGGTATCGTAAAGCGACTAACGGGCTAAAGAAAGACTCCACATACATCCAACAGCATAGAGTGGCGATGGGCTCATCAAAATAATACTACCAACACTTTTTCGTCCCTTGGGTGTCATAAAAGACGTTTAACGGACTAAAGACTGCACATACATCCAACCGCATGTAGCGGAGATGGGGTCATCAAAATAATACTATCAACCCCCTCCCTTCCATTGGGTGTCGTAAAAGGCGTATACGGACTAAAGACTGCACACCTACCTACCTACTACCTATACAGGGCGTCCCACGGATATGCCACATGGATGGAAAGTACGTTGAATATTGTAGATGGAACATTTTACTAAAAGAAGACATTATTTGAATTTAAAAAACAATTTAAACTGCATTCATACATATTTATATAATTACATGGTTGAACTGGGAATCGAACACATTACATGAGAAAATTAATCATTATGTAGCTTTATCATACCGATTTGTTATACCTGTTCCATGTTCTCTAATGTGCTGATCCCTAATCCTTAACCGCTGACGTATCCACAAGCTACCGTGAACCCTAACTGCCTACTCATTTCCAATTAGTCTCCATCCAGCTTCCATATCCGACGGTTGTGTCGCTAAAATTAATTATTTTCTTTTTTAAAAAGCCTAATTCCCCAAGCCTTATAACATTAATGGTGGCAGCGTTAAGGGATTTTGAAAATCCGAAATCCCCAGTACCGTCTCCGTCTCAGCCAGTACAAAATCCAAATTCGACGCGTGTGTATTGCGTTGTGTCTGTGCGTGTGCACCAGTAAGTGAGCTACGTGTATCAACCTATGCTGTGCCCCTAATTATTACACCACGTGTGTAATCCTGTTAAGTGCATCAAATCTGACCCGGTTCGTTACGCTTCGTGAGAGGCCCACGCTGTGCAGTGCCATATGTGACTTCAAGAGAATCATCCAACAAGAGTCTTTACCCGGTGATCAAAACGCAACTTGCACGAAGTGTCGTGCTTTATCAAGATCGCTCATGTAATAGAACATGCACATTTTCGTCATTGCTATTATTCGTTACCAAGTAAGTGACCCTTGGTTATTGCGATTCTCAAATTTTTGTGTTCTATAAATGTGTTAAATTTTATTGTCGATATTGTTTTATTATATGTTTGAATCTTAATAGAAGTATACCTATTTACGTTCAATTAATTGTTTCGTAAATTGTCCATTTGTAACATATATCAACAATTTTACATGTAAAAACTTTGTACATTATTCTACAGATACAGATGTCCTCTCCCCCCTCCTATCCGATCCTATTCCACACCTACGTACGTACATTCGTTACATTACATACTTACATGTTGTACTTTAATACAATACAACAAACGAATGTATGTAATGTCCTGAACTGTAAGTGTGTATGTATGAATAAAAGAAAGTACCTAATGGTGGGGGGGGGGGGGGGGTTGTACCTTTTGTAACTTGTGACATAAAATATCATAAAATCTATTACCATGTCTGAAAGCAGAGTACCAAGTCTTAAGCCAGAAATAGCAGTAACCGACGTGAAAAACGATTTCTATCAACCTTCCGCGCCAACTACACGGTCACAGACAAAGAAAAAAGTGACCGCTGTATCAGCAAAAATTGAACTCGATCTTTCTACATTGCTAAAGTTCATTAGGCCGTATGACGGCTGCAGAGAAACTCGTCAGTTACAGGGCAAGGCACAAAATGCCGGTTCTGTTAAAGAATTCGCTAACTGGATACAACTCAAGAAGTTTCTTAAAACTCAATTTAGTGAACGTAAACACTACGCACACTTACTAACCGATTTACAAGAAAGTAAGCAACAAGCCAATGAACCCATTAGCCAGTATGCTCTAAGAATAGAGACTTGTCTATCGCAGCTTCTAACTGAAATCAGTATCTCTCACGGGCACAAACATAGAGAGATGATAGGACGCCCTATAGCCATGGAGGAATTAGCACGCCATCACTTTCAAATGGGGCTGACCCCTACAATTTACAACATTATTAGGTGTAAAAATCCGAAAACGTTAAACGAAGCTGTCAACATAGCAATATCTGAGGAAAAGATACAACAGTTCTTATCTAGACAAAACTCTACTACTCCGCGTTCAGACAGGCTAACTTTTACTAGGCCTAACTTCACTAAACCCAATCCAAATCAATTCAGATCCAATCCAAATCAGTTCAGATCCATTCCAAATCAGTTCAAACCCAATCCAAATCAGTTCTACCAAAATCGTCCAAACTTCACAACTAGTTCCGCAATTCCCGTGTGCAGATATTGTAAGTCTCCCGGACATGTATTAGAACAGTGCCGTAAACGTGAATACAATAATAACCGTTTCCGTTTCGAGCAAAACAAACCCAGACCCGTCAATTTCGTCTCTAATGAAAACGAAAATCAAATTGAGGGCGAATATAACAAATATCCCATCCAAAATGATGATACCGTTGAAGATAATGTAAAAAACGAGTAAGTGATCCCATTCCGTGTCGTGCGGCACACAACATTTCTAAAATAACACACAAAAATCTGTTCCTACAACCAATGAGACTCCGCTACATGGATGTCAATCCAAAAATTCTAAAAAAATACGGCAAACATCATTAAATAATGCTTTGCGAAATGTCGCTTTATCCACTTGTGTTGTGAAACTCGGTAACCAGCCCCAATCGCACAACATCAATCCTACCAAATCCTCGTCGAATCTTAAATCCTCTGTATCCAAGGTGTTTGAGATCACCAATAATCCTGCGATGATGCTTTTACCACATGTCCTTGTCGAATCCTCTGTATCCAATATCCCATTGTCTTTACTCGAAGATTCCGGATCATCCATTAGCTTGTTAAAATATTCATCTTTTAGTAAACAACCTAAACTAGTAAAAGAACAAATTAATTTAAAAGGCATTGACTCGTCTGAAGGACCTATACTCACTCGAGGTCACCTCCAACTTGAATTACGATTACCTAAGTCTATAATATTACATCAATTCCATGTGGTAGATAATATAGAGCTACCATAAGATGGAATAATAGGATCCGATATGCTTAATGCGCATAAGTGTAACATAGACTACACTAACGTCTCTCTTCACATCGGGAAATTTTCTCTCAAATTGTACTTCCATGAACCTTCATATGTAATTCCAGCTAGAACTGAAACTATTATCGAATGTTCTGTTCAGAACCCTAAACAGAAAGAAGGATTGATTTTAGACCAAAACCTGTCAGAAACATTACTAATCGCTAACTTCGTAGTACGCGTAAAACCAAACAACAGAATTAATATATCAGTTGGAAATACATCTAAAAACTCAGTTACACTAAAATCCGAGCTTAACTTACAAATTGTTCCAATTCCTCTTGAATCTAAAGAATATCCTATTAATCTAGTTCACCATAAACATGCCTCAAACAACTGTGCTACAAGAACCGATCAAGTGTTGAGTCAGTTGCGTATTTCCCATCTCAATAGAGAAGAAACCGAAGCCCTTATCCAGTTGTGTTCCGAATGTTCCGATATATTCCATCTTCCTGGCGAAAACCTATCCCATACTTATGCCCTGAGTCATCAAATAAAGACTACAACTGATATACCTATCCATACTATAGTCTGACCGCTACCGCTGTACCGCGTCTTGGGTATGCGAGCGGCGAGGCGGGGGGGGCGAAACAATTGCTCCATTTTGTCATTCTGCCGTCATCGCCCACGGCGGCAACTAGTGTGTCAGACGCACATGAGATAAAATATCTAAAAATAGGTCGTGCATTATCTCGATATAATCAAGACTGTCATTTTTAAAGTGGCTGAATATTTTAAGAAAAGAAAAGCAAACAAAGAAAGTTTATAGAGTATTATATATTTCCAAGAATTAAAGATTTATTTCATTTATATTGGTTCTTTAATTGTACTTATCTAAAAATCATACTGGACAAAAACGGATTGGATGTAATTATACTCGTAAATATAAAGCTTCAATAAACTGTGCTTCGATATCGTAAGATCTGTCTGACATTACGAATCTCATGTGAGTTCATGCTCTTTACTTCCCACTCCCCCCACCACCCGCGCATACTTAAGGCGCGATACAGCGGTTGCGGTCAGGCTATAAAACGTACCGTTTCCCCGAAGTCCATAAAATCGAATTTCGAACTCAAGTAGAAAAAATGCTGCAACAAAATATTATAGAACCGTCAAACTCACCTTGGTCTTCGCCCATATGGGTTGTTCTTAAAAAGCTAGACGCTTCTAATATTTGAAAATGGCGAGTCGTGATCGACTACCGGAAGCTTAACGATGTCACAATCGGTGACACTTACCCTTTGCCTCAAATCGCAGAAATCCTTGACCAACTGGGTAGCTTCCATTAAATTTTATTAAATGAGACCGATAAACCTAAAACAGCTTTTAATGTTCCCGAAGAGCATTTCCAATTTCTCAGAATGCCGTTCGGACTCAAAAATGCCCCTTCTACCTATCAAAGGCTGATGAACACAGCCCTATCTGGACTTCAAGGACTCCGTTGCTTCGTATATTTGGACGATATAGTCTGTTATTCCCATGATATCCGTACTCATATCCTCAATCTCAGTTCCATTTTCGAAAGATTACGTGAATTCAACCTCAAATAACAACCCGAAAAAAGTGAATTTCTCCGGCGAGAGGTTTGTTATCTCGGACACGTAGTTACTGAACAAGGTGTCAAACCGAATCCAGACAAAATCAAATCCGTCACCGAATTTCCTACTCTCAAAAATACGAAAGACGTAAAGTCATTCCTAGGAATAGTCTCATATTATCGTCGTTTTATTCCCGACTTCTCAAAAAGCGCCAAAGCCCTTACCAATCTGCTTAAAAAGGATGTCCCCTTTAAATGGGAAAATCTATAACAGCTTGCCTTCGATGTATTAAAACATAAATTGACATCAGCTCCATTATTAATTTATCCTGACTTCACCAAACAATTCACCCTTATCTGTGACGCTTCAAACTACGCCGTAGGTGCAATACTTTCCCAAGGTATCGTAGGCAAGGACCAGCATGTAGCTTTTGCGTCACGAACACTGAACAAGAGCGAATCCAATTATAGCACGACTGAGAAGGAATTACTAGCTATCCTCTACGGCTGCAAAACATTTCGCACTTACCTTTATAGTAACAAATTCTAAATCGTGACTGATCATAGGCCGTTAAAGTGGCTCTTTAACCATAAAGACCCAAGCAGTAAACACCAACGCTGGAAACTGATGTTAGAGGAATATGAATACAGGATAACCTACCAAAAGGGTAAATTGAACTCAGCAGCTGATACGCTATCCCGATACCCCGTAAATCCAATTATACCAAATCCGGTTAAAATACTAATCCTCCTACACCGACTAACCCTACAAATGACTCGGAACCGATTCTGTGTTCAGTCCTTTAACCTTAGATGACCTAGGACTGACTTTACCTACTACTTCAAATGACGACAGCAGTAGTTTTCCCTGTATTGACCTGTTAGAAGACGACGATGAGTTCCCATTTGATTATAGCCCTAACTTACCTTCGGTGCCAGATGAAAATAAACCTAACGAAGGTCAAGAAGACCAACCCGTACCAGGTTCAATGAGCTCCTCCATTCCAGTTCTAGTTCCTGAAACTCAAAACGACTTACCTGTACCAACTCCACTGAATCCGTTTCCTCCTACATCAGAAACGCAGACTAGTGGAAATCCTGAACTTACCTTTGATCAGCAACCGCCGTCACGTCCCCCTGTATCCAGTTCAGAACATATATCTGCTAATGATGAATACTCCAAGTTCCTGAAAGAGATAATTGACAAAAATATAGATTTTAGTACTAATATCACAGAACATAATGAATACTTGTTAAAAACAGCGCAAAGTCTAATAGTAGTACCTACCACAATTGACATGGACGATTCCATGCCGTATGTTCACGAAATCTTGAATAATTGTCCAAGTCCCGAACGCGACGAATTCCTGAAAAACGATAGAACATTATGTACCTCGTTACCTCTTTCATATTATGAAAATAAAACTTACCTTTTGTTATTTACAAAAGTGCATCATTTCGATGATCACTCTTATCCAGATATATTTAAATGCCTAAAGTATGTTCGCGATGAAATAATAATGTCGTACCCAACGGTTAATGATATTGCTATATCCGACTTTAAAAACGCGTTCGATAGACATTCCTACACAAAAATATATAACATGTTGACTTACCTATTTGACGGCACTAATATTAGTATACACATTTACCGTAATAATATTATCTATCCCGCACTCAGCGACATTCTTAAAATCCTGAAAGAAAATCACGATATACCTATAGCAGGCCACCTAGGATCTGCAAGAATGATGAACCGAATCAAAGATAGGTATTCCTGGAAAAAAATGCGCAGTAACGTCGAAAACTACATTAAGAATTTTTCTTCATGCTAAGTCAATAAGGCCCTCCGTAAAGCAAATCGGGCGCCGATGGTCATTACTTCTACTTCTACTTCCCCGTTCGAAAGACTAGCCCTGGACATAGTAGGTCCTCTCCCCGAAGCTGGTCCAGCCAAACTCAAGTACATACTGACAATGCAGGATGATCTGACGAAATTCTCGCTAACCTATCCACTTCGCAGTAATACCGCAGCTGAAGCTAGCGATTGCCTCCTTCATTTTGTATCCCTCTTCGGAGTTCCCAAACATATTCTGACTGATCAAGGCACAAATTTCACGGCCGACCTCTTTAAGAAAACATGCGATTTCCTAAAAATAAAACAGTTATGGTCGTCACCTTATCACCCGCAGACTCAAGGTGCCTTGGAAAGATCTCATTCTACTCTTAAGGAGTATCTTAAATCCTACGTAAACGAAAGTCAGGACAATTGGCCCCAATACGTGTACACATCTATGCTAGCTTATAACACGGCCGTACACTCAACCACACATTACTCCCCGTACGAGTTATTGTTTGGTCATAAGCCTAATATCCCCGACTCAGTATACGACGACAAGTCCAATGCAACGTATCCTGAATATGTACGACTCCTACAACACCGCATGAAACATGCGCGTGATAAAGCTTTAGAATATATACAAAAATCAAAAGAAAATTCAAAACAATATTATGACATACGTCCTCGTGCAGTCGAATATAAAATAGGCGACTATGTTCTACTAAAAAATCATGTCCGCCTGCGGAAAGCCCTATCACCTATATGGAAGGGCCCATACAAGGTAATAAAAATCCATGGTAACCACACGTTATCTTTATTAATAAATAGAAGGCATGTCAGACACCACTACGATGAGGTCAAGCACGTCGATGTTCCAGATGTGTCTCCCTAAATAAAATAAAATATATTATACATTTTCATTTTTCTAACAATTTCTTATTTTCAGATGTTTATATACAACAATTTAATGAGTTCACCTAATTGTTATGTTTAGTTTAGACGTTTAAATATCAATATGTCTCAATCTATACAAACTTTGCATACGACATAGTTTTAGAATGTAAGAATAGTGTATTTACCGTAAGTTTTAGTAATTAAATATATAATATATGTATCTTCTCTTACAGGATATACTAGCTCAAACTCGTCAAGAGTATGTTCGACAAATTTATCCGAGTCCCGGTATATATTTCGACCCGATTGGCGAGCTCAAAATTAACACTGGATATCTAGATATAGTTACCCCTTAGGATGTATCTTAAATTGGTCCCCATATCGATAATATCAACTCAATCTTAGGCACGATTCGTTACTTATGTGGGCAAGCCCAATTAGAAAGCTCTAGTAAACTAGAGTGTCATAATACATTAGAGCCACTTAGCGTGAGAGATCATGACATAACTTCCGAATTTTCAACTCTCTCGCATCTTATTAGTAACAATAGATATAAACGCAGTGCTTGGATTGGTGGTATAGGTACCCTATCCAAAACAATATTTGGTACCCTTAATGAGGATGACGCAATCAAATATGACAACTTCATACAGGATTTACATAACAATGAGAAAAGGATGAGTTCATAAATGAAGAAAAACATTTTAGTCACAACTTCAATTTTTTCTAAATTTAATACAACCTTGCATAAAATTAAAATAAATGAAGCTAGACTCAATGAAGGTATCGACAATATATCGTTAGAATTAAAAAAATGTGTCCATAGCTTTTAACAACTTAAAAATAAAATCCGATATTAACTCGACATTGAACAGTTTGGAAGCCGCTGTACTCGCCTTATCGTTCCAACTAGATGATTTAACAAATGCATACTGTTCAGTAGCCAAAACATTTTGCACCCAGCCGTCTTATCGCCTACGCAATTGTATCAAGAGCTTGTCGATAACTTCATATACTTACCTGCTAATTTAAAACTTCCGATAACTTTAGATTTAAGTAACATGTATGTTTTGACAAATTTATATAATGTGGTCTGTTACAGCTCCAATAAGAAAATTGTGTTTGTATTAAAGATCCAACTTGTGTCCATCAAAGATTATAGTCTAAACCATAACTTAGCTCTACCTACACCACATAATGTTGTTAAACCAAATACGTATAGTTTTATAATTCCTAGCAGTAAATATATCGCAATAACCAAGGATAAGACAGAGTACTGTAATCTTGACTCGCTAAGACAATGTAGAGTGATAAGACCCCGCGAGTATTTGTGTGACGTCATCACCGTATTCCCGACCAGCGCGAATCCCAGTTCCGAAAGTGAACTAATTTCAACAGTGATAAGTGTTTTACCGATACAATTCCATACTGACTTCATTTACGGAAATTTGGATTTATGGAAACCACTTAGTAATAATGACTGGATTTATGATCAATCCCATAGTAATAAGTTCTATATTGAATATCCGAATCATAACAGTTTAGAATTTAATATTATTGGAACGGGTATTGTGTCTGTTCCGTTAAACTGTTTAGCCTATTCTAAAAGTACGAAACTAGTTCCAAGATATCATCATGTAAAAATTAATGTAACAGTAACTCACCCAAATTTTAATATTATAAATGACTCGTGCTGCACTTTAGATAAGTTCAGGGATGTCATAAATAACGATTCTCGTATAAAATTATAAACTTTTGATTTAGATGTTTTCACCCTGGAGACCAAATTAAAATTGCAATCTATAGCAGATAAATCTAATGAAATAATTAATCAGCACCCAATATTAAGATACAAAAATCATTATTCAATAACTTTAATTTTAATTATAATTGTAATTTGTATTTTTATTCTTTTAAAATTATTTTCATGTATAAATCGCGCAACCGTTTCACCTACCAGTTCCCTATTGTATTTTCCCGCCAAACTCCTGCAGCTTCACCTGTCAATTTACCTACAACCTCGCCTGTAAACCTACCTGAAGACTTCCCTATAAAGTTACCCGTAAGCTCAACTCTTCAGTCTACACCGAATCCTAATCCTGTCATCATCAAGTTAAAGAAAAACCTTCTCAAACAAAACAAAATTTATAGCTTTCTCCATTAACAAATCTACAAAACCTAAACCAAACGAAATCACCCTAAAACTCCACACATGTTCCACCCCAACCCTACCAACATGCTTATGCTCCCCACTACAAAGAGTGAAGACAATAAAGTATCTCGGTGTCCTATTGGATGGGACACTGTCGTGGAACGCGCAGTCGATCTTCTTTCCACCCGCGTAAGAAAACTAATATGGATATTCAGGAAGCTCCGTAACAACCTAAAACCATCTCTACTGAAAACTGTTTACTATGCCCTTGCCCAGTCAGTATTAATCTACTGTATTCCAATTTGGGGTGGGGCATGCAAGACTAAATTGATTGCATTGGAACGTGCACAACAGCTTTACCAAGACGCGAAAGTCATGACAGTGAGACAATTGTTTATGATGCAGATAATAATACGGCAGCATAAACAATTGTGTTACAGCCCTCTAATACAGACCAATCGTCGTAGGCCGAACACAAAAATTTGTCAAGCGATTAAACACAAGAACGCCTTCTTCCGACGCAAACTGGGCCCTGATTCTGTATCGCAATCTATAGATTCCACACCTAAACCTTACCGCGCACAAACGTCAAACGCATACGTTTTTGGGAAGATATCGTAACTTTTTAAGGAATTGACGTGGTTTCGAAACAAGGAATCGTTACAGAATAAGGGCCCTGTCTTCCTGTCAAGTCACCTTTACAATAAAATCAACGCAAGCCTTAACATGTATCCTAAAATATTATTCGATTGTAAGATTACCCTAAAGAACTACCTACAGGAACTGAACTACCATGAGACGGAATCCCTGCTAAAATGAAGGAGGTAACCACGTAATATGTACATAAATGTATAACACACACACCGCACATACACCCACTCACACACAACAGACGCTCACACACATTGCCCTAAAGTCTATCTACTCAAATACACGGCAGTAAATAATATAGTTTATTTTATTTCATCACTGCAATTATTAAATTGTAAACATTTTGTCATTGTACCTAATGGCACGCACAGGCCTGGGCGGGAGACCCAGGAGTCCTGAAATACAGGAACATCCTAGCTTAGGCTCTAGTCCTCCCAAATGTTCTATGATAATCTTTTGCTTTTCTTTTTTTTCTATATCATAAGTATAAGAACCACTGTATAGTTTCCGATATAACGCTTCCCTAAACTTAGTACTCTAAACCCCTAAGTTTGGTCTAGCCGGGGGAGGTGTTATACCTGTTCCATGTTCCCTAATGTGCTGATCCCTAATCCTTAACCGCTGACGTATCCACAAGCTACCGTGAACCCTAACTGCCTACTCATTTCCAATTAGTCTCCATCATAGATTAGTATAGTATACATCCAGCTTCCATATCCGACGGTTGTGTCGCTAAAATTAATTACCTATTTTCTTTTTTAAAAAGCCTTATTCCCCAAGCCTTATAACAGATCGAAAGGCTTCATCATAAGGATTATTTTTTGCTAAATAACATAGTTTCACAAATAAAAGGAAGACCATGAATTTTAGCATTTTTAATACAAAATAATCAATTTTTCAAATGCTCAAAATGAACCCCTTCCTGTTGAATACAAAGTCGCACTCTTTTGATTATTTTGCTCCCTGTCGATTTTTTGATCTTGTTGTGGTGGATATTTAGAGTAATACCTACGTCTAAGTTCTGCTTGTAGCTCGTGGACCTTTCATACTAGTTACTTCTCAAGTGGGTACTTTTATTAGTAATAGGTACTTATGATAATGTCAGTTGTATGTCCTTACGGCAATTTCAGCCTTTCATTTTTCTGAACAAAATTTCACAACAAATGTTAAAATTCATGGTCTTGCTTTTATTTGTGACACTATGTTACTTAGCAAAAAATAATCCTTAGGATGAAGCCTTACGATCGGTATGATAAAGCTCCTGTAGCTTGATTATTTTTCTCATGTAACGGATTCGATTCCCGGTTCAACCATGTAATTTTTGAAATATCTATGAATCAGTTTAAATTGTTTTTTAAATTCAAATAATGTCTTCTTTCAGTAAAATGTTCCACCTACAATATTCAAGGTACTTTCCCTCCATGTGGCATATCCGTGGGACGCCCTGTATAGTAAATGTTCGTATGCGATTTCTATTTATGTTCCAAATTCAAATCACATTAATGACCAGCGGGTCATGAAATTCAGTACAATATTAATGCCCTGCTAGACCTCAGGTCTTTAGTGACTTACTTTAGGTTAGGTTTGCATGACATATAATTTGACGTTGTCGAGCAGGTTGTGTGAAAAACAATTTAAATTAATTAAAAAATTAAAATATGTTATATTTCTGTAAATCATTTACAATATAGTTTCCGGGGCTCCCCAGAAGGTAATCCAAAGATACTTGAGTTGGGGAAGCCTCGCTCTTCCTTCTTAATTATAACTAATTTATATTTACATTATTTCAATTTAGGTAAGTTAACAATTTTATAGTTAGGTAACATTACCGTTATATCTTTAAATATAGATAGGTAACATTACCGTTAGTTTTTAATAATATTTAAGCCTTTATAACTGTTAGGTACCGTACAAATCCGTTAAGCCTTTCTCAGGTGAGGCGCTTAACAACAATTAGCAATATAAGTATATCTTCATTGTTACATAGACTTTGGACTTACGACTTTTGACTTTACTTACGAAAAGACAAGTATATATAATTTGAAAAATCATTAACCTAAATCATACCTTTTTCACAGCGTTGGCCGTAGAATCCAGTGCCTTCGCATTTACAGTCAAAGCCTGGGTCCTGGGCAGTCTGAATGCAAATGCCTCGAAGACATGGCATGTGATAGCACACATTGGAACTGCGTTCTGTTAAGGAGACCATAGAATTATTAAGTAAGCTGAAATTCACTGGGATTCGGTAGCGAACTCTCTGGGTCTGAGAATGGTGGTTTAACCCACGGAGCAAATTCCGTGGTTTAACCTCTGCTGGACCACACACACCACCACAGAGGAGATTACTTTAAATTTTTCGACACCTTAATAATACATAATATGGTGTATATTGAAAAAGTAATATATAGCGTAGTACTATTAGTTAATCTGTGGTATAGCCTACAACATACTGTAAAACTGCTGGGAAAAGATCTCCATCAAAGAAATCAGGTCGCTACCATTAATGGGTAAAAGGTAAATTACCGTCACGGGTAGGATATTACTTGCTAATAAGCCTGATATCATGGTGGTTGAACGATCTTGCCCCCCACCCCCCACACAATATTGGTTGATATCACGAGACTCTCCGTGTCCGTGAAGTAAAGTGAGGTGTCCGTGAAGGACAAGCAAGGTTGAATGTGCTAACCGCAGTAAGCCGCCACACCATCATCATCATCAACAGCCGCCTCTGTGGTCCAGTGGCTAAGCCACCGGTTTCAGACCCAGAGGTCGCGGGTTTGATTCCCAGCGGGGGGTACATCTTTGTGTGCTCGGTTTGGTTGGTGGTAGGGCTGTTAAGTCCGCCTGGCTAGCTACCACCGTCTTATCTAAGTCTGTCGCCATAACAACGATGTTTAGAGCATTGTTGTGTTCCGACAGTTGGAGATAAGATAGCCAGTTCCTCAGTGGTTGAGGATTCCGGGTGAAGCGCGCTTCCACTTTCGGCCTTATCGTCACTTACCATCAGGTGAGATAAGTGAAAGCGATTACCCGTCGAAAAAAAATATATTTGCCCACTGCTAGACATAGGCCTCTCCAAAAGCACGCTACTAAGCACGATCACCATAATACATATAAGAAAAAAAAAATTTTTTTCTTGTCCTACCTATGTAATAAAACGCAAGTTGAAAGGCCTTGTAGTAGATATGTCGCAGTCATATGATAAAAACAGAGATTTGGTCAATATCACGAGGATGTTAAAATAGCAACACGATTTTATCATTTCACTAAACAAATGTAGGGATTTGAACACCACTAGAACATAAATTGCCCTACTTCTGTAGGTCACGTGATAGGTTAGAAATTTAAGACAATCGCGAAGCGCAGCGTAGCGATTATCTTGAATTTCGAGGTTATTTTTTTTATAAGACAACAGAAATACTAGATGCCCTACTCCTGTTAGGTCACATGTTTTATGTCATTTCACGGAACCAGTTCTGGTATTTGTTCAAATCCCTAGATTTGTTTAGGGAAATGATAAAATCATGTTGTTATTTTAACATCCTCGTGATTTGATCAAATCACTCAGGGAATTGATCAAATCTCTGTTTTTGTCATATCCCTGCGACATATACACGCTTTGTTCACGGCTGTACGTAAGCGGGCGTAAGTAAGAAATATTGTGCGCAATTATTACTGTGCTCTGTCTTGAAAGTGCAATCACAAAGTGAAATACTGATTTCATTTTACGAGGTAGCCGTTAATACTATTGCCCACTTATGCTATGACAAGAGGTAACGTTTCATTATTTATGTTTATTCAATGTCAGTATTAATAAAACCATTTATCTAATGTGTCTGGTGGCTAGATTCGAAATGCATTGTTGTATTATGAAAGTGTATACGTCGGTGGCGGAGTCGGGTGGGCGTAGGTCCCTGGTTCAATTCCCAGTTCGGGTAAAGTGTTTCGGGTTTTTCGATGTATAGCCCAGCCCGGCTTTGTGATCATCAAGACGCATTTGGCAAGCGTGGTGAATAATACAATTAACATTAAAATGTACATTCCTTTGGCCAACGAATTAGCTTGACAATACAAAAGGGCAACGCTGCCAGCCATTTAGGGACCTTGCCGCACGACAGCGGTTCTCTTAGAGATATTTTTTATTTAAGTGTAAGATATTATTAGGTTTTAAGTTACCTATTTAGTTTTAGTTTATCCTGGTTCGTTGTTTTAATTTCTGTTTGGTGCAAAAAAGTATAAGTATCTATTTAAGTAACTAAGTATTTAAAATGTTTTTACAAACATTAAATGTATCTAAAACTTGATTTCAATGATGGAGGCCTTTGTCCAGCAGTGGGACAGTATAAGGCTACACTTCACTTTACTGCGACGTCATTTGATTTACCAGGAAAGCAGATTTGTTGCGCAATGTTGTCCAACTGCAAATCTTGCACATACCATGAATATTTGATTTTTACAAGCTAGTTCCTTGTCAGCGAACAAAACGCAGCGGGCAGCTTATGAGGCCTCCAATTTCAAATATTACAATGGCGGACTCCGTCACTTTACCAGTCTAAAGGTCAAAATCCCTTGCACACCGTGTCGTCTATTTGGTAAGGGCACGTACCCGGGTGGTCGGTCCCAACTAGCAAATTGGTCATATAAAAACTGTGCTAGGCGACTTTCGGTTATATAACGGTTGAATTAATGTTATTAGACAACTACAACGTTGTGTAACCGTTATTCCTACAACGATTTAGTCCCGTAACTAAATGGTCCACTAAATAAGTTGAGTAAACGTTTTTACGACTGTAATATACAACGTTGTATTGTGGTGCCTGTGTATAGGTTAAGTAGACGTTTATACGACTGATTTATACAACGTCGTATAGTGGTGCATGTGTATAGGTTAGGTAAACGTTTTTACGACTGATTCATACAGCGTCGTATAGTAGTGCCTGTGTATAGGTTAGGTAGACGTTTTTACGACTGATTTATACAACGTCGTATAGTGGTGCCTGTGTATAGGTTAAGTAGACGTTTTAACGACTGATTCATACAACGTCGAATAGTGGTACCTGTGTATAGATAAGGTAGACGTTTTTACGACTGATTCCTACAACGTCGTATAGTAGTGGCTGTGTATAGGTTAGGTAGACGTTTTTACGACTGATTCATACAACGTCGAATAGTGGTGTTAGAGTATAGGTTACGTGAACGTTTTTACGACTGATTTATTGTATCGTAGTATTATGAAGCCAGGTTAAAGGTCGGATAAATAAAAAAATATGACACCATGTATAAAGGTTTTATTTAGATTAAAGGTTATCTGTTCATGTTCATTATCTCACGGAACTCTAAAATAATTTATCATGGCCGACCATCTTGGTCGCAAGAAACCGCATTATGCGACCTTTTCATTCTATAATTGATGTATAGAAGTCGTTTCTTAACTTAGACAAGATGGCTGCTATTTTAGTATGTAAACAAATTTTAAGCAATAGTCTACAATAATTTAATTTCAAGAAATTCGAAGGGGGCGTAAAAAATTTCACAACAGCACACCTATATTTCACCACAAAACTAAACGTCCCATAAGAACTAGGTGCACTGCACACATTTATCCTAACACTCTGTTCGTGTATAATATTGTTAAAGTAAATGTAAAACTAGTTAAGTAAATTATAACTTATATACCGTTTAAATTTTGTATTTGATAACACGCACTTTTCCAGCAAACATCACAGGAACGAATGAATGGAATGAACTGAATGTGTACAATAAAAGTCGATTTTAAACATACCCGACATACAACATAACCGACATTACAGTCACCTTCTAATGTCTATGAAATTGTTATAGGACTTCAGTGGATCGATAACAGTTGGTCGAAAACTTTTATGTAACATTTAAAAGTTCTTGACTGACGTTTATTTAACTTGTAAATAACAATAATGTCGTTTAATATGGGCCTATTTAGCGTTCTATAAACGTCTACGACACGTTTATATGACCCACTTTATAGAACCAAAAGGAAATGTAAAACGTTTTCTCAACTATTATGCAACGATAATTTGTTACTTGGGGGTGCGCTTCGTACGAAAATCGCTGCAAAGTGGTGAAGCGACGGTGACCCCGACCCACAGTATTTTTTTGACCCTCATTTTGAGACAGCCTAGTTTTATTGAATGATCGAATGGAGAATTATATCACTAAAGTATGAGTAAAACTCCCACAAGGCTCGCTATCATAGTTTTCGAAAAAAAGCGATCCAAGTTAAAGAACCGGTATTTTATGAAATTTTAATTTAAATTTTTATTAATTTTTTATTGAATGTAATACTTAATTTTTCACTGTGGCCGTTAAGGCCTACCATAGGGCCAAATTATAAACTATGCATGGGGAAGCTACGACTTCGCAGTTCCAAGATAATCGCAAATATAATAAAATCGTTTTTATTTTTTTGTGACTAAATTATTAAGTATTTGCGTTTTATTTTTACTTTAAAACGTAGCTACATATATGGACTACTTCCACAAAAAAATTCGATTGCTAAAATTACAGACTTTCGGAGATATTAATTTATTAAAAAGGTACCGGTTCGGACCGGTTTTGGTCAAAGTTCTCAATGTCACTTTTTAGCAATATTAAGGACGATTCTTTATTGCAGTCTATCATATTAGGCTAACTACGATTACTTTTTTAATTAGCTTTTTTTAGATTAATGTTTTAATTTTTTAAGTAAAATTTTTTTAAACACTGAAAAAAGACGACAACCTCAGGCGGGAATCGAACCACGCACCTTCCGCATTCCGGGCGGCTGCCTTAACCACTTGGCTACCGAGGTCTGGCTTTCAACTTTTTATTTGGCTGTCGGTTCCTACTTCTACCCTACTTGCGGTCACATCCGAAGCATAAGACGCGCCGGCTATGGCGTTATCCATAGCTTCATTTGCCTGTCGCTGACCAGCATGAGGGTTGGCGCCCTCATGCCCCCCTTGCATTAAGTCTCCCGATCGGAGTTCGGAGAGACATCCCTCAGCAGGATAGGTCAAGCCCTGCTGAGGCAAAATGGCATTATGAGTCTGGAACGGCTTCATAATGCCTCACCCCCGCTTCCTCCAGGTAATATGTATTGATACGGGGCTTCAGCTTGCCTAACGAGGGTGGACTCCTTCCCGCACTACATATTACCTATCATTAGAAGATTTGATCGCTACACCGTGCAGTCCACATGACATGAGTAGCGTGACATGGCGGACCGCACTTTAATATTTAGAAAATCCTTGTTGTACATATAATAAATTCCATTCTTCCGCATTCAGTAGGCTGCAATAAACAATCGTACTTGATATTGCTAAAAAGTGACATTGAGAACTTTGACCAAAACCGGTCCGAACCGGTACCTTTTTAATAAATTAATATCCCCGAAAGTCTGTAATTTTAGTAATCGAAATTTTTTGTAGAAGGAGCCCATGTATGTATCTATGTTTTAAAGTAAAAATAAAACGCAAATACTTAAGAATTTAGTCACAAAAAAATAAATACGATTTTATCATATTTGCGATTATCTTGGAACTGCGAAGTTGTAGCTTCCCCATGCATAGTTTATAATTTGGCCCTATGGTAGGCCTTAACGGCCACAGTGCAAAATTAAGTATTACATTCAATAAAAATTAATAAAAATAAAAATAAAAATTTCATATAATACCGGTTCTTTAACTTCGATCGCTTTTTTTCGAAAACTATGATAGCGAGCCTTGTGGGAGTTTTACTCATACATTAGTGATGTAATTCTCCATTCGATCATTCAATAAAACCCCTCCGGCGCCAGGAGTCTACTTCTCAAACAGTCTATTTCTCATTTTGACTACTTTTCGTGGAGACAACTTCGCAAATCGCCTACTTATCAAACAGTCTATTTCGCATTCCGCCTACTCTCAAAGAGACCACTTCGCAAACTACCTACTTGTCAAAGAACGAACAAAGTACTGATAAATAGAAAATTATTCATTACGTTTTGTATTATATTATTTTTATTAACCAAACAAACTTAAAATGAAATTAAACTTAAATTGTAATGTAATAACAAAGAAAAACTTAAAAACACTTATTAAATTTTAATCGCATATAAACAGTTTTTTGTAAATATTCTATAATTGTTATTTCGTTAGCTTCTAATTGGCACACGTGTTTTTCTAATTTTTGATCAAATTGTATATCACAGTTCTTGCGGTTTTTTTTCAAAGGGTGGAACAAACATCTTTGAATTTGAAAATTGAAATGTTTTCCCTCTTTGCGCAGTTTATGAACAAATGAGAAGAAAGTTGGCTTTTTAGGTATCCTGGCATTGAGACGCCTATGCCAACCTTCTAGAACATTTGTTGTACGATGCAATTGGTGTGCACAACTCAGGATCTCCGCAGAAACTTTTCTCAGCCACTGGGATTCAAAGTAAATTTTGAACTCCATAATCGGATTAGTAAGCTCTGGGACATTATTCAAAATAACCCTCCACCCTTCTTTGATTAAATGTGACGGCAATAAAGGCAAGTGTGTGGTCCATCTTACCATTTTTCGTCCACCATGGCCTTGTATTTTTAATTGCTTATACGTTCTCCAAATGGCTTTTTGAAAATGATAGTAGCATCCTGTTACCTTACATTGTGGATAAACAGTCTGCACAGCGTTTATAACCGCACTTTCATAATCACATTTAAAATCTGTCATCTCAACCTTTAATTTTTCTTTTAGGATCTCAAAAAAGCGTGTATATGTTATTTCACTTTTGTTAGGTAACATCGCATAAATAATTGGTTTCACGTTAACACTTTCAATCGTGGAACCCAAATCAAAATGGATAGTGTATAATTGATAGAACGGTGACGGTACACAACGGAACGTGCCATCACCATAAAACCTGCCAGGTTTTCCCTTTATATGTTTTTTCGCCAAGGGTGTAGAGAAAACTAAAATTTTTTCTATATCACCGTCTTCACAAATTAAAAATTTCTTCGCCAAACCGCTAGGAACGTAAACTTCCTGGATGTTTGAAAATATTAAACGATCGGTATTTAGAAATTTTTTTCTGGCTCTATATAACGTATCTTTTACTGACAAAAATGATGGAACACAGCAATCAAGTTTTAAATGTTCAATGTTACCTTCATAAATTTTTTGGATTGGATCAAAATTAACACAGACATCACTTTTTGTTTTTTCTATAGCCAATAGAATTCTGTTTCTGTTTAGATCGGGAAAACACGTATGAGGGTTCTTGTCGCTTGATCTGAGGACTTTAGTTTTGGATTGGTCTAATGTAATGGTACTACTGCAGCAACTACGATTGGCACAGCGCCACAGTGTACTGCCAGACTTGTTTGTTTTTTCAAAATTGTACCTGTAGCCTTCTTGTAACAAGGAAAGACGACCGACTTGGTTCTTAGTAAATTGCAAATCCATTACGTAAACAGTAAAAATACTATTCCCTTTTATTAAACTAACGCACTGAATACACAATGACATTGATATGACATTATTTCATCTTATTTGTCATTAAAGGAAAATAAATGAAGGATATATCAAAAATAAAGTGGCCAGTAATTTCCTCTAGCAAGGAGGTAACGAATGTGCATTCTATTGCTATTATGTTATTAACTGTCCGAAGATGACATTAAAGAAAAAAGTAGTCAGTTTGCGAAGTAGTTCAATTGAAAAGTAGGCGGAATGCGAAACAGGCTGTTTGCTAAGTAGGCAGTTAGCGAAGTAGTCAAACAGAGAAGTGGGTAATGATGCGAAATAGACTGTTTGAGAAGTAGACCCCTGGCGCCGGAGGGAATAAAACTAGGCTGCCTCAAAATGAGGGTCAAAAAAATACGACCGTACCAACGTAAGTACCTACATATACTTTTCTGGAAATTATTTTTTATTGCTTGTCTTAACTAACCATAGGTAACTAAACAAAACTTAATACTACCATTACTTACAGATAAAAACCCAATGCGACAATAGGTACAAAAACTTAGAAAGATTTCTTACATTACCTATTTACATTTGTATCAAATGACAAGTAGTTTTTTTTATAGTAGTAGGAGGCAAACAAGCAAGCGGGTCACCTGATGGAAAGTAATCACCGCCGCCCATGGACACCCGCAAAACCAGAGGAATCGCAGGCGCGTTGCAGGCCTTTAAGGAAGGAATAGGCTCGTTTCTTGAAGATCCCTAAGTCATAACGGTCCGGAAATACCGTCGCCGAGAGCTGGTTCCACAACACTGTAGTTCGAGGCAAGAAATTTCTTGATAAACGCACAGTAGTAGACCGCCATCCATCAAGTAGCCTTTGTGAACTCACTCACTCATATTATGTAGGTTCTACTCCTGCAGAGCGCATGATAAATTACTTTTTTCACTCCTCTTGCTCAAAAAGAACGTCATTGTAGCATTCTAGAGCGAGGCTAAAATAGCTTTTCTTGCCATAGGGGATATAACATTTTTTTTTAATTTTTGTCTGTCACATGAATATGAGCCTACAAAAACGAAAAAGTATTTAGTCTTACGTAGAATAACCATTTATAGACTCGACTTATTACTGTTTACTTATAGTAGAGGATCCGAGTATACAACGACCTTCACCGAGCGGTTAATGGATGAAAAGTATTTTATATCAAATTTAATGTGTTAAAAAATATATTGCGAGTGGGTTGGCTGAAAAATTTCAGTCCAGTATATGATTAAATAAATATTTAAAAATATATTTTTTTAAATGTTGCACTTGTTTCGATAATAGATAAATTACATAGGTACCAATCGAAAGTATGAAGCCTATAGAATATGCAAACTTTAAGTTGACTATTTTTTTCCTGTCATAACATTGGGTAGGCAGGTGTAAACAGGAAAGTCAATATTAGTAATTTGCACCGTCTAGTTAAATAAATAAAATTTATGTTCATAAAAAGATAAGCACATTACAAACACACACTCATCAAACCAGTGCAATGTAAAAAAAATTTTTTTTTTAATATGAAATTAATTATTAATGGTACTGGACTGAAATTTTTCAGCCAACCCACTCGCGATATATTATTTAACATATTATATTTGATATAAAATACTTTTCATCCATTAACCTTTTCGGTGAAGGTCGTTCTATACTCGGATCTTAGACTATTATCAACAACTTTTTTCAGATAGTTACTATTAAAATTTATGGTAAAATCAGTAATTATTTGAATCTATGGACAACACAGACCACGCCCACGCAGTCCACGCCTCAGCAAGAAACAACTGCACAGTCGGCACATGTGCTTAGGTGGTGAGCCTTTAGCCCGTTAGTCGCTTTTACGACACCCAAGGGAATCTCTATTCCCTTGAGAGGGGTTGGTAGTATTATTTTGATGAGGCCATCGCCGCTGTTTGCTGTTGGATGTAAGTATGTGCAGTCTTTAGTCCATTAGTCACCTTTTACGACACCTAAGGGAAGGGAGGGGTTGGTAGTATTATTTTGATTAGCCCATCGCCGCTTTATGCTGTAGGATGTATGTGCAGTCTTTAGTCCGTTAGTCGCCTTTTAGGGCACCCAGTGGAAGAGATGGAAAGACTTCCTACCTTTTACATACCTCTATATTTTGTCGATTCAAACAGCGGCTTCTTTTTCAATTCTTATTACTTTGAAAGTTTAAAAATAAATATGTCTAGTTTTATTAAAGCACATACCTACTATCCAACAGCATAGAGCGGCGATGGGCTCATCAAAATAATACTACCAACCCTTCTCTTCCCTTGGGTGTCGTTAAAGCAACTAACGGGTTAATTTTCAATAAAATAAACCAATTCATTTTGTATTGGATTGTTTTATTTTCTCGCATTCCTAGTGAAAAAGATAGTGTAACACACGGCGCTAAAAACCCATTAAAACTCGCTTTCTATTTACTCCCTCGCTAAGGCTCGGGAGTAAAACTACCTCGTCTATAATGGGTCATTTTAGCCCCTTGTATAACAATCTACTATTGTATGGGATCAAGGTAGGGTCACCTACTTAGGATAAAAGTGGTTTGCACAAGTTCTTTTAGCATAGCTATTATAATCCTCTTTAATTCATTAAATTCTTAAGCAATTTCATCATTATATCACAGACATATACTTCTTATTATATGTCTGAGCATTATATACATTATTAAGATATTACAAAAAAAAACTTTACTTATATTGCCACCGGCAGCGGGGATAGACCAAAGCTATCGGATATTATTATTATTCAAACCTGTTTTTTATAACCAGGACAAAGGACTTCAGCGACACTGGTTACAATTTATGGGTGTATATTATTGTACCACGAAACGGTTAGCTCTATACTAGAGCCTAATTTGATGAAGAATGTTTATACGAGTGTAATATAATTAATAATATAATAAAATTTTAAACTGTAACAACCGCGTCGCGTACCAGTGAAAGAATACTACGGGTTATTCCACTAAACCCAAAAAAACTTTAAACTTTAACTCCAAAACACTTTTTAGTTAATATTTAATTAACACCTTGAGGATCGTAAAACCAGACACAATTAAAAATCAATTGTTTCGCGACCGCCGGCGGTCTTATGATCCTTGACCTATTTCGTTTTATTATTGTTACGTTGTAAATTCTGGTCCCTGTCTGCCTTTGCTAACCTGTAGAGGGATTTGCAATAATCAAAAATATCGATTACCTGAAAACTCAGACCAAATAAGAAGATAAGACAGAACTCTGCGAAGAGCGAAGTGAGGCCCACACGTACAACGAAACTACGCCTTATCTTGTCAGTCTAGGTACCGCGGCTCGTGGGAGCAAGACGTTTTGAGAAATCATAAATTTACCTATGAATATGCCGAATGGTGTTGTGAAAGGGTCTAAGAATCAAAAGATAAAAAGCAGGATGGAATCACATTTCACACGTAAATAATTTGGAAACCAATATTTTTCAATAAATCAAAATATAATTTTGACGTTATTGCTTGAAACACAAGGGTTGCCTTATGAAGTGTTTTTGTTTACCCTATTATTGGGTATATATACTATACGTACGCAACGTAACGTTACTCGTTTCTTGTAATGCTTTTCAGTAAAACACGTAGTACTATTACGTATTCTGTGGTACAACTGACTTTAAAAAACGAGGATGTAGGTACCGATTAGTTCCTGATTCGCCGGATTATTGTTTCGCCGGAATCTTGTTTCGTCGGATTTTTTTGTTGAAGGAAAACTGTAGAAATATCGTGGCTTTACCTATCTATTAAATAAAAGGCAGACATTTCGGTACA
Organism: Scoparia ambigualis; assembly: GCA_963921215.1. NCBI lineage: Eukaryota > Metazoa > Arthropoda > Insecta > Lepidoptera > Crambidae > Scoparia > Scoparia ambigualis. Next base: position 44,039,898 of record OY992501.1, on the reverse strand, counting down.
TTAATAAAAATATTAATGTACCGTATACTAATGTAAAAAATTAATAAAGTAACAGACAAAGAATGTTTAAACACCATAACTAAAAAAAATATGAATCGAACCCATTTCTAAGTAGGTAATTTAAGTTATTGACCGATAGTGGCAACAAAATAGTAATTCATACAATAATAAATATAACTACAAGTTTTCTTTACATAGGTTATATTATTGTATATTAGTATTTCCGACGAAACAAGAATCCGACGAAACAAGAATCCGGCGAAACAAGAATTCCGGCGGATCAGGAAGCCGGCTAATCAGGAACTAATTCTCAATTCGACTGTATTTTTTAATGTTTATGAATACGCGATGCGTAATATCTTCGCCGTTGGTAAACTGATTAAGTATAATAATATGTTTTTTTTTCGTTAAATAAATTATTATTTTGAAAGTGGTCTTATCCCAAATGTTTTATCAAAATTGGTTAGCAAATTGAAAAAATGGTCCAATATTTTATTCATTCCCATTGCATTGAAGTCGGTTGTTTTTAACGTGTTTCCATTAAGTATATCCATATTAATATGTATTAATGAATATTGTAAAGGTGAATTTCTACCTGTATTACCTATTCACGCCTAATAATAATAATATGTATTGTGTACATACTGCTTTACATATTTTTTAATTTGAAAAACAAGGGCGGTCTTTGCTTCCCGTCTAAGGATCTTTTTGAGATTTGTGTTACTTGTGAAGCTATGGTCCGAAAATTATTAGTTGAAAATATCACGGTAACCGCAGAAAATCAACACCGCACTTTTGTTATGAATATCCTGAAGAGATTCATTGGAAACAACTAGGTTTTTAGCATTTTAGAAACTAAACATTTATAATGCTGGACAGGAACTTAAACATAATTTAATACGATGTGTGATTGAAAAATACATAAGCATTAGATTCCACTATATTGCTAAGTTAGAAACAAATCAGTGGAAAGTAAAAGGCAAGCATAAAATAAATTAATTCAACATAAAAGTTTTTAATTAAATATTTTGGATAAATAATAACAAGTTTTATTTCTAAAAAACTTTTTCCATTTCCTCTCTCTTCTACCGCTACCAATTTTTTCCGACAGCTTTCGTCGGAGTGGATCACTTTTATTTTTATCATACTAGCAGCCCGCCCGCGCCTTCATCCACGCTAATATAGAAACACCGCCATACTTCAGCTATTTTGTACAAAATATCAACAAATTATATACAAAAACTATCCTCAGTTATCGCTCTTTCTATTAGTGAAAACTTCATAAAAATCCATTGCGTGGTTTAAAAGAATAGTGCGGTGCTACAGACTCAGGAAAACGGCGACATTACTTTATAATATGTAATGATCATGATAACGTTATTCATTAATAACGTTAAAAATAACGTTGCTAATTTTTAACGTTATTTTTGTACTTTTGGGGTAATTTAAATAACATGGCAACACCGTTTAAAACACACAATGACATGTTTAAAAAACTGGTCTCACTTCGCTGTTCGCAGAGTTCCGTCTTTACTTTTTATTTGGTCTGAACCTGAGAACAGTGATAGTGATCAGAGTAGTGTGTTAAATTGAATTCGTTATTTCTTCATAATTTAGATTTGTAGCTTTGACTAACACTTGGCTAGCTACTTTGGTTAGCGTTGTTAATAATAAAACGCCTTTTGAAGAGCACTTTAAATTATTATAATTAATTAACTATTCAATTGAAAATCTTGTCAAGATGCTTCCTGGGAATAAAGGAAATTAACCTGATTTACTTTGTTTGTTTACAATTGGTTGGTTTTGACATATTGCCAAAGAAAGTAATAATATGACAGCCACCGTAGCGACAACTAGTAGTGAACGTTTTTTTATTAAGGTTTTTACACCTTAACCATTATTTTTATTTTACAATCCAACTACAGCAGCAAGCGTTGGTAAATTTGTAAAAGTTTGAGGATCTTCGAGTTGGACCATTGAAGTAAAATTATCTATTAACGTCGTCTCCAGATACGAAACGAATCTTTGGTCCTGGCGCCCATTATTATTAATTATATTTCGGTATAACTCCACGGTTTTTTTTGGTTAATTTGGTTTAACGATAACTTTTTTTTTTATATAGCAGGTATTTTAATTTAATTTTCAATATAATCCTCCGGACGGTACTGGCTTTATCCCTACCACCCATGACTGGATTTGTCTCATAATAATTGTACATTTGAAAAAAAATCTTGTCCTAAGCGTTAAATCTTTAATATCACAAAAAAGTAGTTCATCTAAGTAAAAAAAATGAAAGGTAACAACAGTTTAGAGTATTTCCTATCAGATGAGCGTTCAAATTGTGCAAAAAAGTGAATTAATTGGGTTCTGTTACAGTCAAATGTAAACCACTTTTTAGTCTTCATACAAAAAAAAACGTGTCTTCCATAAGAAATTTTAAAAAACCTACAAAATATTGATCTTGAGACAGTTTATACTCAATAGCTGTTAGTAAAGATATTAATCATCAATTTTTTTTAAAATTGTATTTAGCATATTTATTTATGTTGATATTTACGATTTAACTTTCGTCTTCGATTTTTACCTGCACGTAACGATCTTGAATAATCCATTCATTTCGTACATTCAAAATGAAAAATACTACTAACTCTTTTGATTTATTTGCTCTGGCAACTATCTATAACACATTTAATGACAAAAAGTTCGCCATAATTGAAACCTGTGTCGAAAAAAATTGGTCAGTAAGCGAGTAGTCACCAGTGTTTTAAAATTTACATGTACGTAACGGATCGATTTACCGGATAAAAATAAGTTGTTTCTGTTAATTGTATTAGTATTTGTAATAGTAACATAAATATCCATCAAATAACGTAATTACCTTCTAAATCAATCTACTCGTTTGAGCTCCACATTAAAATGTATAGGTTATTTTACAAGCACGTAACAAACATGCACGTAACGAGTGAGTAAAGGTGTACTCATAAGGTGCGTTTACCTCTTGTTACGTGCATGTCACTATCAAACGGAGTCAAAAAGTATGTGTGTATTTTATATTTTTTTAAGTTAAAAACGACGTCCTAAATGGTTGGTAGGCTAAAAAGATTGGACGATTCAAAGTACTTTTTATTGAGTTTATTGAATAAATATATATTGAGTTTGAGTTTATAATAAATTTTTAATCGAAAAAATATTAAAATAAATGAACTCGGCTCACAAGGATCAGACGGCACTCGAACCCGCAACCTTTGGGTATTCGGTAGGATACCCAAAGGTTGCGGGTTCGAGTCCCGCTTAATCCTTGTAAGCAAAGTCGATTTTTTTTGTAATATATTTTCTATTAAAAATTTATCAAGGCTAGTCTATATTTTTTACAATTAAGTAGTTTTTTACACTTGGACTTTACTATAGAGCAGCAGATTTTTTATCGATTTACTAGGTATTGGTCCTACAGGAAAAGTTGTTCGAATATTTATAAGTGCTTGCTGGCCAAAATAAATAAGTTGATTATGATTTATTGTTTTATTGTGAACTTAGCCTTTATGTTAACATGGACGTTACGTTTTGTACATGTGCGAGACAAAACGTGTGCGTAATGCCATTTTACATGTGCGTAACGGTACAATTATTTTGAGACGACCCCGACTAGGGCTTCCAAAATTACGGAATAACTAATTACGTAACTGGTTACGCACTATAATGCTCCAAATACGTAACTACGTAATTACGTAACTGGTTGGGATTTTTAAGCCACTATATTTTTTTGTCTTTTATGTTGTTTTAAAAGGAAATTGAAATGAAAATTTAAACATTATCAAACTTTCTATTTTTTAAAACTTGAAACCATCAATAAATTTAAATAATATTTTAAAAAAGAAAACATGAGTAACAGCAGTTATTGAAATACGAAACTTACTACGTAATATCGACAGTCGACCAAAAAGAAAAAAACTAAAAATTCTTTTAAAAATGGGAAACCGATATTACAAAAACCTATTTGTTTAATTTCTGTTCCTGATAATGTGATCTCATAAATGACAAAGAATGTAATGTATTATCTCCAAGGGAACTTCTTAGTTTATCGCATAAATAACCTGCAGAAGAAAAAGCTCGTTCAGCTTCAACACTAGTGGGTGTTATCGATAGCAAATAATTATAGGCTGCTGTCAGGAAAACTTCACGACCGCCGCCAGCACTGTCGTAATGTGGGTGCTCAGGACATATTGTTATGGACTGCCCCACATGGGATCTCCTCCTTCTTGCAGGAACTGCTGTAAGGCCCAACTGACGCAAAGAGAGCACAACGCGTTCAGTAGTAATGACCCGTGAAAAAGAAGTGGGATCGATTGGCGAGGCAGGCAGTAGCATACTGCTAAGGGGAACCAAATGAGAACTAAACCATGAGAACGACACCCTACCACGTAGCCCAAGTGCACCTACAACGAAAAGACTGGCTACCGATGAAACATACATAGAAGCTAGTAAGAGGAAACTGGATGGAGGAACACTTGTCCAAGAACCGTATGTGGGAGCAGGAACAAAAATGAAGACCAGGGGACAGGTAAGCCTCTACCAAAGTGTTGGACCGGAAGTTACCAAGGCAGTAATAGTCGTTTTCAACTCTGACATCGACATAATACAGCACCCGGATCTAACCACAGAAAACATCGTGGTGGTAGATACGAAAACCACATCCTGGAGGATAGTACTTGTCTCCTACTATTTGGAACCGACTCGCCAATACCTGGCCAAAGATAGGGAACAGGTTCAAGGGCAAAACCATAATATTAGGCGGAGACGCAAATGCCAAGAGCACGTAATCGGGTGCAATAACTGCAGATCATAGAGGGGATGACATGTCTGGGACGTTGCATGAAATGGGACTGCACATACTTAACAATGGGAACATCCCCACTTTCGATACCATCAGGGCAGGAAAAGGTACACTAGCTATGTGGACGTTACGGCCTGCACGGAGGATCTGTTAAACTTAGTGGATAACTGGAAAGTTAACGGAGACCTGACCAGCTCCGACCACAATTGTAAAACTTTCGACATTGCGCTAAAAAGATCGAAAGGTATTAAAGTCGAAAGAACAACAAGGATCTTTAATACAAAGAAGGCAGACTGGAGTCAGTTTAAACTTCGCGACTGCCGTGCTAGGCCTATATTGGTGTTGACATAATGGTTAGTGTTTTGCCGTGTCATGAAAGTAGAAAATTTTATTGAATTTATATTTTATTTATGAGTATGTAAGTACTTACGTAACCACGGAACCTTTGACCCTATCACCCTTGAGTTACGTATTTAAGAAATAGTTAAAGTCTGTTAAAATTGCGAAATGGAGGCCCTACCCACGACCGAAGCTCTTATCGCTGAAATATTAGCTGGCTGGTTAAGTTAGTATATAACGAATACTATAAACGTACTGTATGATCCTCGTACTCCTTCCTACCTTAAAGGATGTTTCCGGTTTCTAGGGGAGGATCACAACCGTGGTCTCAGGTCAAAATCGGATAATGTACTAAAGGCTCCCTTTACCCGGTCAGGTTATTTTAAGGATTCGTTCACAGTCCAGTCTACTTTTCTTTGGAATAACTTACCCTACGAAATCCGACACTCCAAGACACTTTCTATCTTCAAATCTATGCTACACAAGCATCTATTAGCTAAGTCATCTGCTAGTAACATGTAATAGTTTATTTAATATATATGTATGTATGTGTGTATGTATGATACTTATATCGTTGTATATATATATGTACGTCTAATTTTAAATATATTTATAAGTATATAATTATAATACCTGTTTTTATTAATTAACTATCGTGTAATTCTGTTTAATTGTACTTGCGCACTTCCTCTTTCTCTTTCTTGGGTCCTAAAACCAAAGGTTGTCTGGAAGAGATCGCTTTCAGCGATAAGACCGCCTTTGCTCATACTAGATTTAAGTTTTATATTGTAAAATTGTTCTTCATGTATGTGCAATAAAGAATTTATCTATCTATCTATCTATCTATAATAAAATTTTAATATTTCATAGACCCGCTGGGTCACTGTCGACCCATACGATTTTCTTGTGTTTTAGGGTGTAGGTTTAGATTGTTTTATACAGAAAATTTAAGGTAACAAAATTATAATAAAATTTATTTAAAATCAAAGTTGAAATAGACACGTCGCGAGTCGGGGCAATTTCGATCAATAGTTTTTTTATATTTTCGGCCAAATAAATTTAAATAAAGATTGTCTATACTAACCAACTAACTTAATATTTAAGAAAAAATGTTACTAACCCCATAACGAAATAGGGAAGTAATATGAAAATTCATGTTTTTTTTTTATTTTAATGATACTGAATTTGATTTAGTGTGATTTAGGTTGTGTTCTTGTACAATATATTACCTAGCCGTAAAACATTTTATGGTTTTATTTAATAATAAACCCACTGAAGCTTGCGTTTGGGATTTTCTTTCTTTTCCCCAAGAGGGACAAAATCTTTAATATAACAGTATATATAAAAACCATTTTGGAGTCTAAGTGGAAACAATGTATTAATGGTGAAGTTTTGAAAACAATGGCTTTGGAGTCAAGTGGAATAACCCAATACTAACGCCCCCTCTCTTCCCTTGGGTGTCGTAAAAGGCGACTAACGGACTAAAGACTGCACATACTTCCAACAGCATAGAGTGGCGATTGGCTCACCACCTGTCACGCTAGCACATGTGCAATTGTGCAGTCGCTATTTTGGTGAAAAGTGGACTATGGCATAGGACATCTTTTGCTGTCCTCATTGCCTAGTTTCTAACTAACCTTTCGGGGATATATAGTCTCCACGTTCCACCAAACTACAACTGCACATGCACATGTGCCTAGCGTCATTGGTGATTAGTGGTGAGCCCATCGCCGCTTATGCTGTTGGATGCATGGGCATCCTCTTCTTACATCACTAAGTTTTATTTGTAGTGGCACCTCGAGAGCAACCGTTAGGTTATGCAAGAAGTGCCTGCCAGACGTCCCTGCGCCAGTAAACCAACTCGCGCAGGAGACCATCTGCGTTAGGTCTTGACGCCGAATCAGTGCCCGCCGAAGCGCGCTCTTCATTCGGTACTCAAAAAACTGTGTCTCGGGAGAGTTTCTCCGTGAACACGTGTAGTTCACTGCCAATTTTCCAGATAGGTAACCGGAGCTGTTGTGCTCGCTCACTTCTCGATGCACGAAGGGATAAGTTACCACTGCTCGGGTTATCGACTCTAAAGTCAACTTCCATGTGTCCACCTTGGTCGCGGAGTAGTAAGCACACTCACTTCTCGGAACCCATCCGGGCGCCTAGCCAGTTCCCACGTCTTATGCGGCTGGCTGGACCGGAGGCTACGGCATCTAGGGGGCCGCCTCTACTTGTTCTCCAGACTAGTACTGGGGATGTCAACACCAATGTCCAATGAGAACCACCGGACAAAGCTGCCAACTTAAAGGGAAACTCACGTTCCCCGCAAGACTTTTCGCTGCTAGCCCCACAGAGGCCGCTACTAAGCCCCGCTCGCTGTGCACGAGTTTGGAAGTCCTTGCACACAATACCACGACAAACGAACATTCCCAAGTTCTCCAGCTAACCTCAAGCCACTACGAGTCCAATCCACGTCAGGTATCCCGCCGGAGGCGCCGGTTAAGGCACAACCAGCGGGGGGCATCGAACCGGAACCCCGTAGTACCCCTGAGCAACACAGCCGGACCCGTAGTTCCAGCTGCGATACCCTATCTATAGGGATGAGTAGATAGGATGCAATGGCATCCCCTCTCCTTACATCACTTAGTTTTATTTCTACTGGCACCTAGAGACCAATCGTTAGTTTATGCAAGAAGTGCCAGACGTCCCTGTGCCAGTAAATTACTCGCGCAGGTGACCATCTGCGTTATTTCTTGACGCCAAATCAGTGCCCGCCGAAGCGCGCTCTTCATTCGGTACTCATAAGACTAGTGTTTCGGGAAAGTTTCCCCGTGAACACGTGCACAGGATGCATGGGCAGTCTTCAGTCTGTTAGTAGCCTTTTACGACACCCACGGGAAGAGGTGGGTTGGTAGTAGGTAATGTAACGGTACAGAATGAATGGTATCCGTCCGTTAGTAAGGAATGTGTGGGAGTAGCACTAACATAAATATTAATGCGTAGCACCATTAATATAATAAGCATGAAAAAGGGAATAATAAACTAGTTCAGAATAATGGTCCGTGGTCTAACGCTTTATCTTTAGTTTGAACTTCGCGGGGACTGCTCTGTGTGCCCCTTGCGACATAGGCGCCATCTAGCGTGAGTTATTTACTTGAGCTTCGCATAAGGTTGCTAGTTTGACTTCTTTATTTTGAATTTCGCGGGGACTGCTCTGCGCGTCCCTTGCGACGTAGGCGGCGTCTAGCGGAAGTCATAAGGTTGTGAGCTTGACTAGGACCTTATTTTTATTTTGAATTTCGCGGGGACTGCTCTGGGGTCGGGAAAGTGGTTCACCTACGGGCGGACGCCATCTATGGTCGGAATACGGAACTTTTTGATAATTTCCCAAAATATAGGATTATTGGCTTAAGTGGAGGATTATTGAGAGGGAATTGTTAATAGAAGGCTACATTTAGATATTCAAAGATGAAATATTGGCTGTCGGACGAGATTTGGTTAGATTATGGAAAAATTTTAGAATTGCGCGGCGAAGGCGGCAATGAGCGAGCGAGAGGTTGAGAAAAAGATAGAAAGAGAGGTCGGATGATATCTCCACGTGGCACAACGCGAAGTTCGCGTATAACAAATAATGAGCGACGCGAAGGCGAGGCGCGTCGGGAAACAGCTAGCGATTGGTTGAAGGGAAGAAAAGCGGACTCGCGCGGAAAAATGTTGAGGGCGCATGGCGCGAAAGTTAAGATGCTTGGGAAAAGGGCGGAAAATTAGCGGGCATTCAATTTTGGGACGTCGGCTGTGCGGTCCAATTTAAGAGTGCGGTACTACTCATACGGGAAAAATAGTGTCCGAGCTTTGATAGTGCGCTAAGTGATATTCGAGCTGCGATATTAATTAAGATTTGTGAAATTGAAAGTGATTAATAAAGTAAAACTATTGCGGTCGCAACTCGAATCCGTTAACGGAATGAAGTATTCCGGGGTACATCGGCGGAAACGCGTAAAGGTGGCAACGAAAACCTATGTACCTTTCAACAGACTTCGGTCTGGATGATCTTTGATTGTATTTAATAAGATCGGCGTTTTATATCATTACGCTAAACAATACACTACGAGTATCTTCGACGGAGTAATGGGGGAGAGACAGTTGTCTCCCTAGTGAAAGTTGAAGATAGGTCAGACACCATTTAGCTGGAGGTAGACCCGTATGACCCAGTCCAATTTCGAGTCTACCTCCGTACATACAGTGTAGTGATAGGAAAATAACACACTGAGTATACTGGCTCGACTGATAGAACATTTAGGAGTTAGTTGCTTTCAGGGGCAATGCGACTCTCACCACACATCACGAATTTAAGTTAAATGTGGCTTGGGCCTAGATTGCAAGGTACACAAAAGGGACTGTTAGTTCGACAAAGTATAGGCATTTTCAAGTGAGGAAAGTTGTAGGAATCTATAGTTAGGCGGATATATTTATGGTTAGTTATGGGAGGGCAAGGTATTTGCACGCAGTGCGTACATAGGATGGGTGCTTGAGCCGCGAGGCCAGGCCGGATTAATTCAGACTAATAAGGTAGGGATAATTAAGTTACGGCGCTAAATAAAATTATGATGAAGTGATGTGGGTCCTAGCTAGGCAAGTAATCTGTTACCACAGGGCGATAAAATTCTAATTGTTTTCCTAAAGTTGTTACCAATTAATTATTCATTTTAAATAATTAACAGAAGTATGATAATATTGTACCATCATTACTTGGAATACCTAAAAGTCTAGACTGGTTTCCTATTACAAGAAAGATACTAAAAAGTTATAGCAAATAAGCATAACTGTACTGTGATGTTTGATTTCTAATACTGGAATGACCAAACAGGCATTTTTAGCTTTCCCTGGGATGCGATACGATCCCATATTGCTACACTCTTCAAGGTATGGAAAGTTTACATCCGATACCTATTAGTAAAAATAAGCTGATACAACCTAAGCAACTAAAACCAGTTTAGAACCTAGGATAAGTCCTTGAAGGAAGACATTGCCAGCTATGAGCTACTAATAATCTGAAACATAGAAATAATTGATTGATAACAACCTGCTAATTAGCCTGATAATGGTCCACTAATACCATTTGAATTCACCTTAATGGTCAAAGACCTCTTAAGACATGTAAGTACTTACTTCTAATAATGTGAAACATAGAAATATTTGATGGGAACAATCTAAATCAATCAGACTAATACCTAGTACAGTCTAATTTATATCTATTAAAGTGAGTAAAAGATAACTTCTAAATGTAATTGATTCAATGATTAACAGGGATAATTAACTACCTAATTTACTACCTACTAAAAGTATACTAACTACATATGATTTGGTAGGCTATCAAATTAACCACTCAGTCTGAGAGACAGGGGTGGAAGTTAATAGAAAAATAATTAACTTAAGTTCACTTCCTAAAAGTCAAGGATATTGAATAAATTAAACATCTTTCAATGAACTTGAGATGTACTTATACTTTATAAGATCTGTATAATGAACACTAAGAGTAACCCAAAGTAATTTACTTCAAATGATAGTATTCTATTTAAGTTCACTTCCTAGAAGTCAAGGATATTGAATAAATTAAACATCTTTCAATAAACTTGAGATGTACTTATACTTTATAAGATCTGTATAATGAACACTAAGAATAACCCAAAGTAATTTACTTCAAATGATAGTATTCTATTTAAGTTCACTTCCTAAAAGTCAAGGATATGGAATAAATTAAACATCTTTCAATAAACTTGAGATGTACTTATACTTTATAAATCTGTATAATGAACACTAAGAGTAACCCAAAGTAATTTACTTCAAATGATAGTATTCTATTTAAGTTCACTTCCTAAAAGTCAAGGATATTGAATGAATTAAGCATCCTTTAATAAACTTAAGATGTGATAATCTGCCAATGCAGCCAATCCAATGTAGTTTTATATTGGAACTTTATAAGACCTGTATAATAAATACTAAGAGTAAATAAAAGTAATTTTACCTGTATTAATAGCATTCTACTTTAGCCACCGCCTGAAGTGGCGTTTGATTAAATTATCCACCCTTTATAGAACTGAATATAAGTTATTGCATTGAATAATTAAGTTCTTAATGTGAAAAGGATATTTGGATGATAGCAAGCCTTGAGATAAACTCTATTGATTTATGTGGAATAATAAGAATTTAAATTGCTAACACATAGTTCATAATGTAAAATGAAATTAAATTTTGAGGAGAGATGTAAATTCTCAGTTTTAAAGAATTAAAGGCACAAGCTAATAATTAAAGTTAAATTCAATCTGGTCAGGGCTGATATAATACAATGAGCTGGTCGGCATGCTAATAGCGGGGCGGGGCTATTAAATTACCAGAATCCTTTAATATGTCATATAAATTGCACCAGGCTTCTTATGTATCATGCTACTGATAATAAATAATAATACCTGCAAGCTAAGCTATCATCTGATTACCTTTGAGTGGTTACAAATCTTCCCCGCAGCTGCAGTGAAGGATTTAGGTCACAGTTCAGACAGAGTCATTGCTAGGCTACACATATCTATGTTATGATCTATAGACTGGTAGGTAATTAGGTCAGGAGAAAATAATTTAACACAGGGATAAGCCAATTACTAAACTTTCACGAAAGAGCTTGAGTTACTTAAATGCGGTTAACAACGGAGGGTTCACTAGACGATCTGGCCAAAATAGTAGTTATTATAATATTACATTGCTTGACTGAAATTCACTGCAAATAGAATTAAGCTATGCTAAGGTTTCATCATCATTCAAACAATACGCACTAAACAAAACTCCAAACACAACCATTAGATTGTAGATAAATTAGGTTAAATAGTTTTAAGAATTAGATAATAAGTTAAGTTAAGGTAAAAGCGGCGAGGATGTGTGTATGTATTATAAGGTAGCTAGGCATATAGGTGTGAAAGGTTTAGATTTAGGTATAAGAGGGGGTGGGGAGGTTACAGTAAGTATATAATTTAGTAATCGCAGCCACTACACAGCTGTTGAAATAACTAGCAGCCCGCCCGTGACTTTGTCCACGTTAACTTAGAAACACCGTCATACTTCAGATAAGATAAGATAAGATAATAAATTTATTTGTTAGAATACAGTAAATTAGGATGTTACATTTATAAATTTAGTTCATTGTATTCAACCTGCAAGCAGGCGTGCAAAATCGTAATTATTGTGAGAAAATTATCATTCGTCATCATCATTCACAAACAAAATCATCACAAAATTTCATCATTCACAAATAAAATCATCACAAAATTATTACATTTTGTGATTTAAGAATCACTAATTTTGCGATTTCAGCGATATTTTGTACAAAATATCTACAAATTATATTAAAAATAATCGTCATTGATCGATCTTTACGAATTCACAAAAGTCACATTGTTTGTTGTTTGTCATAGAAATAGTTAGAAAGTAAGTTACAACACTGTCGCATTAAGAATATCCTGTAATGATAGTTGTAAGTTTGTTAAAAAATAAATCTTTCTTTCTTTCTAATTAGTGAAAACAGAAAAAAAACATTTCGTGGCTTAGAAGAAGAAAGCGGAGACACACAGGTAAACGGCGACTTTACCCTCTTTAAAATACGTAATGATGATACTGGTATACCTCTAAGTGCATTCAAGCAAGCCCTCCTCGTCCTGTAGATGTACTCGCTCTTGCACCCGTAGCCACACGTGCATGAAGCGCTGTAGATCTTGCAGCCATTATGCGCCTGGTCAGGCTCGCAGGCCTGCGCGCTCACTGAAATGCAAACATAGAAATACATTAGCATATTTTTTTTTATATTTACGATCAAGAACCGAGAAATGGCCATTGGACATATTGTAATAGACTATGTATACACAATTTGAACATTAGCCCATTTTGGCTATCGCTGCGCTAATTTCCATACGTGAGACAAGCCATACGTCGTTGCAAATGATAAAATACGCCAAAATGATTAACACAACCTAGGAAAACCATTCTTTACAAGTGGTTTATTACAGGTTCTTTGGTAATAGGTAGGTTTATAATCCTGAAAATAGTCCATCCTATTGGGTCGTAGTATTTGCAGCTTTCTTATGGAACAACTGATTTTCGCGATTTCAGAGTTTTTCTCCAAATAGGTAGTTGATTTTTGCCCTTATTAATTAATTTTTATTTAGATAGGTGCACTATTATTTACCTATTACCAAACAGCCTGTAGTAGTGATTTAATGCTATTTGTCGTTAATTATAACTTGGTAAAAACTAGCACTTTTCCTCTAATTAATATATTGAGGTTGTCCGTTGACTGCATGATAAGAATAGTAAAGGACATACTGTCCTAACAACACAGCTGGGTAAAGGACTTCATTAAGTTCGCTACAATTTATAAGTACCTATTGGCTTTACCACCGCGCTTGCCAAAAACGTGTTTGTAGGTGATCAGAAGTGATCACTGATGACGAACCCAGGCTATGCTTACCCGACCTGCCCACCTAGACATGAGTGTCAAACGCTGACCCTGTCTATTCGTAATTCATCGTTCACGGTACTGTGCCAATCGCAGGACGGCAGAAATTTTTTCCCGCTTGGCGGCGCTGCTGTCTACGGAGACCTGTCAAACGTTGTTTACTTTCGCGCTGCATGTGGATTTTTCATGTTCAATGGATTCTTCTTTAATTTTAACTGAAAATGGTTGAAATATATTGAAGCTGGACAGTAAACGAATTAAAGGATAAGTTGAAAAAAAGAAAAGCAAAATGTGTGGAAAGAAAAGAAGCTCTAATCGAGCGGTAAACTATGAAGGTTTCTATTCTAGTTTTCGGGACTATGCACAGTCAAATTATAACAAGATTATCAGATTTTTACAATAAACTCATCATAGATTTTAAAATAATTCTTATTTCTGATAAAACTTAATACTTTAGAAGTAGCTTTAGAAGTCCGACTATAAGCCGATTTTATGTTTGTAATGGTTATTTTGTATTGAAAAGTAACATTTCCCATTTGTTATTTTTATTAACAATTTTATGGTCGTCAATGATCACATCATCATAGATGAAAATGAAATTGTTGGTTTAGTTTGTTCTTGCGATGAATTATTTGAAAGTGTACGAGAGTTTACTATCGTGCCACAGCTGGATATAGTCCATTTAAATCAATATTTACTCTAAGCATACAAAGAGCACGAAGGAATGTCCATGTATCAGGCAGTTCACAGAAAAGGTTACAACATGATGAAGGAAGAGTTTTTGCTGGCATTAGTTGTGTCCAACAATTAAGAACATTGTTTTTTTCAAACACAAGTTAATAGTGAGATGACCAAGAGCTTGACATATTTTGTTTAGTTAGCCATTAACCAAGAAGGCCACGTTGTCGAAGGCTCTTGCGAATGTATTACTGGAAAAGGTACCCGAGCAGTCTCTAAACATGTTGCCACAGTTTTATAAGCAATATTGTACTTTAGATAGCATAGAACTTGGTGTATAAGGAAAACATGTACTGAAAAAAACAAACTAGGCACATGCCTAAGAGAAGCAAACTGGACACATCGCCAAAAAGAGACAAGACAAGAGGTCTACATCTAGCGCCAACTGGTGACGATATGTTAATAGTAACAAAGTTCTCCTGTAGTGCACAGTTCCAGGTTTTGCTACAAAGCTTATAACAGGTTACACGGAGTTCGTTTGGGTTTATAGTACAACTGTTCTTTTAAGTTGACTTAAAGTCGTGTATAGAACGAAATTATAGGCGCAGTAAAGGCTAAGATGGCCTATAAAAGTGTTGCATTGGTGTAAATACACTTGAGAAAACTTGCTTCAGCAAGTTACACTTATAATCGCCTACAAGAAGTAATTATAAATCCGCTATAAGTGTAATACGCCAGTAACAGTAATTTATAGACTTAGAACCATTTGCACTTGTTACTTGACCTTATAGGGGTGTATAAGTCAACTTTATGTGCCAATTATAAGTGAATTAGTTCTACAGTGGTGTCTTCTAAAAGTAAGTGTACTTGGTACTATTGTGGACTCTCAAATGCTGTTATAGTCGTAATTTGTATATAAAGGTTTTTTTGTGAAACTATTAATGTCCAAAGATATATCCGTGAAGTCCATTTAAGAAGGCAATTGCTTTTAATATAATTATCGCATCTTCACGGCCATTTTGACTTCTTTTGAGTCATTGTGTTTTTATTAAATTATTACAAAAATGGATATAAACAAATGGAAATATGACTATGATATTTCGATTAAAGTCACAACTAAAACATAAAAATAATAAACTCTTAGTTATTAAAATTAAGCATAAGACATTTTGTATGCGAAACCCTAATTCGTCACAATATGGCGCGACAATGCTGTTAGGACTAATATTATTTTTAAATACAATTTAGTAAATAGGTACGCCGTGTTCAAAATGCGAACAAAAATTGAGATGTAAAACACAATATCCTTCACCGAAAATACTTACGCGTTTGCCGTGCAAACATGTATCCACGTATAATATTACGTGCGAAATACTTGTTAATACATTTTATATAAAATAGATGAACTTTATGACGACCTTTTTTAATTTTATTTTTGTGCGATTGCTTAACACACAACAATTCACAAATGTTTGAAGTAGCTAGTAATAGATGCACAGAGTACCTTACACGCCTGCCTGGTTTTATTAAATGCTTCGCGGGAGCAAATGGTTCTCCGGAGTCTAACTATAAGTATATTATTGGTCTAAGTGGTGCTCGCCAAGTCTACTATGAGTGTTTTATTAGCAAAAGTACGCGTATAAAATAGGCCCTTTTCCGTGGTTATAAACTTTTACTAGCCTGTTATAGACCTGGCTCCTTAAGCACTACAAGACCACATTTTGTTACTCGGTAAGTCAAATTATCTGTCAAACTATCCTGCGAAAATCCTGCTATACTTTTACAGTTTAAAACGTATTTAAGCGCGCGCATTTAGATACTACGAGCCGCTTTAGCTTTGAATTTATGTTAAATTCGCATTGCAAGACAGTCGCTGAGCTTAATTCTATAATTGCTTGTATGTACACAGATGCTTTTTATTCTATATGTAGGAAAGAAACTAGCTGTCGACGGTCGTCTCCGTTAATAACACTTGGCTACATTATAGAGTGGCCATATTGGTCACATAATGTTATTTCGCTGAGCGCATTCAATAATATATTAAATTTCAATATTTTTCTTCTTTAGTTCCGTTTCGCCCGCGTCTCGTCTAACGTACCTATGTACTATGTTATTATTTCATTCTACTACCTAACATGTTTATCTACCAACGTCGATCACGTTATAATAAGCTTAAATAAATAAGAAGCCTAAACTGTACTGCAACATTTACGACTATAAAAAGTAAAACAGTACAAACAGTATTATGTTCTTCAGGAATATTTTTAAACAATAATAATTTATTAGGATATTTTCTTCGATCGCAATATAATGATATGTGATCAAAGGATTTATTGAAATCGATTCTTTGTTACATGTGGGGCATTGGCTTAATCGTCAAGCTTGCCAAATTCTTTTTTTTTTCCACTTTTTGTTTCTACTGCTGGGCTAAGGTCTCCCCCAAACTCTTCTACAGATCCCGATCCAGGGCCAAAGACTGCCAATCCCTTGTGTAGTTTACAAGGTCGTCGCACCAAATGTATAGTACATAATTATTATCATAACGCAAACACAGACAAACGTTCAAGGCGTATTCGCGATATCGCATTTGAACGTTCATTATTCCACAGTCTCTTTATAATGCTTTTATCTGGAGTGGTTTCCGGCCGAGCTGGACATCCTCTGCCCGCCATTGTTAGTCACGTATACTTTTTAAATATTATTTTTATTAGAGTTCGCCTGTGGTAGTAATTTAAGTTCGTCGGTGTCGTACCCCAAGGCACTGGACTGAATCGTACGTTAATTTGGACCATATAAAAAATTCAGCGCCAAACATAGTTTTTAAAAGTAAGTTAGAGATTTGAAACATGTAAAACTGAAGACGATTTAAGTTTATAAGTTTACTTATGAATGGTAATGAAGGAGAATAACTTTATATTTTGACGACATCCCTGGTCGAGTGGTCGCATGCCGGGTCTGGCGTCGCACCATCTCTGAGCTCCCGTGTTCACACATATTGTGCAACTCGGTCGAAACGTCGGGTATAAAAAGGTATGCGTAGAATGCCTTTACTAAGTAGTTTTGCGTTAAATCCCGTCTAAATATGTGTGCATAATGGAACGCGAAAGTTTAAAAACTCCCGTGTTCAATTGCCGGTCAGGTCAATTTAGACCAAACCTGTTTATATAAATGGATTTCGGGTCTGGGCGTTTTATCTATGTTTATGTAGGTATATAATATATCCGTTATCTTATCATATTAACGAGTTTCAAAAGAATACTCATCTTGGTCTAGATAATTGGCGTGAGCGTAAACAAATTTAATTTAATTATTAATTCGTTTCATTTTAATAAACTGAAGATTAACCCACCAAACCGCATTAGGCCAGCCTGGTAGGGGAAAGCTCAATCTTCCTATGTACCCCTTGTCCGTATGGAAAGGGCTGTGCCTGTGCACTTTTATTATATATTATATATTTAAAAGGCCGATGACACTGAAAAGTACATACATACATACATAATACATAACCACGACTATTATCCCCGAAGGGTTAGTCAGAGACTAATGAGCAATGAGGACTGCAAAAGCAGTCCTCTACCACAGTTCACTTTTCACCAAATAGCGATTGCATATGTGCTCAGCGTGACAGGTGGTGAGCCCATCGCCGCTCTATGCTGTTGGAAGTTTGTGCGTCTTTAGTCGCCTTTTACAACACCCAGGGGAAGAGAGGGGGTGGTAGTATTCTTTCACCGCCACGCGACACGGTTACTGAAGAGAACCTAGCTGAATAATCTCAATATTAATTTGCTAACCATACCTATAAGATACAATTTAAGAAACTTGTTGGCAATTTTAATTGGAACTTAAGAGAAAGACTATTACTTTATTATTGAAATTTTTGCATTCACAATGCTATAATATACCTACATATAGGATAAAATGTTTTTCTAGTAAACATTTTAACCTAAGACTATTACTTCTGATAATAGCTTAATTGATGGTTTATTTATTACATGTGAATAGTTAAATATTATTTGAATAACTAGCTTGTCATTATACAGATGCGGTGGAAAAGAAAAACTCATTAATTAAAATAAGAACATGGCTAAGGAAGACTTTTCATAACGACGAACTACTTATCGACATAATAATTATCGTCAAGAACAAACGGTACACACATCCATAGTAGCGTTTCTCTGTTGCTTTTTATAACTTTTTAATAAGTACAGATAACATTTACGACTAGGTATTTTTCATAAAGTTACTATACCTTCCGCTAGGTATAGTAACTTTATGGTATTTTCATTTAAAGATTGTCGTGTACCTGACAGCGCATTGTCATATTACGCCTAATATCCCGAAGGTAACGGTACGCCTCTGGGCCTTATCAAGCCCTTGCAATAATGGGAATAATTATTAAGTGTAGAATAAGGGTAGACAGTTCTCGGTTGTCTGGATGAGACGACTAACTGATAATACGATGATAAATGTTATCTTACCTGTGTTAAAATGTTCTACAGAGACATTTCTGTTCCAGTGATTCTTGATAATTTTTAGAATGTACATACAATAATACATACATCCTGCACGCCCGTTTTCTTAAGGTTAGGCAAAACTTTAACTTAATTAATATAAAGCATCCAAGAGATTATTTCGTTGCTTACTTACGAACTTAGCCCGTACTTCGTTGTACAATACACGAGACAGCGGGCAGGTTTTTAACACGCTTTTATTAGGTCGACCTTTATGTAACAAACTATGTAATGGAATCTAAGGTTACTAATTTAACCATCTTCCAAGGGTCGTAGCGTAATGAAAATTGGCAGCTGTATGTATTTCTGATGACAATACAATAATATGGTACTGTCGAACTGATCTGCTGGTGGAGCCGGAAGATATCAACTGGAACTTCATGATGGAAAATCGTATCATAGCTGTTTTGGATTTCTTAGAAAAATCTTGTAATGAACTTTGACCACGATTAGGTTTCAAGGTCTGATGATGAAGCCGGAAGATAGGCACTGGTATTTCATGATAGAGTATCGTATCATAGTCGCGTTTGCACTTGTAAGAAAGGCCACGTAATGGACTTTGAACACGATCAGGTTTCAAGGTTAGACCACGATTAGGTTTCAAGGTCTGATGATGAAGCCGGAAGATAAACACTGGCATTCCATGATAGAGTATCGTATCATAGTCGTGTTTGCACTTGTGAAAAAGGCCACGTAATGGACTTTGGACACGATCAGGTTTCAAGGTTAGACCAAAAAGTATAAAATAATTAATAGTTTAAAGAACACTAGAAAAACACGCTTTTATAAATGCACGTAAAAACAAAAAATAAATTATGAATCGTTCAAGTTGTCTCTATTTCTGGACTGAAGTGTAAATATGTTTAATTATAATATTTGATTGTAAAAGCGTGGGGCGCTGGAACAGCAAACACTTTCTTGTTAACAAATATTAATAGGTACTAACTTCCTGACGGAAGCTGCATGAGGTCGCACAAGAGCATAACGTTTATGCCGCCAAAGGGTTACCAAAGGGAACCAAAGATATCGTCCACGAACAAGAACTCTACATTCTGACACTGTTGACGCATTACCCTTATGTACTTAATTTCCTGAAAGAAGAGGCGTTAAAAATGTCGGTGAATGTCGTATCTCTGAGTTCTGGGAATGTCTGAGTTCGACAAACTGTTACTTTGAACAGACTGTTTAATGTAGACCTACAAGTCGTGCTGCAACTCCAGTTAGAGCGCCAATCTGTGTAACCTGCTTCCCGTAACATCGCTTAACTTGATTTCTCAGCAAGATATACAAAAAGTCTTTCCTTTTATAGCGCCCCACGCTTTTACTATCAAATATTATAATTAAAAGCACATATTTCACACTTCAGCCCAGAAATAGAGACAACTTGAACGATTCATAATTTATTTTTTGATTTTACGTGCATTTATAAAAGCGTGTTTTTCTAGTGTTTTTTAAACTATTAATTTATTTTATTTCGTGTTATGTCTATACACGATATGTCAAAAATAGACTTAATAGTAGTTTTTGCTTGTCTGTGGTATTTTTGTCTACAACCCTAACCCTAACATGCAACTTTTATTGAGATTTGACTACTGTAACCGAGATAGTTTGTCGTTCCCGCCATCGAAAGAAGAGAGAATATCGTCCGCGAGGAGTTTCTCCCGTGTTCTTTTAGCAACAACACGTGTTGCGAGACTCCATTTTATTTCTATATACCGTACAATAATAAATGTACTTCTAAAATAATATACCACTTAAAATTGGCTTAATGCTAAACGCGAAGTCATTAAATAAGTTATAATAATAATAATAATCGTCCGCGACATATCTGGTGTTGCGCTTGATAGGCCCGCTGGTGTCTTTTTCACTTGCGATTGGCGCAGTACATGCACACACAGCCGTGTGCGACAGATTGCGGACAGGCTAAGGCTGATTTCACAGTCACGCGTTTGATCAGCGCCGGCCACACGCGCGCGGTTACAATTAGGCTGATTTCACAGTCACGCGTTTGACCAGCGCTGGCCACACGCGCGCGGTTACAATTACACTAGATAGTAGTTGCGTTTCATAGTCATGCAGTTCAAACGCGCAACTACTACTACGTAGTGTAATAATATTCAGCCTAAGTGAAATCAGCCTAAGTTTCGGATGCGGTTAGAAGTAGGGCCTCAGCGTATAGGTATTATTATGTCATGCCTCCAAAGATATATAAGTGTAAAATATGATATATTCACACGGAACCCTCCACCAACGCATCGTCCCCATATCAGCTTTCGACAGCTTTTCATAAAAACTTTTTTCGTCCTGTTGTGGTTGTTATGCAAATACAAGTTCCACATCGTGAAAGGGAATACATTACGCATACACAATATGTTGTGTACATACTCGTGTTATACAGCCTATGCACGTTCGAATTTCTCTTACTGACTGTTTTATGTTATGTATAATTGTTGCTTTAGATTTTAGAAAATATACTTTATGATCAATGTCCGTCAAAGGCCGTTTTTTACAAAAAAACAAAAAGTATTGTTTCCTGACGACAACAATAACGACATACTGTTCTAAAGTCACGTATCGTAAATTAAGCTCTGCTATTGGCTAATTCTATTTTAGAATAACTTAATAGTGCAATTTCACTTTTCCTAACGGCTTTTAAACGTGTTTTAGTGGGATTTGTAACGTAATCATAAGTGTATCTTGGAAGGAATTCGTAGTATTTTGTTTTTCTGGTAATAGATCCATTTTGATCAATATTCGTTTTAGGAGGTTTTGAAAATTCATATTACTTATTACTAAACAGTTTGGCCCTCAAAATAAACCCGAGGTCAAAGCGTCCTCTATCCTGAATCTAGGTACCTACCTACTGAGAAACTTGTCAACTGGAACAAAATAATACTACGTAGTTGTACTAAAATAGAGTATTGTCCTCTTTTTAAAAACTATTACGAATAACACAAATATTTGTTAAATGTCGCAAAGAGCAACAAAAAATAGGTTTTTAAGGGCAAATAAATAAATACTCTTTTTTGTGCTATGTACTTTATTTTTGTTCTAACAAAATAAAAAAAAAATACTTTATTCATCCAAAGAAAAGAAAAATCCTAATCACGACATACATAGCTATGTTGATGGTGGCTAGCTAAGGAGACATATATACCTAAGAAAAGGTGGCAAACCTAATCACGACATACAATACATAGCTATGTTGATGGTGGCTAGCTAGGGAGACTTAAATACCAAAATATAGGTTGATACTGTTCTACTGCCGGGCAAAAGCCTTCATCATTACAATCAGGTCATCACTACAATTGGTTTTGGATGAGTTTGTTGGTGACCACCAGTGACCATAAACCTCGGGCTATGCATCGAAAAATCCGAAACACACTTTGTCCGACCTGGGAATTGAACATATATAAACATACATATAATCACGACCATTATCCCCGAAGGATTAGACAGAGACTAGGCAATCTAGTTTGTCAAATGACAATGAGCCTACAAAAACGAAAAAGTCTTTAGTTATAAGTAGAATAATCATGAATAAAGACTCTACCTTAGAGCATTCAACGACTCGACATATTAAGTTTACATAAATCAACAACTTTTTTGAGATATTTATTTAAAGTTTATGGTAAAATTAGTAATAATTTGAATCTATGGACAACACAGACCACGCCCACACAGTCCACGCTTCAGCAAGAAACAACTGCACAGTGTGCACAAGTGCTTAGATGGTGAGCCTTTAGCCCGTTAGTCGCTTTTACGACATCCAAGGGAAGAGAGGGGTTGGTATTATTATTATGATAAGCTCATCGCCGCTCTATGCTGTTGGATGTATGTGCAGTCTTTAGTTCGTTAGTCGCCTTTTACGACACCCAAGGGAAGAGAGGGGGTGGTAGTATTCTTTCACCGCTACGCGACACGGTATTTAACAATTAACAATTAAAATAATTTATATCTATTTTTCGTTAATGCAGAATGATTGTCCAGGAAAATCGTGTTATTATTTATTTTAATATATTTTGAACCTATTGTATTTAAGGAATAATAATCCTGAATGTGGTAAAATTTTACAGTTTTTTCCTAAACCCTATTGATTATGAAGTTGAAACTAATCATAATTTTTTCTAAACATCTTAGGGAAGGAATACGGATTTCATACAAATTAGGTCATTGTCTATTTCCTCACAGTCATTGTAAGCCATAGATGCTCTAAGTTTCATTTCTGCATTTCTGGTGATAACAGCTCCCGAAGAATTGAGAACCTTTTTTTTTTTGGAGTCATTCATAAAGAGGTACAATTACTTAAGTTGGAATTTAAACATTCATTATTTAAATTGTCACCCTTAGAAACAGTTTTTCATAAGAGAACAACACTGAGCAAAAATAGCTTTTAGGTAGGTACTTATTTCAGAAATAGCTTTAAGGAAATACGTCACTTCCGGTTGTCCCCATGTTTGCTACTGCAAACTATTTGTAAAAGTATAGTTAATCAGAGATCGGCGCTCGTTGTTTCCAATTAAAAAAGCGACTATTTTTAAAAACAAACTTTTATTACTTGTAATTAAAAAGAACTATAAAGTTAAAATTAATTAAAACCTGAAAAATACCATTACATAGGTATCATTGCAACCTTTAACGGTAATTAACCTTCTTCGTCTTCGTCACAATTTTTTATAAATAAAAGCGTGTTACATTTTGATGGAATTTAAAAGAACATTTAGCATAATTATACACCTTCATTATCTTTCTTTTGCAATCACAATATAAAACGCTTTTAATTACTTAAAAAAAAATTGTGACGTAGAACGAAGAAGTTTAATTACTGATAAAGGTTGCAAAGTAAGAAAATATTCCCTTGCACTCTATCTTTGCGCACGCCACTGTATGTACGCGCGGTCGGGATGGAGTGCAAGCGAATATCGCCCAAAAGTGGTCGACCGGCTATATAATGGTATTTTTCTTATCAGGTTTTAATTATTTTTTACCTTTTTAGTTCTTTTTAATAACTGTTGTTTTTAATAAGTTTTTTTCCTTTTAATTTTTCTTTTCTTTTTTGTATTTTTGTTGCGAGATTGACTACGGCGCAGTTCGTAGCGCGCAGCAGTGTTTTTCCGTTATGTAGCCCGTAGTACGCGCACAATGTGTTGTTTTGAGCACTTATTGCAGGGGGATAAGTGCTTCAGTACAACAGGGTTCGCCCTGGTACCCTGAGTCGCAACGTTAGATATGACATGTTTATACACAGCACGTGCCCACCTTGTGATTAAATCAAACACAGAATCCACATTCATAACATAGGGAACGAACGAACGAACGAACGAACTTATTTTCCCAAAGATGAGGTCGCATATTCAAGAAGAATCAAACTCGACGCGTTTATGTCGCTTAATTACTGAGTTCATAGGAACTTAGCTCCACCTTTTAGCTCCATCATCAGACCCTGGTTTCCATCTAACACCAAAATACTCGTCAAGACGAATCAAACGAGCCCATACCTGATGGGGTATGTCGATTAATTACTGAGTACCTCAATGGCCATCTTACAACTCCATCATCAGACCCTGGTTACCATCTAGCACCAAAGTACTCGTCAATACGAATCATACGGGCCCAAACTCGATAGGGCTGCGTCGTTTCATTACAGAGTTCCTATGACCACCTTCCAGCTCCATCATCAGACCCTGGTTACCTTTGAAAGACAAACTACTCGTCAAGACCATTCAAACGAGCTCAAACTCGATGAGGTTGTGTTGTTTCCTTGCGAAGTTCCTAAGGCCACCTTCCAGCTCCATCATCAGAGCAGTACCATGTCATCATAATATTGCATTGTCACTCAATCGGTGACTGGGAAGTGCTTCGATCAACAGTTGTATTGTTGATCGAAGGGGAAGTGGATCAAATTTAATTTGCAAGATTTGATGACAAACTGACAGGTGAAACTAAATAAAAGCTTGAAAAATGCTGTCATTACAAAATGACAATTTAGATTGTTTTTAACACGCTTTTATTAGGTCGACGTATGTAACAAACTATGTAATGGAATCTAAGGTAACTAATTTGACCATCTTCCAAGGATCGTAGCGTAATGAAAATTGGCAGCTGTATGTAGTTCTGATGACAATACTATATATGCTACTGTCGAACTGATCTGATGATGGAGCCCGAAGATATGAACTGGAACTTCATGATGGAAAATTGTATCATAACTGCTTTGGATTTCTTAGAAAAGTCTTGTAATGAACTTTGACCACGATTAGGTTTCTAGGTCTGATGATAAAGCCGGAAGATAGGCACTGGCATTCCATGATAGAATGTCAATGTCGTGTTTGCACTTGTGAGAAAGACCACGTAATGGACTTTGAACACGATCAGGTTTCAAGGTTAGACAAAAAGTATAAAATAAATTAATATTTTAAAAAAACACTAGAAAAACACACTTTTATAAATGCAAATAAAACATAAAAATGAATAAAAAATAAATAAAAATCAATTACCAAAATGTTTGTACGCGCATTGTGCCGGCTGCACCAATGTGGCTATTTCTTTCTATTCTTTTTTGTTGTGTTCGTATTTGTTAGGACAAGGTTTGTGTACAAGAAAATGTTTAAAAAAATACAGAAAAAAGTATAAATATTTGGATTAAATAATTCTCCTTATAAAGTGATACAGTGAGTGACATAGAAGACAGCAAATTTAGGATTGAAAACAGTTCGAATCGATCGAAAGAAAGAAATCGTTCTATTATCAGTCAACTATGTATTGAACTTAATAAAATGTTAGTATTATTTTTAAAACTATAAAATTAACTAAAAGTCGACACTACATTAATTGATTGTTATGTTATGCGGTACGAAGTCGCCGGGACAGCTAGTTATAATATAATATTAGCAAGGCAATATTAAAATATCATCTGCTATTTCCAATTAGTCCAGTCGATTAGGCTCTGGTGAGCCAAATGATGACATACTAATTAGATTAGTGGCGAGAAAATAACTTCGTGCTTCGGAAGGCACGTTAAACCGCCGGCTGTTGTCGTAAGATATTAGTCACAACGAAACCCACCAACCCACATTTGCCCAGGCAAGTTAGCTACGGTTACGGTTTCATTTCTAAGTGGGAAGTCTTGAAACTAGTAGTGGGATACTGATGACTTTTAACATTACTATCTTGTAAAATGATTAACAAATAACAATACAGACTAATAATTACAATAACTAAAATATGTTTCTGAATAATTCCTATACTGATAGGAATAAAGTCAAACTCACGTAAACAACCGGTAGTTACTTATTATCTGTTTAAATTCGCTTCTCAATAATAGATAAAATTCAATGTTACCTAACTTATCACATCGGTGAAGCTATTATAATATTATTAGTATGTAGAATAGCTATTAGGAAGCCAACCCAGTAACTATTACTTATATATGCCTGAGGACCAAGGCTTGTAAAATAGATTTTAAATTGTTAATTTTAAACTTTATACAGCTAATTTAAGAACATAATCCTTTTCACATACAGACGACGATTGTTATTGCACCTGACCCGGAATGTAGGAAAGGTGCAAGTTCGAAACGTACTCGTGGATGTTTATTCTGCATTTACAAAATTAGCAAAATTTTCTTATAGTAAATAAACTTAAATAAACTTTCCTACACTCACACCAATTATCTAGCCCAAGAGAAGCTTCGTTATGAAACTCGTTAAATGGTTACTAGACAACGGATAGAAACATACATAAAATACTTAAATACATACTTATTTTAATAGAAAACACCCAGACCCGAGACAATTTAGAAAACAATCATTTCTAAATTGACCCGACCGGGGATCGAACCCGGGACCTCAGAGATGGTGACACCATGAAAACCGGTGTACAAACCACTCGACCAAGGAGGTCGTCTGTACATATGGATTGAATTACTACTGCCATAAGCCTGTCAAGAGAAATGTTGAAGCAAATGTGCCACATTGCGGACAACAAAGTAATAAACACTTTTTAACTTTCGTGTTCATCAAAAATATTTAATCGGAGTTTTACGCAAAGGTTGTCATCGCGCCTGTACTGCTTTTCTACTCAACACCAAGGGCTCTGCCCTGGCACTTCTTAGACACAGTATAAATATGAGCTTTATGCTGTGTCTTAGAGTTGTGTTGCATAATGTCGCAATCAAATTGTATTATTCGGCTTTTTACAAACGGCACCGTTCGTTTGCAAACGCTCGCTGCTTTGTAAAATGATTAACGTATTTATGTGGCCAATAGTCATTTATTAGTAGGGAACTTAGATTAAAACAAAATGTTTTAATCTAAGGTAGGGAACCATGGTTTAATTATACTGTAGGTTGCCGTAAAACTAGACACAATGGAATTTCAAATTATGTTAGCAGTAGATCAAAGGCATATCAAAGGCATTTTATAAATGGCATTTAAATTGTCATTTAGATTTCGTGGATTGTTACA
This sequence comes from Scoparia ambigualis, assembly GCA_963921215.1. Classification (NCBI taxonomy): domain Eukaryota; kingdom Metazoa; phylum Arthropoda; class Insecta; order Lepidoptera; family Crambidae; genus Scoparia; species Scoparia ambigualis. The sequence goes on along the minus strand of OY992501.1, from coordinate 44,012,586 downwards.
AAATGACGAGGCATCATTTTACAATTTGTCTACGGCATTTTATGAACTAGCGAGCGTTTGCAAACAGACGGCGCCGTTTGCAAAATGTCGAATTATACAATCTGCCTGCGACACAAACATAATAACATAGGTATGTGTAGGTACACATCACGCCTTTTTCCCGGAGGGGTACTCAGAGACCACAGTTTTCCATTTGATACGATTCTGACACACTTCTATTGCTTAATTTCCACTCATAGTTACTGTTAAAAGATAATACGATATTGTTTAGAAAACTTAGGGGCTGTTCATTTATTACGTAAGACATTTATTACTACTTTTAATCTCTCTTTTTTAAATATAAAACCACTTTTTGGAATCCTTTCCCCCAGAAATCATTCATTTGCGTAATTAATGAACAGCCCATTGCTAAGCATTTTTGAATCGCCTAACACTTTTTTTTATTTAACACTTATTCAGGACTTACAAAAGAGTTTGGAGCATGAAACTGCACAGCTTTATACATTATTAAATGTGTTATGTAATGCAATAAAATATTGACTATGAGTACAATATGTAGTGAAAGAATAAAAAATATAGTGAAATAATAATATATTAAACTTTTAAGATAGCATTTGTCTACATAATAATATACTTAATGAACATTACAAACAAGAGTGCTGTTAATATTGTACAGTTTTAAAATTAAGGTTAGTAGTGCAAAACTAATCGTAAGTAAGTGAACTAGATGACCCCTCGATCACATAATATTATAAAAACTAGATACACAGAGTAGTGGCAGCTTTGACATAATAATATACATCCTAGTGCCTTTCAAATAAACAAAAAATAACCGCCTAATCGATCTGGATAAGCTATGAATGTAATACCGTGTGTTTTCCTGTCATGTAAACATAATTTCACATTAGAGTGAAAGAGACAATACACAGAATAACTATTCCGACCTTATTCTCTGTTTATTTTTAAGTGTGTTTTGGCCCAATAGCAATTTTTGAAGGAGCACTTCTTAGCACTACTAAACGCAATGAGTTCCTAAACATCTCGCTATGTAATCTTCTTTAGGACGTTTTGAGAGCGTTAATTGTGCGTCTAGTTTTTATATGTGATTGAAGATCGTATGCATGAGTGTGTAGTGTAATTATAAAAGGATTCAGGCTGGCAAACCGCACGTATTGAGAGTCTTGATTGTGTATTTAGTTTTTTTAAGTGATCGAAAAGTATCTTAGGCAAGCATGAGTGTAGTTATGAAAGGATTTAGACAGGCAAACCGCACGTATTGAGAGCTTTGATTGTGCAACAAGTTTTTTTTAACTGATCGAAGAGTATCTTAGTAATGCATGAGTGTAGTTATGAAAGGATTCAGACAGGCTAACCGCACGTACTGAGAGCTTTGATTGTGCATCTAGTTTTATAAGACGTGATCGAAGAGAATCTTAGGCAAGCATGAGTGTAGTAGTTATTAAAGGAGTCAGACAGGCTAACCGTACGTATTGGGAGCTTTGATTGTGCATCTAGTTTTTTTAGGTGATCGAAGTGTATCTTAGGCAAGCATGAGTGTAGTTATGAAAGGACTCACACAGGCAAACCGCGGTGGCGAGGAACAAGGCAACCAGAGCGCGCATCTTGGTCGGTATGCTGCGGGGCACTGAGACCCGTTGGCCGGTGTGAACGGCCCGCTATCGAGGCCTGCGCCGGCGCAGCAGCCGATACGCGATATGGGTTACGCAGTCGAACGGCCGAAGCTCCGCTCTTGTTTGTTTGTCAATTGTTGTGTTTCTTGGTGTTTTTTGATGATCGCAGACAAATTAATAATTGAGATAAGTTTTAATATAGGTACTTATGATTGAGTCTAAATGTGATAATAGGCAAATGAATGATCAAAGAGCTCAAAACAATTTTGCAATTTTCTGCATATTAGCATTATGAGTAAGTGATAGATGACTATAGCTTTTAAGTAAGTTTACATATTTGAATATTTAATAAATGAAGTATCTACCTACACATAGTACAGGAAATGGAAAGAAGTCATATTTCAATAGTTTTAAAACCTATTTTTTAAACTGAATTAATTATGAGAATCTATTTATCTATTTTGTAAAGAAGCTAGCCAGCAAAAAAGATGAGGCGGAAGCGTAATTTAATCTGTATCATTAATCATGTTGGAAAACAGTACACCACCATTTCATCCCACTGTAGTGGAACCGTAAACGACAAAATAAATTCGTACTTGACACAATTTTTTATCTTGTGGTGATTAATGCGGTAATGAAAACATTGTCAAAACTTAGCCGCATCCAATCGGTTCAATGACCTGGGACGGTTCAGTTTTGCAGATGCTTTTACGCCCGAAATTCTAATATCTACCAACCTAAAGTTTTTTTTAGCCTGCTTGAGTGAGAAATTTGACATATTTCGTATGGAGCCTAAGTCAAAAATTTTAATTTAGAAGGCTAAACTATAAATAAGTTAGGCGGTGAAAAGGGAAAAAATGCCTGTTTTCTATTGCTGTTATTCATAAGTAATATTAGGTAATATTTTACATAAAAATGTGAATGGCGCTTAGGAATTACCGCTGACCCCGCAACGCGCAACACCCGCGAGGCGAGGGCCCGAAATTTCGGGCGTTAGTAAGCCGGTCGGAATACTTACGGAATATTTTGTTGTTATTTATTCTTTACCACACATAAGCTCTTATGTGTATCATTGCGCAATCGCTTAGTTCGTAAGTCTACGGTGTGACTTTGTACAGTAGAGCAAACGACTTGAAAATTTCGCTTTTCTTTCTTGTAACGGCATCAAAGTAATATAATAAAAGTAAACAAGTGGACATGTTGAGAAATACACAACGAGAAATCCTAGCCCTACATAATTTAAATAGAATTTTTCCATCATTGTTGTGACCAACTTCATAATATAAAACTTTCTTATTTCAAATCTTCAGTGACAATCTTCGATCGCATAAAAAAAATCGAAGACTACGTTTACTGCATGGTGTATAAAATGTAATTGGGCATAAGGGGGTTTCACACTTTATCCATTGCGTATATCGCAAATCGCAATGCTTTCACACTTAAAAAGCTAAACCAACTTTGATGAATTTTCGTACAGATATAGACACAGACAGATACAGGGCCGCTGGCATAAGCTAGTGGCAATTTATTTTGGAAATGTTTTTAATAACTTTCGGATAAATGCAAAGAATATTTACCCTTATAAACAGATTAGGTAATTCCTGTCCTATTTGTTTTATTTGCGATTATTTGTCGTCAATAAATAAAGTGGGATATAAATCGAAAAAAATCTTTTTACCCACAATCGATTGTGTATTATCCATGGATAAAGTGGGATCCACCCCGCGTATGCATTACTAATTGTAATTTGCAAGTCATATGAGCGGCCCGAGCACGTCAACTACGACCACTAAACTAATAATTAACGAAGGCGGAGCTTTCCGCGGTGTTAACAGTTTCTATTTGCCCGGCAGGTAGGTCGAGCCTTTGACTTTGATTTGATTTAGGTATTAATAGCATTACGGCGGACGGATGGTGACCGGCTTAAAGGCATTCAAAGCGTACGTATTCTCGTACAATTTAAGCAAATATTGTACTCAACTAGCAGACGTACGTAGTACGAATGTTTTTGTTAAAGATTAAATTTCATTTTTCAACATCGTACTTCGTTAGGCACGACCGCCGCCGCAGGTCCTGTTGTCGTTTAAATCCACCAGGGGGGCGATCACGCTAAGTAATCACAACCAAAACACAACTGTATCGCAGCCGTTCTGCCGACTTCGTATAGCGCCATCGCGTGTGTCAAACGAAAATTCAGTCAAAGAAGATTCAGTTTGTGGTTTGGCTGAGATTATTTAGCGTGATCGCTCCCAGTCAGCGTGGTGGGTTCGTAGGGCCCAATGTCCCCAAGTACTGTTGTCCATGCAGTAGGTAGGTAGGTAGTCCTTGGCGCAGCCGAAGATGATGATGATTCATTTTAACGTTACAACTAAATAATTGGACACCTAATAGATACTCTTATATTATCAAGTTGTATTACATAATTAGTGTTGTATAGTACACCTGACTTCATAGCCATTGTTCTCAAAACTTCACCTTCTTCAACTTCCAACTTCATACATTGTTTCCACTTCGAGTCCAAATTGATTATAGGTATTTAATTTACATGTAGAAATATGTAGGTACTTCAATCCCACTCCAAAATAATTTTGGTAGAGTCAACAAATCTATTAAAAACTTCTTGTTATAATTTATTTAAAATGGTTTGGTTTACTGAATACTTAGAATTCACGTGCTGGCTGAAAATCTTGGATACAAAGTGGAATGATATAAATAAGTATTAATAAAATATTCACTAAAGTAGAAAGTTTTTTGGAGTTTAGTGGAATAACCCCTCTTTTTTACTGTTTTATTGATGTTAGAGAATCGCTTGGACTCCACCTAATCATCAGATGAGGTGGAGTTATTATGTTATTATCGCACTAACCATCAGATTAGTGCAATATGGCTTCCGGTAGATAAATGACCTCCATTGTCGAGTGGTTAATCCGCCGGTTCTGGGATCGCTAACTCTGAGGTTCCGGGTTCCATTCATAGTCAGGTCAATTTAGAAGTACATAACTGTTTTTCTAAATCGATTTCGGGTCTGGGTGTTTTCTATATAATAAACTTAAGGTTGCTTCACACATATCAGAGAAGCCACAGTTCCGACGCAGTACCGGCACAGTGAAAAATATTCTTTCATACATTCTCTATGAACGTATCCCCACATATCAGTGTCAGTGACGACACAGTGCTCTCACTGATATGTGGGCTATACGTTCATAGAGAATGTATAAAAGAATATTTTTCACTGTGTCGGAACTGTGGCTTCACTGATATGTGTAAATCAACCTTTATCCGTCCTCCTCCGTTATCTAACCAAAAAAACAAGTTTCAAAAGAATCTTAGCTTGGGATTTAGTGTACGAGTGGAAAAGTAATTTATAATTTATATTCAAATTATCTTAGAGTACCTACCTACCTACAACATTAATATAAGAGTTAAAATACTAACAAATTGTATCCACGAGTTAATTTACAAAATAAGTATCTAGTTTATTACCGTATTTTATTCTAACAAACATAATGTGGATATAGTTATTATATAGAACATGTGAAATTTCCCCTAACGTCGAAGTAAAAGAAAGTCTGTGATAAACCATGCGTTCAAACTTTTCCGCGGCGGTATCAATTATATGAGGGGAGCTACCACTTTTCTTTGATATAGTAAAATAATATTCCCTATCCATTTTAAGGAAAGAAAACATTTATAGACCCACAAGCATAAATTATTATAAAATACAGAAGATAATACACATGAGAAAAAAATAAAAATTCTCCAACTAACACGTTGAGTTCTATTTAAAAGTTTTTTTGGCTACTTTATGTAGGTACCTATTTGGCAAGCGTGGAGATAATAAGCCGATACCCAGAAATAGTGGTGATGACTTGATTTCAATTATGAAAGACTTTGCCCAGCGGTAGAACAGTGTGTTAGTATTATAACAATCAGTTAGTATTATAACTGTTAACCAACTGCAGCCTACTAGTGACACTTTTACCATTTGCTTTTATAAAAATGAATTCCCAGCACCTCTAATTCTATAGTGCCTAAGTTCTCTCTACACGTCTGGTGGTCGTAGATGGTCGACAAGTAACCCACTAACCCGCATTAGGCTAGCGTGTGGTGGGTTATGGTATTGCTAAAAAAAGGTGGCAACCTAGGGTTGCCACCTTTTTTTAGGACGAATAAAGTATATATTTTTTTTCAGGACAAAAAATAAGTACATAGCATAAAAAAGAGTGAATTGTTATACAAGGGGCTGAAATGACCAATTATATACGAGGAATTGTTACTCCCGAGCTTTTGCGAGGGAGTAAATAGAAACCGAGTTTTAATGGGTTTTAGCGCCGTGTATTACACTCTGCTTTTCACTACGAACGCGAGAAAATAAAACAATACAATATGATTTTTTTAAATTTAATATTAACCCGTTAGTTGCTTTTACGACACCCAATGGAAGAGAGGGGTTGGTAGTATTATTTTGATGATCCCATCGCCGCTCTATGCTGTTGGATAGTATGTGCAGTCTTTTCATCTCTTCACTTGGGTGTCGTAAAAGGCGACCAACGGACTAAAGACTGCACATACATCCAACAGCATAGAGCAACGAAGGGAAGAAAGGGGTTGGTAGTATTATTTTGATGAGCCCATCGCCGCTCTATGCTGTTGGATGTATGTGCAGTCTTTAGCCTGCTAGTCACTTTTACGAGACCCAAGGAAAGAGAGGGTTGGTAGTATTATTTTGATGAGCCCATCGCCGCTCTATGCTGTTGGATGTATGTGCAGTCTTTAGTCCGTTAGTCGCCTTTTACGACACCCAAAGGAAGAGGAGGAGGAGGAAGGGGAGTAAGGGTGAGAGCGGCCTAAGATCTTGCCGGCCCCAACAGTCAACCTCACCTGCACGTGGTGCTCCCTGCTATACAACGGACGAGGCTCTGGTGACCGAGCAATGGCGGTATAACCACTCGCCTCACCGGGCAACCGGTGGGATGAGGTTTCAGGGACCTTGGTGCTTAAATGGCCCCTAAAAGTCTGATGCAGAAGGCAACGGGAAACCACTGCATTATATTCCCAAGAAAATCATCATGGATAATAAGTACGGAAAAGGAAATAACGAAACGTCATGCGATCCGGCTAACGCCCGGCGCCACCTACCCGGGCGAGGTGATGTGAAATGTGCTACCGGCCATGCGAGCGTTAATCACCAGGCGCCGCATGGAAAATATGCTACTGGTGCAAATGGATCGAACGCTGAGACAGTATCAGTGCGACATCCTCATCGCATTGGGACTTGGAACATGCGTGGACTGAATATGGTCGGGAAGCTGGAAATCGTGGAAAGGGAAATGCTCAGGAAAAAAATTGACATCTTGGGACTTAGTGAAACACACTGGAGGAACTCCGGTCATTTTACCTCAGACGCCGGAAATAGGATTTACTTCTCTGGACCCAAAGATGAGAGTAGTAAAGGAGTAGCGTTTATAGTCCCACCAAAACTTGATCGATTTGTCCTAGAATACAGACCAGTTAGTGACAGGGTCATCACAATCAAGCTGAACGCTATACCTTGCAAGCTGAACATCATACAAGTATACGCCCCAACTGCAACAAACTCCACGGAGGAGGAAATTGAAGATTTCTACGGGACCATATCTCAGGCCATCAAAGAAATCCCAAAACGATAGATCACAATGATAATTGGTGATTTTAACGTGGAAATCGGATCAACCAAGGACGACCTCAACCTGCGCCAGCTGGTCGGTGGGTATGGCGTGGGTGTCAGGAACGAAAGAGGTGAACGACTCCTACAATTCTGCAGCGAAGAAAACCTCACAGTCATGAACACCTGCTTTAAGAACCATATTCGCAGACTCTATACATGGATAGCTCCTGGAGATAGATGTAGAAACCAGATTGATTTCATCATGATCCAGACACGGTGGAGATCGTCGGTCTTAAATGCAGTTACATACCCCGGGGCCGACTGTGGAAGCGATCATCAGCTTTTGGTAGCGACTCTTAGGATCAGGTTGAAGAATATACAGAGAGCAAAAATATCAAAACCTCTCGCTAAGGTAAACCTCCAGGGATACAGATGCGCGATCGAGAGCAGACTTTCCGACATGTTAGAACCCAATGAGAGATCGGAGGGAGTAACAAAATGGAAATCCCTTAAGGAGGCAATAGTTAAAGCGGCGTCCGAAAATACATTGCCACGGTCAATGCTGAAAATTTTATAACACCTGAAACAGCCAACGTAATCATCGAGCGGAGAGAACAAAAGGAAAGAGGTTTAAGAACACCCGGTGATCTGGAGTGGTACTCACAGCTAAACAGAGAGGTACAGAAACGCTGTCGACAAGATAAGAACGCTCAGATTAACCGAATATGTGCAGATCTTGAAAGACACGCATTAAAAAACGAGACTAAAGATTTATACCGCAAGCTGAAAGACCTGACTAGGACACGTAATGTGCAAACACGTGTCATAGAGGATGAATCCGGGAATATTCTTTGCGAACACCGCCAAATTCTGGAGCGATGGAGACGATACTGCGCGGAGCTCTATGACACGGGCGACACTCTCCAGCCTTGTGTAAGGTGGGAACCTGAGGAACTGGAACCTGAAATTCTTCCAGCAGAAGTTGAGCAGGCCACAAAAGCCTTAAAAAATGACAAAGCTCCAGGTAGAGATGGAATACCAGCGGAACTGCTGAAGAATCTTGGTGCTAAAGGCGTGGCCCTCGTGGGGGAGGTTTGCAACCATATCTGGCAAACTGGTCACTGGCCCGATGACTGGACGGAATCTGTCTTTGTCCCCCTGCACAAAAAGGGTTCTACTAACAAATGCAGCCAACGCCAGCAAAATACTTCTGCACATTCTGAACGCACGTCTTAGAAACTACCTGGAGCGGCAAATTCCCGAAGAACAGGCTGGTTTTGTGAAAGGAAAAGGTACTCGAGAGCAGATTCTCAATGTCCGCCAAATCATTGAGAAGAGCCGTGAATTTAATACCCCAGTCGTGATGTGTTTCATAGATTACGCGAAGGCCTTTGACTGCGTGAGATGGAATAGCTTGTGGGACGTGCTTATAGAGATGGGTGTGCCTAGGTATCTGGTAGGTCTGATCAGTTCTCTCTACGCAGACAACCGCTCCTATGTCAGGGTCGAAGGTCAGGTAGGTCAGGAAGAGAGAAAGGAAGAGAGGGGTTGTAGTATTATTTTGATGAGCCCATCTCCGCTCTATGCTGTTGGATGTATGTACAGTATTTATTTAGTCCGTTAGTCGCCTTTTACGAAACCGAAGAGAAGATAGGGGTTGGTAGTATTATTTTTGTTGGATGTATGTGCAGTCTTTAGTCCGTTAGTCGCCTTTTAAAACATTTAGGGGAATAAAGGGGTTGGTAGTATTATTTTTGTTGGATGTATGTGCAGTCTTTAGTCCGTTAGTCGCCTTTTAAAACATTTAGGGGAATAAAGGGGTTGGTAGTATTATTTTGATGAGCTCATCGCCGCTCTATGCTGTTGGATGTAAGTGCAGTCTTTAGTTCGTTAGTCGCCTTTACCACACCCAAGGGAAGACAGGGGTTGGTAGTATTATTTTGATGAGCCATCAAAATAATACTACCAACCCCTTACTTCCCTTCGGTGTCGTAAAAGGCGACTAACAGACGAAAGACTACACATACATCCAACAGCATAGAGCGGCGACGGGCTCATCAAAATTATATTATAATCCCCTCTCTTCCCTTGCGTGTCGTAAAAGCGACTAACGGTCTAAAGGCTCACCACCTAAGTACATGTGCAGACTGTGCAGTTGTTTCTTGCTGAAGCGTGGACTGTGTGGGTGTGGTCTACTGTGTTGCCCATAGATTCAAATGATTACTAATTTTACCTTTAATAATAACTATCTCAAAAAAGTTGTTGATTTAAGTAAACAGTAGTAAGTCGAGTCTTTATTCATGATTTTTCTACTTATGACTAAAGACTTTTTCAATTTGTTAGGCTCATTGTCATGTAAAAGACAAAAATTTAACAACAAAAACAAAAACGGTCTTTTTGAGCAAGAGGAGTAAAATAGTAGATTATTTACCAAGGGGATAAAGCAGTGTCTTCTGTCGCGGGTGACGATTTAAATCGAGAGCGTAACGAAGGACTCGAGGTTTACTCCCGAGCGTAGCGAGGGCGCTAAAAACTTAAATCACGAGCGAAGCGAGGGATTTAAAAGAGTCCTGAGTGCGAGCGAGTGATTTAAGTTCACCCAAGACTAAGCCAGCTTTATCACCGAGGAAAATACTCTACTTTTCGTACCATTTGCGAAAAAATTAACACAATAATAATATGAGATAAGCATTTATTAAAAATAATGACAATTAAAAGTAAAAGTTAACATTCGAAACATTGGTCCAATTAATGATAGAGAGAGTTACATTTTTGTTTTGTACATTTATTGTTGATGAGTTGATTTGTAACTATTTTTTTTTGACGTGACAACGTCTTAAATTAGGTTGCGGCTGGGAGCTGACAATTAAAAGTAAAAGTTAACATTCGAAACATTGGTCCAATTAATGATAGAGAGAGTTACATTTTTGTTTTGTACATTTATTGTTGATGAGTTGATTTGTAACTATTTTTTTTTGACGTGACAACGTCTTAAATTAGGTTGCGGCTGGGAGTCACTTATGAAAAAGTGTAACGCTCGGTAACGTTACGATGAGTCACCGAACGAGAGAGAGGCCCGCCGAATGCCTTGCGTCTCTCTCCCACTCAACTATGATCGGTCTGCATATTTGTTTTAAATATAATTCTTTTTATAAATAAATGTTTTAAATTGTTACTATTATTTCATCCTTCTTCCTACTATACGAATGAATATTCACATTAAAATTATTTTACCACTCAAAGTCGTTGTCACGTAAAACTTTCGCCCGTATACCGACTTTACAGGCAACCAATTTTTTTTTTAATTTATTTTTTATTTGATTTATTTTCTTTTTCAAAAAGATGTATAATGCTTTATATACAAACTCAATGGTGTAAACACAGATGTAGTTCAGTATAAATTTCGGTAAGTATTCCAAATTTAAATCACATTCTCCCCCTAGAGGATGAATGAAATTCAGTACAATTTTCAAATTTTCAAAAATGACTATTGTTATGTTCGCTTTTTGTGGCATAGAATCTTAGAGCATTAAGTTGGTTGAGTGCTCTAAGCATAGAATGTCACTTTTTTGAGCAAGTGGTACGAAAAGAGTATTTATTTATCTGTCCTTTAAAACCTTCGATCAACAATACCAAATCTTATAACGTATTTTTTGTTGCTCGTTGCGACACTTAACAAATATTGGTCTTTTACGTAAATAGAGTATTTTAGCGTACGTTATTGGTGTCGTAAATTATAAAGTACGCCTACATGAAAAAGAGGATAATACTCTATTTTAAAGTACGAATGGCAACCCTAGTTATGGCTCAATATCTTTTTTTGCTACTTCATGTAGGTACCTATTATACTATTTATCAAGCCTGGAGATAATAAGCCGATACCCAGAAATAGTGGGCATGACTTGATTTCAATTATGAAGGACTTTGCCTAGCGGTAGAACAGTGTGTTAGTATAATAACAATCGTTAGTATTATAACTCATATACTGCAGCCTACTAGTGATACTTTTACCATTTGCTTTTATAAGATTGAATTCCCAGCACCTCCAATTCTATAGCGCATAAGTTCTCTCTACGCGTCTGGTGGTCCTTTAAGTGGAGTAAGATGGTCGATGTCACCCACTAACCCGCATTGGGCCAGCGTGGTGGGTTATGGCTAGGGTTGCCACCTTTTTTTAAGGAAAAATAAAGTATTTTTTTTAGTTAAAAAATTAAGTACGTAGCATAAAAAAGAGTATTTATTTATTTCACCCACCAACCCGCGTTGGGCTTGCGTGGTGGGTTATGGCTAGGGTTGCCACCTTTTTTTAGGACGAATAAAGTTTTTTTTTAGTTAAAAAATTAAGTACGTAGCATTATAAAGAGTATTTATTTATTTGTCCTTTTTATCGTATTTTTTTGCTCTTTGCGACAGTTATGAAATATTGGTATTTTACGTAAATAGAGTGTTTTATCGTACGATATTGGTGTCGTATATTATAAAGTACGCCTACATGAAAAAGAGGACAAAACTCTATTTTAGAGTACGGATGGCAACCCTAGTTATGGCCCAATATCCCCACGTGTTATGCTACGTGGGAGGCCTGTGCCCAGCAGTGGGACGTTCATAGACTGATGATGACGATAGTCGAATTGTAGTTCTACATTCGTTATATTAATTTGTATATCTTTTGCAAGGTTAACCTTCTTTGGTAAATTGAAAAAATAGAAAATCTAACTTTGTAAAAAGTAGAGTAAAGTATAGCCAGTATAAATATATATACTGGTCCACGACTAGGCCAAGGCTCCATTGACGGGGAATATGGGTGGGGAGGGTACGAAGAAAATATTTTTTGGTTTAACTAAATATAAAACATATTGCCCGAACTGGGAATTGGGGGTCCATATTGGCTAACATAAAACTATTATTCCTATTTTTTGTTTTACTACCTATTTTTGTTCATAATTGTTGTAAAGAGGTACAATGTATGCTCTATGGTATCATTTGAATATGGTTTAAATCATGTTCGATTCAAAGCATTTTCTGACTGACAGAATTTTTTCTGTTTATGTCAAATAATATTTGTTTTTATTTTTGTCTGAGTAACTGTTTTTCACGTACTGGTTGTGAGATATATAACAGGAGTAATTGTTGTTTAAAAGGAAATGTACTCCATAGCTGCGAGAAGGTAAAAGGAGTTTACAAATTCAAAGCTATTACAAATACTAACCAGTCTGTTTTTACAGCAACGATGTCTGATGAATTTGAGCTGTGGCATTGGAGATTGGCACATCTTGGAGCATCAAACATGAAGCTGCTTAGAGATGGTTTAGCAGAAGGAGTGAGGTACCAAATTCCTGATAACCTACAATGCGAGCCGTGCCTTAAAGGTAAGCAAACACGTATACCTTTTAAAAAGAGTGGCGCGACCAGAGCAACTGAAGTACTAGAGCTCGTACCTTCAGGTGTCTGCGGTCCTGTGAGCGTAGAGTCGCACAGCGGGAAGAGATATTTTCTTTTATTTATTGACGACAAAACCCGGCACTTACACGTTTATTTACTTCTTGCGAGAGAAAAGTGAAGTATTAACAAAGATTGTCGAATTTAAAAAATTGGTTGAATACCAAACCAACAAAAAGATAAAGATTTTAGATCGGACAATGGAAAAGAGTTTGTAAATAAAAAAGTTAGTCAATTATTTAAAGAAAGCGGAACAAAACGGGGTAGCAGAAAGGGCCAACCGTACCATTATGGAAAAGGCTAGATGCATGCTAGAGGAAGCTAACCTACGCTTTTCTTACTGGGCGGAAGCAGTTAATACGGCCGTTTATCTGAAGAATCGCTCACCCACCAATGCTGTGAAGGTGACACCGTTGGAAGCATGGTCTGGAGAGAAGCCTGATCTCAGACAGTTGAGAGTCTTTGGGTGTAAAGCTTTTATGCACATCAACAAAGCTAAGCGAAAAAAGCTGGATGCGAAAAGCAAGGAGCTCGTTTTTGTTGGATACTGCACCGAATCGAAAGCTTACAGGCTTTGTGATCCTGCTAAATTTCATATTCATAAAGCAAGAGATGTGGTCTTTTTTGAGGATCAGTTCTTCAACCAGAGAGAAGCTAAGGTTTTTAGAGAGACACCTAAATCAGAATTAAAAGAAAATCTTCAAAGAGAAACAAAAGGACCTCTTGGGCAACTAATGCTAGATTTTTCAACATAATCACAAACTGAGACTGTTGAAGAAAGAATAGATTTAGGAGAAACTATTCAAGAAAGAACAGTTGATCAGATACCAGCTCTACAGGAGAGGCAAGATGAGTTTTTCCATGATACTGATGATGTCGAGAGTGAATTTGTTGAGGAAGAGTTCGCAACACCGCAGACAAGAGAAAAACGATACCCTCAAAGAGAAAGAAAACCAAGAGAATTCAGTGATTATCATCTGTATCAAGCAGAAATTGAAGAACACAGCGAACCTGCAACTGTGGAAAAAGCACTCAGTGGCAATAACAGAGAGAAATGGCAAGAAGCCATTGATGCTGAGTTAAATGCTTTAAAGAAGAACGGAACATGGAGTTTAGTCAAGCCTGATCCTAACATGGTTAATGTTAATTTAGTAGATAGTAAATTGGATCTTCAAAATTAAAAAAAAAACCTTGGGGGAAAATTAGGTATAAAGCCAGGCTTGTAGCGCGCGGCTTTATACAGAAGCATGGACTAAACTTCAACGAGACTTTTTCTCCTGTGATCAGACATAGTACCCTTAGATTACTATTCGCGTTTGCAGCTGAAAATGATTTATCAATAGATCAAATGGACGTGGTCACTGCATTCCTTAATGGAGATTTAATGGAGCGAGTTTATATGAAGCAGCCTAGACTCTGTGAGGAGAAAGGCAAAAAGGATCATATATGCTTGCTCAAGAAAGCTCTATACGGACTTAAGCAAGCTCCTCGAGCCTGGAACAAGAAACTCCATGATGCTTTGACTGAGATGAAGTTCAAGCGATCGGGTAACGAGCCATGTGTCTACATTAGGAATATGATTATTATTGCCGTTTATGTCGATGACATTCTGATATTCTACAAAAGTGAGAAACAGAGAGACACAGTAAAAAAAGAACTAATGAAGAAATTCGATATGAAGGACTTGGGGAAAGTGAATACTTTTTTGAGTATGAATATAAATCGGCTTAAGGAGGAGATCAGTGTCAATCAGAGTGATTACATACAAATGGTTCTGAAGAAATTTGGAATGTCTGACTGCAAACCAGTTAAGACACCTCTGCCAACTGGACTAAAACTAGAGAAGCCCAGTAGTGATCATATCCCACCCACAGAGATTCCTTACCAAAATTTAATTGGATCGGTGATGTACTTAGCTGTATGCTCAAGACCTGACATCAGTTATGCAGTTTCGTACCTCAGCCAGTTTAATAGCTGCTATACGAGTGAGCACTGGAATGCAGCTAAGAGACTCTTGAGATACCTAAAGGGTACCATCGACTACAAGTTGACATTTGTGAAAACTGGACTAAGTTTTACTGGATAAGTCGATGCCGATCATGCAGGAGATCACTGTGATCGGAAATCGTTTACGGAATTTGTATTCATTTTAGGAGGAGCACCCGTGTCTTGGGAAAGCAAGAAGCAACGCACCGTTGCACTTTCTAGTGCAGAAGCGGAATATGTAGCGATGTCCGAAGCGAGTAGAGAAGCTACGTTCCTAAAGACATTGATGAGAGAGATCTCACGAAAGGATGAAACTGTCAAGCTGTTGAGTGACAGTCAGTCAGCGATTCAGATTGCCAAGAATACAGTTCATCATCAGAGAACAAAACACATTGATGTTAAATGTCACTACATCAGAGAGAAACTTAATGATAACGTTGTGTCGTTAGAATACCTGCAAACAGAGCTAATGACTGCAGATATCTTTACTAAAGCTTTACCGAAATGCAAGCACGAGTTCTGCGTAGATCAGATGAATCTTAGAGCCTGAATGTTAGAAGGCTATGCATGAGCGAATGTGTTTGTTGTGTATACTTTGGCAACGTTTAAGGTTTTTATAATGATGTTTGTTTTCTATGTTTTGAGCCTGCTGCTGAATACATAGAGCTATCCACTTGAGGAGGAGTGTTGTAAAGAGGTACAATGTATGCTCTATGGTATCATTTGAATATGGTTTGTATCATGTTCGATTCAAAGCATATTCTGACTGACAGAATTTTTTCTGTTTATGTCAAATAATGTTTGTTTTGATTTTTGTCTGAGTAACTGTTTTTCACGTACGTAAAGAAAATATAAACATATTTTATTCAGTACAAACAGTTGTTTTGTCTTGCATTCATTATCAAGTTATTCCACTCACTCTGCATCAGTGATTTACAACAATAATAATCACTTTTCCTAATTTTTACCCTTATATTTTTTTTGTTCATAAAATGGTAACTACCTATGAGAAATGTTTTCGGACTTCTAATAGGACTTAAAAAGTTTGTGAAAAACAAGGGAATTGGATCCACCTTCGGATATCGAACTAAGCATGATATTTATAATAGTTAGGACGTCTTATTGCGACTTGTAACAGGTTTTAAATATGAAAGTCAACTTCTTTATTAATTTACCTTTATTTAATAGTTTATCACAATAGCATATTCTATCGTAGGCAAACAATACATTGGCAATGAGTTTTGTCATACGTTTTGTTTGTGCTAAAACTAAAATCTTCATCCTACCATTAATTTGTAAAGTAGGAGGTGTATAGGTACAACTAATAGCCTTTTAACAGTGCCTACATTAAAATTAATTATTAATTACATCCACTTGACAAACTCGAAAAGACCAATTATTCGGCACTTAGCGGTGTAGAATAATTGCTTAATAATTATATGCTTTGGTAATTTATTCGTGCGAAGGGAATCGACATCGCGAAGGCACAGTCGAGTTGTTTCATATATTATTATGAGCATTTTTATCACAGTAACTTAATTGACAGAAGATAATTATTAATAATGGCAACCAAGAACAACAGTTAAATAAGGGTCAGAGCAGACATGCTACTTTTAGCAGCGGCGATCGGCGTTTTAGACGCTTTTTAGAAGGTGAATACAGCAACTGAATCTCGCGATCGAACGCATAGTCGCCAAAACGCGATGCCAGTCGCAAAATCGCCGATCGCCGATGCTAAAAGTATCACGAGTGCGGTGGCTCTAATAGCGACGGGATAAAGCTTGATTCACACATATCAGTGAAGTCACAGTACCGGCACAGTGCGAAATATTCTTTCATACATTCTCTATGAACTCACTAAAAGCACTGTGTCGTCACTGACACTGACAAGTGGTAATGCGCTCATAGAGAATGTATGAAAGAATATTTCGGCACTGTGTCGGAACTGTGACTTCACTGATGTATGTGTGAAGCTATTTTTATACATTTGACTGTCAGCCGCCCGCATATGAGCGCAGCTGCCGTACAACCAGACACAATAGAAATTGAATACCTAGTTAGTAACCTGTAGGAGTCTTCGTGACAGACAAGGGGATAATCCTTAAATGTTAACTAAAAATAATTATCGTCTAAACACTGACTCTATCTCATTAACAGTGGCAGACAGTGACAGCATAAGTTTGCGCTTTGGGTAATAATGAATTATTGATCAAGTCTGTTACAAAATAAACATTAATTGAACTAGTACTGTACTGTAAGTATATAACTTGTCATATTATGTAGGTAGGTAATATTACGTCGCAGGGAAATGATAAAAACCGAGATTTGATAAAAACTCTAAAGGTACCTATTTCGATTTTTTTTAATACTTTTTATTTTACAAACTTATTACATTTAATTTTCTCAGTCTTGGATTTTTTTGACAGTTTTTTGACACTAACTGTCAACGTCAAATTTGACAGAATCGAGCATACGAGTAGACTATGCTATATTTTGCGATAACAATACATAAGATGAACTACAGAACCGAAATAACCAAACTTGTTCATGCTAAAGTAGTCTGTAGGTCTATGAATACACGGTACAAAGTCAAGTGTGTTTTTGTATGTGCGGTCGCATGAGACCGCTTGGGGTTTGAGGGGTTGTCCCTAAAAACACTTATTTGATTATGTTTCTTGTTTTTTTACCTACTAAATCACTTTAGGGATTACATCAAATCACTGAATTCTGTTAGGGAAATTACCTAAACAGACTTGTAATGTTAACATTATTTAGAGATTTGATCAAATCCCTGTTTTTATCATTGCCCTGCTACATGACATATCCTACTTTGGCACGTTGACAAAAAACAATTAAATAATAAAAATATACCTTACATTTTTATTAATGTTTTTTACCTTTTTTCTTATTGTAATAAAACATTTACTATTCTTAAAGTTGACGTAGTCAGCGCGTCACGCTCAACAAATTAACTTTATGGATTCTTTACCATGCCATCAGAAGTGTGTGCGACGTAGCTAATTAGTGCGCCAGGAAATAATCCACCAAAAGGATCGCTTGCCTTGCTAAGGCGGTGTAAAATGAAGCCACTCTATTGGTGGGTTTTAAGGAACATAACAAAGCTAACATTGATGTCATGACGACAAATTTTAGATACGACGGTGGTAGCTTAAAACAGGCTCTACCATCAACCAAACCGATTTCGAACATATACACTCCGCTGTGAATCGAACCCGGGACCTCTCACCAGAGGTCAAGCGGTTAAGAGCACCCTCTTAACCGCTTGACCAGAGAGGTGGTTAAAAATCGTTGTTGTTAACTTAATTGAATGCTTAATGAAACTCGCACATAGCTATCTGACAAAGCCTTCTACGTTTCCCTAAGGCTAGATGCTTATAGAGTATAGATTTGTGTCTACATAGTCTGCGGCGTGGTGTAAAGATTTAAGAATGGTGCATTTTTCCCTTCCTGCAGCCAATTGTCAGGTGAATATTGATTGTTCAGCTTTTCGATGACATGGAACGTGTAGGCGTGGCGACTTTTCTCTGATCTGTTGTGAGCACTCTTATGTACCACGTTGCCGTGTATGAGGATGCAGGTCCCTGGAAAAATACATAAGAAATATTATTTAGTATCTATAGCCTACATACTGTTTCACCGTTCGCAAAAGTTGGGTTGGTGATCAAAACCTGGGCTATGCAGTATGTATCGAAAAATCAAAAACACACCCTGCCCGTCCTGGGAGTTGGACCGCTTAGAGGATCTTGACGCAAAACGTCAAGCACTAAAGACTCGTTTAAAGCCTACATTAATATGTAGGCTTTAACGAGTCTTTAGTGCTTGACGTTAAGTGTAGGTAGGTAATCCTACCTACACCTTTAATTCGTCAGGCCAGCTACACTGTGCGCCTTGTGATCGTCTCTTTAGGACGAAGTTTGGCTTCGCAAGTCACATCCGAGCATATCACAAAGACCAGCTTTAACAAATCGTAAGAGTCGCCGTCGCCGGATACGGTGAGGAGGACATGAATTATCAGTAAATTTGATTGTGTAAAAATCAATAACAATATTGTTTAAAATTAATTTAAAAAATTGAGATCAAAACGACCCAAAAATATAGGACTTTTTATTGAAACTTAAAATACTTACTTGATTGTATTATCTAACTGTACTTATAATTCCTAATTTTTTTTTTACGTTACCTTTGCTTACAGGAACAGCTGTGAAACTCGACTGGGGGTAAACGGCCACTGGCTTGTCGAATATGAGGGCGGGATCTTTATCCTGGTTCCTTAGGAACCGTCTATGGACCCCCGACTTGTGGGAGCCCCTCGCAACCCAGAGGCAGCCGTTCTGGACCGTGGCGTCTTCCAGGGCTATCCAGAATCCGAGCGGTGGAATTGGGTCCGTGTACAAAAATGTGGCGTCTTGGTGGGGTGTCACTGTAAAAAGGAAGCACGTTAGGCCCTATTTTATTCCTTGGAAATACTAAGTAAACTAACTAACTGAGTCTTGGCCTCCGATAAACAGAGCCTCTACCTAGGTGTGCATCATCATCATCATTCCCGGTATAGACCATCGCCGCTTTATGCTGTTGGATGTATGTGCAGTTTTCATAGTCCGTTAGTTGCCTTTTACGACACGCAAGGCAAAGGAAGAGATGGTTTGGTAGTATTCTTTGAAAAATCATCAGCCACAACACATAATAAACGAGCCGCCATCACATAGCTCTATTTTTACCAAACATGTACGAGCTTCATTTCAGATTTTTATATAGACTCACCAGAGGCTAACATATCATTATTAGGTAACTTTTATGTTACAAATCTTACAGCCTTACATGTAAACATTAAAGAAGAATGGGCGTTTTTATATGAAACCCGTCCCACCCCTTGTAAGTTCCCACATGGTTAGTTTCGAAATAAATAGTATATTTTGTTGTAAAGACAGCAAATATGAACAAGCGAATGAATCAATGGAAAAAAAAGAAAAAAAAGGAAAAATGAAAAAAAATATGAAAAATAGGCCTCATTTAAGTATAATTATTTTATTTATTTTTTTTAATTTTTTTAATTTTTTCGTCTCATATAAATCAAAGAAATCTGCGAGGGAGAAGTTTAAATTCAAAAATAAATCTTGACTTAAATTTTATATTGTCATTTATTTTTTTAATTTTCTTCGTCGCAACAACTTTTCTTCCCATACCTGACAGATTTGCTGTCATACAATAAAACTTCAATTGCTGTCATACAATAAAATTTCAATTTTCAAGTACTTTTATTTGATGCATAGATGTAAGTGTTACAAGGAGGGGACGGAGAGGGGAAGGGGGGGACGTTTTGCCCATTCTTCTTTAAGAGTTAACTACTTTATGATTTGATATCCATACCAATTTCTTTTAAGAAACGTTTTTAACGGGAGGTATTTCGAGGCTTCTCTCTCGCTCACTCGACGGTACGACGGTAAGGGACGGGTATAACTGCAAAGCGGTGCGAATAAACGCGTTTTATATTTAAAAAAATTAATAGATGTAATAAATAAAAAAAAGATCGGTTATCTATGAACTTCATTTTGGTAAATGACTCATAATATCAAATTACTTGTTTTAAGAAAAAACCTGGAAAAGAAGATAAAATGACACAAAAATATGTAACTTTGTGAATTTATTCTATCGAGCCAACTTTATCAAATCGTGTTTCCATCGGGTGTATTCTACAGAATAAAGTCTCAACAATATTTCATAATTTTCGCAGATTTTTATGTTACTGTTTACTACTTTAAAAAGTAATTCTAAGAACGTGTTATTTTAATTTTTCACCAACACCTAGCCTTAAGTAAGGAGGTAATGATACCGGGTGAAGTGCACTTCCATCTTCGGCCATATGAATCGATTATTCTCACTCACCATATAAGAGGCCTGAGGAAAAGAAACATGCATATTCTTATCATTAATATTATAATCTTCAACTAATTCTGCACTTGCAGTAATATATTTTTTTGGGATTTTCACTTTTTTTGCAAAAATGGCATTTCAAGGCGCTAATCTATACATAAAAAATATTTTGAATGTTTTTTTGTGTTATAAACATATATTATATTTAACGGAAAACGCAGTATTTGCACTAAAATGTTGCTTTTGCTAACAAAATCTGCAGCAATCAGCATGTCATTGTGCTAGAAGGTAATGCAGTTGCTACGTTTACTGCATATTCATTAAGCATTAGACTTTTTTCAACGAATACTAAATAAAACCAAACGCAGTATTCTACAGTGCAGTGCAGCCAGTGTCAAGTAAGATAAATAACAGCAAATATTTACTTTGCATAATAAAGTAAATGATAGTGAGTGATAATAATATAATTGTTTTATGGTAAATGGTATTTCCCTCAAACCCCTTGAGTTTCAGACTTCTTAAGATAATTGGAAAAGCGACTTTGCACTGTTTTGTTTTATTTTTCAACACTCATGCATGTTCATGAACACTGAACGGTTAATAATTCACTATTATTTTACATTAAGTACAATGAGAAGCGAGTTTACGATCGTGCTTTATAGAATCGACACACAGGACTAACAGATCATGACCGACAATGTAACTTCTTAAGTATGTCTTAGAAAACGAATATATTCTGATTAAATTGCCATTGTTTTTAAAGGTACAGTAATCGAAATTGCCATGCTACAGCAATTTCGTTTACTGTACCTTTAATAATCTTGGGATATGTAAAACTTAAGTTTGGTTTACTTTGGAAAAATGTAAACGAATTTTAAACGGTAACAATTAACTCTGGTAGAGGTAACTCTGGTGTAACATGAATTTTGGTCGAATTCACCCATATTGGGCTCCAACCGTGAAAACAATGAAAAGTAGCAGAGAAAGTATGGATCAATACGTATCTAAAGTAGATTCTAAAGAGATAAAGTAGTGTCTGAAAACGAAGGATTCTAGCTTTACTCCCGAGCGGAGCGAGGGAGTTTAGAGTTAACTTCCGAGCAAAGCGACGGAGTTAAGACAAGAATCGTGGCATCTTTATCCCTGAGGAGAATACTTTACTTTTCACACCACCTACGAGACAATAAAAAGCAATAGTATAATTCTTATTAATTTGTATTCTATTTTTCTTTTATTTATATTCTTCTCGTGGTGACCTGTTCGATTTTGGAACAATTTATTTTTAGTGCAGATCTTAATGGTGAATGCATTGAATTAGTGTGTACCTCTACCTAATATCGAATATGTTCGTATGCGATTTCTACTTTTCTAAATTCAAATCAGATTGCTGACCAGCGGGTCATAATGAAATTCAGTACAATATTAAGCCCTGCTAGACCTCAGGTTTTAAATGACTTACTTTAGGTTGGGTTTACATGACATATATAATTTGACATTGTCGAGCAGTGGTGGTGTGAAAAGTATATTTGAGCGTTATTAGTTAACGCCAAAAACATCATGACAATCGGAATCTTTTTGAAATTTATATGTTCAATTGTTCCTTCGTTAACTTTAACACATCAAAATATTTTTTTTGTCGAGTAGGGTATTTTGATTTATTTCTTAAAATTAAATAATATTAACTTTAGTTTAAAATATAAATAAATTATTTAGATGTAAAGTAGGGCTCTATGAATTAGTATATTTTGCCAACACAGTCCAAACGTATTACAATATAAATAAAAATGTAGTGACTTAGTTTTACCTTTTTAATGTACTTACTTATATAAAACTGTAAGTCTATAAGTATTAGCATTTTATGTATATCTCATACAAATTGTAAAATATGTTTGATTATAACAATAAATAAATAGATATTAATAGCTGCTGAAGTTAAAGCTTACTTGTATCTAGTATCAGGCATAAAAATATTACATGATTGCTAGTTAGCAAGGTTAGAAAAGCAGTATTGAACACGTGCTAGGTGTTTTTGCAGTAATAAACACGAATACTACATTTGGCTTCAGTGATACTGTAATTCTCATGAGCCGAGGGTAGATGAAAGTGCAGTAATGCGCATTTTATCTAAATGGGACAATAAAGTAAAGAAAAACATAGAGCTTGATTTTTTCTTATTTTTTAGGTACACTCTATAAGATATACACCGAGACACTTTAGTGGTTGTTTTCCCGCGGCAGAACGATTTGCCTTTAGTAGTACTATCGAATCATGCAAGTTATTTTAGCCAAAGATGACAAAAAAATTTCGACCTCCCATACAAAACGGTCCGATCAGCTGATGACATTAATGAGGTCGAAATTTTTTTGTCATTTTTGTTAAAAATAACTTGTATGATTTGATAAAGGTAAATCGCTCTGCCGCGGGAAAACAAACACTAAAATGTCTCGGTGTATAATTATAGACTTCTTATGTAGATATCAAAAAATGTGTTTACCGCGTTTATATCGAAACCGCCATTTTGCAAGTAGGTACTGCGTTTGCAATTAGGAGGGCAGAATTGGTTTCGGAGAATATATACCTAATAAAAGACAAACTGAGGAGCTCGATGGCGCAGCGGCTAACGCGTTCGGCTTGTGATCTTGCTCACTAAAAAACTTTCGCAATGCCGGGTCGCTGGATGGGTGACCAAATTTAAAAACATCTCGAGCTCCTCCGTGCTTCGGAAGGCACGTTAAGCCGTTGGTCCCGGTTGTTGTCGTAAGATGGCAGCCGTTAAAACCCACCAACCCGCACTGGGCCAGAGTGGTGGGTTATGGCCCAATACCCCCACGTACTATTGTTCACGTGGGAGGCCTGTGCCCAGCAGTGGGACGTTTATAGTCTGAGGATGATGATGAAAAGACAAACATCATGAAACCAATTAATACTCTTAAACGATTATAGACATTTAAATACATATGAATAAAATAATGACGTATTTTGAAATCTTGTTTTATTTTACAATAAGAAAAACCAGAATACACTATACTTAGATAATGACAAAACAAAAATATAAATCAGTTCAGCAATAATGAATTGAGAACATCCATATGGTCTTATGACCTCATCCCGTTGTCTTCATATCAAGACCGTGGCGTACGGAGCACGTGAAATAAGCGTGCAATTCAATTTTTATTAGGGATGTTTATAGTCTTTTTTACATTTTTTTGACCATTCAGTGTTATTTAAGCTAATCACACATGTACATAATATACACACACATTTATTTTATAAAATTTTAACGTACTTCTATTGTTATCTACTGTGTGACACCACTTACTGTGTGAAGGTGACTCCCTCGCTAGAAAAAGAATAAGTCACCTGGGATTGGCCTACTCGAAACCAGAAGATTTTAGGCTCTTCGCCCTCAGAGACATTGCCAAGCTTATGGCACTCAGTTTCATTGAGCAAACAGAGTGATAGGACGGGGTTGCACAAAAGATCCCAATGGGTCGACGTGCTGCTGCGAGAGAGAGATCTCTGCAGGCCCCTCTAAGATAAGATAAGATAAGATAAGATTACACGAAGCCCCGATATGTACTCGTTTTGTAGGGACGGGGTCATTCAATATTGATATCCGTACTTACAAAAGTACGGTACTTTGTGTGTTTTTAAAGATTCGTGTAAATACGCGTTTGACGCGTTTAAAGTAAAAGTGTTTTTTTAAACATTAATAATATAGTGTTGATGGAAGCCCTATAGAAACTGATTATGTAACCACAACACTAGGCGTCTTTCTATAAAGACTACGGCGCCTGAGGCATTACAAATTATTGGTGAATTCTAATATTTTGCTGTTTATAAAATAAACAATGGCCCCTATTGACATAAAAATGTAAGTTTATGATTTTAGGCAATAGTAAAATTACGCATAAAATTAAACAAAGCATTTGCTTACGTATTTTTATTAATTTATTATTAAACGTCATGAAAGAATTTTGTCTTCCAGTAAAGACGTGGCGCTGAGGGCACGGAAACGTCTGTCTTCTATAGAAGACTGTGTCCCTCAAAAGGTTAATGGCCCAATCAGAAATCAGCAATGAAATATACAATTATAAACTTAAGTAAGATAATGAGTACTTATTAATTTATTTCATGATGTTTGTCTTTCATTAGGTACTTAAACTATATTCTTCGAAACCAATTAGTTGATGATTATAATATTGATGATGAGAATATGCATGTTTCTTTTCCTTAGGTCTCCTATATGGTGAATGACAATAATTATCATATTATTCTATGATATGATAAATTGTTACATTTATCGATATAATAATTACCCTCATCACTACGTTATACCTACTACATTCGTTATACATTATAGCTTGGCGCTGGAGGACACATTGCGTTTTGTAGGTATTAGCGCTCAAAAGGTTAAAATATACACAAAGAACCGGTTTATGCTCGGTAACTAAGGCTTAAAGCCAGTAATAGCATGTAATCTTCTTAAAAGATTTTCAACGAACTATGCAGTGGAAAAATAACAAATGGCATGATATTATTCTACGTATAACAGAGGCATTGGCGTATCTATAGGGTCATTTTCCAGGGGGGGCCTGGCTAGGCTTGCCAACTCCAAAAAAGGCATTTCCGGGATTACCCAGCTCGACATCCGGGACATAGGTATATTACGCGGGACACAACATAGGTACCACATATAAAATACATATATTTTTTTTATCATTTAATAAAAAAATCAATACAAATGCTTAAGAGGCCTAAATCTCGACTGTGATTTTTGCGTAAAATGGAAAGTTTTGGCGTTCTTGATCTCAGAAACAAAAACAAATTAACTATTTTGACTTATTGAATAGTGTAGAATAGCTATTGGCATAGTTCGTAGCAGACTCGCTTTTTGTAAATTTTGCTCAAATAACTTTTCAATTAAACCCAAGATTGCAGAGAAATTTTTTCATAAAATGCACGAAGGCGAGCTCCCAGATGTAACTACTGTTCTAAACAAATGAAGTTAAAAAATAAATTAATGTTATGTTATAAATATATAGATAGTCGTATAGTTCGTAGCGGCCTCGGAATTTTTAGATATAATTTATTTTGTATAAAAAAATATCTTATTCTTAACCAAAAAACTTCGAAAATCACCTTAAGTGAATTTCTCCTATCTACGAAATTATTATTGAGCAAAATTTATACCAGAATCATTGTTAAGTTCTTCATGGCATGAGGAATAAAGATTTTATCATGAATAATTTATTATCCTATTACGATAAAAACGATAAATACTATTGCAAAATTACTACAGAGTAGAGATTTGTAATGTTATGCATAAATTTATAATCCTATTTCGATAAAAATGATAAATACAACTGCAAAATTACTACTAATGCGAAAATGGGCAATTTAAGCAAAAATACAGTCGACATGACATGAATGAGCCTCTTAACCAGAGGGTAGTTGATACGAGATAGATACTCGTACTTATATCATAATTATCACTGATTTCCGGGACAAAAAGCGTCCCGCATGGGGTCACGGCGGGACGGCCCAAAATTTACCCAGAAGCGGGACGTCCCGGAAAATCCGGGACGGTTGGCAAGCTTAGGCCTGGCCCGTAAGATGCAATGGCCGATGCGAAGCCGAGTTTATGCTTAGTTTGAGAACAGAATAACTAATTGTACTACTGGGGCTGAATAATTAGTGAGAAAGTTGTAAATTAATTATTTTTATTATTACTTATAATATTTCGATCATCAATTTTGGGAATGTACTTAGTTTACTTAAACATTTTTTTAAATTTTCGTAAATCGTCTTCATATTATTTATCTAAACCAACTTCAATTTACGTTTCTTCTCTACAAACATATTTAAAACTTTTCCGGCGTGACGTTTTCCTTGACGTACTTATCTATATTTATGAAGAGCAAAGATTTGATTGTTCATTTGTTTGCATTGAATAGGCTCCGAAACTACTAGACCTATTTGAAAAATTCTTTCACCGTTGGAAAGCTACACTTTCTCCGGGTGACAAAGGATAAAATATTTTTAAAAATTCGTCACAGGGTACGAGGTCTACGCGGAGGAAGTCACAAGCGGTCCGCTAGTTTTCTATATGGAGAAGAATAGTGCTTGAGAAACTCTCTTCTCCCATTGGCTGACTGGAAATACGATTGCTGCTTGGATCAATTTATTCAGATGTTCGCGCCACAGCGCGACGGATAACCGTCTCTGCGCCGGTCAATTAAGGTGCATATTGGTGCAACGAATGGGCAACGAATGATCGGCCAATCACAGCGAGGTAACAATTATACTCGACGAAGTGTTCGCCCGCGCCAACGGCGCTGGGCAACAGCAGTGTGCTCCGAGCCTTCAAAGAGAATCCACGCGCGCGCCCGCGCAAGAACTCAGCCCGTGAACAACCACGTGTTCAGTGTATGTGACTTGAGAGCGCTGTGTTTACCAGCCCAACTACCCTTAAAACGCCTCCGATCAGTGCCTAGTGGAGTGAATTGTGTTGTGTGTTGCTGCCTTCAAGCCCGCGCCCCCGCGCCCCCTGCGCCCCCGCGCCTGCCTTCAGCTCCAACCAGCTCCAGCCCGAACCAAGTAAGCCCCAGATATTCCCTAATATCTCCTGCCTAACCCTTATTTCGCCGCTGTTACGGCGAACGCCTTCCGCCGTAACATTTATGATCCTTTACGAGCCGGATACATCCCAATAACAGTCCACTAAATTAAACCCTACCTTACACACTTCATTTTTTTGCCTCGACTCGTGCCGCCACCCATACACGCCCACACAACACCCACACAATGCACGCCAGCCCAAACACCCCTTACTGCCCTTACTGCAGAACTAGGGGGCACAGATTGATAGCATGCTCCCGCTACAATGCCCAACCGACACAAGGTCGGTGGGACTTTATAAAGGCGCGCGAGCGGTGCCAGAAATGCCTGGGCCCACACTACCCACAGTAATGTAAGTCGGTGAAGGCATGCAGAGTGTGTGGCATCGCAGACCACCACACGTCCCTTCACCGACCGGACGACGCCACGCAGCATTACCAGCCGGAATCGGCGGCGCGGTGGCTCCCGGCCCCGCTGCGGGACACCCCGGCAAAGCGACCCAGCGACAGAACGCTGCATGTGTCCTCGCATGCACAGCGGTCGCATGAGGGGTCGCAGGAGTAGGTACATGTTACCGTAGACATTCAGCCCCACATTATTAATACAGTCCACTATTATATATATATAGGATAACTATTTCAGCCCATTAACTATTTCATTACATGTTGGTCATTCGACCCGTTAAAATAATATTTACTCATATTTCGTAGTTATCACGTAACTTAATTTTAATTTCTGATTTTTAAATTTTATCGCGTAACATTCCTAATTTCATTACCTTACATGACCCTTTCTGCACGATAGACGTTGCAGGGTGCATTGCGAGATATTATTAACCTACCTACAAAAATAAATTAAGAACGTGTTCCAAGAACAGTGTTCGATTCGTGTTATATTTTTTCTTACTAATTAGGTTGCACATATAACTTTAGGTACGTATAACACACCCGCGTCTAGACGACGATATTGTTGTTTTTCCCGTTTTATTTTGTAATGAAATTTTTATGGTCGTGTCGTGTTAAATCGGCTCAGATCTCGTGCATGCTCACTACGCGTGCCAAATAGCGTGCTTTATTTTTTCGCTCGTGTTAATTTTATATTTTTTCTGCTTTTAATTCTTGCCTTGGCAATCGACTCAATCTCGTGAGTGCTCACCACAAGAGCATAGTACTTCTACACACGTGCACCCACACATCAGCCTGCAGCACACAAACACATGTAGTCAGCCCGCACCTATACGGTGCATGACATCAGCACGCGCCCCCTGCGCCTCTGCGCCCCCGCGCCCCCACGCCTTTGCGTTGACGCGCTCCCTGCGTTTCTGCGCCCCCGCGCCCCCCCGCCTTTGCGTTGACGCGCCGCCTGCGCTTCTGCGCCCCCGCGCCCCCACGCCTTTGCGTTGACGCGCCCCTGCGCTTCTGCGCCCCCGCGCCCCCACGCCTTTGCGTTGACACGCCCCCTGCGCTTCTGCGCCCCCGCGCCCCCCCGCCTTTGCGTTGACGCGCCGCCTGCGCTTCTGCGCCCCCGCGCCCTCACGCCTTTGCGTTGACGCGCCGCCTGCGCTTCTGCGCCCCCGCGCCCCCACGCCTTTGCGTTGACGCGCCCCTGCGCTTCTGCGCCCCGCGCCCCCACGCCTTTGCGTTGACGCGCCCCCTGCGCTTCTGCGCCCCCGCGCCCCCCCGCCTTTGCGTTGACGCGCCGCCTGCGCTTCTGCGTCCCCGCGCCCCCACGCCTTTGCGTTGACGCGCCCCTGCGCTTCTGCGCCCCCGCGCCCCCACGCCTATGCGTTGACGCGCCCCTGCGCTTCTGCGCCCCCGCGCCCCCACGCCTTTGCGTTGACGCGCCCCCTGCGCTTCTGCGCCCCCGCGCCCCCCCGCCTTTGCGTTGACGCGCCGCCTGCGCTTCTGCGCCCCCGCGCCCCCACGCCTTTGCGTTGACGCGCCCCCTGCGCCCACGCGCCGCCTGCGCTTCTGCGCCCCCGCGCCCCCACGCCTTTGCGCTTACGCGCCCCGTGCGCCTATGCGCCTTCGGCGCTTCGCGCCCCCGCGCCCCCTGTGCTTCGTGCGCACAGGCATTCAGCCCTCATACAATTATACTCATACAGTCACACACGTGCATTCCTCTCAGCTCATCATATACACACCCACTCGACATTAACTCAACACAGCACGAATCGGGGCTGTAGTCCCCCTTTAAATTCCATTCCTTCCCCCCCCCCCCCCCTCCTACCCTCTGGGGCCCGGGAAGATGTTCGCGCCACAGCGCGACGGATAACCGTCTCTGCGCCGGTCAATTAAGGTGCATATTGGTGCAACGAATGGGCAACGAATGATCGGCCAATCACAGCGAGGTAACAATTATACTCGACGAAGTGTTCGCCCGCGCCAACGGCGCTGGGCAACAGCAGTGTGCTCCGAGCCTTCAAAGAGAATCCACGCGCGCGCCCGCGCAAGAACTCAGCCCGTGAACAACCACGTGTTCAGTGTATGTGACTTGAGAGCGCTGTGTTTACCAGCCCAACTACCCCTAAAAACGCCTCCGATCAGTGCCTAGTGGAGTGAATTGTGTTGTGTGTTGCTGCCTTCAAGCCCGCGCCCCCGCGCCCCTTGCGCCCCCGCGCCTGCCTTCAGCTCCAACCAGCTCCAGCCCGAACCAAGTAAGCCCCAGATATTCCCTAATATCTCCTGCCTAACCCTTATTTCGCCGCTGTTACGGCGAACACCTTTCGCCGTAACAACAGATTTGGGCAAAAATCTTGTTTTAGGTACTACATGTTCCATATGACTTTAGAGATCTAAATTTAAAAACGCATCGATTGATTGGTCTAAACTTCGAAACAATTGTTGATCGAAGGGTCTAAAGGTACACTTTAAAATCTGTTATTCATATTACATATTATATTATCTAACGCTGGATAATATTATCTACTTATTGGAAAATCGTTGTCCTAAGCAAATTTTATAAAATAATTTTTAATGTTTCTCAGTTTTTTGTATGAATAACGACAAAGTATTCGGTATTCTTGACACGCCACAGCTCATTTAGTAATTTAATAATGTAATATTTATTTAAATCAACCTCAAACACCTCAAAACACAGTCCCCTGGTATGTCCCTTTTCCCAAATTACAAGTCTTGTAACCAATTTTTTTTTTGCTGTTGATACCAAATAAAATGTATTAAAATACTTTAAAAAAATAGTCAGCTTCTTTATAAATCACATATATTTACTATGATTTAATCAAAAAATCTCGACGTGAATGCTATCCCTAAATTTTTTAAACAGTCCCCTTATTTTGAGAACCGCGCTTAGGTAAAATTTTGTATTGGCGCGAACCATTAACATCGTGAAACGGAACGCAATCAGTTTGAAGTTCGTTCGGGTGTATAGATGGGCGGGTAGTTGCCATTTTGTTAGTGCCACCACTGAGTCTGCTAGTGAACCCCGTGTCTCGGCCGTTAGATAAAACATTCCACTGGTTGGCCATTTTTTTCCTATTTTAAGAGTTTTAATTACAAATTTTTGTTTATTGATTACTAAGTTTGTTTCGTTAATGTTAGTGTTAGTTTAGTTGATTTTGTTTTATTCAATTTACATTGTAAAAATGACAGTCCCCTGGCCGACAGTCCTTTGTCATTTCATAGCAATTAGTTAGCAGAGGTTTTATTTCATTGTTATTATTTACTTTTTTTAGTCTTTAGTGTTATACGAATTGTATCCTAGAAATACTATTATTCTAAGAAGATAATTTTACCAAGTTGAACACAAATGTTAAGCACATTTTGTTAATGTTAATAACTAAAGGTAAAGTTATTTTAATATTCTTGATTTATTTCAAAAATAATTAATTGAATAATACGTTTTTTTTTTTTTTTTTTTATACTAAGCCCGGCAAATGACCCCACTCCACCTGATGTTAAGTGGAAATGAGGTCCAGGCGCGAGGACAACTGGTGCAGCGTAAGAGACGTAGCATCAGTCATCCTCACTCTGCCGGCCCACAAAGTGCTTCTTCACGCCTCGTTTGAAGGACCCTATGTCATAGGTAGGAGGGAATACGTGTGCTGGTAGACTATTCCATCTTTTGGAAGTGCGGCAAAGAAACAAGTCACCAAATTTCTTTGTGCGAGATGGAATGTTAGAGACTGTAAATTGGTGACTCCGCAGAGCAGCACGCGTACTCCTATGGAGGAAGGGAGAAGGAGGGATGAGGTCAAAGAGTTCTTCAGAGCACTCGCCATGGTATAAACGGTAAAAGACGCTGAGTGACGCAATATCTCTACGCAATTGCAAAGGCTCGAGAGTTTTAGTGACCTCTGCATTGCCGATAATGCGCACAGCGCGGCGCTGCAATCTGTCCAAGGCATCGAGAAGGTACTTTGCGGAGCCGTCCCAAAGGTGAGAGCAATACTCCATGCAAGACCGCACCTGTGTCTTGTATAATAGACACAACTGATCAGGCGTGAAGAATCGCCGCACCTTGTTCAGGACACCGAGTTTACGTGAGGCATTTTTAATCACGGTTTCGATGTAGTCCTTTTGGTTCAGATCGCAGCGGATATCCATACCGAGCATGTTAATACTGCTCTGTAGGCCTAGAGATGTACCCTGAAGAGAGGGAAGGGGAAGGAATGGCGACTTTTTCGCTGTGAACGCGCACACCTGTGTTTTCTTGGCATTGAACTAAACCAGATTATCGGAGCCCCATTTAGAAATGAGGTCCAACATCCGATCGAGCTCAATGACAAGATTTGCTCGCTTCATTCCGGTGTCTACCCGCCCAGCCGTTTGGTGCCCGTTATATCCCCCATGCACTGTGCTATCATCTGCATAGCAATGAATGTTTCCAAGAGGAAGCATGTCATTGACATGCAGAAGGAACAGCGTGGGGGATAGAACGGAGCCTTGAGGAACACCAGCGTTCACTGACATGAACCGCGAAGCGCATCCATCCGAAAGGACACGGATTCTACGCTCATGCAGGAAGCTGGCAATCCAGGTACAGAACTGAGCGGGCAAACCGTATGCCGGGAGCTTGGAGAGAAGAGCTTTGTGCCAGACCCGATCAAAAGCCTTGGCTATGTCAAGGCTAACTGCCAGTGACTCGCCACGCTTGTCAATAGCCTCACCCCAGAGATGTGTGACGTACGCTAGAAGATCACCCGTTGACCGTTTTGGCCGAAACCCATATTGACGATCGTGAATTAGGGAGTGATCTTCTAGGTATGGAATAAGCTGTTTGTTTAATATTCGTTCTAGGATCTTACACAATACTGAAGTTACGGCTATAGGGCGGTAATTAGTCGGATCTGACCGATCTCCTTTTTTAGGGATCGGTTGCACATTAGCTTCTCTCCAAGATTCCGGCACACAACCCGAAGAGAGCGAGAGACGGTACAGACGCGTTAACACAGGGGACAACTCCGCTGCACACATTTTCAGAACTATTGCTGGGATGCCATCAGGACCGTTAGCTTTCCGGACATCGATTGACTGCATTTCCGCACGGACATCACACTGCCTGATTTTAATATCAGACATTGTGTGGCCACAGTGAGGAATTGAGGGGGGCTGTGCATCACAGTCATCAATCCGGGAGTTAGCCGCAAAGAGTTTGGCCAGGAGATCGACCTTTTCCTGCGGCTTGTGAGCTAAAGTTCCGAAAAGTTCCGTAATAACTAGAAACAAAATTTGATTACTTTCATACTGAAATACTTGTTTTTTTATTCATAAAAACATTCCTCTGTGCGTTTAGAACAGTCCCCTGTCATGATTTTGGTCTCCTGTCACCATTTTAGAATTTAATGGGGTCACAGAAGCTACATCCACATTGGATAGTTGTCGGGAAATGCCAATAATTATCGCTTGACATTTACTGAGATTAACAGATATGCCATGACTAGCGGATCAGTCATGAATTCTCTAAAGGTCCTGGTTGATGGACACGATAGTTTTGTTCAAGGTGACGACGATAACATAAAGATCAACGTCAACATAAAGATGAAAAGATGCACCGAGATGAGTGGAAAGAGTATTTATAAAAAGCGAAGCGAGAAGAGGAGAAAGTAGACCACCTTGTGGAACACCATCAACTAAGGTCGCACCAGTTGGAAACGGTCTGGTCTCCTCGTACAGGTTGCTGGCGATCACGAAGGTAACAAGAAAACCACGTCGGCACTGAGGAAGAGAATCCGAGTTGTGTAAGCAGAATGGAGAGAAGGATATCATAGTCGACTGCGTTAAAAGCGTTGGACAAGTCATTAAGAACTAATACAGTCAGCTGCGCATGCTCTATACCATCCCGAACATCTTCCACGACCTTCAAGAGAGCAGTAGAGGTACTATGTCTTGGATGAAATCCAGATTGATATTGGTTAAGGAAGTTGTTGCGGAATACGAATGATGACAATTATTGTTTATGGCAGCTTCTAAGATTTTTTATAGGAATAGCAAAACGAAAATGGGTCTGTAGTGACTGAAAATGCTAGGATTGAAATTTTTTATGAGGTAGATAGCAAATGTTCTACGCCATGCAGTAGGAAAAACTCCAGAAGACAGGAAATAATAAAGGATGAAGGCAAGGACGGGATACATTTTAAAATAAAAATTATCATACTTCGCCGTCACTTCCTATTGCCCTAGTGCCTTACAAATAAACTACGAATAGTTATTCCGTGTTTTGTTCCTGTCATGTAAACGTAATTTCTAATTAGACTAAGGCTGGATTCGACCAAACTGGAATAAGACTTACTCCGAGATTAGTCTATACAAATTCGGCGTTTAATCTAGGTATAAGACCTTATTCCAGTTTGGTCGAATCCACCCTAAAAGAGACAAAACACGAAATATTATTCTGACCTTATTCTCTGTTCATTTGTAAGGCACTTAGACTTTATAGATAGAAAAATCTTGTGAACCTCTTCATCAGTTAGCGGAGTAAAAGAAAATTGATCGACAGAAGAGGGAGTGTATGTAATTATGGCAGAAATAATTGTAAGTTTTGCACTACCAGAAAGTGTGTAAACAGAAAAGAAATGATTGTTGGTTGGATTTCATCCAATGTAAATAGCGTCTTCTGTGGACCCACTGAAATGCCGATGCCAAGCGAACTAAGGAACTTATAGGTATCAGCAGGTGTGGAATCGAGAACGTTTTCGTGAATATAGTGACGTTTTGCTCTTCTTACCCACTAGTTGCACCGATTCCTGGCAGTCTGTATCTGTAGTCTGGCTTCCCAATTGCAATCAGTTCGACACTCTTTGAAAATACGGAAGGACTTGTCTCGCTTCCTCATTGCCATGCGGACACCAGACGTAACCCACAGCGCGAGCGGTTGCTTCATCTTAACATTTGTCAGTGGTGCGTGAGTGTCAAATAGACATAAGATAACACTCTGCAAATAAGCAATCATATCATCCGTGGATAATGCATCCAGACAGGGGCCCAGTCAATTGCACGCGCGTCAAGCTCAAGCTTCCCCACATCCATCCTAGCTAAATTACGCATACGGATAATCTTGGGCCTGGGTTTCAGGGTTTTCACTTAGTAGGCGAGGAAAATTAAATTGTGCCTAGAGAAAGCAGGTATTTAACTGTGTTTAAGGACTCATGTCCTAATACACGGTTCATGTACGGCACATGACATTACATATTCCTGTCTGCCTGGAAGAAAATGTTTTAACAATTCTTCAAAAAATCTAAATGTAGGAATATCTTAAAGGCACTTTAATTAGAGTGGTATACATTTTTCTTGTCTGTCTGGAAGAAAATTTTAAAACAAACGTTCTTAAAAATCTATGTAGGATCGTCTTAAAGCACTGGGTGGTATAAGTTTTTTTATTGTAAGTTCGTCCCGTGTCTACTACGGTAGCCTAACTTCAAGTTACATGCTACAGGATTTGTTAATTTGGTTAAGCTGAAGACACAAGGTATGAAAAAAAAAATGTTAACGGTTTTATGCAGACCACTTCCTCAAAGAATGATTCCTTAACCGTTTCGCGTAGTGCTGAAAGAATACTACCACCGCCGCCTCTCTTCCCTTGGGTGTCGTAAAAGACGACTAACGGACTAAAGATTGCGCATTAATCTAACAGCATAGAGCGGCGATAGTCTCACTACCTGTCACGCTGAGCACACGTGCAGTCGCTATTTGGTGAAAAGTAGACTATGGTAGAGGACCGCTTTTGCTGTCCTCATTGCCTGTCTCTGACTAACCCTTCGGGGATAATCGTTGTGATTATATGTATATACGTAATACTTCCTTATTTGGCTAGATATAGTCCGAGGCTAATTATGAGGCAGAAACGCTCACTGCTCAGTTATTGCTTCACGTACCACTGCACCGTTAATGCAACACTTACCACTGTAATGTCAACACAGCACTACATGGTTACCATTGAACCGTGTGGGATAGCGGCTGACTAATGATTACTATACCAACCCCTCTCTTTTCTTAGGTGTCGTAAAAGGCGCCAAACGGACTAAAGACTGCACGCATATACATCCAACAGCATTAGCGGCGATGGGCTCACCACCTCGCACGCTGAGCAGCTGCGCTTTTGTAATTTGGCAAAACGTGGAACATAGCACATGACTGCTTCTGCGGACTGCTTCCTCATTGCATAGTCTCTGAGTAACCCTTCGGGGATAATTGTCGTGAAGCTATGTCGAGGAAGTTCCCGGTAGACCACTTTTCGGCGATATTCGCTCTGCACTCCGTTCTGACCGCGCGTACGTACTATCGCGAACTCCGTCGTTTTACCAGTTTAAAGGCCAAAACCCCTTGCATAACGCGTCGTCTATTTGGTACGATCTACCCGGGCGGGCGGTACGTTTCATACAAAAATTTCTGGAAACTGGTTAAGAGGGTTTACGTGTTTCGGTTTCCCATACAAACTTCCAAGTCGAACTTTTAAAAACCTTTGAGCCAATTTTGATCAAACTTTGCATGATAAAGTAAAACACAGGGATCTAAATAGTTTGTTGAAAACATTTTTAAAAAACGTTTATTTAGCTGAGTTATTGTGATTTAAAGTCCACTGTAGAAAGTATAAAATACGATGCCATAGGTACCTTCGCCGCCGAGGCCCGGGTTCTTGTAGATGTACATGCTCTGCACCACGGCCGGCTCCTTGAAGCCGAGCTGGTGGCAGACCGCCTTCACGCGGTCGCTGTACGTGTAGCATCGGAAGATGGGGTGCAGCAGGTGCAACCCGTGCCCGACCTGCGCAGAAAAAAAGCACTCTCACCCACAGAAGCTCTCACCACATAGACGTACTAACATTGTAAAGAGGTAAAAAACTTCTTAGCGGGAAAGTGAAGCGTCTTGTCTGCAGTTTTGTTTTATTTTCTATAATTTGTGTTTTGTCGAATATCAATGTGAAATAATGGTGGATTATTTACTGTTAAGTGTTTGTGAACGTGCATGAGTGTTGGCAAATAAAACAAAACAGTACAACATCACTTTTCAAATTCTCTCAAGAAGTCAGTGTGAGATCCAATAAAGTCCCACAGCTTTATTTTTTTATTTTTTTTTATTGGCTTGAGCCTCAGGGCTATTTTGAGGCAAATGTTTCCTTTAAGAGGTACAGTATAGGACTAAGATATTTCCTCGCGTAGGACAAGCAAGGATAGATGGAGAATAGGCGATTTCTCTAACATAATCAGAGCTAAATGGCAAGTAATGGAGTTTTAAGGATCTATTTTGGATAAGGGAGTTTTTGGGGATATTAGGACTTTTTTAGGGAACATTTAGGGAACAACGGAAAATTTTAAAATGTAATGCAAAAATTTTTTGAGTGGACTTGAAGTCCTAATTTATATATTAATTTAAGTGGACATAAGGTCCACTTCTAATGAATTGCAGGTCACTATAAATTAAAAATAAAAGAAGTGAAGAGGAAGAAGGAAACAAGAATAGAAAGGAAAAGGAATTTTAGGATTAAGTCTGATGCTTATTTAGTTTATTAGGTCTTTTAATTTGGTTGTTTTAATTAGTTTTCTTTAGTTTAAGTTATTTTTAAAAAAGTTGCTTTATAAGTTTTTAGTAAGTTTCAATATTTAAATTTTAAATTTTTTAAGTGTTTTGTAGTTTTGGCTATGTTTTAGGTAATAGGTTTAGTTTTAATTTAAAATTCACAAAATAACAACATAACTTAATAATAATAAAAAAACAACTTAATTATCTACATAAATAATTAAAATTAATCCACCTAAACTAATTTACGGTAAAAAAAGAAGAATAAACCTATAAATAAAAGATGTCCTCCAACTGTGGGCTCATGGGTGCGGTACCAAGAATGCTGGCAACGTTACCTCTTTGGATTGCGAGGCTGATACGCTGGCAGAGGTAGCTGCCAGCCTTCTTGTCACCGGAAGCCTCAATAAGGCGACGACTTAACTCTTTAACGAGCTGCTTGGCCTCCTGCCCCCATGGACCCATTGTCTCCACTGCAAACGGAACAAATATGTAGTTGCGGCCTAGGTTCGCGTACTTGTTCCGTTTGCGACTTTCAGCACTTACCGCAGCAGCCCCGACATGAAGTGAGGTGGCGCGTACATGAGAGGGAGCCACGGTGTCTGCACAGGTCGCATCACACACCAACGACCTGCCAAGCTTCCAAGGTCCAATGGTCATACCGTCAGGCCTTTTGCCATCGCTGCGAGAGATACCAGTTGGCTCTAAAACAGCCGGTACACCAACGGTGGCAAAAGCACTGCGAATGATGCTGTTGAGTGAGGAGTGCCGTAACATACGACCAGCACTGCGAGCGCAAGAGAGGCCGTGGTGGCCAAGCTCGTCAACAGCCTCCCCACACACACAGCGATAAGGGTGGACTACCCTGGCGCCAAGACGGAGGCAGACCGCTAGAGTGAGGGACGGCTCGTCCAACAAGGTACCGACGTTGGCAGATGGTAATGCCCAGGCATTGGCCAGTGGCCTGACTCTCTCTCGGAGACGGCAGTGAGACGAGCGAGTTCTGCCGAATCAGCAGAAGTGGATAGGAGCTCCTCATGAACTTGTTTGCAAAGTGGCTCGTCCCATTGCCTCTGCGACTGTGGTAACAAAGGGAGGTCTGAATTTGGACAGGTGGATAGCCAGGCGTTTTTGGCATCTGCCACACACGACAACTCTACGGAACCCAGGGATGGGTTGACAATCTTCCGGTAGAGATTGTGCGTGCTATGAGCAGAAGACAAAAACGCTGGCAGGGCCACACTGCTTAAATTTCTTATACCTAGGCCCCCGAAGCGTACAGGAAGGGAAGCCTGAAGCCATCCGCGGTCGCTCATGGGACAATTAAGAATTTTGACTAAAGTATCTCTAATAAGAATATCTAAGTTTGATAATAAGTTTGGAAAAAGCCAGAGTTGGGAGCATCGGAGTACGTAGGTAAACTTTGGAACGAAGAGACAAAAACGAATAATAAATGTGTGGATTAATTTGAAATAGACGGTCTGAATTTAAACTGAATTTAGCGATGGCATCATCAATAAAAGCCGGCATGGCAGCATCGAGAAGTGGTGCACCTAATAAAAATAATGAGTCGTCGCTGAGAATTTTGATGTTGGGGGCCAGAAGACTAAAGTCAGAAATAATTTGAGCTCTACGGTCCGGGGCCACGGTATTCGATATGTATAATTCACACTTCGAGAAATTTAGTTCCAAACCTATGGTGCCAAACTGGTTTATTAAATTCTGTAGGTCCTCGAGAACCAGGTCGGAGTTACCCCCTAAAGTGCCGTCATCGAGGTACCAGACGTTAAATTTAGAATTTAGGTTTGAAATTATTTGGTGGATAGCCAAAGAGAAAATAGCTGGACCCAGAGGGTCGCCCTGCTGGCAACCAACGGCAGAATGTAAAAGATTGTTACGGTGAATCAATTTAGTTGGTTCACTGTAACATTGCCATAAATAATTAAAAAAACAAAGGTATTTCCTGCTTTACTTTCGCCAGCAGGGCACCCCTGTCTACGGAGTTGAAGGCGTTTTTGACGTCCACCTTCAGCTGAACTTCGCCACCATCATTGAGCAAGAAGGTGCGAGCTGAGTGAACGGCGGCCTCGCAGCCACCTTTCGAACCGAACCCGAGTTGTATTGGCTGAAATTTTGATGAAAGGTCAGAAAGGGTGTGTTAGACACAAATTTTAGAGACGATGCGCCTGATGGTACACCCTACGGCGATCGGCCTTATACCGCCATCTTTCTTTCTTAAAGCGCAGAGGTTAGCGCCGTAGAGTATACCGGTGATGTCTCGCGGAACTTTACCAGCAAGCATGAGGTTGGAGAGTTGGGTAATTTTGGTGAGTAGGACTCTGCCGGCGTCTCCAGAGGTACCACAAACCAAATCTTTAAAATGTTGCGGGGAGAGACCGTCGAGGCCACCGGCAGAGCCATTTTTAAATGAAAATATAGAATTGTAGACTTCGTCTTCGTTGGTCGAAGGCGAAGCATCTGTAGACTCGGGTGGATCGGGGAGGCGAAGTGTTGCTGCAGGAGGAGGGTGTTTAGCAATTAGTGATGCCACAGTCTCTGGTGAGTCAGGAGCAACGGTATCACTAGAAAAAATCAACTGGGTGGCCCCTTTTAAATCACCTTCATTGATTTTTTCTTCAACCTTGCTAATGTTAAATGAAGTGATTTGCGATTTTCTAAAACTAACGACTGAATTATGAAGTGGTGGTAATGGATTTGTGCAGTTGGATTTAATTTTATGGGTTAGGGCATTGATATATAGTTTATCTCAATGGGTTAGGGTACCACTATTGTCATCCTTGCTTACATGAAGAACGCGATAAGCAAATGACAATAGTAGTTCCCAGCTGTACGAGGTGTTTTCGTGGATGGCCCTACCTATGGTTTGCGCTAGAGAATGAGCTACTGAGGTGCGAGCTCCTCTCGGAATTCGTTTTATAATTGGGGTAGCACTTTTTAATTTTGCAAGTTGTTGCCAAAATTCAATATTTTGTTGGATGGGTGGGTCAACTGAACGGGAGGGTACATAAGGGGTAGGCTGGGAGGCATGAGAAAGTCTGTGCACCTTACCAATATGGATCTTTAGAACTCTGGTGCCTCTAAAAAATTTTGGTTGAGAGCAGAGCTCGCACCTCACATAATGGCCATTACCGGTATCTTGGCCTAAAGTCGTGGAGCGTTGAGACATCTAGTAAACTTAATCATATTAAAATTAAAATAAACAAATAAATCTAAAAAAAGAAAACAAATCAGTAGAAAACAAGGTGACGGATCTTGTGTGCGGCAGCGGGCGCAGGCGCGAAACGTCAGCAGCACGAAAAAAACTTGGTTCTTATTGGTTCGGAAGTGCGGGCTCAACGCCTATTGGTCAAAGCGGAGCCGTCGTCAAGGCGACAATAGACAGCTCGTTGTTTACAAGATGTTGCTTGATGGATCACCATAAACCTTGTAAACCATCGGGTGCTCCACAGACGCCACAGCGGCGGCGCACGCAGTAGAAAACGATAGCGCAGGTGAATCACGAGGCGGGATTACAAAATGCACCTTGACCATGTCATAATA
The DNA here is from genome assembly GCA_963921215.1 of Scoparia ambigualis. Taxonomy (NCBI): domain Eukaryota; kingdom Metazoa; phylum Arthropoda; class Insecta; order Lepidoptera; family Crambidae; genus Scoparia; species Scoparia ambigualis. The sequence goes on along the minus strand of OY992501.1, from coordinate 43,971,835 downwards.
TGCTTCAAAACTTTATATTTAAATTTATTATTGAAGAGCGAGTGTATAGACAGGTGTCACGCTCTAGCTGTCAAATTTAAAAGGTTAAAAGGTTAATTTTTAGTTTAATTTTAATTTGTATATTAATTTGGTTATTCGTTATGTTCAAGTTTTAGTTTTTATTTTATAATTTTAATTTAATTTTGATTTGTAAGTTGAATTTTTTGTTGTTCGTTATGTTTAAGTTTTAGTTTTTAATTATTTGAGCTGTCTTTGCATTTTATAGAGTTGATTTTATTAATTTTAGTTAAAAGTTTAAAGTTATGAAGTTGATTTTAAGTTTTTAATTAATTTAATGTTATGAGAAAGATTCTATGTCTAGATTTTCAGTTTCCGTAATTGGTCTGGTTTTGCAGACGCAGAACCATCGATTTGATACGGGGACACTCTCGGTTGTTTGTGGCATTGTGGGCAACGTCAACCCTTGTACCCATGCGCAAGTTATGTGCTGAACAATTGTGACATTTTGGTTTATCGGTTTTGTTTGGGCACTCTGATATTCTGTGACCTGGGCTGGCGCAATGGGCACAGGGCTTTTTCTCCGATTTGCACTTAGCCTTCGTGTGCCCATATTGCAGGCACTGGTGGCACTGCACAAAGCGGGAGAAGTCCTCAACGTGGACCCTACTATGATCCACGTTGAGCTTCCCGAGAGCGAGGATGACTTTACGCATCTCGGGGGTCACCTCTACAACCGCATTGTACAGCACCGGGTTTTTGTTCGAGGTCAAGAAGCAGATGCGGGACAGCTCAACGTCATTTTGTGTCACGAAGACCTCCACTAACTCGTCGCGGGCGACGTCCTTAGAGATTCCCTTAAGGATGAGTAGTGGTGGTCGTCGCTTCGCTTGTTCGGCAGCGAAGTTAGGGCTATCGTTATGACGGGCTATGGTTTCTTCGCACTGCTTCTTGGTCTCGAATTCGACCCTCAGTTTGGCATTTGGGATGGGGAGGATTTTTAAGGGAGCATATTTGTGCTTCCGGAAGGACATCTCCTTTTTCCAAAGGGACATCACTTCCGGAGGCTTGAGGGTGCAATCGAAAGAGGACACGATCATGGCAGGATAAGTTTCGGGGGTAGGGGGCAAGGATTTAGCGGCGATACTGGCATAGGTTGGGGTAGGGGTAGGGGTTGGAATTTTGGGAGCTATTTGAGTTTCGGACAGCGAGCTATGTGCTAATGGGTTCTGCTGTTGCTCCTTGAGCGCGGCTGACAGCATATTACTGGAGAGGCGCACGAGGTCTTCGAGACGTTCACCCTGCTTTAACAGCTCGTCTACCTTCTGTGAGACTTCTCGTCGAACCTCCGCAGCCATCTCATTTTGTACGCTGAGGACCGCGTCCATACCGTTATCGACCTTATCGCTAAGCTCACGCATGCTTTGGTCGCTGGGTGTCTGTTCGGGTAGGCATAATGTGGGTAGCAATTCAAGACAATTTTCGATCTCATTAGCAGCATCGACAATGAGCTCTTTATGAGCTTTAATGACAGACTTCCCCCCAGTCACCGCCCTCCTGATCTGGAAGCAGAGGTGGCCGACGACTTCCATAAAGGACGGCACGTCTTTCACCTTTTCCTGCCTCTGACAGATCAGGATGGGCGTTGCGCTACGTCCGGGAGGCCCGTCACGAGACAATCTGCGATCAGCAGACGACATTATTGTAGTTAGGTTAGGGTTAGGTTAGGTCGGGGTGCAAATTTGGGAACCTCCTCGTGGTGCACCCTGGGGTAAGGCCTCTCGGCCCACGTTCAGCGTGGGACAAGGGGCCTTATGCAAATCCCTGGCGCCCCTTCTGGGCGTCGAATAAAGTAGGCGGTGCCCCTTCTGGGCCTGCACCCCTTCAAAGCGCGTCCCTTTTGGACCGCACAGCGGGCCTACTCTGGGCCTGCGGGGGGACCTCCATGTGCGTGTCCACTCTGGGCCGCACACTCGCCGCTCCTTCTGAGCGGCTTTGAGAGGAGCTTTTTCGGCACCCCTTCTGGGTGTCGCTTCAAAGACGGCCGCCTCTTAAAGGTTCTTAGGTCGCACGGGGGGGAGGGGAACACCGCGAAAGCGGTGTACCAGGGGCCTCACGCCAGCCCCTGAGCGTCGTAACCCCGAACTGTGACACAACGACCTTCACTCGAGGCGTCTGTGGAGTAGTGGTGCAGGGAGGGAAAACGAGGGCTTGCCTTAGCCGGCCGGCTGCGTCAAGGTAAGACTTTAAAATCCCGAGAGAAATCTCGTAAAAACCTGCTGACACCACCCGACCTCAGCAGTATGTAGGGTTACCCGCATATAGGGCCACTGTGCGGGTGGACATTGTAGATGCTCCTTACTCGTGGGCTTAATACTAAAGATGACAGAAAAACAAAAACCTTTTGACGTTTCGGAGAAGTCGGCGGGGCCTGTTTACAGGGCCGTCGTGGATGATGATGGGAGGGGCAGTAAAGCCCAGAAAGGCGCTTTAGGCGTCGGAAGAAGGGTGCTTCGCCACCGCGTGGTGGAGTTTGTTGCGGATGATGTGGCAGATGACCCGCCACTTAGCGACTCGGGCGGAGATGATGATTTCTCTCCTGCCTTAGAGAAGATTCTCGCTAGTCCTGCTGTTGCGAAAACCTTACCTAGTAGTCTATCGCTAGGCAAGAAAACCCAAAATGATGAGGTAGATTCAGACGACACTGTTCCACCGATTCCGGCCATTACGCCTAAGGCCAGGATCAGTGCCGCGCCGTTCAAGATAACTTTTAGAACTGCGACGGACATACACCCAGCATCTAGAATTGATGATGAGCTGAGCCGGCAGCACCTAGACGAGTTACTTGCTGATGCTGAGGATCTTCGGGCCAGCACGAGTCAACAAAGTGATAGTGATTACGGTAGACTGGGCATGAGCGAAAAACGTATGCTCTTCCGCCAGGCAGTAGGCGAGGAGGCCATTAGGAAGTCCAGAGAAGACTGGGAGAATTCTCGAGCCTTAAAAGAGCGTAGGCGGTCTGAAGAAGAGACCTACGAACAGAGGAAAGCCCGCATATGTAAGGGCAAAGTCCCAGCGCTTGGCACGCCTGGTGAACTGAGTAAAGAGGACATCCAGGAGCGGGGCATAATCCACATTCAGGAGATCAGGGATGTGGCCTTAAAGTCGAAGCACCTAAAGGGTACCTGTCTCAAGGAGATAAACGAGAAGACGAGCTCCTTGTTGCGCATTATCGGCAACCTCTATGACAGGACGGACACAGAGGAGATCCGCTGGCTCAAAGCGGAGAATGAGCGTATTCTCAAAGAGAAAATACTCTACCAGATGGAGCTAGAGACACTGCAGAGGGCACAAGGGCGAATATTACAAACTCCGCCACCACCATCCGATGACATCCCCTTGCCACAGCCGCAGGAAACACCTGCTGCACCCTCTGTTGTGCCATCTGCTGATCCTCCTGCGCCTCCTGCGCCTTCTGCGCTGGAGACGCAGCTCAATGAGATGTGGCAAACGCTAGACGGAATGTGGAACCGTCTGGTGGCCATCGAGAAGCGGCTTCCTCCGCTAGAACCCTCTCGCTCTTCACTTCCAGCGAGCAAGCGGCGAAAAACAGCTGCAACGGCCCCCAGCGAGGGTCTAACTCAGCCGAGAGCCCCAACATCTACGGCCTCAGCTGTACTGGAAGATGACGTCTTGACGCCCAATCCAATTCCGTCCACACAACAAGAGGAAGGGGAATGGCAAAAGGTGTCAAGGAAGAAGGCCAAGAAGGCCAAGCAAAAGGCGAAAAGACGACAAGCTGCCGCTACTACAACTTCGGCGGCACCTATCGCTCCAAGACAGCCTGCCGGAGGACCGGCACTAACCGTGCCTGAAACGACTGCGCCAACACAGGCTGCGTTCACTCAGGTCAGGAAAAAGTCCCAGAAGAAAAAGAAGGTGAAACTGACACCGCCCCGGACTACGGCTGTGGTACTTAATCTGCAGCCGGAAGCAGAGAAGCGCGGCGTAACCTATGCCCAAGCTCTCCTTAGGGCAAGAAACACCTTTCACCCGAGCGAAATGGATATTGACCATGTTCGGATCAAGACTTCAGCCACCGGGGCTAAGATCATAGAGATCCCCGGCGCTGCGAGTGGACCTAAAGCGGACCGTCTAGCAGAAAGGCTGAAGTCTGTCCTCGCGGATTGTGTCAATGTCTCCAGACCCCAAAATTGCGCAACTTTGCGTATTTCCGGGTTGGATGTCTCAGTGACAAAAGAGGACATAGCCGCTGCATTAACAACTGCAAGCGGCTGCCCCCTTGGGCAAATTAAAATAGGGGACATCAGAAAGGGACCTAGAGCTGAATGCTCGACGCTAGTGAAATGCCCAACGTTCATAGCAAAGAAGCTAGTAGAAAATGGGAGGGTACATGTCGGGTGGGTCTCCGCCCATATCACAGCCCTCAGCTCACTTCCCATGCGGTGTTTCCGCTGCATGGGAGTGGGACACACTCGGACGAGGTGCCCATCTAATGTGGACCGGACTGGGCTATGCTTCAAGTGTGGCTTGTCCGGTCACAAAGCGGCGCAGTGCTCTGTCACTGCATTAAAGTGCGCAATATGTGCTAGTGAAAACCGGCCCCACGCCCACATGATGGGTAGTGTTAAGTGCCGCCCCTCCTCCACCAGAGCCAGGCCTCTGAAGGAGGATCGTCGGAGGAAGCCTACACAGGCTCGAGAGGATCTCGAAGCAGCTGGAAGGTCTCCAGGACTACAGTTACTTCAGCATGCGTCTCCTTCCACGGAGAGCTCACAGAGAAAGGGAATCTCATCCCCGGGGACTATAGAAGAGTTCCCCGAAGTAGAGGTGGCTTAGTCCTATGTAACATCTGTTGAGTTGCGGGCGTCAACGCCTATGTTCAATGAGGGTGCCAATAGCACAAATCTGTCAGGCAAAGTTGCGGAAGAATCGCTCGTCGATTACCCGGGACCAAGCCATATGCAGAAGGTCGAGCCTCCCCTGTGTTTTAGTGGGTATTGCATTACTATCGCCGAGTCCCACATACCCCGCAGGTATACTACAACTGCGGGGATACGTAAATGAATTTCACAGGGAAAAAAAAAAAAAAAAAAAAAAAAAAGGGTTAGGTTAAGATTTTTATCTGAAAATTTTTTTCAAAAAGTTTATTTTTGGGTGATTTTAAGTTCAATTTATATTAATTTTAAGTTTTGGAAGAATTTAATTTTTTGAGGATTTGGCCGAAAAATTTTTAAGTGTTTTTGCACTTTTTTGGTTTTGGACGAATTTCAAATTTTTTTCTGGAATTAGTATTGATAATTATAAAAAACCTTAAATTAGCAATTTGGGTAATTTGGGGTATTTTCAAGTAGGAAATTTAAGAGTTCCCCACAGCTTTATTGAGTCTCAAGGGGTTTGGGGGAATATCATTAAAATTTACCATTTACATTATCAGTATTATCACTCATTATCATCTACTAAGGAAAGAAAATATTCACTATAATATCTTACTTGACACTGGCTAAATGTGCTGACCGCACGAAGCCATTATTTAAGAGAAAAAAAGAGGTGAAAACTTCCCATAGAAAAACTAGATACGCAACTCAGAACAATAACTAAAGCATTGTTCTGAGATACGCAATCCCATACTTAATCGTAGCGGAACAGTAGCAGCGTTGACATGCAGGATTTTTTGTTATATGTGCCTGATTTTTTATATCATTCAGTAACGTTAGACATCGTTTTAATTTTTTTGTAATTTATTTATTATCATTAATTATTTAATTGGTCCGGCACAATAAAAAATAACTCGTAGAGACCGGGCGAATGAAGGGTCACGTGTATCGTAAAGGGAACCTAACCTAGGTGTCCTGTGATATCGTAATGTGTCAGAGACTTAGAGCTTTATGCTCTAAGGTCAGAGATCAATTGCGTGGTCCCGGTCAATAACGGTATTTTTGTGGATATGTTTGACCAATTTTAGTTTCTTTATTTTTCACTTAAAAAATTAAATTAAATCTGCAGCTCTTTATTAAGTTACTCTATAATTTAACAAAAAATGTGCACAGATAAAAAAATACCTGTATACATTTTGAGGTATGCGTACAAGAATAAAAGCAATTTTTGAAGAAACTCTTCGTCGTGTTGACATTTAGTTCGCACACTACCAAATGAAATGCTTACTTAAACATCTCACTAGATACCTACTCTTCTTTTATCGTTTGAAATCGTTTATTGTACAGTCAGAATCAAAAGTAACTGAACAAAAACAAGGTGGCAAAAGTAATAGTCACGTGTAAGTGTCTTTACTTATTCATCATTTAACATTTCAGAATTATATGACATATATTGTCATGTACTTTTAACTCAACAGACTATGTCAGACAATTCTAGTGATTTCAACCGTAACAATCATTTGAAAATTTCATAATTATGCTAAGCTACTGTCGATGCTGGCTGTACATCTAGTTTTTATAGGGTAAACATCAGTTTATTTGTATGTGCGTATGTCGTGTGTGTGGGGGGCTATGGTATCTGTAGCTACTTTATTGACATGGATCGTTGGTGGGTCTAAAAACTGCCAGTGCCATAATGGACTCGTCACCTTTTGTGATAATTGATTCTTTGATTGACGACCTCCTTGGTCGAGTAGTTTGTACACCGGTTTTCATGGTGTCACCATCTCTGAGGTCCCGGGTTCGATCCCCGGTCGGGTCAATTTAGAAATTATTGTTTTTCTAAATTGTCTCGGGTCTGGGTGTTTTCTATGTATAATAAGTATGTATTTAAGTATTTTAAGTATGTTTATACGTTGTCTAGTAACCATTTAACGAGTTTCTTCGAAGCTTCTCTTGGGCTAGATAATTGGTGTGATTGTAGGAAAGATTTATTATTTATTTACTTAACAAAAATTCGTGGCAATTGAGTTTATGTACCTATATGTTTACATAAGTACATAATAGTTATATACTCGTACATAGATAAACGATAGATAGTAATATAGTATACAGATAAACTTATGTGAGCACACATGCAATAGCAAGGTCCCACATCCAAAAATTGCTTTAGTATGATGATGACGGTTTATTAAGTCTAACATGGCTGCGATGGGCGAAAGCTTTATGGAAATCGTTTGAAACAGACGATAGCGTGATTCAGAATGATAGAAATGCAGTGACATCTATGATGCGGCCGACAAAGCAAGCTTCCCCGTTTGCACAAAGCTCCCTACAACGGGATGGTTTGGGGATATTTTGCCCAACTGAGTCATTGCTGTCTTTTCCATGCTAATTTGTCTTCGTAACTTTGGCTCACAGCTGCCCCTTTTAGTAATGAAAGAGCCAAGGTCTACGGTCTCATACTCTTGTAAGAGGTAAGTGCGCTGGATGGCCGCAAAACGGTCAATCACCATGAGCTTGCTCTTCGACTTGTTTATGGCAAGGCCCATGTCTAGGCTGACGCTTTCGAGACGGCTCAGTACAGCAACTCCGCCATTTCTGCTTCTGATGATGTAAAGAGTGTTGTGTCATCTGCATAGGAGATTTGAGATTTTAACTCCATTTATTTTGATGCCACATTTCTAATTTTCAATCGTTTTACGCATTATATACTCGCCATATACAGGGTGTTTCTTGTAAGGTGTCAAGCCGATGTGTGGGACTGGTGATAGGGAACGATCATACCTATTGAATTCCCATGACGCTCAGCGATTTTTGTTAGTTTCCAAGGAACAATTTTTTTTCTTTTCTAAGTATTATATTACGACATCAGTTTGAATTTTTTTTTGTAACTTGTATTGATATTAGGAAGATGATACTTAGTTAAAGAAAAAAGTGTACTTACAGAAATGTCTACGCAAAAGAATAATACTTAAAAAAATAAAGTCATTCGCATCGGCTTGACACCTTACAGGAAACACCCTGTATATTAAATAAAATGGAAGAGATCACGCATCCCTGTCGAACGCCCTTATGGAATTTTAAAGCGGCTTGATGTTACGTCACCTATTGTCACCATCCCATACCTCGGTTTCATGAAGGTTGCGAATGAGCATTACAAGGCGTGCGGGCAACCCTACCTCCGTCAGAACACCCTTAGTTTATTCCATCTGACACAGTCGAAAGCCTTTTGGTAGTCCACAAAACATATAAAAGTCGGGTTAAGTATCTGTTCTCTGGTACCTCAACCCTTGACAAAACCCGCCTGCTCTTGCGGTATCTCTGCCAATCCAGGAAAGAATGGAGTCTCGAGTGTGCAGTAAGATTTTGCTAGCATGTGATGTTAGAGATATTGTTCTATTTATTACAATTACGCACTGAGCCCTTTTTATGGAGAGGAAGAACAGCAGAGTGAACCCAGTCAGATGGCCAGTGTCCTATTTGCCATATAGATCTGCAGTTTGCGTGTAGTTTTATTATTTCATTTGGACCTAAGCCTTTTAATACCTGTGACTGGTCTAATAGAGCTCTCCGCAGCACTCTCTTTATCTCTCACAACGGTAATGTCTACAACAACATTAATAAGGGGGTTTCATTGGTGTAGCGTGTAAATAGCTGCCATCTTTTAACGCTACCGTTTTATTGCTAAAAATGTAAGTAAGTAGAAATTTATTGATAATCACACATAGTTAATTATACAAGGAAAACACACATAAAAAAGAAGAAACCAACATTAAATAAATACCTAAATACCTAGTAAAATAAAATTAATACTTTTATGCGAAAAATTAAATGTTTATTGAGTGAGAGCCATCCTGGAGCCTGTCTCAGCTCGTGCCGCTGCAGTGCTGAGAACAGACACCACAACGAAAAAGGTGAAAAATTACTACTACCCCCTCTCTTCCCTTGGGTAAAAGGCGATTAACTGACTAAAGACTGCACATATATCCAACGGCAAGAGCGGCGATGGGCTCACCACCTGTCACGCTGAGAACATGTGCAGTCGTTATTTGGTGAAGGGTGGACTATGGTAGGGGACTGCTTTTGTTGTCCTCATTGCCTAGTCTGTGACTACCCTTTGTGGACAAAAGTCGTGATTATATTTATGATGACCAGACCTGAGCACCGGCTGTGTTGTGTTAGTGTTATGGTTTAACACTAACGTTATAATGATAATGATAAGTTATAAATCGCTAATGCATACCGTTGTTTGGTCGTGTGTCAAGTCGCGACTGACCTTGTTTAAGGAGACAGCCGTGTCCACGGTGAGCGCGCCGTCCGCCCCCACCGCTCCTGCCTCGAAGAAGTAACTGATCTTGTCATTGCTCTCCAAGAAGTATTCGTCTTTTAATACCTGAAAACATTTTTTATATGAGCTGTAACGTCAATATAACGTCTACATACACTTTATTTATAATCAAAAATCATCAGGCCTTCGCACATTGACAACATCTTATAGGGAGGTTCGGCCATAACCCACCACGTTGGCCCAATGCAGGTTGGGTTAACCGTGTCAGGGTGAAAGAATACTACCACCCCCTCTCTTCCCTTGGGTGTCGTAAAAGGCGACAACGGACTAAAGACTGCACATACATCCAACAGCATAGAGCGGCGATGGGTTCACCAACTGTCACGCTAAGCACATGTGCAGTCGCTATTTGGTGAAAAGTGGACTATGGTAGAGGACTGCTTTTGCGGTCCTCATTGCCTATTCTCTGACTTACCCTTCGGGGATAATAGTCGTGATTATATGTATGTATCTTTCGACGACAACCGGGACCAACGGCTGTATTTGCCATCCGCAGCTCGTAGGAGCTTGAGATGTTTTTAATTTGGTCACCCATCCAGCGACCCGGCATTGCGAAAGTTGCTAACCGCTGCGCCATCAAGCTCCTCAATACAAATATTGTTTTGACAAAGTATTTTCATAAGATCAAGTAGTATACATTGAGTTATAATGTACTACGTACTAGAGAAGCTATCCCAAGCAAAAGTCTTGTTCTATTTCTTTTAAAGTTAAAACAAAAGTGCGCTGCTGCGCTAAAACAATAATTTATCGTCTTTCTGAACAATCCTAACATACAGCGCTAGACCGCTTATTTTCTCGCGACCAAAAGGTCTAAAGCGCCGAAACATGGCCGCCGCCCATGTCTCGGCGATTTGATAAAATAATTAGTCAAATGCATGTTATTTCGATAATTTTGTGCGTATTTACAGGTGAAAAGTGATTCGTTTATTATTCGTATTTTCTGAATTATTTAAACAGTACCTTTACCTTGGCACACATGAAGGCATATTTTAATAAAATAGAACACAGAATACACACGTGTTGTTGCGTCTAGCGCCTGCCACAGACTAATATAGTTGGAGCGAGCTGGCTCTAACGCGTGTAGCAAACAATCTAGTTGTGAAGTCTTCTCTAGTACGTAGTACATTATAGAACTATAATGGTAGTATGTATGTAAATGTATGCGATTATTTGTTTATTTTATAATGTTGTATTAAAATTAATAGTTAAGTTACTCGGCCCTGCGACACTGTATTGGGTTCTCTTAGTAACCATTGAGTACAGCTAACAAATTAATGATCTCAAGTAAATCTTCTGTTTGGTTAAATGATAAGGAAATAACCGAGCCCTTACTTTCTTTATACATTCTATTTTATTAAGATTGTAAGTATAAGTATACTATTCAATTTATTTATTTTGTTACATAGATAGGGTCCTAAGGAAGGCATAATAATTATGACCTCTTCTGAGCTTTAGTCCTAAACCGAAGTGCTTACGCACACACTTTATATTTCATTTGCGTGTTATCAATTTGTGGATCATGTGGTGAGCCCATCGCCGCTCTATGCTGTTGGATGTTTGAGCAGTCTTTAGTCCGTTAGTCGCCCTTTACGACACCATTGGGAAGAGAGGGGGTGGTAGTATTCTTTCACCGCTACGCGACACGGATCATATTTCACTTCTTTTTTTATACAAAAAAAAAGTTTGCATTGTGTCCCACTTCTGTGCAAAGGCCTCCCCTCTACGTTTCTATTCGTCCTTATCACAGACCGCCTCAGACCACCCAGGTAAGAAACTTTCGAAATCATCATTCCATCTCCACCTCGGTCGGCCACGCTTCCTGTGTCCGTCAAACATGGAACCCAATCAGTGGCGCTCTTCGCCCATTTTTCCGGGCTCATGCGGCTGACACTTGGCCTGCCAAGTTGCACTTAAAACGAGCGGTCCAGCTCCAACATCTATTATTTTGGTTTTGGAGCGCAGACTTGTGTTTCGGATTTTATCGGTCCTGTTTCGCCTAAACCTAGGCTAATATGCTGCGCTCCAATGCCTGTTGGCAAACTTTGAGTCTGGACTTTTATGTACGGTTACAATACCAAGTCTGAGCGCCGTAGGTCAGAATAGGCAGAATGCACATGTTGACGAATCTGCGTTTTAAAGCTATCGAAATCTTCCCTTTCATTAACTCTTTCATGGACCAATAGCTCTTCCAGGCGTTGTCGATCCGACGATCGATTTCTGACAAAACAGGACAAGTCCTGCCTGTTTTTGAAGGATACTATCTGGCTCTACCCAAGTATGTGTACTGGACGATATATTGTATCTCCTGCTCATCTACCTTGACCCTACGTTTCGCTCTATTATGTAAGTATACACTGAGTCTTTGACCTGTTAATTTTCAGTCGAACCTCAAGGTTTGCAGTCTTGTAGCATTTCCTACAGTTCTGGTGCTGTTGGTGCATATAGGACAATGTCGTCGGCAAAGCGAAGGTTTGTAAGGCTCTTGCTGCTGCCAACTTCAATACAAAGGTATTGAAGTCGGGTCCACGGGATTGCTAACTTTTTGAAGATCCCTTCTAAAGATCCCTTACACCTTTCCTAATCGGATAATATGGACCAGGAATGTTAAATTTAATATCAGCTGTACTATGTATTGTAAATGGTTTCTATTATATTTATGTAGGCATGTTCTATATTGTGACTGTTGAGTGAGGTGAAGATTGATGAGTGTGACAGACTGTCGAATGCTTTAGAGTAGCCAACGAATGCAACATATAAGGGTTTGTTATATTCGTTAACTTTCTCTATTAATTGGTTTAGAGTGTGAAGATGGTCTGTGGTAGAAAAGCCTAGTCGGAATCCAGCTTGCTCCGGTGGTTGCTGTGCGTCTATTAATAGGCAATGCGATTTTGTATAACAATAAATGAAATTTTTCAGAGATGATAAACGAGACTTATAAGCCTGTATTCCCTTACGTCGCTTTTGTCGCCTTTCTGGTGGAGTGATCGCATGATAAAACTTTGTTGGGAGTTTGTTCTTGAAAAGAATCGCGTTGCAGAGGTTGGCAAATCTCAGGAGAAGGGTAGGTTTCCCTATTTTTAGTGCTTCTGTGGTTATGCCGTCTCGTCTTTTTTTACTTCTTGGTGTTGTATAATTACAAGCAAAAGAATGGCTAGTAGTATAACGGTCAAGACTCTACATAAGTTATACAGTTGTGACGTAGAAAAGTATTATGGCCCGACTTTAAAACGGCACGCTGTGCTACTTCAACTGATTTTGTAGGTAAAAAATTTATTTGTTACTTTAGGTATGATTGGCACAGCGCAAAATAAACGCTCTTTAGAAGTTTTGGATCAACGACCTGTCTATGACTCTTGAAAACAAATAAAAGCTTTCAATTTTTTTCACTATCTACCTGTTCATCTGACTCTGTTGAGAATATAGCCTTCTGTTGCGTGTCTGGTATCTTCTTAGTGAGTTCCACTCCCGCTGCGTATAGCTCGTCGCATTCTGCTGGTCGCAGGAAGTCTTCCAGCACCGCGTAGCCGTCTTGCTCTAGCTGAAACAGACCAAGTATAAAATCGTTTAGCTGTATAATATCATCACAATAATTGTCACCTTATTCTTCCTATGAAGACGGAGGAATAGGCAGAGATCACAGTTTTTCATAAAAAAGTATATGATTTTGGTTTAAATGTAAAACTCTTTTAACGACTGTTTTATGTATTTTTATCTGTCCGTTCTGTCTTAAATTTAGTAATTTACAGTCTACACCACCGGAAATAATAAGTGAAGCACTAAATGTTATTGACAGCCTATTACCATCTAAGTCCAAAGAAAAATACATGTTGGCTTACCAAAGATTATAAACAAAGTTCAAATACGAAAAATGAATGTGACAATAAAAAATTCTTATTAAGGAATGTAAAGTGTTTAGAAAATGAAAAGATAAAACTACAACACAGTGTGTTAGAATTGGAGACTAGACTTTTAAATTAATTCAACGGAATGATATTATAGAAAATCAAAATACTAATAGTCAAAAAAAATCTGTAGAGGTGAAAAAAAGAGTGATGATCTTTTCAGATAACTTGGGGCTAGTGTAGCTTCAAAAATATGTGACCAATCAAACAGTAGCATGGTTACCAATTACTGTAAGCCAGGAGCTTCAAGTCAGAAAATTCTAGGCAGTTTCATTCAAGATGCGGAGCACTTACGGGATAATGATTTAGCAGTTATTTTGATCGAGGAGTACAACGTCGTGAAGAAAGAAGCATCACATACGGAAATGATCAAAAAAATTATACTACGGGAAGCAAGGATGTATAATATTATGCTCGGCAGTATGATATACGACTGTATGAATAATCATGTTATCTATAATGTAAACAAAGAACTAGCTCTCTTATGCGTGTTAGCCAAAAATGTCAGATACGTGGAGCTGAATGATACAGGAAATAGGCCTCAAATTAGAAAAAAATATGTTTGTTCAGAAATAATTAGATTCTGTAGTAGTTTTAAAAGCTCATCTAATTTGACATTTATACAAGAAACGATACAATGTACTGAGAAGCTTAAATTGAACAATGAAAATCAAATGTGTCATTCAAATTTATTCAAAATACCCACGACGATTCAAAATGGTTAAATATTTTACAAGCAAATGTGCAAAGTATTAACAATAAATACTTGGAAATTGATTTGTTGCTAGAAAATAATAACTGTGACGTACTATGTCTAACTGAGACCTGGGCGAATGATCTTAAGTTAAATATTATGTATATCGAAGGATTTACATTGGCCTCGTACTTCAATAGAACAATGTTCGACCATGGTGGTACGGCGATTTTTGTAAGAAATAATCTAGAATTTAAAGTTAGGAATAATATCACAAAACTGAGCTTTGAAATGAATTGTGAAGTAGCTGCAGTTGAAATAAAAGCTATCAAGTTAGTTATCGTAAGTGTCTATAGACCAGACAGAGACTATTTGATTTTTGAGCATATCCTTACTAAAATTTTTAAAAAAGTATTACAAGAGGGGAAGACTTTGGCAGGTGATTTTAACCTAAATGTAATAAATCCTAATAGCAATACAATTTTTTTTTAAGATTGTTAGAGAACTTTCAACATAGACATGTAATTAATCAGCCTACTAGAACTAAAGGAAAATCAGCTACTTGTATAGATAATTACATAGTTAGTACTAATATGAATGAAAAAAGATATGTGGGTACTGTTCTCAATACTAAACTCTCTGATCATAATGTCATATCACTTAAATATATTACACAAACTAAACAAATACAAAAAGGGAAAGCCGAGATAACTAAAACACGAAAAATGACACATAGCAACATAAAATATTTTCACTACCTATTTTGAAAAAATATTTGCTTAATTGAGGAAGAAATTGCATCTGAACCAAATGCAAATAATAAAATGAATATTTTTCTAGATCAACTTAGGTTCTGTTACCTTTCTGCGTTTCCCCTTATGCCCATAAACAAATATAAAAACATGCATAATATATCTACAAGAGGTATAATAGTATCAAGAAATAAATTACAGACACTTGAACTATTAAACAATGTGATGCCTTGTTTGACAGGGAAAAGCAAGCTTAAATCGTACAGAAAGGTCTTTAGAAAAGTTCTTCAAACGGCGAAAACTTAGGCAACATGGATAGAATTAGGAGATCTGAAAATAAAGTAAAAACCACTTGGAAAATTATGTAAAGAACAACAAGCAAACAAAATTACATACAGGACTGAAATAACTGATCAAATTAGAAACCCACAAAATGGCGTTATATATGACGAAAAGCAAATACCTGATGTAGGTATTTAATAACTTTTTTATTAACGTTGCTAAAAACTTAACAGGCCGATGTCAGTCTGATGAAGTAGGCGACTGCGATCAATATCTTAATTTAATGAACCAGCCAAATACATAAGTTTATTTTTCTCTTATCACGCGTCAAGAATTGGATAAAATAATCAGATCTTTAAAAAATAAAAGAAGTAGAGACTATTATGATATGGACGTAGAAAGCATAAAAACACTTATGTTACAAAATGACGTACTATTTAATATAATCCTGAATATTTTGAATTGTTGCATTTTACAAGGTATTTTTCCGGACAGTTTAAAAATAGGAAAAGTCGTGCCAGTATTTGAGAAAGGCGATATAGATGAGATAGGCAATTATAGACCTGTGTGCATATTGCCTGTCTTGTCAAAAATTTTAGAAACTGTTTTAAAAGTGAGAATAGTAGATTACTTGGAATCCAATTATCTGATTAAAGACTACCAGTATGGGTTTCGCAGTAAGAGATCAACAGAAATGGCAATAGCTAGGTCGATCGAGTTCATATTAGGAGCACTGGATGGATCGCAGCGATGCACAAGCATTTTCTGCGACCTTTCCAAGGCTTTCAATTGCTTATGACACGATATACTGTTGCACAAACTTAGATACTATGGATTCGAAGGAAAAGAATACAGCATACTGAAATCTTGCCTACACAATAGACAACAGATTGTCTCAGTAAATAAAACGAGATCAAAAAAAGAAACTTGTAATATAGGCGTTCCACAAGGATCTATACTGGGTCCTTTATTATTTCTAATCTATGTAAATGATTTGGAAAACTCTTTACCAGAATGGGCATTAGTCACTTTGTTTGCTGATGACCAGTGGTCGGAGTAGGTATATTGAATTAAGGTCACTGACATCAAACGTATATGTTAATATGGATACTCCTCCGAGTTTCCGGATTATTATGATAAAAATACCGAAACATCGAAATTATTACATGAAACTAGTTAAAAATGTATCAATACTCTCAACGCTATGCTGCT
Source organism: Scoparia ambigualis (assembly GCA_963921215.1). Classification (NCBI taxonomy): domain Eukaryota; kingdom Metazoa; phylum Arthropoda; class Insecta; order Lepidoptera; family Crambidae; genus Scoparia; species Scoparia ambigualis. The sequence goes on along the minus strand of OY992501.1, from coordinate 43,955,747 downwards.
AGTGGCGTAGATGACCAGAATTTAATAGTAAAAAATGACTGGTGTGTAAAAACCTTGTTGTAGTAAAAGTGTTGGAGTAAAAGCCTAAGCATGTATAAAATGATATAATAATAATATTCATTTCAACACACGACATCCGGCAAACAGGGTCTTTTGTCCTCTTATCTCTATGCTCAACGCATCTGACCAATTAGAATCAAGTATCCAGGATGACTCATTGACTGTTTGTTCGAAAACAATGCGCTCGCACCGACATCCAGACCAAGTGGCTCACTCACTTATTTCGGTTCGTGGAGTGCGCTTATTTTATGTGTTGTGAATATCTTGACTTGACCCTGGCTTGTTTACTGTCTTCTGAAATCTACTTAAAACGACGAATTTGGCTTATAACTACGGACATCGATTTATTACTCTTGGATTGGGCCCATTTGAAGTTGTTTTTGTACGGGTAAGTTTTAATTATTTTCACTATTTAAGAAGGTTTTAGAACTTGGAAACAGTTAAAAAAATCACTTTATAGCAATCATCACAGCGCATGAGAGTCCGGTACGCACACCGCAGGGCTATCACCGCTTCAGTTAAAAAAAACACTTTATATGAAACAGAATTTCATTATCGACTTTACAGTTGTGTATGTATATATTGTAAATTTAAATCATTGTTTTAGGTGAGATATAAATAAATATGGCAAAGGTCAAGGCTGAAACAGTGCAAAAGTGGTTATTGCACTATCCTGAGCTACTTTACGATAACGCTAGTGGCACTATATACTGTACAAAGTGTGAAAGTCATTTGAAAGCTGTGAATAGAGGCAACATGACCAAACACATTGAAGGCGCTGTACATCAAGGAAAATTTAAGAGACCGCAAGAGGAATTTTACTTCGACCTCATTAAGTTCCTGATTCTATGCAATATTCCTTGGTCGCAAATGAAAAATCCAGCGTTCAAAGAGTTTTTTCAGAAATATATGTGCAGTACTTGTTGTTGCGTTTGTACCAATCGTAAAGTGGTTGACGAATCACAGTTACGAAAAGTTTATTTGGAGAAGTTTTATAGGAATAAAATCAATTCGATTTATGAAACTAATAAAAATGAGAAACTATGGATATCGCTGGATGAGACAACAGACATTTTTGGTCGATACATAGTCAATTTCCTAATAAAACCATTGCATCCTAGTAATAGTGCAGGCCGGCCTTATTTGATTGCTTGTAAAATGCTAACAGCAGTAAATGGACAAACAATAACACAATTTGTACTGCAATGTCTAGAAAATTTATGGCAATACACTTTTGAAGCGAAAGTTGACAATATTTTAATGCTTTGCACTGACAGTGTAGCGTACATGCTATCTGCAGGGCGAAATTTAAAACATTACTTACCTGAAATGAAGCATGTGACATGTTTGGCGCACGCTCTTCATCGTGTAAGTGAGCAGATAAGGTCAGAATACAACGATGTTGATATTCTTATATCAAATGTTAAAAAAGTATTTTTAAAGGCTCCTAGTAGGGTAAACATTTTAAAAGAAAAATATCCTGACTTACCGTTGCCTCCGCAACCAGTCATTACCAGATGGGGTACTTGGTTACAGGCAGCATCTTACTACGCTCAACATTTAGATAAAATAAAAGAAGTTTTATCCTGCTTGAGCAGTTCTGATGCTATAGCCATACGAAACGCAAAAAACATTTTGGAAAAACAAAATTTAGAAAATGATTTAAAATATATTGAAGAAAATTACTCTATTATACTACTAGCCCTAAAAGAGTTACAAAAACAAAATTTATCTCTAGCTGATTCACTTTTAGTATTTGATCAAGTAAGGGCTACGCTTAACGAGTGCAATAATGAGAATATAAAAAATAAAATAGAATCAGTTATGGAACGAAATCCAGATTTAGATACAATTAGAGAATACAGCGAGAGTATTGAAAAAAGCGTAGCAAATAATCAGAAACTTTATTTCAAATTCGCTCCATTGACATCTACAGATGTTGAACGATCATTTTCCACTTACAAATGGATCTTAGATGTTAAAAGAAATAGCTTAAAATTAGAAAATATTGAAAAAATTATAGTTATTTATTTTAATTGTATAGAGACAGAAAATCAAAATGTAGAACTTGTAACCGATGAGGATTAAAAATAATTATTTTTAATAAAACTGTAATAATGATTATTTGTATTAACAATAAACAATTTTGTTTGCTTACATATGGTTTTTTATTTTATTACTCTATTTACCAAATTTTTGGAAACTCCGGTACATTCCGGAAGAAATGCATGTCCATGTTATGATATCATGACGCAAGTATCTAAAATCAATATACCTACTCCGACCACTGCTGATGACACACACATAGTAATTAAGGATAAGACCGAGCAAAGTTTAGTGGATAAATAAATTATGTTTTCGGTAAGATTAAGTGTTGGTTCGACACTAATGGTATAATATTAAATGAATCTAAGAGCACTACATTAAATTACAAATGTAAACTAAAAGCTGGTGAAAAAAGTGAGGAAACGGTTTTTCTGGGTTGTAGGCTGGATTCAACGCTGAGTTTTGAGAAACATATAGAGAACTTATGTAAAAAATGTCTAGTGCTAATTACGCTCTCTTTAAACTAAAACCTTTGGTTGACAAAAAAACCCTGATATTGTATACTACGCATACTGTTACTCATTAATTAATTACGCAGTAACAGTGTGGGGTAGTGAGTCGGGAGCAAAGCGTGTTCTTATTTGCCAAAAAAGATCAATAAGAATAATTGACGGTTTGCAGCGACTTGCATCGGCACGAGCGCACTTTACAAGGAATCGTATAATGACTGTTATAAACTTATTCATATACAGATCACTTTTGGAGATTCATACTCAGAGGGATAAACTGCTGAAAACGAAGGATGTTCACCGTTATAATACCAGAAACAAAGAAATACTATGTATGCCTAGAGTAAGATTACAAAAAGTTCGTAACCTTGGTATAAACTTAAGTTATTTAATAAGTTACCTGTTATTATAGTCGATCTGCCTTAAGTAGAATTTATGCATAAAATTAAGCATCCTTGAAATACACCCATTTTATAGTATATCAGAATTCATGGCAAGCTCGTTTCTGTGATATTTTAATTTATTTTTATTTTTTATCTTAGAATTTTAAAATTGACAGAATGAACTTTAAAAAATTGTTTTCTATTTTTTATTTTATTAATATAATTTCTTTTTTATTTTAGAATTTTAGAATTGACACAATGAATTTAGAAAAATTGTTTTTTTTTAAATATTCGAAAAGGTTTTTAATTATTTTTTAAAATTATTTTTCCAATATGAGTAGAATCAGTTTTTTGTTTTACATTTCGAATTTTCTGATTAAATTTCTTTATTTTTATTTTTATTGATTAAATGATGATATTGTAGATAATTAACATTAATGTTAAGAAACAATTATTGTAAATGTTTGACTTACCTAGGTTGCGTTATGTAACAAAGGGTGAATAAATAAATAAATAAAAAATAAAATAAATTATACACTAGAAAAACAACAAAAACACGCAGTCATTTTCAGAAAATGTGTTTTCCTCGCAAATATGTTATAAAACGTCGTATGACATCCCAACTAACATTTTGGTAATAAGAATAAGTGCTACATGAGTGTTAAAGTAGAATTTTAAAAACCTAAGGTGCCATAAAGGCACTAACAATTGGTAATATAGCGTGCTTTAACTTTCTTATAAACCTTATTTGGGCTCACAATTTTATAGCTTATAGTGATATAAGGGTTATAGAAAAGTGATATTTGAGTGATAATACATAGTTACAATAGTGCTATTGGAGCAGTTATTACCACTTTAAGTGTTTTGTGAGGTATTGATAGGTGACAACAGCAAGCTTAAGTAGTAGAAATAGAAATAGAAATAGAAATATATTTATTGCTGATACTGTGTACATTTTGCTGGTGATAATACAATACATGGGAATCAACAGTAATGCCTATTACGGGCATGCAACATTATTACGCTAAATAGCAACTTAACTTAATTATTTTTAGTATGAAAGTATTCATCTAAAGTGTAAAAAACATTCTTTACAAGCCAGGTTTTTAAAGATGACGTAAAGTTTAATAGATCATGGGCTTTAATATTAGATGGCAGATGGTTAAAAACTCTTATGCTGGTACTGAAAGCACTCTCATAAAACATATGATTATTTATCCTAGGAATACTTAGATTGTGCTTATATATATCGCGGACATTTTGACGCATATTGTTGCTTTCGAAATATTCTGGACTTTTTTTAACAAAATTTGATATTTCTAAGATGTAAATGTTAGCCAGAGTTAGAAAACCTTTTTCCTTAAAAACACTTCTAAGGGATTCATCTGAATACATGCTGTATATAATACGCAAGCATCTCTTTTGCAGAATGAAAGTTGACTGGACATTAACAGAGTTTCCCCAAAATATAATGCCATAAGTTAATAGTGGATAAACTTGTCCAAAATAGATTTAGTTACATCTACTGAAGTTGTCTCAGCCAGTATAGAAAGAGCATAACAATAACTTGATATTTTTTGATTAATTTTAGATACGTGTGCTTTCCAGTTTAAATGAGCATCTATAGTGACTCCAAGAAAATTAATTTCGTCCACCTCGTCTATCTTTGAGTCGCAGTCTGAAATTTTGAGTTTGTAGGAATTTGATTTATAATTTCTAAATTGAATGAATTTGGTTTTATTAAGATTTACATTTTAATTAATAGTATTAAGCCACGTGACAGCTAGATGTATAGTTTGGTTAATGTTTATTTCGAAAAGGTTACTATTTCTTTCAATGTCAGGTACGAAAATTGTTGCATTATCAGCAAACATGACACATAAGTTTTTTATAATATTAGGTAAATCATTTACATAAACTAAAAAAAGTAGTGGACCAAGAATGCTTCCTTGTGGTAATCCTTGGGTCATTGGTTTTGATTGAGATTGCACTTCTTCAAAGGTTTTTTATTTTTGTTGTATGTATCAATTACTGTTATTTGTTGTCTATCTTTTAAATAACTTTCCAAAAGTTTTAAAGCTATACCACGTATACCTAGGTTATCAAGTTTATTTAAAAGAGTATTATATATGATACAATCGAATGCCTTGGACATATCTAAAAATAGTCCAACACATGGAGCTTTAACATTTAATGATTCCCAAATCTCTTTATGAACTTTGTAGATTGCGAGCGTGGTAGATTTTTTTTCTGAAAGCCAAATTGATTTTTGTTAAGCAAATTATGTTTATTTAGGAACTCTAAAAGTCTATTGTAAATGAAGATTTTAGAAAAGTTGGACAGTAATGCTATTGGTCTGTAATCATTAATATTTGTTTTGCTACCTTTTTTAAACAGTGGTTTTATTTTTGTCATTTTTAGTTCCTGAGGAAAGACACTAGTCTCAATCATTAAGTTCAGAATATAAACTAAGGGTTTACTAATGAATTCTAAAGATTTTTTGATTACTTGAATCGGGATGTTATCATAACCACAGCTCTTTTTGTTTTTTAAACTCATAACTATTTTTTAAAGTTCGTATGCATCTACTGGTGTCAGAAATATGCTATGTAGATGTGAAGCAGGAAGCTGATTTTTTCTGTCAGTTTGGGTACACATATTAGAGTTAGCAAAATGGCTATTGAAAGCAATACAATTTACATCTGTGACGACATTATTATTAACTAGAATACTACTTAAAGTGCTTTTAAATGTATTTTGTTGTGTAGTTTGCTTTTTTATTAGATTCCACGTTGCGTTATTTTTGTTGCTGCTTTGATTTATAAAAGAAATGTTAAATTTTTGTTTTTCTATTCTCGTAACAGATTTTAAGATTTTGCAATATTTTTTGTGGTAAGGTATAAGTTGCGTTGTACGTTTACGTATTATATTTTGATGTAAAGTTCTAAAATTTGCTTAAATTAAATTAATCTTAATCTTAAATTTGCTTGCTCGATATATTCCCTTTGTCTGCCAACTTGGAAACTTTTTATTGTAAGAAACTCTGCATTTTTCTACTGGTGTACATAAATCGTAAAATAACTTAAATAAAGACATAAAAGCATTACAAGCTGACTCAACATCTTGACACAAATAAACATCAGAGAAACTTAACTGAGACATATAGTACAAAAAAACATTTATATAATTATCTACATTTCTTCTGTAGACATACCAGTATTCTTCAGTGAAGCTTTGATTAGATAATCAGAGTGATCAGATAATCCAAGGTGAACTACTTTTGAATTATAAGTTTTTAAATTAGTTATAATATTATCTATGCATGTTTGTGACCGCATTGTTATTCTAGTTGGTTCAAAAATAGTTAACTTTAAATTATATTTCAATAAGGTACTTTTGAATAACTGACTTTTTTTATTATTGTCAAGTATGCTGACATTAAAATCACCTGCTTTTATAACTTTCTTTTTTGTATATCTTGAACGAATTGTTATTTTGTGTAAAAGCAAGTTAAGCGATTTTATAAATACATCAAAGTTGGAGTCGGGAGTTCTGTATAAATGTCTCAGTTATTTTTTGCTTCAAGTACGGAAAATAGTAACTTCTGGTAGTCTCTACTAGTTTTTAAAAGAAAAGTATCAATAGTTTGATTTAATAAGTAAAGCAAATAATGTTTGAAACAAGTTTTCTTCCTGTATTTTTTTGTAGGGTATCTTTATTTTAATGGCGTCAATTTGCAATTACTTAAGGTTCCTGTTAACTCTGTTATTCCTCACAATAGTAAATAAAGAATGGTAGTTAGCACGTCTATGCCACTTGTAGTTTTACAATATGGTTATAAACAGAACAAACGATAAGTTTAGCTTGCATAAAGGTCCTATGTGAAGCAATAAGCTGAATTTTTTAGGGTTCAGTTATTTACACTTTTTTGAGTCCACCCGTGACCACGGCCGGTGCAACTCGGTCGAAACGTCGGGTATAAAAAGGTATGCGTAGAATGCCTTTACTAAGTAGTTTTGCGTTAAATCCCGTCTAAATATGTGTGCGGTTCAGTTATTGTTTGAACATCCATTTTTGATAAGTATGTGGCGATTAATATTTAATAAATACAAAGAAGGAAAGAAATATTTAGCTATTAAAACCAATCCTCTAATCTTGTAGGTACCTACATTTTGCTATCTACCTCTTATCGCAATGAAGACGCCCAATATTTTTTAAAGTTTAGCAATAGCACATTACATGTATTATCTATTATCTTTGCATTGAAAAGATACCTATAACTTGTGATAACCTAGTTTTATATTTTTCAGAATGCCTTTCAAAATCGTTCAGACCTCCGAATATAATAAAAACAGATTGTTTGTTGTACCTTCCGAGTGGGAAGATCAAAACATATTAAAATGGCAATTCTTCGAAAAATAACAAAACTAACATACAGGAAAAACGTAAGGTCCAACAAATGGAAAAGAAACAAGACAATTAAGAGATAATAATGACAGGTTCAAAAGAAAAAGAAGAGGAGGAAAAAGAAGATGAGAAGGAGAAGGAAGTAGAAAAAGATGACACTACGATCAAAGAAATGGAAAAAGAACATCACAATGTTGACAAAGTTACAAAGGATTCTGTAGAAGCGATTAACTCTGAAGAAAATAAAGAAAATAGTTTTTAGGTTTCCCTTTTCTATAATAAATACCAATGATAAATGGATCACTTTTACATTCAAACGTGTTAGCCAATATAGGCCAGAATTCATAATTTGAGCTTTTAAAAATAGGTAAGCCATTAAGATTAATATTCAAATGAATGTTTTTTGGCAACAGTGTACAATTTTCAAGTATATTTGATAATGGCTTAATAATCCCATGATGCCAATATTCACCACCTTCGATTGTTTTAAGACAAATTTCTGTCGGTGTTTGTAAAATAGTTCGAGGGTCAGATGTTAAAATATCTGTAAATCTCGTGTTTAAAAATAAAAGCAAATCCTTCAAAGCAGTTTGACTTATATTTTTTTGTAGAGCCCATAATCATTTATTAACTTTTTCATATATTTTTCATATATTCATATTCTTGCTCTTGATCCGAGGTGTTTAAAATTCAACTGCTGAGAGGAATCAATATATTAGACTCATCATCAGTAATATCACTTTCTTTTGTACGGAACGCTGTTGTATGTTTGCTGCTTGCGCTTGATATACGTTGTCGAGGTCTGAGGTATTGTGAATATAACTTCTATTAACATTAGAACAGGAGCCTGGAATCTCTTCAGAACTATTACATGAAATCACATTAGAACTGCTTCCAGGAATAACACAATTGTAATTGCACTCATTTTTTTCCTCAATTGATGTAGGCACGTTGCGGTTTTGTGATAATCTAATCAGAAATTTATATTATCTTAAAGATTTTTGCTTGACTTCGCCGGTCCTTTTTTTTACTTTCTATGGTGGCATGGTCGACACAAATAATATTTTCGTAAAAGCTCACAGCTTTCAGCGTTGCACAGTGCAAAAAACGTAAAATATTATTATTCAGGTAACATTACCTATTAGATGTATTTACTTAAGTGATTTCAATTCAGCAACTTAACTTAAAGTGATGTTTAAAAGTTATAAAGTTTGCAAGTAATGTTTGCCGTTATATAAAAGTATTTCTAAAAACCACTGTTTTACCTGAAATTGACCGATTAACCACATAATGTAACCTGCAATGATTTAAAGGTGGATTCCGACTTCTGAAGCATTTAGCTCTATGGGGTTTATAATTAACACTTTTAATACACTAATAGCATTCTTGTTACCTCTTAGAGCGCCAAAGAACTTGTTAAGTGGTAAAAGGTCTTTAACTAACTGTAACTAACTCTTTTTTAGAACATAAAGTGTTCGTAAATAACTGACAAAATCTTTTGGTGTTTTACTCTTCCTTAAGCTATATAAGTAACCCTTAAGGTGTTACAAGGCATTGAAGTAACTCTATTTAACAATATCAAATGTTAGTAAACACCTGACAAAAACTGTTGGTGCTTTACTCTTCCATATGCTATAAGAGTAACCCTTTAAGTTTTACAAGGCATTTAACTAACTCTGTTTAATGACATCAGTCGTCAGTAAGCGTTAGCAGACACTTTACAACTTCTTTTAGTGTTATATACTTCTTAAAGCTATAATAGTTAGTTATATAACGGTTTCGACTAACTCCATGCTATCGTCGTAAGTTATAAAGTTTTCTTTAATTTCTTTTATTCCTCTTAAAGGTTTAATTATTTATCCTTAACACCACAGTAGAGTTCACTGCTATTATCGGAGCTTTTCTAAACCATTTATAGAACTATGAGCATTAAAAAAAGGTTGTCCTTAGAGCCAAAATGTTTGTTGGGATACGTGCGCTTTGATATTTACAGCCTCGCTTTCATAAAAGCGTGTTGAACCAAATACGAATTGACGTAATACACGTTGGACGAAATGCCTTTTAGACGAAATGCTTGTTGAATAAAATGTATATTGGACCAAATACGTGTTTGTCCAACAAATAGATGTTGGACGAAATGCGTGTTGGACTACATACGAGTCGGACGAAATGAGCGTTGAAACACAATTTGGACGATCTGTGTATTGGACCTACGGCTAACAAATCCTTTCTTGTAGCCCTCGCCTAATGTTTCCATTGAAATGTTTTATAAAAGACTAGCGGCCGCTCGCGGTTTCACCCGCGTGGTTCCCGTTCCCGTGGGAATATCGGGATAAAAAGTATCCTATGTCTTAATTCTGGTTATAAACTATCTGTTTACCGAATTTCATCCAAATCTATTCGGTAGTTTTTACGTGAAAGAGTAACAAACATCCATCCATACTTACAAACTTTCGCGTTTATAATATTAGTATGATCTCTTTTCATGCTTTACTAAGAAGATTCATAGAACTAATGGGCAGTACCTACTTAAGCGGCGGCGGTTGCCTCCTCCGGGTTCGGCCATTAGAATTATTTATTCTTCTAAAGCGAGCGTACAATGTGCTAAGTACAGATGCCAGCAGTATGTAAAATTTCGTTAATGCATTTTAAGCTTTATGTATGGGGTTATAAGAATCAATATTGATTAAAGAAATTTGACAGTGTGTACATTTGCGTCGAAAAGGCGTTGCCTGCAATACTTCCGATTAGAAGTACTTAGCTGCGAGCTACATATTATGCATTTATATTTTAAACACAGACCGTCTGTGATTTTAAAGCACATGTGAAAAAACCTTTCATCACTATAGGTTATCATAATCATAATCATAATAATACGTAATAAAGTAAAATAAAACCATGCAATGGATTAGATGTGGTTTTCACCAATAGAAAGAGCGATAGCTGAAAGTTTGTTTTCGTTTCTAATTAGTGGATATGAAGTACAAAATAGCTGAAATATGACAGTGTTTGTAAGTAAGCGTGGACGAAGGCGCGGTGGCGGGCCGATAATAGTACTAATATTATAAACGCGAAAGTTTGTAAGTATGGATGTATGTTTGTTACTCTTTCACGTAAAAATTACTGAATGGAATTGGATGAAATTCCGTATACAGATAGTTTATAACCTGGATTAACACATAGAATACTTTTTATCCCGATATTCCCACGGGAATGGGAACCACGCGGGTGAAACCGCAAGCGGCCGCTTGTTTATTATAAAGAGGAAGGCTATGTTAATGACAAATATTCACGTTTACCATAATCCATGTAGTAAGTAAGTACATATAATCACGACTATTATCCCCGAAGGGTTAGACAGAGACTAGACAATGATGACAGCAAAAGCAGTTCTCTAACATAGTCCACTTTTCACCAAATAGCGACGGCACATGTGCTCATCGTGACAGGTGGTGAGTTCATCATCGGGCGCTCTATGCTGTTGGAAGTATGTGCAGCGATGGACTCGATCACCCATCACGCTAGTATATATACAGTTGTTATTTATGGTGAGAAGTGAAGTGTTTCTGTGCACTGCTTTTCGGTCCTCATTGCCTGGTTTCTGACTACATTGTTCTGAGGACTTACCCTTTCGGGGTTTACAGTCGTGAGCGTATGTACCTAAATACATATATACATTACACTAGATAGGCCCTTCCGAACAAGCACTATGTTCCACTCATCTGCGGAGTCGACTCGGCACCTTGCTTTAGTTTAGTTTAGTTAGTTTAGTGTGGCTTTGACATACGCGCGTGCGGAGTGGCGAAAATAATTCTTTATTTCTTTTCAAAGTGTACACCTAGACGTTTACTACAATTCAGTTGTCAAGTAAGTGAAATTAATTGTTATTCAAGTCATTATTATGTAGTTATATCGTATTATAAGAATAGAATTTAATTTAATAAAAATAATGTTTTTACAATAATTGTTATTGACAATCTATTTGGGACGCCATCTTGATACACACTACGTTGTCTTTGACCGATCTGGCGCTGCGGCGCTGCGATGTCTGTCTGTTGATTAGACGACATTTAAATGTTTAAGCGCTGCAGCGGCTGCAGCGGACTTTAGGTATCTCATTCCAGAATTTGAACAAATGGTTTGTATGAACGTTCTTGTCTATACTTCTAGGTCAATTCTAAATACGTACATTTTACGCGATCGTAAGTAATTTTCTAACCCTATAAAGTTATTATTAGGTGAGAAGTGGAAAACGGCAGTGCATTGCTCCGCTGCCCTCATTGCCTGGTCTCTAACTAACCCTTTTGTGATAATAGTCATGACTGTATGTATTTACGTACATTTCACGTTGTAGTGAATGTTTCCCTAACCCTATAACATGACGCGCTGTTCCAATACGGTCCAACGTGAGCGAGTCACGGCGCCCCCCGCGGCTTCGCTATTTCGGTACCGCACTAAGTGTTATTTTTGTGGATTTATCAACGTTGTCTAAACAACTTTGGGTAACGTCAGCACATTTTCTTACGAAACTATAGAAGTACCTACCTAATAAGATAATGGTGAGAGCTAAGAGCGATGAAATAGCGAAGAAGTTCGTACTTACACGTATCATTATTGCCCAATACTTACATGTAATCTTCTATTAGACGTTCGGTTGACGTTTTATGTAAAAAGGTATTCTTTTAGCAATAACAAGGTGTATTGAGACTCCATTTTTCATTATTAAAAACCGTTCAATGACAGAGCACATAAAACGGTCATTGCGTACAATTTCAATGATGGAGGCCTTCTCCTAGCAGTGGGACAGTATTTATAATATACTTAGGCTTTATTTTACTTTAAGGTACCATCTATATAAAAAATACACCTCTTATATAAATGAGTTAGTTTTTACAGGGAAACTAAACCTACAACTAATAATAACATAAAAAAAATCGAAATGATAACATTATAGTAGTGATAAATTAAAACTACAAATAAATCAACACAAAAGAAAAATCCAATTAAACCAAAAAAAAAATGCTGAATGATGATGTCTGCTGGACATATAGGCTAACAGAAGATAACCATAACCTTAATAATTCACATGGGGAAAGGGCCAGCACGCGGAGGGATTAGGCCACAATCCACCCAGCTAACCAACTGCGGGTTGTTGGTAGGTTTCTACGACTGCCAAGCCATGACAACAAACGGGATCAAAAGCTTTCGAAACGCAAAGGAGGTTCTAATAAGGTCACCTATCCAGTGACCCGCCATTGTGAAAGTTGCTTAACTGCCAAGATCGCAAAATCGAACACCTTAGCCGCTGCGCCATCGCTTTTAATCGGGCATTGAGCATTACAACCAACCAAATATTGAATAAGAGAAATTCGCCATGCGCTTTAGTAGTAACACTATTAAAGTTACATATAATATCAATATTGACACAAATGTTATTATGGCATGCGGGTTTTCTCTTCTTCATCATCTTCTTCATCTGGGCAGCTGTGGAAATAAAAGCAATTCGCATAGCCTCTAAAATAGTAATTGATATGTGCATTAGCATATTTTGTGGGTATGTGTTATGCTCTATTTAAATGTACAAACACGCGTTACTTTAAGTTACATACAATAAAGTTTTAATATTACATAATGCTATAATGAAAGTTTTAATAATATTTAACAGAGACTAGAGGCCCGGCCGCGACTTCGTCCACGTGAAAACCCAGGAATGGGTAATGGTTTCCAAAAAAAATATTTCACATAATTCTTGTCCTGACAGTAATTACAAACACAATAAAAATAAACAAACATTCGTGTCAATAAATTTTTATATGTATACATAGATAGTATCTTACTTTTTCTAACTATCCTTACGAAGATCCATAAAGACTAATTCCAATGCGATACCGCGCTTTATGATACTTCTAAACATGTTTTCTGGTACTTTAAGAACTTGTCTGTTATGTAAAAATGCACGATCTTTATCGTAATATAGACAAATATAGACAGATAAACGAGTAGGTATTAATTGTCCATCCTCGTATTAACATACAAACATGGCTCAGGCAAAGTATCACACCAGCATCGTGATCTTGTATTGATAAGTATGTAATTTGTCTGGTCTTTTTCTTAGACTGATTAGAAGTGATTTTTTGAGGACATTTATATTGTATTGGCCGTTTGTTCTTACATTATTTGAAAACTACTGTCTGTATTTTTATAAAACTATGTTCGGTTGAATTGATTAACATTTAAATAAATTGGCATAAAATAGGATAGATATGTTGAAATCTGTCAAAAAAACTAAAAAGCTTATTTGTAGAGTGCTTTTAGCATTGAGTCTACATTGAGTGACTGAACTTGCAAAATATCTCCATGCACTATTGTAATTCGATATTTCAAAGGGCTCCCTTGTACACACGTACACATACTTCAAGCATGCGGATAACCGATGCTTGTATCTGAATTACTAAGTGAAGCGAATAACAATCCAACAGTGTCACAACTGGAGCTACACAAGAGACAGTCAGCGACTTCGCTCAGTTCTGTTTCCGTAAGCTCGCCTATCAGAATTAAATCAAGCGTGACATTGTCAAACAGTTCCAGAATTAGTCCGGAGATCAAAGCTACGATTTAATACATAATAATAGACTGTTGTGCGGTCTGCGGGACACCCAGTTCCTTTATAAAGACTTTCAGAAGGTCGGTCCATGTTGCTTCCATTGTAATTAATAGAATGCGATGACGTCACTATTGTAGTACACAGACGAGTTAAGACTAATTGTCAAAATCACTTCTAACCACAACAATACTGTTGTTTTATTATTAGTGTCAACTCAGTCACTCTCGCAGTGTCGACCGGTCACGCTCTCTCAGTTTTCATAACATACATAATAATTCAATAGATTCACGACTATTATCCCCAAAGGTTTAGTCAGAGACTAGGCAATGAGAACCACAGAAGACTCACCATAAATGTAGGTAGACCAAAGAAAATTTTACTTAATGACTTAAACACTATTATCTCTCCTCACATCCCTGTGGGAGGCCCGTGCTCAGCAGTGAAGCTGACGATGAAGATGATGATGATTAAAATGGTGCTAAAGTTATTTACCCACACCTCATAATATACAGTTTACTACACGACATGCTAAAACAAATATTGGTGTTTTATTACAAAAATTGGTAAGTAGGTATCATTTTTATTGTTGAAATTTTGTATTCACACTCGAGCTTTCTGAGACTGGTTGATTTTTTTCTAGTAAAAATTTTATCCTATAGGTATCATTTTTTATAACTGTATCTCTATGAGGCGATGCCATTTACACTAAATTCATATTTTGTTGTTCGTGTTAATACTTCATGCACTATATTTTATGTTGATGCTCTACCGGAAATTCCGGTGTGCACAAACATTAAACATGAATATTATTAGAATGCACCGCCTATATAAGTGCGGGATCATTCGTGGCAGTCAGCGCGTCACGCAGACTCTTGGCTAGCTCTTGCAATTGGCGTTAGTCATACGCAAATATTAGGTGAACGTTTATTTATGGAAACTCACGAAATCCAACCTTAGAACAATCAGTGTTTACATCAAATGCGCGGAATTGATGAAAACGAATTATTCTGTTTGATCCGTCCCTATGTGGTACCTACGTCTTGAGCAGCATGAGCTTCTTTGGTTCGTTACCTGTGAATACATTGTTTTATATGTCCTCACATACAACTCTAAGGATCGTCAACGTCAATTTTTTAACCACCATCCCGTCATTTTTCTGAAGTATAAAAAAACGATACAGAGGCTAAGGCGTCAGGATTTGGTCCACGTAGGTTTGCCTGCACAGGGTATAAAGTCCTTGTATGTATATCATAATCGGTCCCCAGACTACTGCTGTCCTCTCTTCCTTGACGTCAAACAAAATTGTCAAGAAATTAAGGGTTTGGGAAACAAATTAGCTAAGCTTTGAGATGATAATTTTCTTATCTTAGGTCGAACGTCGGGTCTCTTCTGTTTGTAAGTAATGATATTGAAATATTTACAAATGACGCAACATTATCACGGCAAAGATACGAAATTAATGTTAATAATTTATAAGTAGGCACTTGACTTTGTTTAAAATTTGGATATGCAGTATCGACAATAAGATCAAATATGGTTAAACTATGTGTACTTATTTATAATGTTACTAATAATACACACAAAAATGTCTAGAGATCAATTACATTTTAAAGTATCGTTGCGTTATAAAATTAATATTTTTAACTTTTTTGGATCGTTATTGATTCTTTTTAGTGTAAGTATTTCACCATAAATGAATGAAACAATTTTTTTAACATTGTTTAAATATGGAAAATCAACTGTCAATCTAAATTACTATAAAATAGTAATAATAATTTTTCAAAAGCAGTATAATTTCTGCAATGGAAGTGAAAAACATTTGCAACCATATGGAGCGACGGCGTCATTTGACAAGGGAAGAGATGTTGAGAGAGCCGTTGGAATGTTGGAAGCTGTTCCAGGCAACGTACTATGGCTGCCGCCATTGGCACTACACAGGCTGTCATAGGCTAGGCCGCCTCTAGACACGCTATCGTATCACGGGCAGTATGGCCAAGCGACATAGAGGAAGATCTCTTATCACCACTCAAAGACAAGACCGACCGGTACATCCAAAACACTGCTCGACGGAATCGTACCATGACCGCTATGATGTTGACCACAAGGCTTCACAGCATTTCAGGCTTGCTGATAAGCGACCAAACCATCCGGAATGCGTCAGCGTTCCCGAAGGCCGCTGAGGGTTCCACCCATAAGCACCCCACAATCGTAGAACCCGTTTACAATGGGCTCGCGAACCCCGAAATTGGGAGGAAGAAGACTGGCGCTGTGTTGCTTCTCTGATGAATCACGTTTCGGTATGAGGCCGGATACAAGACGCACTCGAGTTTGGAGGACCTCTGGACGTCAAGAACGCTCGAGATTTTGTCAGAAAGTTCATCCATATGGAGGGGGAACAATCATGGGTTGGGCCGGTATTTCGATCAGTGGAAGAACCGATCTCATTTGGATCAGGGGCAACATTATACTCAAACCTACGCAGAGAGGATTGTTTCAGATGTGATCATCCCCTTGCGAGGGCGATTGGATGATTCCTTTCGACTAATGCATTGTCATGCACGTCCACACACGGCTAGAGTCGTAACACGCACTCTTGCCGATTCTCATATCGACGCTAACTTCCTGTCGTGGCCTGCACTATCACCAGACATCAACCCCTGGGACATGCTCCAAAGAAGAGTTCTGCCGAGTATGGATGCCGTGCACACCCCACAACCACTTTTTAACTTGTTGAAAGAACGTGGGCGGCTATTCGGATCACAGATTTGGATGAACTGATTTTAAGCATGCCAAGTCGCTGTGCTTTTGTGATTCGTGTGAATGGTAGAAATACAGATGATTGTTTTATTTTTTATACTATAAAAATTTAAAAAGTCACTCTTTTGTCCTCAACGTAAGCTAATTTTCCCCATTTTGTTCAAATTGGACTTTTTCTTAATTTTTTCACTATTGGTAATAGAGGAAAAAATTGTATGGAAAAACATAAAAAATAAAGCAAGAACAATTTTTTATAGCTAAAAATGTATTCGAAGTCTTTGATGTAGGTACCTAGGTATATAAAATCAGAGGATTCGAATATCAGTCGCCGACAAATACACCCAAGTAAAATACCAGAAGTTTTTATTTAATATTTTTTAGAAGACTATTGTTGAAGAACAACTTTCTACATTTTACATCTAAAATAATGGACCTATTATTTTAAATACCAGCTTAAAAAAACCATTTCTACAAGCTAAAACATTAACCGTGCCGCGTTTTTTTTATAAAATAAGGAGGCAAACGAGCAAGCGGGTCACCTGATGGAAAGTAATCACCGCCGCCCATGGACACCCGCAAAACCAAAAGAATCGTAGACGCGTTACCGGCTTCTATGAAAGGAATAGGCTCGTTTTTTGAAGATCAGTCTCTAAGTCGTAACGGTCCGGAATTACCGTCGCCAAGACCTGGTTCCACAACACTCTAATTCGAGGCAAGTATTTTCGTTAAAAAGGCACAGTAGTAGACCGCCATCCATCAAGGTGATGTGGATGGAATGACAGTCAATTGCGTGTACTGCGGTGAAGGAAATCAGCGGCAGGGATCAAGCCGAACAATTCCTCAGAACACTTCCCATGATAAAATGCGGTAGGTACATTATACAGAGAGACGCAACGTCTCTCCGTAGAGCCAGTGGATCGAGCCGACCTGAAATAACCACGTCGTCGACAAATTGAGCAGCTCTGCGTTGAATGCGGTCAAATGGAAGGAGTTGGTACTGGGGTGCTTCAGCCCAAAGATGGGAGCAATATTTCGTATGTGGCCTGACCTGTGCTTTGTACAGTTGTAAGCGGTGGGCCGGCGTGAAATACTGACTCGCTCTATTAAGCTCTCCCAGCTTTTTCAAAGCTAATTTAGCTTTGCCTTCCAAATTTCCTCGAAACTGAACGTCACTCGAAATATGGACGCCAAGTATTCCAATAGTCGGGTTGGTATCAAGGAGAGCTCCCTCAAAGTTCAGAGGTATGACGAAGGGAGGTTTTTTTTGCGGTAAATGCGCAAACTTGTGTTTTGGAGGGGTTAAGTGGACAAGGTTCTGTCGGCCCCAATTCGAGACATGACTTAACATGTTCTCGGTGTCAGTCATAAGTTTATTCCGGCTCTCAATGACGCTTTCCAGAGAAATATTAGCTCGTCCGGTGTAGAGCGTATCCCCAGTACTGTCGTCAGCATAGCAATGAATGCTGTTGTTATGCAACATGTCATTGATATGCAGAAGAAACAGAGCAGGGGGCACACACCCCTGCGGGACTCCAGCATTTACGGGCTTCATGTCAGAGCACGAACCATCGACTACGACTATGATGCTACGCCCAGAAAGAAAGCTAGCGACCCACGAACACAATTTCTCAGGAAGCCCGAATCACAGTATACTCGTAAGTATAAGCTAAAGCAGTAAGGAAGCTACGTACAAACGCTCGAAACGACGCACGCCTACAGACGCATGTCTTAACAAGGCCCCTAAGAGGACATTGCAGTGCTCTCAGTAGCGCTTGCCGCGTCGAGACGAGTGGTCACTGTTGCGTATTGCGAGCAATGTCCGCGAGATTTTTAAAAAGACATGAGTGTATTGCGTATTTTACGGCTGCTCGACTGTACTAATTAATTAAATAAGTAGCTGTATTAATTTACAGAGAAAGGCAAAATCAATTTTATAGTACCGGATCCATGTTTTCCGATAATTTATTTAGACAGCTGTTCATTACAATGAGAATTTTTTACACTAATAAAACTTAATAATGATAAAACTTTTCGAACGTGTGGTAGAAGGCGAAAGTATTTTTCAGTGAGTAATTTAAAATAACTAACGAAGAATAAAGTCTTCTTAAATTATTGAAGAATTTTTAATTACACAATTTTGTTTGTAAACTAGTTAATTCATTCGATTATTTGATTATTACATAACCCAAATTAACGTTTTGATAAATAATATAAAAATACCTTTTCAATTTATAAATATTAAAAGTGACTACCTAATGCTTTGCTAGTTATCTCAAAAAAAAGCGCTAACTAGCTGAGATACAGCGCTTACTAAACATAAACTTTTTCAATTTTACTAAAATAAGAGGACAACCCTTACGCTCAATTGGCGCGTAGGTAATTATAACAACAAAAATGCCTAGTTTCCGTACTGCTTTAGCTTATATTTATACTGTGCCCGTATGACGGAAGTTTAGAGAGAAGATGTCTGTGCCATACCCTGTCAAAGGCTTTCGCTACGTCCAAGCTAACTGCCAGTGCCTCCCCTTTACTCTCGACTGCCTCCGCCCTTCGGTGAGTAAGGTACACTAAAATATCAATAGGCGATCACTAAGTAGCTGATTCTCTTCTAGGTACCCTAAGAGCTGGCGGTTTGTAATGGACTCCATTACTTTGGAGAGCAAAGACGTGATGGCTATTGGCCTGTAGTTGGAAGGATCTGAGCGATCGCATTTTTGGGAATCGGGTGGACAAAGGCTGCCTTCTAAGAACTCGGGACAACGCCAGTAGTGTAAGAAAGCCGGAAAAGGCGCGTTGGAACGGGCACCAACTCAGGAGCTCACGTCCGAAGCACAATGGCGGGAACTGCATCAGGCCCACTCGACTTATGAATATCAAGGGAAAAAACAGCCTTACGAACTGACCTTTGTAAGAACCGAACGTTTGGCATTGAACAAGCGCAATACGGTATGGTCGTTGGAGATTTTTCCCCATCGTCCAAGGTCGAGTTTGATGCGAAAAGAGTGCCCAAGACATCGGCTTTCTCCTTTGCAGTATGGGCCAGGCAGTCATCGGTCTTGTGCAATGGTGGTAGGGACGGCTGACAACAATTCCCTAAGATAGCTTTAAGAGACCAGAACGCACGCGTACCCGAAGGAAGACGCACTAGCCTCTCGCCAATTCTCCCTATGAATGACGACTTCGCCTTGGCAATGTCCCTCTTGAAGGACCTGGCGGCAAAGTTGTACCTCTTTCTGAGCACACTGGTGTTTGGATCCTTTAATGACACTGCATTAACCCAGGCTTGGTAATGTTGTCGCTTTTGGTGAGACGCCATTTTGCAGCAGCGCCCAAACCATGGTTGGGACCTGCCGCCAATGGAACCACAGTGTTTGGAATGAAAAGTTCCATTCCCAGTCTCACATCAACGACAGTGTCGGCGGCCACATCAGGATCGTCCAGCGAGAAGCAAACTTACCACCCCGGGTATGACGCAAAGAAACTTTGCATCCCATCTCAGTCCGCTGACCTATAATGCCAGACTCGACGGCTGGCCGCTGGTTGCGTTTTTAAAGATTCTGTGAGAGGCACAGTGCTAAGAATCAGACAAAGGTCTGATGAGCCTAGTGGTGCATCAACAGAAACTTGATAGCCGTCTGGGTCCGTTTGGACGCTCTCGATGATTTGGCCAGTTCCGTTGTTACCGCTGTGGGACCTATACAGGCACGCGTAGACGCGAGGATGGCGTCCGTAGTCGACGTGTAGCCATAAGATGGAGAGATCCCTATCTTCATGATTGCCGAGGCGTAGGAGTGAAAGAATACTACCAACCTCTTTCTTCCCTTGGGTGTCGCAAAAGGCGACTAAAGGACTAAAGACTGCACATACAGCCAACAGCATAAAGCGGTGATGGTCTCACCATCTGTCACGCTGAGCACATGTGCAGTAGCTATACTTTGGTGAAAAGTGGACTATGTATGGCAGAGGACTGCTTTTGCGGTTCTCATTGCCTAGTCTCTGACTAACACTTCGGGGATAATAGTTGTAATTATATGTACTCGTATGTATGTACTTATGTTAAACATTAATCGTCGCAATGCAGAAGAGATGCCTTGGAATGATAGTATAATGTACAGTATTATTTTTTTCGCCTGGTTTACAAAAACACTCCATAAGATTTTTAATAATGTGCTCCGTAAAGTATTTTATCAAGTTAACACATGCGCATCGAGGGTTCTGTGAGAGTTGCTTATTTACTGTCATCGACAGCTTTACAATTTAGAAAATACACCAAATTATATAGGTTCATCTATGATATTAGTAATATTTTCAATACGATTCCAATTAGACACAGAACAGAACAGCTTGGACAAGAATCTACTATTGATTAGGTTTAATGAGCAATCGATGATGTGGAAGAGGATGCGAAAGAGAAAGTGTTAAAAATCGATGGACCAGATGCGCAAGAGGAAGTGATAGAAATCAATGGAGAGGATGCGTAAGAGGAAGTGATAAAAATCATTGGAGAGGTTGCGTAAGAGCAAGTGTTAGAAATCGACAGAGAGGGTGCGAAAGAGGAAGTGTTAGAAACCGATGGAAGGAAGATTGTAGTGTTAGAAATCTATGGAGAGGATGCGAAAGAGGAAGTGTTAGAAATCGATGAAGAGGATGCAAAAGAGAAAGTGTTATAAATCAATGGAGAGGATACGGAAGAGGAAGTGTTAGGAATCGATGGAGATGATGCAGAAGAGGAAGTGTTAGAAACCGATAGAGGGAAAACTGTAGTGTTAGAAATCGATGGAGAGGATGCGGAAGAGAAAGTGTTAGAAATCGATGAAGGAAAGATTGTAGTGTTAGAAATCGATGAAGGGAAGATTGTTGTGTTAGAAAGGGAAGTGACCCGATCTTAATCTATAAGCTAATATGACTATATTTCTTTTCAAACTATAGTTGGCAAATCAGGGAACTCGCAGGGGCTCACACTGTATGGTTTTATGCCAAATGCCTATCTCTCTTGACCAAAGTGCTCCTTCCAACAACCAAAATTAGTACATACGCCTAAACTGCGGCAGGGCTTCCGAATAACATGGCAAAACATTAATTGGTGCACCATGCAAGAAGGCATCCTTAGCTATCCGATCGGCTTGCTCATTACCATGTATTCCAATATGTGATGGTATCCATTGCAAACTTAAATTCAAGCCTTTCCTATTACATTCATCTATCTTCTTTAAGATAGTATAGGCTATCAACACACCTCTGAGCCCAGAGGCGCATCGAGCCAAGTGAAACAATGCACATCTGTAAAGATAACGATGCATCGCTCATGTGTCGTCAGTGCATATGTTAGCGCTTCGGAAATAGCAATCAGCTCAAAATATGTCGTTCGGATAGCTATATGTTTATACGGGGTGTTTGGTAATAGAGGTAATTGGTAACTATTTGTATCGGAGCAACTCTAAAATTGCAAAAAAAATCACCTGCTCTACATTTGCAATTTTGTATGGAACAGCAACAATAACATTCTTTATAAATAATTGTTTTACGTGTGTTTGAATGTAAGTACGTTACGAACGGCTGACCCGATTGTAATGAATGTTTTTGTGTGCGTCAATTTGGTCCCCGGATGGTTTTGATCTACCACTGGATCCGGTATGTGACAATGCTCTGTAAAATCGTATATCTTTACAATCCTGACGGTTTTAGCGACGAAGACTGAACCGTAGACTAAAATACGCATTCTAATACATATACATATCTATTAAGTTAACTTGACTAGAAGTTATGGCCCTATATCCTGTTCTAAATTCATGGGGGAAGGCCGGACCGTTTATAGGCAGATGACGATGGCTGTGATACATTATATGTATCTCGTCTTTACTAATGACACATACCTACTTTGTCAGTGCATACAACTCGTACATAATATACCTACATACACTATCGGGTGTCGGTGCCAGTCGGTGCAATTATCATCTACATAACATTTTGAAAAAGTTCACAGTACGGTTTCGGAGTCCTTCGCCTTTTATGAGCAAAAGTAACGAGCAAGAAATTGCTTTTCGAAAATTGTTGATAGTTGATTGATTCATTAATCACTTTTAATATTATTTCACATGAGAAAAGCTTGAAGATTAATGGTAATTTTTATATGAAATAATAGAACCTTAAACTTAATTCGGCAAAGAATAGGAAAAAGTTATTATGCGTTTCTTTCATATAGTTACCTTTTTATTAATTAGCGTAACTGACACAGAACGGATTTACTTATATTATATCATCATCTAGGTACATATTTATATCATAAAAAATGTTAGACATAAACAATAGTGTAAAAAAATATTATTTTTGTCAAAAATAAATACATACTACTTTATTTATATCCATTTAGGTAATACAGCGATAGAAATAATTTACGCTACAATAACAATTGAAACGATTGATTATCTAATTAGCATGTCATTAACAAAAACGTTGCCAACGTTGGACAGGAAATACAAACGCGAAAGAAATATTTTAAAGTATAAACATTTTTATTTACAGCGATGGGCGTGGGTTGGATAGAGGCATGTGTACAGATTTTGTCGTTATAGCTGGTACCTATTATAGTTACTACCTACCTAAGACTTTTATGGCGAATCAGTCGAAAAAAACAAAGTATGGAACGGGAACACATACACAGTCATTAAACTCATAAAAACGCATGTATCAACAGTTGTTGACTGTAATAACATGGATCAACACGGTGTAATAACGCGAGCGCATAAACTTCATAAATCATAATGTAAATTTAAAGAAAAAACATATCCTAACTAGAAACGTGACATTGAAAAATCAAGTTCGAAACGATTACTCGTATAACAGACTATTGAAGCTTCGATTGAATATCGATTAACATGCTAAATACGCACCTGATTCCGTATCGTGTCATGCATGACGCCGCCTGATCTCGATGTGTCGTGTTAAAAAAATGATTGAATCCTCCAAACTTGTGGCACAGACGAGATACAAAACACAACTGGCCCTTGCTCGGTTACACTCCGCATGAGTGTAGCACGTTCATGGAATGAAGTCTGGACCGCAAATTATGGACGGTGTCACTACTTCTTCGCTACGTAAGTGAATGTCGAATCCATTGCTAGTGTGATTCTGCTCTGCGGGTATGCACGTGGGCAGTGAGCGACCGATGTAACGTTTTCGTCAGAGGACCGTCATAAATATAAATGTGTGCGCCCGCGCTCCGATGACGCATCTCGGGGCGGGGGCGCGTTTGACAACATCTGCGACCGATTGACGTTTCACCACGCAAGCCAAACTCGACTTTATTCCTTGTGCGATATGATTAGACAATTATTATTATATAAATTTGGATCTTACTAATCGACGGAAAATGCTTACTGGTGGCTTTAGTGTACGAGATTATTGCACAAAATTATAAAAAGCAGTTGATTGACCATAACGAAATAGCTGTTATCTAAATTATAGTTAGAGGTACCTATTTTGAGAGATTGTATATAAATTCTATACTTAATAAGTAATAACATTGTTTATTTATAAGTATTTGAATAGAAAGTCATCAGCATAATCGGCTTATAAACATCTCAGTGCTGGGCTTAGGAATCCCAACATAAAGGTCATAATTGGTCATACCTATATAACAAATGTCCTATATCATGAATATCATGATGATATTTGGTCATATTTTACTCCTATACCCTTATGCTCGAGCTATAACGCTGGCTCAATACAAGTTGATGGTTTTAACCACTGCCATGAGCTCTTCTAAATTAGGATATATATTTTTAAATTAGTCACCCTGATTATAACGTGGCAACAAATTTTATAAGATGGTCGCTAGCGATGTACCAGTCAAAACAGTACAGTAAAATAAAATAGCGAAACAAGTAAAGAGTAAAAATAACGTATACTCCTAAGATTAAGTACCAATACTTAATGTTTCGCGTTCTATTTTTTTAAATTGGAAGTAATCTTATTTATAAATTTAAAAAACACTAGAAAAACACGCTTTTATAAATGCACGTAAAAACAAAAATAATAAATTATGAATCGTTCCAGTTGTCTCTATTTCTAGGCTGAAGTGAAAACTATGTGCTTTTAATTATAATATTTGATTTTAAAAGCGTGGGGCGCTGGAACAGGCATATTAATGTATTTTATACTTTTTGGTCTAACCTTGAAACCTGAACGTGTTCAAAGTCCATTATGTGGCCTTTCTCACAAGTGCAAACACGACTATGATACGATACTCTATCATGGAATGCCAGTGCCTATCTTCATCATCAGACCTTGAAACCTAATCGTGGTCAAAGTTCTTTACAAGACTTTTCTTAGAAATCCAAAACAGCTATGATACGATTTTCCATCATGAAGTTCCAGTTCATATCTTCCGGCTCCATCATCAGATCAGTTCGACAGTACCATATTATTGTATTGTCATCAGAACTACATACAGCTGCCAATTTTCATTACGCTACGACCCTTGGAAGATGGTTAAATTAGTTACCATAGATTCCATTACATAGTTTGTTACATATAACAGGTCGACCTAATAAAAGCGTGTTAAAAAAAATGCTAGTGTTTTATCTTACCAACTCGTCAAACGCGTCGTTTCATTAAAATAGGACGACTGCAGGTTGCTTCTATAAATTTAATTTCGCTTCGTTAATAATTCTGATTAGTCAATTTGAGAACGTCAGCTCAGCTCAGCTGCCGTAAAACCAGGCACAATAGAAATTCAATTGTTAGTACCTATTACCTCATAGGTAAAATCTACCTTTACAACTAGCATGTTATTTAAGGAACGGAGAAAAATCAAATATTATGTGTGACGTAAAATACTAGTCCGCAAATAAACAGCATTGCTATTAAAATAAAGCAGGCGCAACGTCAAGTGTACTTACGTTCAAAATATTGTACTTAGTTATTACTATTTAATTTTAATTAGTTTGACTTAATTTATGTATGGACCTACAAACCTAATGTCATAAACATTAAAATTACACAATAATTTTAATGTTTATGACATTAGGTTTGTAGGTCCTGCTTTATTACAATAGCAATCTTTTAAAAATGTCATAAAAATACCCTGACTTAAATAACAGTTTGTTTCACAAGGCCACTAGGCGGCGCTGCTTCATCTTATACAAATAGGTACCTGCTCGGACCAAAATATTTGGTCCGAGGGTACCTGTGTATTTTTACAGTGACAAAACGCCAAGATGAATAGACACAGGCGAGGGACGCAAATATGATTTATCATTTTCTCACAAAGTAACATCAAAACACGTTGTAACAAAGAGATCAATCAATTTAACAAGTCAGAAAGAACAGTCCATCGCACCTTTGGAAGCAAACTTCGTTTCAAGGAAGACACGACTTGTCTTTGAGCTTACAC
Organism: Scoparia ambigualis; assembly: GCA_963921215.1. Taxonomy (NCBI): domain Eukaryota; kingdom Metazoa; phylum Arthropoda; class Insecta; order Lepidoptera; family Crambidae; genus Scoparia; species Scoparia ambigualis. Next base: position 43,929,587 of record OY992501.1, on the reverse strand, counting down.
TTTCATTTCTTAGATTTTTCACATCGGCACACGCATAGGTAGTAGCCTAAGTAGTAAAGAAAAAGAAGTAATTGAAAAAGTAAAGTTGAAAAATATCATTATCATCATTACTTATATAATATTCTATCTGGGCACTATGACATAAAAAGGCTTGACGGTCTAATGATATACACAAGTAATAAACCGACCATCGACGTGTCTGTCCAACGATTGTCGGATCAAGTGTGGGTGATCCAGCGTAACAACTTGCTGGATCAGTCAGCACTTGATCGGCTACGCCTGGAGTCACTACGTATTTGTGCGGCTTTTTCTTCGGTGCAGGACCCCTGCCGAGACCGTCCTGCCACACAATTACCGGCGGCGCGAGTAGATTCGGTACCCGACGATGAAGATTTCATAAATACGAATGTAAGTACGCAGGCGAATGAGCAAATGAGGAACCCTGCGCTTTGAACGATGTCATTCTACAGTATCGTGACACGCGTAACTCTAGGCCGCGTATACCTTGTTTGCCCACGAATAGGCATAATTTGTCGTTAATGAGTGCCCTGAACCATTTACTGGTTCCTTATCTTGGAACCAGTAAAAATTTAATTTCGATCCTTTATTGTGGGGCCATCGCGGTGTGTCGCGTTGCTCGTGTCAAATTCCAGAATTCTGACCGAGTACCGCGGCGAACCGGGACTGCCCCTGCTTGCCAATTGAGGATCGAGAGGCGTATCAATAGGTTCAGAACACTCATTGCAAAGCTAATTTTCTTCAGAAATGGCAATAATCGGCCTCGCGTTATGCGATTCATCACACAAGCCTTTGTCGGGACTGATGGTCGACCGGAAAACTATATGGCTTGTGTGATGGAACATATTAACTTTCTGAAGCAAAAAGTGTATGCATGGGCAAACCGTATACGTCGCTACAGAGTGCGTGTGGACCGATACCAACAAAATCTCCTCTTTCAAAGTGACCATAGAAAAGTATACAAACGTTGGGAAGGAGCTGATCAACGTGTGAGCGACGGGCAGCTACCAGATGTTGATGCCATGACTAATTTCTGGCGCAGCATTTGGTCGGTGCCCGTCGAGCATACGGAAGGTGAATGGATGAGTGTTGTCAGTGCCCAGGAAATGCCCAGGACCGAACGGATTGCACAACTTCTGGATCAAATGGTTTCGATGTTCACACGAGTTACTGGCAGCGCAATTCCAAGAAGCCATAGAGCTCGGCTCACTCCAAAGTTTGTTGACTACTGGTGTCACTTTTCTGCTCCATAAATCAGGTGGTACCACGGAACCGAAAAATTATAGACCCATCACGAGCTTACCAACTTTATACAAGTTCCTTACATCCATTCTAAAAACAAAAATTAACTGGCACATTGTTGCAATCAATATTTTGGACATGACTCAGAATGGATGTAGGGTTGGGTCCCGTGGTACTAAGGAGCTTCTCCTCATTGACATGACCATATTATGCCAGAAGATTCAAGTGGCAGAGGGACTCTCTCCACCGCCTGGATTGACTTTAAGAAGGCCTATGATTCGGTGCCGTATTCATGGTTGGTGAGGATTATACGAGTAGAGTTATATAACATTGATATACCTTTATAATCCTTTTTTATGTCATGTATGCGGCAGTGGACTACGGTCTTGTGTCAACCAGGATATTGAGATAGTGTTTCTGCCACGCAGGATTTTATAAGAATGAAGCGTGGCATATTCCAGGGTGACAGTCTGAGTCCTTTATGGTTTTGCCTAGCTTTGAATTCTTTTAGTACTTTGTTGAGAAATTCAAGGTTAGGCTGTCGACTGCGGAGAGGGGGCGAAGTTATGTCGCATTTGTTGTACATGTTGGATGACCTCAAGTTGTTCGCACCAAACCGCCAAGACTTGGTGAAATTGCTGAAAATTACTGAGACCTGAACGCTGGGCAATATTGGTTGATATCACCGTACCTCATGATGATAACTTCGTGAAAGCCGAGAAAGACAAGCTCAGTCAGTACCTTGACTTGGCTCACGAGGTTACCGCCATGTGGTATGTGGATTTAACCATTATTGTACCGATAGTCTTTTCGGCAAAAGGTCTTTTAGCTAAGAGCCTTGATCAACACCTAGAGAGGTTCTCGCTAAAAGGTTGGGTCAAGGGTCAGATACAGGAGGCAGTACTCCTTGACACGGCACGTATTGTCAGGAGGTTCGTCACTCTGCAGCCTTAACCTAGGATAAGTTTTTTAAAAGTTAAATGCACGGTTACAATTTGGCGGTCTCATCTGATTCTTTTTGATATATACTTATAAAGATGTATCTTATAAACAGGGTGGAATTTTGTAATGCCACCTGAAGGAAAAGTACTGTAGATAGAAAATTTTACTCCAAAAACATTCCTTTATTTTTAAAAGACAGACAACTGCATTCAAAGTTTTTCGAAAATTTTGCTTGTCACACCCGGGAATCAAACCGACCGACAAATTGGTTCTTTCACTGTCAAATCCATGTACAGTTTTTAAACTATAATCTGTAAGAAGTTTATCTAGGCGGAAAATGCAGCCAAATAGAAGTTTACTATACATATATTTTTTTATGGCTTCATAAAAGAGAATCGTATTTAGCTGATTATGACACTAGCACATTAATTTTAAAGTTTATTTATAATAGAAAAACATTACTCAATAATTAGGAAATAAGTCACTTTGTTCAGAACTACAGGAAAATAAGCCTCTTTGTTAGGTACCCTGCCACAATCTGTCAGTAGGATTTTAAAAAATAGCAACTTTGTTTCGGTTCTGGGTCTTGGCTTCTAGGCCTTTTCGGCCACTTCAGTTGCCAGATATTTATTATAAAACGACACAAAACGATATTTTTCTGCTTTAAAAAATGTGTGAAATGGAAATAAATCTGTTTGCTAGAGAAAAGTGACTAGATTCGAAATATGTATTGGAAATAAATCTGTTTGTAAAAACGTTTTTTATGTCCTAAATAATGTGAGCAAATGACGTGGAAATAAGCTTAATTGTTTTGAATACGTGAATTGAAAGTCAAATTTAGAGAGGAATTAAAGCGTTTCGGCAATAAACAATTTATTAAACAGGTGCAAACGAAAGCTAAAAATGGATTCCCATCATTGGTTATTTTTTTTTTCCAAAAGTGGAAATAAGTCAATGGATTCCCATAATTGGTTATTTTTTTTCCAAAAGTGGAAATAAGTCCTTTTCATTTCTAGTAACCTTTAATAACGTGTTGTGGTGAATATTTTAAATCGTATTCTAAACTTCAACTCTTAACTTGTAAATTTTTAATAATTAACCAGTCATTAAATTGAATTCATTAAAATAATTAATTTGCGTATCCAAGAAAATGGAGTCCATTTCGAGCAACTTATTATAGGTAGTTAGTTTACCATTATTTGTAAATAATTAAAATAATTTTACACTTCTTGGTTTCCTTTCATTTAATTTATCAAGTTTGTTAGAGAGATTTCAACGTTCAAAAACGTTCGGGTTCGATTCCCGAGCTTAGTAAAAGTATTTTTAAAATGAGTGTATGCAGTTTTTCATGTTATTGAAATCGATGACATGGTTCCTGAGAACTGATTTTCGTATGCCTTATATTATAGTTTTAGACTTTCCCATGTATAAATTTAAAAAACAGTACTTATTGCCGGTTCTTTCTGCCATGTTTAAATTTAGTGATATTGCCCCACACCTTCCCTACACCCATCATAGCAATTTCTTTATCTGTGGCCATAGTAACCAATGGTCAAAAGTTCCTAGATCCATTATAATTTAATGAAAGTTCCGATGTTGAATGCGTTGGAACATGGCCCGGGCGAAAATTTGGCAATACGTCGTAACCGGCCCAGTAATTCATAGAAAATAATAATAAATATTAGTAGGTACTAGACAATAATAGAAATATTAGTACTATTTATGCATTACCTATATAAGCCAATGACCTTGTATCATTGATATAAGCTAAGGAAACTTTATATTGGTAATTACTTTTTTTTAAATATGAGCTCATTGAATGTATGCGCCATCTCGGCCGCCATTGTTTTCTCTCTTTCACTCTTACAGAAACGTCTCTCTCTTACATAGTACACGCGTCTCACTCATGCATATCGAATTGGCAACAGGGCAAATGTTCTCACTAAATGAAAATTTATATTTTAAATTTATTTTTACAATAATTACGAGAAAAATAAAAAATTATCTTGTCTCTTATGGTTGCAGTATAATTTCTACAATTTCTGTATACACAGGAAGGCCTTTTATCCAAATAACAACAGAAAAACTTATAACGGTAACGATCGTATTGACGTGACAATGACTGACGTGTGACTGAGTGAGGTTCAGGCAATTACCTGGATTTGTTCTAGTCACTACGGAGGGCAGGCAACGTATCTACACATATAATATCATTGTATTTAATCTGGAAAAAGTATAAATAGTAGGCTTAAGCGCCGGGTCTGGTGAGTACGGCGGATGACGGAGAGATTCCCACCCCAGCTCACGTAGCTTGGAAACCGTCTGTTGTGCAGTAGACGAGGATTCCGGGTGAGATGCGCTTCTGTTTTCAGTCATATCATTACTTGACATCGGGTAAGATGAAAGTATTTTTCGCCGGTTCAAAAATAGGTGTAGGGACAATGCGTTTCAAAATTGCCTGCTGATTTGCCCGCTTCCGTTCCGGACGAACTGAAAAAGTTCATGATCACCAGCGCAACGTACGCGTCGAGGCCTGCCTTTCTCGGCTCAACAGGTAGCTACTGAAATGAAGAAATTTTGAACTGCATTGTCCCTGCACCTGCCCATTTTGAACCTGCGACAAAAAATGGTTTCTGTTTGACAATTGCAAGCGCTATGCAAATTAGTCAGATCCTGGTTCAGCACTTAACCAACTCTAAACGAAAAATGACCCATAGAAAAGTGATGGCCACTCTTTGGTGGTCCAGTGCCGGTGCGATTCATCAAAGCTTCTTACCAAATAGGTTGACGAGTATTACTGCAGATGTGTACCGTGAAGAACTGCAACCAGCATTGATAAATCGCTCATCCCTGCTGCAACTGCTCGACAACACACGTTCCCAAACTGCACAACAGACGGTCTCTAAGATACAAGTTCTGTGGGTTAGAAGGTCTCAGTCATCCGCCATACTCACCAGACCTTGCGTCTACTGTAAAGACTTCTACTTTTTCGAGAAATGGGAGGTTTTTAGCTAAAAAAAAGTTCAATACCCGAGTGGCAGTACAAAATGCCTTTGAAGAGTTTGGGGCCTCCTCTCGAGCTGATTTCTTAAAGTAGGGTATCGCCTTACAATCAGTGCTCTGACATAGTTTCATCGATTGCATCAGTGATTAAGTACATTATTATTAGGAATAAAAAAGATAGAAAACAAATACTTCAATATATTTAGTACGTACGTAAACGTATCAATGTCATAACTCCTATCCCATCATTCTATTCTACAAGCGTTCATGTCACCTGTCTACGCCCTCATTTGATTCCAGTCGATCAGGTATCGAGTAGCGGGTAATCACTAAATCGATATATTAACTATCAGTTAGGCACCGTACATTCGCTATCAAGTGGCCGTGGCAATTACTGAAATGTACGGTAAACCGTACATAAATACTGTATATCGCTCTCCGGATGGAAACTGACTACAATGGGCCTGCGTTGAGCAAAGCGGCTCTATTATGAAGGCACATAAAAGGAGCAACAAGCATTCTGGTTCGTCATGAATGGTACGTATAAAAGCATAATCTTTTGTTATAAATTTCCATCCATATTCACGCACCAAAACGCCTCTTAACGTCCCAATGCTGGGAATAGGCCCACATGCAACAGCACGTGGCGAGATTGGGCCATATTCCACCACGCTGACCCAATGCAGGTTGGTGCATTGAAAAAGTTATACAACCACACTAGTATACGATAAAGCCCATGTACTAAGTGTAAGAAAACTCTTCAACTTTCAATGCATACGAAGGTATCATCGAGTTACTTCTCCTTACATTAAAATCCCAAAGAAAAAAGTTTTCAGAAACCCGACACCTAGAACACGTAGTGCCTTAGCAAAAAGATACTATGATTATTTGGCTCCACACTTGTACAATAAATTACATAAGGAGATTAAGTATGTATATAACTACAGTAACCACCAAACAGAAGCTAAGATCAAAGAGTGGCTCAAGAATCTTGACTACGATAGTACAGAAGCTCAAATATGTGTTGTAAAGCCTAGTAAATATGTATTTAATACTTGCACACACACACACACTCACACACACACACACACACACACACACACGCACACACACGCACACACGCACACACACACACACACTCACACACAGGCAAACACACACTCATACATTTTAACAATAAAGCGCTAAAATACGATTTATTTTAAAATCTAATTCAAATGGGTTTTATATCTAATAGCTATTTATTCTTTATTCTATACCTACTTGTAAAAGTGATTTTAATTTTAAATTAATTTCTTTGGACCTTTTCTTTAAACTTACCTTAAGCGGAGGTACTGGCTCCTGAAACACAGATTTTTTCTAGCTCGGGAGTCAGGGCAACAATGAATTATTGTAAAAGGTTATTTTTTTAATAAATAAAGTTAAAAGTTTAAACGATCGTCAATCGAACGCCTTAAGGCTATGTAGGCCGCCCTTTAGGTCAGTTTAATATTGTGCATTTTTGTGTTTCTGAGACCTTGATTAAATGTAGTTTCTGTAGTTAAACAATTTTCCATGGGGTTTCATAATAAAAAAATAAGTTAAATGCGAAAAACAAAATGAGTCGTAATGATTTACTATTTAGTTACTACTCTTTAGTTAAGTTTTATTTCTACTTCCACGTAATTTCGGAACGAATCCTTTAGTTAAACACAGACAACATAAGCTTCTTTCTAATTGGTTGTTGGTCTGACGTATCTTTCCGAAATTTAAATGAGAAAATCACTAAAAACGTGCTGTGTTAGTGGGATTACTATTTCGAGACAGGACATTTTAAAGCAATTTTTCACAATGCGGTTAGTCTAGATTTATAAATCTTACTTTAATGCGTGAAGTACGAACATTCAATAAGCATAATGTCATTGTTTTTTCATGTTATAACAAACTATTAACTTTTTAGAACCCTTTTAAGTCTAGTTCATCTCACTATTTCGTAACGTTTTTTTAATAAATTTCGTTGCCTTACGAAAAAATACAATGTAACGTTGAGTGTATACTGTTACTGTTAATAATTTATAAAATACTAGTGGATAGTGATTAAGTTAAAGTTTTATATTAACTATATATATATATATATATATATATATATATATATATTGTATATTATCTAAAACATTTAACTGTATGCTGTTTTTCTTTTAAAATGTTTGTTATATATTGTGTTGTCCCGTACTTCAACCCACTGACAAGACCTAATAAGGAATAATATTGTATTGTAACATATACTTTAAAGCTCACACAGAACAACTGTCAGCGCGAACCAGAAAAATTATCTATAATTTAAAATATTACGACACGTTATGTTAATCACCATATTCTACGATCAGTTTACTACGCATTGGTTCAGTCTATCACTTCATATGGCATCACAATATGTTGGGGAGGAGCAGCCAAAACCACTCTCAAACCTCTTGAAATCGCCCAACGTGCAGTTTTGAAAGTAGCTACTTTTAGACACCTGCTGTTTCCGTCATCTGAACTGTTTGCTGCCTGCAAGGTCCTAACTGTACGGCAAAATTTTATTATAAATGCTATTCTTAAACAACATCGAAATGCTCCCCTTGTCAAAATAAATAAGCGCCGGAAAGATAAAATATGCGCTACACACATCCTAAAGGACAATGGCGAAATCATTGCAGAATGAATTCTTTAGCGTCTTTAAATTTCACTATTACAAATACGGATGAAATAAATTCGTAAGATTTTTGAAACCATAGGAAAAACCTGTCTAAGTTCCGAAATAAAAACAAGTTTAAAAGACACGTAAATTACTAGTGAGTGCTGTTCTGTTGAAGTTGAGTTGGTGGGCTTAGAGCATTGCTTAAAATCTCATTATTGAGGGCAATGATGACGTTTTTTTCTCTCTTAAATAATGGCTTCGTGCGGTCAGCACATTTAGCCAGTATATTAAAGTGAATAATATTTTCTTTCCATAAAGTCTCAATAAAGTAGATGATAATGAGTGTCATTTACTTCTTGAGAGAATTTGAGAAGTGATGTTGCACTGTTTTGTTTTATTTGTTTTATTTGCTAACACTCATGCACATTCGCGAACACATAACAGTAAATAATCCACCATTATCTTACATTAATATTCGACAAAACACAAATTATAGAAAATAAAATAAAACTGCAGACATGACGATTCACTTTCCCGCCAAGAAGCCCACGTTTTTATTTTTATTTTGGCACGTATTTTTTTTATAATTTGTTCATTGATTGAACAGGCTAAGGTCAGAGTCCATACTATCTAGTCATTAGTTAATTAAAATCACATTATTATTATTATAAGTATATATTTTCCCACTGCTGGGAAAGGCCTACCCTCCCCTCTTTCCACTTTTCGCGGTCTGTTGCTTGTGCTGGCCAATCCTTGCAAGGATAACACAACTAGGTAGGTAAGTACTTGTTATATTCAATTATACTAGACATATCCTCCAAAACTTTGAATCGTAATATCTTTAATTGTAGACTTATTAAAGAAGTAATACCAAGACCATGTTGTTCAGGATTACAAACTCTATACAAAAATATATTTTCATTTATAGACGCTTAAAAAAAGAGTTGACAAAAGTTTGTATGGGAGTTCGCCAATGTCAAGATTTTTCTATTATTTGGCTCCATTACTTATTAATATAATCGCCGTTGAACTACATTTTAATAGTTTGTCGTATTTTGAGTGTAAGTCAATATTAATAATAATAATAATAGAAAAAAAAAGCTCTTGTCACCTGTCACATCATTTTTATTTCAAGTATTTTATTTTATTTTGTAACCTTAGATTAAAACAATGTTTTAATCTAAGTTTGTAACAAGTCTTTTGACAAATTAAAACAGTTTATGAACATATTTATCGAGAAATCCAGCTGAAATTATATCACAAACATTTAAATATACCAACCACAATAGTTTTAAAATGACCAAACAGCAATGTAGAAGTTGAACAATGGTGACGTACAATGTCAACACAATATGCCATACAAAGATTGATCCAATACCTATACATTAAACCTTACAATCAACTTAATCTACTAAAATAAAAATGAAAGCATGATATTAAGAAGAGCAAGACGAAGCGCACGCCCTCCATCATCGCCTGCTCCGCCGACATCAAGCTCCTCGTCTGATGATTTCACCAGAGACGAGTCGAGCAGCGCGAGCGGGCGATCGCCGTCTCCGCCGCCACAACGACCTGCGCGACGTGGACGACCATCGCTGCCGGCACGCTTGGGATCAGTAGGGCAATCTGCCCCGCGTACGACCCCCGCTACCGGTGGTGTAGTGCGCCGCATGCGATGGACTCAACAAATAAATGAGAACTGCATGCGCGCCTACTACGGGGCAACAGAGGGAGGAACTAACCTCACTGCGTATCGTGTTCGGTTGCTGTCTTTGTTTCAGGCCCTTGAACCGACCATCGACGTGTCTGCCCAACGATTGTCGAATCAAGTGCGGGTGATCCAGCGTAACAACTTGCTGGATCAGTCAGCACTTGATCGGCTACGCCTGGAGTCACTACGTATTTGTGCGGCTTCTTCTTCGGTGCAGGATCGCCCTGCCCACAATTACCGGCGGTGACGCCGGTTTTGGTGGCGCGAGTAGATCCGGTACCCGACGATGAAGATTTCATAAATACGAATGTAAGTACACAGACGAATGAGCAAATGAGGAGCGCTTTGAAAGATGCTATTCTATAGTATCGTGACACGCGTAACTCTAGGCCGCGTATACCTTGTTTGCCCACGAATAGACATAATTTGGCGTTAATGAGTGCCTTGAACGATTTACTGGTTCCTTATCTTGGAACCAGTGAAAGTTTAATTGATACCCACTCGATCCTTTATTGTGGGGCCATCGCGGTGTGTCACGTTGCTCGTGTCAAATTCCAGGATTCTGACCGAGTACCGCGGCGAACCGGGACTGCCCCTGCTTGGCAATTGAGGATCGAGGGGCGTATTAATAAGTTCAGGACACTCGTTTCAAAGCTAATTTGCTTCAGAAATGGCAATAATCGGCCTCGCGTCATGCGATTCGTCACACAAGCCTTTATTGGGACTGATGTTCGTCCGGAAAACTATATGGCTTGTGTGACGGAACGTATTGACTTTCTGAAGCAAAAAGTCTATGCGTGGGCAAACCGGATACGTCGCTACAGAGTGCGTGTGGACCGATACCAACAAAATCGCCTCTTTCAAAGTGACCAAAGAAAAGTATACAGACGTTGGGAAGGAGCTGATCAACGTGTAAGCGACGGGCGGCTACCAGATGATGATGCCATGACTAATTTCTGGCGCAGCATTTGGTCGGTGCCCGTCGAGCACACGGAAGGTGAATGGATGAGTGTTGTCAGTGACGCGTGTGAACCTATCGAGACCATGCAGCCTATAAATATTAATACAGCTGACGTAGTTGTGCAATCCGTACGGCCCGAAATTAGAAATGCCCAGGACCGGACGGATTGCACAACTTCTGGGTCAAATGGTTTCGATGTTCACACGAGTTACTGGCAACACAATTCCAAGAAGCCATAGAGCTCGGCTCATTCCCAAGTTTGTTGACTACTGGTGTCACTTTTCTGCTCCATAAATCAGGTAGTACCACGGAACCGAAAAATTATAGACCCATCACGTGCTTACCTACTTTTTTATACAAGCTCCTTACATCCATTCTGAGAACAAAAATTAATACGCACATTGTTGCAAACAATATTTTGGTCTTGACTCAGAATTCTCCTCATTGACATGACCATATGCCAGAAGGTCCGGCGTGGCAGAGGGACTCTCTCTACAGCCTGGATTGACTATAAGAAGGCCTATGATTCGGTGCCGCATTCATGGTTGGTGAGGATTTAAGAGTTATATAAAATTGATATAAATTTAAAATCCTTTTTGATGTCATGTATGCGGCAGTGGACCACGGTCTTGTGTCAACCAGGATGTTGAGATAGTGTTTCTGCTACGCAGGATCTTATAAGGATAGAGCGTGGCATATTCCAGGGCGACAGTCTGAGTCCTTTATGGTTTTGCCTAGCTTTGAATTCTCTCAGTACTTTGTTGAGAAATTCAAAGTTAGGCTGTCAACTGCGGAGAGGGGGTGAAGTTATGTCGCATTTGTTGTACATGGATGCCCAAATTATTCGCCCCAAACCACCAAGACTTGGTGAAACTGCTGAAAATTACTGAGGCTTTCAGCAGTGCCATCAAGATGGAGTTTGGTGTGGATAAGTGTGCGGTTATGCATGTACAGCGTGGGAGAGTAGTAAATTCAACCAATTTACAACTCTCCGAAACGATAAACCTCAGATCTCTCTCCGAAGTTGAAACATATAAATATCTTGGTATGTCACAGTCTTTAGATGTTGAGGACAGGGACATAAAACAGTCATTACGGGAGCGTTTCTTTTGCCGCCTGAGAAAAGTACTTAACAGTCTTTTATCGGGTGGCAATAAGACGCGTGCTTTTAATGGCTGGGTTATGCCTCTCCTCACATACTCCTTTGGCATACTAAGATGGACTCAGACCGAATGGGACGCCTTGGATAGAAGAGTCCGTCAAATGCTCACGACTTCCAGAATGTTACACCCGCGCTCATGTGTTATGAGGCTGTACATCCCGCGGAGATGTTGGGGTCGCGGCTTTTTAAATGCCAAGAACCTACATAACCGTGAGGTGTGCAGTCTCAGGGATTATTTTCTTAACAGTGAGTGCGGGATGCATTTGGATGTCGTGGCAGTTGATAGACACTTTACGCCGCTCTCCTTGGCAACAGAAAACTGGCGCAAACCAGTGGTGCTAAGCACTCTCGATCACAAGGACATATGGAAGAGCAAGGTGCTACACGGACGCTACTATCGGGCTCTAACTGGGCCTGATGTAGATTTGCCTGCCTCGGTGAACTGGCTACGTTTCGGTGACCTCTTTGGGGAAACCGATGGTTTTGTCTGTGCCATTGAAGATGAAGTTATCAAGACGAATAACTACCGGAAATATATTATGAAGGACGGTACGGGCGACATCTGTCGGGCATGCCGCCGTCCTGGAGAATCACTCCGACATATTATTTCCGGTTGTTCTCATCTTGCTAACGGAGAGTATTTGCACAGACACAACCAAGTAGCTAGAGTAATTTCACCAGCAACTTGCTCTTCAATATGACCTTGTTGAATCAGAGGTGCCGTACTATAAGTACGCACCTGCGCCAGTTCTCGAAAATGGTCATGCAACGCTCTACTGGGATCGCTCTATCATCACGGATAGGACTATTGTCTCTAATAAGCCTGATATCGTGGTGATTGACCGATCTCAGCGCCGAGCAATATTGGTTTATGTCACCATACCTCATGACGAGAACCTCGTGAAAGCCGAGAAGGACAAGCTCAGTAAGTACCTTGACTTGGCTCACGAGGTTGCCGCCATGTGGGATGTGGATTCAACTTTTATTGTACCGATAGTCGTTTCAGCACACGGTCTTATAGCTAAGAGCTTCGATCAACATCTAGAGAGGCTCTCGCTAAAAGGTTGGGTCACGGGTCAGATACAGAAGGCAGTACTCCTTGACACGGCACGTATTGTGAGGAGGTTCCTCACTCTGCAGCCCTAACCACCGATAGCTTGGGTCAATCCCCGCTGCCGGTGGCAACCTAAGTTAAGTTTTTTATAATATTTTATATTGTGAATATGTTTTTTTTATATAAAATATTGTAAAAAAAATTTCTTTAAATAAAGAGAGTAATAATAGTAATAAAATAAACTTTTATTGCACACAAGAACATATAACAGAAAACATTTATACAGTGACAAAGTACAAAACATTCGGCCTTATTGCTAACAAGCAATCTCTTCCAGGCAACCTTGGGTGATAGAAATATAATAAAAAGAATAATAAGAAGTTAGTCATTAAACAAATAACCCAAAAAAGATACTGAACAGTTTGTAATGCCCTTTAAACATCATAACATAAAGTCATACACAAAATCTAATAAAAATTGAAATTATTAAATTAAATTAAGAAAATATTATGTAAGTTATTATTTAGAAATAAATTCTCTAGGTAAGTGTTGTAAAACTATAAAATTGTAAGAACAAAAATTTGTTACTTACTTACTTCGTAAAACCATAAAATTGTAAAAAAATAAAATAAAGTCTAAGTATAATAGTGTGAAATTGTAAAGTTTAAATTACCATTGTATAAATTTGGATGAAAAAAAATGTTGTAAATTGTGAAAGTATAGAACGAAGTAAAGAAATAATTAACATTGTAACGTGCAATGTAACCACTCTAAAATCTTGCTAATGTCTCTCTCCTATTATTACTATAATAATATGTAAATTAATTAATGGCACTGGATGTCCTTCATACGGGTCATTTTTAAGGGTTGTTGTACATTCGCCACAAAGTTGATTTGCCACGTTTTTGTAACTCCATACATTGAAAATTAATTCGCCACAGGTAGGTAATCGTTATTGTACATTCGCCACAAGTCTTCCTAGTACATCATTTTTGCATAAAGTACCGGTAGCAAGGAAAGTTCGTTTTGAGCGCTCGAAATGAAAGGTAGTTATTTTATTCTAAAATTATTGATGTAATCAATCAATCAATCAATCAATCAAAATATCTTTATTAAGGGCAACAGTACACAACATTTAATACTAGCGGCCGCTCGCGGTTTCACCCGCGTGGTTCCCGTTCCCGTGGGAATATCGGGATAAAAAGTATCATATGTGTGAATCCAGGTTATAAACTATCTGTATGCCGAATTTCATCCAAATCTATTCAGTAGTTTTACGTGAAAAAGTAACAAACATCCATCCATACTAACAAAATTTCGCGTTTATAATATTAGTAGGATTAGTAGGATAGTCAAGTTCAATAATTTAACTGTCATATTACTTGTAAGATTTTATGTACAACCGTTAGCGATAATAAACTTTATTATTATTGATTAATTTTGATTTTCTAATGTATGAGCCGTGGGCATTGTCCTTTGTGTTAAAATATATAAACAATACATAACATTATAGATATTTTTAATTATAGATATTATTAGTACAAGGTCTTACCTTATAGCCTTATATTATGTTTATGTCTTAAATACATAAGTAAATTGAATTACTAATGAAATGGATTAATGCGACGAACTTAAGTGAAGTCCCTTATAATAATTAATTTATCATCTAATGATACATTATGGTACGCAATAACGTTGCCGTTTTATTAAGAGTTTTTGTGAGATTTGTTTTGCTGCCACCTCTTATCATAATCCGGTTAAGTATCACCTAACAGCTAAGCTGTCGGACATATCAGACACTATAGAAATTTAATTGTTGATCACCTCTAAGAGTCTTTATGGCAGACAATACAATTAAATTCTATTATTTATGCAATTTAGGGTTATAATTGCAATTATGAATGTCGCTATGCCATCGGTTCGTAAGTCTCTAAATCGGGAGACATTGTACTGAGAAGAACCGGCAAGAAACTAAGAGAGAGAAAATCCGCTTGTGTTAGAAGTCCACAGTCTAACGTGACTTCAACGTGAATTCAACGACGATTCGTCGCAGCTTATGTTTACACCCGGTAATATATTCGGTTTGGCTTGATAAGATCGCCTGAGTAGGTACCACAGAACGGAATCCGAGTTTCCCGCCTTTACGACAATGGCCGTAGCTTTGTTCGGTTCAATGTTTAATCACATTATTCACTCACATTACGTCAGATTAGGTCAGAAAGGTTTATATACGTCCATAGGCTTAAGTCGCAGAATAAAAGAGGTTTAAGCGCTTCCCGTAGTGTAAAACAAACTAAAAACAAAGCTCCTTGTTTGGCTAGCGACTTTTGTTATTTCAATAAAAAAAAGCTAAAAAGCAGTTCAAATTTGGAATGTGTCAACAATTACGCCGGTTATCATAGCAGAGGCGGCGGAAGGATCATTGAGTGGTTGTAAATACGCAGCCGCGCGGGGTTTGCGGGGGCCTGGCAGCCCGGAGGAGCGATCCCGCACTCCGCCACTCCGAGTGCCGCGCGCCCTGAGAGCGGCCGCCCTAGCCCGCGCCGCCCGCCCTACCCGCCTAATTCGAAACTTCACTCAACACTTACGATGAATAAAGACCCACAGGCGCTGTCATCGAGCGCCTAATTTTTCAACTAAAACGAACAAATCAAAACACTTCGTTTCTCGTTGTCATAATTTATAGGGCCTTCGGGCCGGTTGCTCGCGACGAATTGGACTATAACATCGCCGAAAATGTCGCTCGTTGTGAAACTGAACCGGTTCAAGGTGCTCAAATGTAAGAACGAGAAGTACGCCCGCCTGGAGTTCCGAGGTGAGTCCTAGTGCTAACGATTAGTTTTAAGTTCACCGTAATTTTGGCTGGCTGCGAAATGTTTTTTTGGTTAAAGACATGGCGAAAGTTATTACTTGTACTTGCTTATAGTGTTGTTTGAGCAAAGGTGACTGTGTGTGAATGAAGAGAATGTGTAAAAAATTTTTGTATTGAATCCTTTTACGTTATGATGGAAAACATTAAACGTTAAACTCTTGTAACTTTTGTTTAGCAAAGGCGAGAATTTATATTGTTTTATATGAAGGTATTTTTGAGAAGAAAATATTGCAGTTAGAAAATTACTACTTAATGTAAAAATTATTAGTATCAATATATGACAGTAAAAATCAAAAACAATATTTTTAAATTTAATTTACATAAAACGTAAAAGCAAATATTTTCAGACATAAACCCTTCCTTTTAGAATGTAATATCATTGCAAAAACCAGTAGGTATTCTACAGCATTGTTGTAACATTTTGTCTTCGATGTGACTAATAAAAGACAAACAAATTGTTATGTCTTCCATGGCTCAACCAACTGCCTGTTTTGGAAGACAAAAGAGACAAAACTAAATTTTACTTTTAATGAAATTTGTAGTTTTCTACAAATAAATACGAGTATTTTAAAACAAATGAACTGGTGCTTTATATGCTAGATTGGCCTAACTTTCAGTTTAGTCGAAAATTTTAAACATAATTTATGCGGTAAAAAGATTTTTCAATAGATATTGGTAAAGTCAAAACTGTTGTCAAAATTTTCTACTTAATTTTTAAATATGATTTTGTTGGTTTAATGCTTTAAGATGATTTTAGGTTCTAAATGGTCAGTTTTAGGCTTCGATCATTGTTGATCGAACGTTTTAGGCCTTTTATATTATCAGACACACTTTATATTTTTTATATTATTCGTAAACAACGGTTTAGGTACTAGTTACCACTACTTTTATAACTTTCAATTTTGCTAAATTGCTAAAAAAAACGGAGTTTACTTTGGATCTATCTACGCGGTTGCTGGATGGAAACTAAATACGTTAAATATTAATTTTAAGTTGCTGTAAAGATACATTAATTTTTAAATGAGTTTTACTGTATTTAAAGACTTGAAGTCGCTTCGTTCGTTGAGGTACTCAATGAAACATCGGTTGAGACGTTCGGTTGGCTAGGTGCCTTGCGAGCTTTTACAATTCCCGGTATCTGGATGGGTGTGACTTTTAAAAACATCACGAGTTCCTCCGTGCTTCGGAAAGCTTTTTAAATCATAATTATGTCATTTGTTAAAACCCACCAACATGGCCCCATCTCCTCATGTGCAGTCCATGTGGAAAGGCCTGTGCCCTGCAGTGGGAAGTTTATATATTGGTGATTCATATTCTAATATTTTATATAGGTGTTGCTTTTTAGGGTTAGTTTATCAATGTAGGTATGTCTTTCTTTGTTTTCCGCTTCATTTTTGAAAACCCTAAAGAAAATGAAAAAGAAAGAAAATATAAAAAATTGTGGAAGAGAAAAAGTCCCAATCACTTATCGAATAACTGATACAAATACAGTGCTAAAGGGTTTTTTTATTTATATATATGAAATATAGAAAACAACACTGCTAGTTGTTGTTAAGGCGACATATTGATCTCGGACACATTCTTCATTTTCCTTTTTCGTCAGAATAAACTTTATACTGTTTTTTTCTGTCGACAACGGAACTCCTCTTTCTACAGAAAAAACTTGGGTTCATTTTTACAATAATTGATTGTTTATTGTTTTTTGAGGTTTAAGCAAGCACTACACATACAAATTAAACGCGAGTTAATCCGTAAAAAAGTGTTTCATTTCAATTGATTGTTACTTACATCTATTAAAAAAATCAATCTAACGATAATGTGCCATTTGTCGTAACATTAGATAGGATAGTGATAACTAGTCAGGATTTAAAACATGCCCTGTAAGACCTGTACACCACGCTTGGAATCGAACCCGGGACCACAGGGTCTAGAAACCTCATTTTCAAAGGTGACCTACATTGACGACTTCCGTCTTGGTTAAGCACGCCGGTTCTGGTGTCGCTGTCGTCGTCATCTCTGACGGTTCGATTTCCGGCCGGGTCAATTTAGGAACAACTGTTTTTCTAAATTGATTTTGGGTCTGGGTGTTTTCTTTGCATATGAAGTATGTTTATCTGTTATCTAACCTATACAAAACAAGTTTCAAATGGGCTAGATAATAAGGGTGAGTGGATACGTTATTTGTTTATTTAATGTTTATGCTCTAGATCCAACAGAATAAAAATTTAAGCTCACTAAGCTTCATCTCCAATTTTACCACCTTTTAAGTATGTTATGTAAAAGCTGGAACCTCGATTTTTATTTCATCTCTACCAAGAATTCTAAAGTTTTAATTATTTTAGTACATTTTTAGCTACTTTATCTCAATACAAGTAGTAAAACACGAACTTCAGGATTAAAACGAGACACTTTATACTAGTAGTCGCTTTTGTTTCAAATATGCGTTTATAATATTTTCATTTTCGCCTAACGTTTATAATTCCATTTACTGCGTGAGGTGGCCGGTTTGCTACGCGTTTGACGACTCAGTCAAAAAAGTATATCATATTAAGGGCCGAGTTCATGAAGTACAACGTAACCGAGGATTTTATAATCATTCGGTTATTTTGTAACAATTGTTTACAAAATTATTTCAATAGTTTCTAAATCATCCAACACATTCTCCTCTTTCAATATATAATTTAAGGAATCTTGCATTTTTACACGTAAAAATACGAAGCGATAAAATGACTTAAACAATGGTTAAACGGAATCTATTCTCTTTATATCATAATCGGGTGTTGAACAATATTTTGCTGTTCGCCAAGCCTTAAACTAAGTTTAAGTACAGTAATCGGCTGTTTAGCTTAAACATGGTTGCAGACTCCGGTTAACCATTGTTTTACATGTATTGATGAACTTAGGTCTTATACTGTTGGCTTAACCCGATACCTCCGGTTACCGGGCCGAGTGCTTAGGCTCGAGTTTATGAACTACAACATAACCAAGGATTTTATAATCATTCGAATATTTTGTAACAATTGTTTAAACGAGTTGCGTTGTTTTGTGTTAACCATGAATTTTTAATCAATTGTATACTAAACAAATGTTTTTGAATACACGTGTCATAAAAGAATGAATTGCATTAATATTACTTGTAAAGATGTCAGTGTATCAGTATACCTTTGCATAGAGCCAATCGACATCGTATATGGTAGTATAACATTTTAATACTTTTAAATAAAAACCATCTTTAATCAATGCCATGTCCACAGCGATATAAAACATAGACGTTTAGTCTTTGTTATTTAGCATCACTGCTACTGACAATGTGTACAGGACTAGAATCTACAGAGTGCGCAAAATTATTTCAATTTGTTATAATAATTTAATACATTATCCTCTTCAAAGAATTAAGTCAAAACGTCTTTCATTTTTATAAGCATTGGGTACATATTTGACCAATGTTTAACCAAAGAAGCCTTCCATGTTTAAGCTAAGCAGCCGATTACTGTACTTAAGCAATGTTCAAAGCATTGTGAACAGCAAAATGGTGTTCAACAGCCGATTATGATTTAAACAGCTGTTTAATACTTAAACATCTGTTGGTGAACTTAGGTTATTCCGCCACTTGATTTCAATGATGGAGGCCTTTGCCCTTCAATGGGACAGTCTATAGTCTGACAAATTAATGATATTAATGATGAATCAGATTTACAACACACAGTTGCATGCAGATCGAGTGTACTGAAGTAAGTGCGGGTAG
Source organism: Scoparia ambigualis (assembly GCA_963921215.1). Classification (NCBI taxonomy): domain Eukaryota; kingdom Metazoa; phylum Arthropoda; class Insecta; order Lepidoptera; family Crambidae; genus Scoparia; species Scoparia ambigualis. The sequence continues at coordinate 43,910,218 of OY992501.1, read as the reverse complement.
ATATTTATGAGCAAACTAAACGATCTATCATCTTTTTAGTCGCTCGCGCTCGACTGACTGTTTCCTTTGCGAATACAAATTCAATACAAACAAATACAATCACTGTATTGAAAACTCTAAACTGTTCCGATTTTCACATAGACTAACGCCCCAAATTAATAACCTGTCTGTTGTTTTGCCTACATTAGTGAGATTTGTTTGGAACCAGTTTAAGCGTCGCGCTATCTCTGATGTCCCTGATTCAATTCCCGGTCGGATCAATTCAGGAAAAACTGTTTTTCTAAATTGATATCAAATCTGGGTGTTTTTCTATGTTTATTTTACCATGCTAACGAGTTTCACAAGAATCTTATATTGAGCTAGATAATATTGGTGTATGTGTAGAAATATATTATTTATTTATTTAAGCTAAAAATATAAGTTTTAACGTTTTAATTAATTTCAGACGTAAGTCAATACTTAGGTAGTTAATTAAAGTTAATGTAATAACAAAAAGATTTATTTTATTTTAAATTAAAACTTAATATTTCTTGACTATGATTCACAGTAATTACCAGAACTAGGAAACTTGTGCAAAATTTTGCTCGAAAAGCAGGATTATCCATTACTGCCCGTCTGATGGTAAGCGCTTACCGTAACCTGTATATTATATTAAATAATATAAATAAATATAATAAATAGGTACCTACCTATTGTAATGTGAACTAAACTTTAGGGACAAAAAAAAGGCCTGTGCCGACTCTGTAAAAAACTTTTTACGCAGTTTTTGAAGAACCACTTACTTTAGTACTACGGAACAATTTATCAAACATTTTGCTTTTGGTTTTTTATTAAAATGTACACATTATATTACTATTCTCGTTTGTGAAAAAGTGCCTTGAACGGGTTTTGAAACTAGAAACTAGAACAAATACTTAAGTATTTGTTTTCCTGTGTCTATGGCTTTGTTTACTCCTTCTAAACCACGAAATGGATTTGACGCGGTTTAAGGGGGTTAGGCGGTCAGCGAAAATCCCGGGCTCTCGCGGGCGTTGCGCGGTGCGCTGTCCGCGGTAATTTGTAAGCGCCATTCACATTTTATCAAAAAGTTTTTTTGGAAATCCAAAACAGTCACGAAACTTTATGATTTTATAGATTATTGTAAAACACGGCCGTAGTGTGCATTTATATGAAATTTTAGAGGTAATAGAGGTAACTTCAGGATTTTTTCAATCGAGCATATGTTTTCAATCGTGTTTTGGAAACAGTCCTCCCATTACACATACGAGTACATACGTTCTGTCATACATTTTGGAAATTTCAGTGTGAAAAATCTAAATTTTTATGAATAACAGCTAAAAGAAAACAGACAATTTTTCCGTTTTCACTTAGTAAGAGCAAAATCGATAAAGGACTTTTGGCGGCGTTTATTTTAAATATAATTTCTAGATATTTTATACAAAATGGGTAAAGCGTGACGGTGTTTTAAGCTAGCGTGGACGAAGGCACAGGTGGGCTAATTGCATAACAAATTAATGACAACTTTCATTGGTGTCTCCGTTTTACAGATAGTTTTAGAAATACTGTTATAAATGCGATTGAGTAGGTACCTACCTAAAATATATCCTATTATATCCTACTAATATTACAATCGCGAAAGTTTGTAAGTATGGATGGATATTTGTTACTCTTTCACGTAAAAACTACTTTTTATCCCGATATTCCCACAGGAACGTATGGATAGATGTTTGTTACTCTTTCACGTAAAAACTACTGAATGGATTTGGATGAAATTCGGGATACAGATAGTTTATAATCTAAATTAACACATATGATACTTTTTATCCCGATATTCTCACGGAAACGGGAACCACGCGGGTGAAACCGCGAGCGGCCGCTTGTATTTATAATAAATGTGATAAATATTTATTTATGTACCAGCTCAGCTTATATATATTTAAATATATATAAGCTGATCGGGTAAATAAATAAATAAAAAATACATACAACGAGGGGCAGTTAAAAGGAGGAAGCCAAGGGCGGAGGTTACTGCCTTCAAGTGTTCCCCTTCGCGAAATAAGTAGCAACACTAACCTGCTAATCGGCTCCTTGGCGTCTTCAGCACCCTAGATGATGGACAGCTGTTGATTTGGTAGGCACGGCGGTGGCGAATGTGCGGCGGCGGCGGAAGGGCAAACGAGCGGGGTTCAGCTCAGCCAGCGGTGGTTTTAGAACTGGTTGAGGAATGCTGGGACGCGCCGCGAATCGCGTGTGTGGAAGGTGCACCGATAACCATTTATGGTGCTAGTATCCTCTCGAACAAGGAAACAAAAAGGCGCGCTTAAAACAATCATCACGTCAGTAGTTTTTATGTTCAATTATTTTTTTATTGTAGCACTGCTTTAACATACCAGAAACTCAGGTCATATTTGTATATGAGCACTTACGTATGTACATTTTTCATTAAGTAGGTCAAGTAGCTTTAAGGCTAGGCTGGGACGGCTCTGTAAGAAACTACGCGAGGCGAAACCTAAATAACATTGTCGCACTTACACATTAAAAGTGGTAAAGGGAGGGACTAAGCTTCTGGATAACCTATCAGAAAATACAAATGATTTTTTAAAGCAGTTGTGTCCGAATATTGCTTTCTATTCTCATGACCAAAATGATGTGACCAAAGCATAAAGAATTGTACATATCTATACACAGTTTATAACAGCGAGCTCTCTAGAATTCTGAAAGAGTTCCACGTACGTGATGCATAATACACCCATGTGACACCAACCTACTCTCATTAAAATGCAAAGCTCTGTAATATGCTACATAGCTCTGTAGTATGCATTTATTATGAGGGTACACAGCAACGAGCTTCGTTTATAATAGGTTGTTGGTCAAATATGGTAAGAATCTAAAGGCGTACAGCGTTTAATCCAATTCCATTAATATGTTAACGCCTTCTGGGTATGGTATAAGCCGCCATAAGACAGCGCGTTGGGGATGTTCGCGGAAGAGTGAGTTTTTGGAGTGGTAAAGCCACGCTGCTTTGCAGCACACATTGGGCCGGCTCGCCCGGATTAATACCACCTTCCCACGAATATTCGGCCCGAAATAGTGGCACTTGGTGTTTCGTCCGGCCAGTGAGGATTCCGGAGGCCCTTCCCCCCTCCCCTTTCAATTCCTATTATTTCCTTAAACCCATTCCTTCCCTAAAGGCCGGCAATGCGTCTGCGATTCCTCTGGTTTAGCGGGTGTCTATGGGCGGCGGTGATTACTCTCCATCAGGTGACCCGCATGCTCGTTTGCCTCCTTAAAAGAACGAATTTAGGTTTTCCATAAGATAAGGCAACCTTATTTATATATCACTAGTAGCCCGCCCACTACTTCGTCTGCGTCAACACCCTGTATCCCATGACAAATTTCTAAATATTTTATTTACACAAATTACGATCACAACAAAAAAAGAATTACCCAAATAGGTGCAGCCGTTCTAAAGTGATGCGCGTACAATCATTTCAGCAACATTTTTAATAATATAGATGAAAGAAAAAAATAAACGCATTAGGTCTATGAAAAGAAATGTTTAATATATATTTTCAATAGGAAGGCATCATAAATACGTACAAAAACATAAAAACATAATTAAAATTTGTTTAGGCTCCCACCAATTATCTAGACCAAGATGAGTATTCTTTTGGAACTCGTTAATATGGTAAGATAACGGATAAATATACATAAACATAGGACCCGACCGGGAATTGAACCCGGGACTTCAGAGATGGCACGACGCCAGACCCGGCGTGCAAACCACTCGACCACGGAGGCCGTCAAACATAATAATCATATACTTAATAAAAACAAAATTATAACCAAAACAATGTGAGAATTATTCTGAGCTTTAAAACTAGCTGTTCATTCTATAATACCTATTGATTTTTTTGCATTCACAATGCTATATAGATATAGGATAAAATGTTTACTAGAAAAATAACAACCAGTCTCAGGAAAACTCGAATGGAATTCGAACCCATGACCTTATTGGATTGCCGGTCCACTCATGCTCTGGTTTTTTTTCTAGTAAACATTTTATCCTATAGCTCTTCATTACCTATGTACACGTAAATGAGTTTCGTGTTCCGATAGCTCCTGGAATTAACATTACACTTGAGACGAGTCTTGAGCGTAATCATCCCACGTATCGCCATGAGATTGTTCATTTGAAAGTCAACGCCTTATCCCCCACACCTTCTTACCCGTTTCAATTTAAACTTGCTTACGGAATTTGTACTAAAAATACAAAGTATTTTTAACCACTTTTAGACTTAGTCTAGTCTATTTAAGGGCTAGCTGCTGTGCCGTCAAATTTAGTGGCGGAACTATTGGCCAATCAGCCCTGATTGGACTATTGGCACTTGCTGTTGATCCATCAGTAGCCTAATTCACGTAACAAAACTTCGACGACATGCAAGCGATTTGATCGCTGAAGTCACTTTTCGTATTCACGTATCAATCGCACGATTTTGTTTAAGTCGGTTTTGTTTAAGCGTATTCACGTGCATTAATCGAAGTTTAATTGTTGCCTCCGCGGTATTCACCTTTTATTTTGACGTTTAGTTTTATCGGATTTCAGCGATTACACGTCAAATTAGACAATTTCCAAGTCGTTGGAAAAAAATAATAAACATTTCTGCATGTTTTGTTAACAAAAAGTATTTGAATTTATTTGGTAGAACTGTAATGGCAACATTAAGTTTAAATAGTTGACAAATCGCTGAGTTGCGTTCCTATCGAGTAATCGTTGTAGCGAAATGACAGGTGAATACGGATTTGTGACTGTTTTTCAATAGGACGACTTCTAAACGTAAACGACAGTTCGACTATTACGAAATACGTGAATCAGGCCATTGATCCATGCAAAGAAACATTTGAATATAAAACAACGTTTTACGCTCACACCAATTATCTAGCCCAAGTTAGGTTCATGTGAAACTTGTTTAAATGGTTAAAAAGATAACGGATGAACAAAGAAAACCATTTAACTGCAAGAAACTTCAAGGACTGGTACGGTCAAATGTTTTAAACATGATAAAAGATAAAAAAGATTGCAGACTAACGTAGGTACTTATCGCCCAGCTGACGCGGACGGGTCAACAGACGGGTGGGTCAACGGCCGGCCGCTGCCCGCGCGTTGTAAATAATCTTTATTTAATAGTTAGTTCTTTCATTTTTTTATACTATTTTTAATTAGATACTCAAAGACTATCAAATTAAAATTCATAAAATGAATTATTTAATGAAAAATAAAAAAAGCACGATTTTATTTTTCTTTTTTTTTTATAATATAATATAATAAAAAGCAAAGCTATTGTGGTAAAATTGTAATTAGATATTTTAACAAGTGTCAATTAAATTGTTTTATCAAAGATAAAACGTCATTTTCAAAAGTACTCACAGACTGAAACATTTTATTAAAAAAAAACCCTAGTTAAGTACTGTTTATACACAAAGATGTCGCACTTCCTATCCGTAGAAGCAGTCAACTGGTTGATGTTATTTGGCTTCCGGTTACGAAATGTTTTTTATAGCTATTCCGGTCTATTTGTTGTTTGACCGAGCAGGAAAACTGTTTGATGAACCACAGACACGGGCTACAAAAATAAGGGGGAAAAGTGAATTCCGTCACGAAAACCTATTCTAAGCAAATAAATGATCTTATCTTATCTTATCTTAGAAAAATAATATTAAATGTGTGATATAGAGTAACTGACATAAACAACAGAATAATATTATTACACTATGTAAGAATATTTTAAAATATTTTTCATTAATGTTAAACAAAATATTCTTCAAGAGGTTATCCTACTAATATTATAAAAGCGAAAGTTTGTAAGTATGGTTGAATGTTTGTTACTCTTTCACGTAAAAACTACTGAATGGCTTTGGATGAAATTCGGCACACAGATAGTTTATAACCTGGATTAACACATAGGATACTTTTTATCCAAATATTCCCACGGGAACGGGAACCACGCTGATGAAGCCGCGAGCGGCCGCTAGTTTTTAATAAATGGAGAAAGTTTATACAGAATACAACGCCCAAACCTATATTATTATAGGGCACTCCCACTGCTGGGCAAGGCTCATTCACCACGCTTTCCAAATGCGGATCGAGTAACGATGTGGATGACCCAGGCTATAGATCGAAAAATCCGAAACACTTTGCTCAACCTGGCGATTGAACCCAGGACCTCTAGCTATCGTGCCGACCGTTTTACCACTACGCCACCTAGGTGAGGATGTGGTTTCCAGATGATGATGAGTAGAATTACTCAATGAAACCATTTAAACGCGTAGGTTTGGGCACCAAAAAGCCTTACTAAGTTAATTTGGTTGGTAGACAGGGACCCATTACGGGGCAGTGTAGCCAATGAACGGTAGTGCCCCAAGATAACACGTAAGAGAGGTCAACCCTACAAGGGTCGCACTAAAACTCACAGCATTTATTTGGTTTTTATGTTACCTATGTTAAAAATAAAATCGGAGGAGTCAAAGTTTTGAATTATCTTTTTGGCGTAAGATAGCAATCGTTAAAACTCACCAAACCGTATTGGGTCAGATTGGGTCAGCGTGGTGGGTTATGACCCAACCCCATTTGCTGTTGCCCACGTGGGAAGGACAGTTCGGCCGTGGATCTTCAATAATCTATATAGTGTAACCATTATAATACATATTAGATTACACCGTCAGGTATAATTGTTAGTAATAATTTACAATTCACGAGAGGCCGCGTTGTGTACCTCTACAAGCGTAATGGTTTCATTATTTCATGCACGTGTTATTTCGTTCGCAACGCCCAGGGCAGGCCTGCCTTGAACTCTCAAATTTTGCACAATACACTGCTCTTTTGTGCTGCCTACTGAGTTTAGTATGAAAAATAACAACATGAACATTTCAAATAATTTGCAAGTTTACTCAGCCCCGGCCAGCCTGTTGGTACTGGTACAGAACGATGTATTCATATTCATAAGTTCCCTGATGGTACGTACGATATTGACCGATAGTAACTTATTGTATGTTAGTTGAAACCCGTTTTAAGTTAAAACGTTCTTAAAATTACTTTTCTCTAAATGCCTTTGTTAAAATTAGATTTCAACTAAATACAACTAACTAGACAAAACGCGTTTTTTTTTAAAATGATTAATCCATTATAGCCTAGCGGTGCCGTTCAATTGAATTGAATTGACTTGAATTGAATTGATTAAATTTAAACTTTTAAGTCAATAATGGAATTGTAGTATTATAATCGTTACTATTATTTTATGTAATATGTTTTATTGGTTACTCTAATGAAAGTAAATGCAATTTCAAAAATTTAACAGAAGATCAGATTTCCGTTTAATGCCATAAGTCTACTAAACCCAATATTTTTATCAACCTCCCACAAATGAAAATGAAGTGAGACAGTCACGTTTCCGACGTTGTTCGTACATTAGCGATTTTAATATTTAAATACGGGAGTATTTTTATTTATGCTCTACCTACGTAGTACACATCGTAGGGGTCGCTACAGCTGTTGAAACTCAGCGAAAATAGACAGTAAGTAGCTTTTTTAAGCCTTCGGGCGCTGTGGTTGGATCCGAGTTCCGGGTCTCAGCCGCAGTGTTCCGGGTTCGATTTCCAGCTATGATACATTGTTCTAAATCTATTGAGAAAGCTACCATTATCTTATAAGCGTGCCTCTATAACAATAATGTTAGCAGAGTGTATCATTTTAATTTCAAACAAAACTTGAAAAATGTAAGTCAGATCTCTTGTGTACCAAATTTCTTGCTTTGTCTAGTGGTTTTAAAGTTGTGGTTTTTTTATTACTTTTAAAGTTTAACCAATAAAAAGAGATAAAAAGCATGTCGCTACAATAATAAAATTGTCATAGGTCACCAAAATTATGTTAAATACGATCTCGTACCGTTTTTATATTTCCTATTAGCAAACACGAAAAGAAATGGAAGAGGAAAGGTAAAAAAGGAGGCCTTTGCCCTGTAATGGTACGATTATGGCTGAAAATAAATAAAAAATAAACATAAAAAAACATGTTTTAAAAAAAAATGCCAATGCCGAAAGTGAACTTTAAAAAAGTGAAATTTTAAACAACAAAAAGCAGTTTGCAAAAGCAATACTTTGCTGTTTACGCCTTTTAAGTATGAACGAAGCAAATAATACTAAATCAGCACCTTGCAAACCAAAAGTAAAGCTATGTGATTGATTAACTGTACGATCACATTTATGTCATTATGATCAAAGAATTCACTCTTCGAGTTTTTTAATGTCATCGAAGGATTCACTGCTCAAATAGTAAAATACTTAGACGAGTGTTCGACATCGCAGCGAAGATCCCCATCACCCAAGGAACTTATACCTAAATAAGTTTCTTGGTTACATCATTCACCAAAGTAGCACGTTTGTGTTGGCATTTCGGCTTACACACTCCTCTGCCGAGATTAACTAGATTGTCTCAGCTTAATCATTTAACAGACTGATAAGTGCTTTGGCAGTTTGTGCTTACAAACGTTAATTGGTGACATTGTAGTGTACACCTACACAACTTGCGGCGAAGTTAGGTGTTACCCAATAATATCATTGGTGTTATCCGAACGATTCTCGAAGCTCTCCCGATTGGTTTCTCACCGTCACACATCAGCCACTTAGTACAAAATATCTACAAATTATGTAAAATACCGTCGTCCTTTATCGATCTTTCTATCAGTGAAACCTCAAATGATACCTCAAGGCCTGCACGGCCTGTGCAACTCGGTCGAAACGTCGTCGGGTATAAAAGGGTTATCAGAATTATTTTTTCCATTGGTTTTCCAATTAGTGGAAGAAGGCTGATTGGTCTGTAAGAGCTTGCTTCATTAGGCGGTTTTCTATTTCGGGCACCATCACTACTTGAGCTATCTTCAACTGTCCAGGAAAGAAGTTAAGCCTCAAACAGGCATTGAAAGTCATTGTCAGAAGCCGGATACCTTTCTTCGGAAGTTGTTTGATCTGATCTTATCCTGGCAATTTACCATTTTTCAAGGAGTCTATTTGTCTTTGTTCTTCTTTTGGAGTAACACACTTCAAAGGCAAGCGCATCTGTAACAGGGAATTCAAGTACGAATTAACCTCTTTGTCATGGTTAGTACTTAGGTGTGGTTGGAAGACTGATTAGAAATAATCGGCGTACATGGTTGCCTTTTCCCGATCTGATCGAGCCCAGGAACCACAACTTAATTTGATTGAAGGCACTTGAAGGTACCACTGGCCTTTTAAGCTTTTAAATTTCTTTCCACAGAGAGTAGTTAGTTTTTTTAGATGGAGTAAGGCTGGCCAGATAAGTTTGTAGATTCTTGTCATTGTCTTCTTTGATTTATCTCTTAAGATCATGCGAAGCCCCGTTCAAAGCCGTTTTATCACTAGGATATCGAGTTTTGCCATATCTTTCTTTCTCTTCTGCGTTCACTTACTTTGTCTTTAATGTTTCTGGGGTACTTATGAGATTGTGGCAACCTAGTTCTTTGTATAATGGAATTGTGGATTAACTTGTTTAGACATTCAGTAACAGATTTCACATTATTGGGATTTTTAATAGTACATTTAGATTTACATAAGTGATACTTTCTGTAGCAATCCCAGTTATTATTACGGTTGTACAGTCCTATGCTACGTTCCACCATCCACCAGTAGCATTTACTGATAAAGAGGCCTGGATACCCGCCTCTTTACAATCTTCGGTAACCAATTTCTCACTCACAGGCCCGGATACCTGTGAGCGCCACGTGCTAGCCGGGGTGCATGGCAAAGTATTCTGATTAGTCTCATAGTACAACACGTCAGATTTTCGGGATAAAGCCCTAGTCTTTGATGACCCAATATCTTCCTACAAGGCAGCAGGTGCACTTTAATTTCGGAGTAAGCATCTTCTAGATCAATTGCGGTTTACAGCTAACGAAGTTGATCTCACCGGGTCTGAGCTTTGATTAAAGTGGCGGTTCGTACTCGCCGCTGTCATCCTTTGTTATTGGGTTTAGTGCTATTTTGTAGAGAAAGCTTAGCCATGAGCAGTTCCAGCACTCCTCGAATGGGATCGTCCAATTGTCCGCGACTGTAGCGCGATCTGGAAGCCGTTTCGCTATCCGCAACCTGCGACGCGGTGGGTGGCAAAGCAGTGCCCCTGGGGAGTTTCACCCAGAACCCACTTCATTTTCTTACGTCCCTTACGGTAATTTAGCTACTAACAAAGAAAAAAAAGTGGTTCGTTTTGACGTAAATGACGGATATTTTGAAGATTTATGTCGTATGGGACATGGAACATTTTAACTACTTATTAAAGTTTCAGCCTTTTTAGTTAAACTGCTTGATAGTGCTTGATAAGATTATGATTTGTTTAAAAAAATACGCAAAAAGGACGAGTACTTCAAAAATTATGTCAATTTGTAAAAAAGAAAAAACTTCAAATGCTTTCCCTGAAAAATCCGTGTCATGTCCCTTAAGTCAATTTTTATTACAGTGATCGTTAAGTTAGTTTTCCTATAACATAAATATATTATTACTTCGTTTCTAAGTCCACTAAATAATCTAAATTAGTTCTGCCTTCCTTCAATTCGCTACAACAATGAGCGTTAAACCTTCATTCAATTGAGAAAACGTTGAAAGCAAACTAGTGAGTAAGTGTAAGGTAACCTACGCATAAGTTTTATACCCGAAGTTTCGACCGAGTTGCCACCATTGAGGTATTATAACTAGAGATAACCAATGCCTCGGTGGCGGGCTGCTGCTAGCCGCCCGGATTGCGGTTCAATCCCACCTGAGATATTAAAATTTTTTTAACGTTTCGTTTTTTTTAAGTTTCTTTGAGCGTTATTAACGCAATAAATTAGATATTAAGAATAAATTATTATTATTCCATTATTAAATTATTAAAACCCAGTTCTAATGTTATAGGGGACAGTGTGTAGTCTGAATACAGGGTGTAGAAATAATGGATCACACTATTTACTCGGTGTCGTCCGGCAGCACTGCTACCACCTATACCTAAATATATTTCACACCTAAAATACAGTCTTAACTTTATAGCAGTAAAAGCCTTTTACACACGCCACCAATCTTCGGCACCTTTCCATTAAACAGGCTGCAATCCGACCAACAGGTGACAAATAAATTGGACGTCTCGGGAGGTTGTTACTTTTTAGAGGTAAAGCGGCTCAATAAAACAATTCTACCAACCCCTTCTTCCCTTGGGTTTTGTAATAGGCGACTAACGGACTAAATACAGTAAAAGCCTTTTACACGCGTTACCAATCTTCGGCGCCGTTCTATTAGACAGGCTGCAATCCGACCAACAGGTGACAAATAAATTTTACGTGTTGGGAGGTTGTTACTCTTTAGAGTAAGCACCTACACAACAAACTTAGAACGAGGGGTAAAATTCACGTGGTAAAATCGGCTCAATAAAATAATACTACCAACCCCTTTCTTTCCTTGGGTTTTGTAAAAGGCGACTAATGGAGGAAATACCGCACATGCGATTGCACAGAGCGGCGATGGGCTCACCACCTGTCACGCTTAGCGAATATGTGCTGTTGTAATTTGGTGAAACGTTTACTATGGCAGTGGACTGCTTCTGCGGTCCTCATTGCCTATGGCCTGATTCACGTATTTCGTAATAGTCGAAATGTCGTTTACGTTCAGAAGTCGTCCTATTGAAAAACAGTCACAAATCCGTATTCACCGGTCATTTCGCTAGAACGATTACTCGATTGGAACGCAACTCAGCGATTTGTCAACTATTTAAACTTAATGTTGCCATTACAGTTCTACCAAATAAATTCAAATAGGGTAAGTCCGGGGGAGATGGCCGTACAGGAGAGATGGCCAGTCACTTTTTTTCCTAGAAACAACCGTTAGATGGCGGTCCTTTCGGTTTAGTTCGCCTCTCGGAGCGTCAGGGAATAGATGCACGCGGAACATATTAGCGAAATAAATCCAAAAAGTAAGTAAAAACCAGTTTTTATGTTTTGAAAAGTGCAAAATTTATTCAAGGGATTCAGACCTAAAGGTCTGGTGAAAAATTTTGAATGACAACTTGTGGTTATTATGTTTTACCATGCTTGGTGTTGTTGGTGTGTTGCATTTTAACCTCGAAATATTATTCTATACCTAACGATTCATTTTTAAATCGATATGGCCATCTCTCCCGGACGATTCAGGAAAGATGGCCACATGAGGTACGGCTAAGATGGCCTTAATGCAACTTATTTTTGTATGCTCAATATTAATTCAAACGCCTCGGTGGCCGAGTGGTCAAGCGCTCGGCTCGATATCTGGAGGTCTCGGGTTCAATTTCCGAGTCGGGCAAAGTTTGTTTTCGGATTTTTCCGATGCATAGCTCGGGTTTGTGATCACCAACTCGCATTTGACAAGCGTGGTGATTAAGCGAACACCCATATATTGTAGCGATGACTTGATTTCAATGATGGAGGCCTTTGCCCTGCAGTGAGACAGTATACACGCTGTACTTTTTTATTTTAATATATAATATATTTTTGTGCAGATGCCAAATATTTATAAAAGAAAAACTATTGGGGTGCGTGGCAATTGGACCGAGGAATCTCTAAAAGCAGCTATTAATTCAATTAAAAATGGAGAAATGACAGTTTATTGTGCTGCAAAAACTTATAAAATACCTCGAAAAACATTAGAACGAAGATACAAAAAAAACAATGACAAGAAGGGGCCCATGGGGCCTTCATCTATGCTCGGCGAGGAAAATGAACGAAAGCTTGCTACTCATATAAAAACTATGCAAGGAAAAGGATTCCCTTTAACTATTGATGATGTAAGGGTGATAGCGTTTCAGTTTGCTGAGCGCTTGAAAGTAATTCACAGATTCAGCAAGACTTCAGAAAAAGCTGGTTACGATTGGATGCAAATGTTTCTTAAAAGAAACCCTGATATTACACTGCGAAAGTCTGAAGGAGTATCGTTGGCTAGATCTCAAGCTATGAATAGATTAGAAGTTGATGAATATTTTAAATTATTAGAACAAGTTTTGACTGAAAACGATCTAATGAATAAACCAAATTGTATATTCAACATGGATGAGTCAGGTCTCCAATTAAATAATCGCCCAGGACACGTACTAGCTAAAAAAGGATCGAAAGCTGTATCAATGATAACATCTACTGAGAAAGGAGAAACAATCACAGTGATTGGTTGCTGCAGTGCCGAAGGTCTTTTTTTGCCACCAGCTTGCATTTTTAAGGGTAAAAATAAAAAAGCTGAGTTTACAGATGGAATGCCTCCAGGTTCCCAAGTATTTATGTCAGAGAAGTCCGCTTATATTACGTCTGTCCTATTTTTAGAATGGTTAAAAACCCACTTTGTGCCTAGAAAACCCGCGGGAAAAGTCTTGTTGTTATTAGATGGACATTCCACACATTGCAATTCTGTAGAAATGTTAGAATATGCTGTTGAAAATGATATCATATTATTATCTATTCCAAGTCACACTTCGCACTTTCTACAACCTTTAGATAGATCCGTATTTAAGTCTTTAAAAAGTCATTTTTACGAACAATGCCGGCTTTGGGTGAAACAAAACCCCAGTCGACGTATTACAAGACTATCTTTTGGAGCTCTCCTCAGTAACTCTTGGGTAAAAGTTGCATGTGTTCAAAACGCTATAGCAGGCTTCAAAGCAACTGGAGTAGTACCTTTAAACCCAGCTGCTATACCAGAGTACGCTTTTCTTGATAGCCCTGTTGACGTGAGGCCTAACTTAGTCGTATGTCAAGATAAAACCACTCCATCTATAGCAGCAATCCCAAGCTCATCCCAAAAACAACATCTACCGGCATGTACTTCTAGCGTAACAACCTCTTTAGAACCAATACCGAGTACTTCTAGATTGCCGACTATTGAATTTACAATAGATAATGCCAACAAGTCGGACAATAGCTATGAACATTTGATAATACCTGGTCCATCTAAAGAAAGAACTCCTAGTCCTCAAGATCATACAATGTGCTGCAAATCAAAAAAGGACGTTGGTTTGATGAATAATGATGATGTTACACCATCTCACATCCTGAAAGATATTTCTCCAATTCCACAAAAAGTTATTGAGCTCAGAAAACGATCAAAACAAATGGGCACGCTTTTGACTTCTCAGACACACATAAATATAAGAAAAACCAAAGAAGAAGAAAAAAAAGCCAAAGAAGAAAAATCTAAAAATAAAAAAGATAAAATTGTGATTAAAAGAGAGAAAAAGACTAAAACTATGATAGTTAAAAAAAAGAAGGCTGTGCGTAAGATATCGGAAAGCAGTGAAGATGATGTCGAGCCAATACTATGCGATTCCGATGTTGAAATGGAGAATGAAAATGACAACTGTGCTGGGTGTGGAGAAAACTATTATGCTACCCAACTGATTGAAGATTGGTTACAATGTGTCATTTGTTCTCAATGGGTGCATGAAAATTGTACTGAATTTGAAAACATGTGCTCAAAATGTGGGAAAACCAAACGACGCGAAGAGAAGAAAGAACATAAAAAAATAACGCAATAAAGTACTGGCCATCTTCACCCTACTGACATGGTCATCTCTCCCGGACACGTCGGGAGAGATGGCCAACGGCTAGTTTAGAATTTTGATTTTTTATAATTTAGTTTGAAGAGAAATTGTTGATTACTTTGAGTTTATTTATAAGCAAATGATTAAAGATTATGGTACAATAAATATTTTGTTAAATTTATATGTAGTTTATTTTTTATGCCATCTCAAAAAAACTATGGCCATCTCCCCCGGACTTACCCTACTTTTTGTTAACAAAACATGCAGAAATGTTTATTATTCTTTTCCAACGACTTGGAAATTGTCTAATTTGACGTGTAATCGCTAAAATCCGATAAAACTAAACGTCAAAATAATAGGTGAATACCGCGGAGGCAAAGATCGAACTTCGATTAATGCACGTGAATACGCTTAAACAAAACCGACTTAAACAAAATCGTGCGATTGATACGTGAATACGAAAAGTGACTTCAGCGATCAAATCGCTTGCATGTCGTCGGCTACTAGTCTCTAACTAACCCTTTGGGGACAATAGTCGTGAATCTATGTACCGTATAACGGGGCTATTTGGTAAAAAAGTAGGGATAAAATTTGAATATTTATTTTTCCTTTAATTTTTAACAGATAAAGAAGTATGTGTTGCTTAATACAGTTGCATAATAATATAACTCTATAAAAATACAAAAATAAAAACATAGAATGAACAAACAGTAAGGTTTATTTTAAAAAAGAAGGTGCCTTTCCAAATAGCCCCCAGGGTGGGGTTATTTGGTATGCATACAAAATGACATAGAAAATATCTTTATAAACTGTTTTTATTTCAATATAAACACGGACGGCGATATTTGGTAACATACATTTAAAAATTTACAAATAATGCAAAAGTCAAGACTAAATAATTTAACATTTTTACTTAAAAACTAATTAGGAACAAAACTGACAGACTCTCGCTAAATGTAGTTCTTAACATCACACGCACGGTGTTCTTTTCTCTGATTGGTCGAGATTGACAGATAACGGAGTTACCAAATGTTAGAGAATAAAAAGGTTGCGTTCACGTTAATTTATTTGCGTTCGTTCAAAAATATTTTTTTTTTCAAAAAGCCCCACAGTTACCAAATAGCCCCTTTCTACCGGTATGTAAATATGGTAAAATTCCCTCCGTAACTCAATTTTTAACCCCCGACACAAAAAGAGGGGTTTTCTAGGTTTGACGTGTCTTTGTGTCTGTGTGGCTGTCTGTGACATCGTAGCTCCTAAACGAATGGACCGATTATGATGCGGTTTTTTTTCGTTTGGATTAGAAGCTGATGTGAAATTGCGTTGGTTCTTAGCTACAGTTTATAAGATCTGTTCATGCTCATCAGCTCTTTTTGTTAGCTGCGGTAGGGATCTTAGACGCATAATGGGTATTTACCATAAACATACATATAATCACGACTATTATCCCTGAAGGATTAGTCAGAGACTAGGCAATGAGGACCGGAAGTTCACTGCCATAGTCCACTTTTCACCTAATTGCGACTGCACATGTGCGCAGCGTGACAGGTGGTGAGCCCATCGCCGCTTCATGCTGTTGGATGTTTGTGCAGTCTTCAGTCCGTTAGTCGCCTTTTACGACACCCAATATAAGAGAGGGGGTGGTAGTATTCTTCAACCGCTACGCGACACTGTTGATTCTTTTTGTTCAAGACTAAGCTGAAGTGTTTTTCAATACTGTTAAGTTCGGAAGGTGAATTTAATTAAAGTCTGAATTGTTACTGAATGAATAAGAGTTTTATTTCGTATTACACTTGTGAATGTACAGTACAGGTAAGTATATAGCTAGGCGTAAGCTTATAGGCTAAGTGTGGTGCGACTGTTCTATCGAATGTCTGGGAACGACTGGCTCACGTGACCGTGCGCCTTACCACGTGATTTCATCATTGCAATTCAGTGCAACTTACAATGATATGTGTCCCTACAATACTAATAATAAATAAATATAGGATAATGGCTTAAAAAAAACCCAGGCCCGGCGGAAATAAAACGTATCTCAGATTTTTACTAAAAATGTGTCATTAAATACTGCATAGTTGGAATCGCCGAAATATTTTTTTAAAAGTGTCAAATTGCTTTTTATAATTGAAAAAAATATTTAAATTAAAATTAATAAAATGATTGGGTTTATCGGACTAGCTTCCGCCTTCGGTTCGGTCAGCGGTGTTAATCCTGGTCCTTATCTGTCTACCTACCTACCTAGTTTCATTCAAATCAGTTCAGTCATTGAGGCGTAAAAGTAGAATAAACATCCAAACAATAAATATCAAACCATCGTTATTTTTATATTTAGAATATTACTTAGGTGTGATGTGATAATTACTGATACCTATAACTTTATATGTATATTACAAAAAAAATCAAATATTTTTTATTTTTATACATTGATGACTTCTGCTACTACTTTAATAATAGTAGTGGTACCCCTTATTATTCACGGCTAAACACCCATTTTAGCAATTTCATAATTCTTTTACTGAAACATCAATATGACTCCTGTAAAACTTTTAATAGCAATTTTATACATTTAGAAAAATATTTCGGCGGTGTCCCCTATGCAGTAATTAATTACTCAACATTATCAGTATTTTGAGGTACCTACATTTCTTTTGCGCCGGGCCTGGGTTTATATTTCATACTACGTGACCATTGTCCTTTAACAAATTTTCCTACACTTACACCAATTTTTTAGCCCAAGAGAAGCTTCGTTATGAAACTCGTTAAATGGTTACTAGACAACGGATAAACATACATACAATATTTAAATACTTATTTTACATAGAAAACACCCAGACCCGAGACAATTTAGAAAAACAATAATTTCTAAATTGACCCGACCGGGGATCGAACCCGGGACCTCGGAGATGGCGACACTATGAAAACCGGTGTACAAACCACTCGACCAAGGAGGTCATCAAATAATAATGCGGTACATATGTTAGTTTTAATTTTCAATGCGGAAATAAAAATTCGTAATGATATTTTAGGTTTCTGCTTACCTACAATAAAGTTTTCCGTTAGTATGAATTATACGTAGGTACTTTCAGGCAAAACTGAACATTCTTGTGCACTGTAAGTATTATGTTTTAATATCGTGAACTTTACTAAAGACAATAACATATAAAATAGGTTCAGAAACTACGTCCCGACATATTGAATCCTGTTCAAATTGAAATTCTACCCTTTTAGTTTGTGTGAAACGATACAATTCTAGCGCTTTACTTGAAACCGGTGCAATTGCTTGAGAAAACACGTAGAAGACATAAGAACAACACATTGTTCCGATATTCTGCAGACATATTTATCTTATTTCCAATGTCGGGATAAGGCATTCCTATCTACGAGGAAACTATTTCAACATCTTGTGTAAGTATTGATTTTTGGAAACGCCTTTCCGATGTAACATTTTAGGTAATTCTACCGTGGTTTTTCATCCTTCGTGGTTTCTACTGTGAACGATTCGATCCGATGTTTATACCTCTACCAAACGAGGTTTTGATATCTGTACATCGATTGTTCATTCTGTACTTGAGGAGCTCGGAGGTCGTTTTGCGATCTGGCCAGCTAAGTAATTTTTGCAATGCCGGTTTATTATTATGGGTGACCAAAAAAACAGCAGCTTTACTTTTTATCCTACTATCCTACTAATATTATAAACGCGAAAGTTTGTAAGAATTTATGGATATTTGTTACTCTTTCACGTAAAAACTACTGAATATATTTGGATGAAATTCGGCATACAGATAGTTTATAACCTGGATTAACACATAGAATACTTTTTATCCAGATATTCCTACGGGAACGTATAGATGGATGTTTGTTACTCTTTCACGTAAAAACTACTGAATGGATTTGGATGAAATTCGGCATACAGATAGTTTATAACCTGGATTAACACATAGGATACTTTTTATCTCGATATTCCCACCGAAAACAGGAACCACGCGGGTGAAACCGCAAGCGGCCGCTTGCCTTGTGAACGTCACGTCAATGCTTTTTGTGCCTATGAGGTTTCCACTTGTACATGTAAAAAACTTACAAGAAACACAGCATCTACATGTTTTTTCTTATTTTCTTTAAATGCATCAAAAAGCACTCTATATCATAGAGTTAAAGGTATTAAGGGGATCCTGCACGAAATTGTGAAAATTTACGTATTTTTAAGTCACTTATACTATGCGCTGAATTTTTTTTTAAAAATTTATTTATCTTAGTTAGTAAAATATACATAATCAGGTTGTTAAGCTGGTATACAAAAACTAATTTAAGTTTAACCGTATTCCGCTCATTCACGATCGTAACACTAACTGTAGGCAGAACTAAAGTGATAATGAATGACTAGGACAGTAAGTACCTATAGTTTGCTGCCTTTGGTGCGGTGAAATGGCACAGTGCGCAATTTTAAATACATTAATAGTACATTATGATATAAGTGCGGTAAGACGAAAATTACAGCCGAGGCGATATTGCTGGCCCGAGCCGTAGGCGAGGGCTACAAGAAAGCAGAGGCTGTAATTATCAAAGCGCACGTATGCCATACGACGTTTTATAACATATTTGTGAGAAAAAAAAATCCGTAAAGGCGACTAACGGACTAAAGATTGCACATACATCCAACAGCATAGAGCGGCGATGGGCTCATCAAAATAATACTACTAACCCCTATCTTCCCTTGGTTGTCGTAAAAGGCGACTAACGGACTAAAGACTGCATATACATCCAACAGCATAGAGCGGCGATGGGCTCATCAAAATAATACTACAAACCCCTCTCTTCCCTTCGGTGTCATAAAAGGCGACTAACGGACTAAAGACTGCACATACATCCAACAGCATAGAGCGGCGATGGGCTCATCAAAATAATACTACCAACCCCTCTCTTCCCTTGGGTGTCGTAAAAGGTACTAACGGGCTAAAGGCCTATGTTGTCCATAGATTCAAATGATAACTAATTTTCTAATTACATTACCGCACTAGTGCGAAACTTATTACATTACGATACTGAAATCGGTGTAATAAGAGCTTCTTTACGAGCAAATGTGTTATAAAAGATCTTATATAAGTTAGCCTGATCATTGCACAAGGTCGTGGCCTTGTTGAAATTCGAAACAAATTCTTTAAACAATAACAAACAATACATAAATGTAATGACTCCTAAAAACATTTTTTTTCGACAACTTTCTTAATTTTACGCATGAAACTATAATTCTTACATGAAAACATTTGTATTGTTAGACCGCAGGTCGCCCCCGTCTTTAAAAAGTAAAAATATTTAACACAAGCGCGTGATGGTTTTGCACATTTCGTGGAACAAAAACATTGTTCTATTTAAATTACTAGGTCTGAAACTTCAATGCAGAATGGTTCTAATTTTGAATATCATTATGATTGATTTTACTTTGAAGTTCAATAAGAGACTTCTGTTAGTTTTTGCGATCGTGCGGCACCCTTTTAAACTATTTCTACGGAAGCAGTAGTTATTAATAACGAAGTTTGTACAAAATTTTTTGCTACATTTGGTGAGCCCGAACGAAAGCAAACGGTCCAGCACTCATTGGTACATTATATTATATAAGGAGTTGAGAGCGGAGTTCGCCGGCCTCAAAACGTCTCTCGGAGCCATTGATGGCAGAGTTAACGTCATCCAAGATAAGCTTGATTCAATTAAGGCTGAAATGGAGGATGTGGAACAATGGAGCCGAATGAACAACCTGGAGATCAAAGGTGTACCACAAAGCAAGTCTGAAAACCTGCTTGAACTGATGTGTAGTCTCGGAAAAGCAGTGCAGTATCCAATATCCAAGAACCTTATCAACTTTGTAACCAGAGTGCCCTCACGTGACCCAAATAGTATCAAGCCAATAATAGTTTGTTTTTTAAATAGATATGTCAAAGAGGACTTTATAGCTGCCTACAGAGCAGCATCAAAGTCAACTCCGATCATGCCTTCCATGCTGGGTTTCCAAGGCGGTCAGCGAATTTTTATAAATGACCACTTGACTGTTCGTAATAAGACACTTCTTAATAAAGTAAAGAAATTAGCCGCTGAGAAGGGGTTTCAATACGTGTGGGTGAAACACTGCAGGATCTACGCGCGACTGGAAGATACTGCACCAGTGATCCTGCTGAAAACAGAAAAAGATCTTGCCAAAATAACGAACAATTATTAAGTGTTTTTTCACTGAAGTGAAGTGAAGTGAAGTGAAGTGAAACTAAAGTGTATCACATTTCATTCTGCATTTTTAAATGTTAACAATAGTCGCTACAGAAGTTTGAGAACCGCTTGTTATTGTTTACTCGCAATTTCAATAGAATTTTTTTGCTGGTCAGTTCGAGTAAACCTTTTGTGTGCCTTTTATGCAATCACACACACTAAATCCGACCGTGGTACTAACGGGTTAAAGAATAGTTTTGCAATTACACTAATAATTTTAATGAGCCGCACAGGTGTTCCGCCTTTGTTTCGTTATCTCTCAATATTCAAATACAATAATGAGTTGATGATGGGTAAACAATTATTATTCTTTTCTTATATTAAGATATTGTGTTTTGTACTTTTTAAACTTTTTTACACTTTTATTAAGGTTAAATGTGGGACACATTGTAATTTAGCTATTAGATAGTTATTCTTGTTTCAAAAGAGCTTTCTTTAAAGATATATTATCAGAATACACGGGGCTTACGTACTAAAACTAGTGACTTCTTGCGTAATATTTATTTAAACTCATATGATATTATATCGATCACGGAGACATGGCTCACTGATGGTATCATAGATAAAGAACTTTTTGATAGTCGTTACTTGGTATGGAGACGTGACCGCAACTATTCTCGGATGCGACAATCTAAGGGTGGAGGGGTACTTTTAGCAGTGAGGCGCGATCTGTTAGCTGTAGAAAGATTTGATTGGCGTAGCACGGCTGAAGATATATGGGTCACCATCACGGTTCATACCGACCAACCCCGCGTCTCATACAAAGTTCACATATGCACTATCTACTTATGTGATGAGTCTATGGGCTATTCCTATAAGATGCAACTACATAACTTTTTAAACAGACTGTTTGATACGATGATGTCACATCCCTTAGATAAATTTATAATTTTGGGTGATTTCAATTTGTGCGACAATGTCACCTGGGTTAAAAGTATGAACAGATCCGAGTTAATACCATTTGCTACCGCAAGTAGTGAGCACGTCACCGAGTTTTTGGATATATTATGTTCCTGTGGTCTGAGACAGTATAATGGTGAACTTAATACGAATAATCGGATTCTAGACTTAGTTCTTTCAAACATAAGTATGCGCGTCAGTGCCTCGGAAGCTCCTCTTGTACCAGAAGACGCCCACCATAAATCATTAGATATTATAGTTAGTTTTCTTAAAGTTCAGACTCTGGAAAGTAGATTTGTTTCAAAATACTTATTTAATCGTGGCGACTACTCAAAGATTTGTTTAGATCTAGATGCAATCGATTGGCACACTATTTTGAAATCTATACCCTTAGAGCAAGCTGTTCTATTGTTTTATAATAAATTATATGAAGTCAGGGATAAACATATACCTCAAAAATCAATAAAATCTAGTCACTACCCTCCCTGGTATAACTCGTCTCTTATTAAAATACTGAGGGAAAAATCCAAATTTCACATTAAATATAAGACCTATGGCAACCTTTCAGATTATAAATCATTTAGTCTATTACGCCAAAGAGCAGTAAAATTGGAAAAAGCATGTTTTGATGCCTATATTGCGAAAATTGAATCATCTTTAGTAGAAAACCCAAAAACATTCTGGTCATACATTAAAAATAAAAATTCTTCTGGTGGCATGCCTAATATGATGAGGTACAAAGACATGCAAGCGGATTCTGGTAGCGAGATTAGTAATCTGTTCTCTAACTATTTTCATTCCACATTTTTATCAAAGAATTTAAACAATACCTCTGCGATATCTCATGATGAAGCCTTAAGTATTTGTAGTATAGCTTCGGTTGAGATTTCAGCAACTGTAGTACTTAGGTTGATCAAGGGACTTGATTTGTCGAAATCTGGTGGTCCTGATCTCATACCCCCTATATTTATCGTTCGCTGTGCTGAAAGTGTAGTTGACCCGCTTTGCATTCTTTTTCAACGCTCATTAATGGAAGGAGTCGTACCCTCTATCTGGAAATCCGCATTTATCACTCCTGTCCATAAAAAAGGGGATAAATCAGATGTTGAAAATTATCGTCCCATCTCTAAATTATGTCTTTTTGCCAAGATCTTGGAAAGAATAGTGTACAACCAGGTTTATGCTTCTCTCAAATGCTCCTTTAATGATAAGCAGCATGGCTTCTTAAAAGGACGGTCAACTACATCTAATCTTATACTGGCCAATGACTTTATAACGGAGGGCATGAATGACTTAGCTCAAGTCGATGTCATTTACACCGATTATCGCAAATGTTTTGATCGTATCGATCACTGTGTACTTATGACTAAGCTTGTAGCTGCAGGTATTCACGGGGATTTATATCGTTGGTTCTGTTCATATATCGACAACAGGAGTCAAGCCGTAGTAATCCAAGGGTACATATCAAAATGGAGCCAAATTCCTTCTGGTGTACCACAAGGTTCACTTTTAGGGCCACTTTTATTTACAATTTTTATTAACGATGTCAGTGATTGTTTTTTAAATTCTAAAATAATTTTATTTGCCGACGACATGAAAATTTTAAAACATGTTAACTCTGAGTCTGATGTAAGGGATCTACAAGGTGATTTAAACAGATTTGAACAATATTGTCTTGTCAACAAGTTGGACTTGAATGTCTCCAAATGTTTCCACATGATTTTTACACGCAAAACTAATATTGTAAGATCTAAATATATTCTGAATAACTGTCCCGTTTCTCTTGTAACCGAAATTAAAGATCTAGGTATAATTCACGATAATAAGCTATTATTCGATAAACACATTGACAACATAGTTAAAAAAGCAAATAAAATGCTTGGATTCATAATAAGAACATCTTCCGACTTTCGCACGTTGAAATCGCTTAAAATATTATATTGTACGTATGTAAGAAGTCAACTTGAGTACGCTAGCCAAGTTTGGAATCCTCAGTATGAAATTTATAAGTCTCGTATTGAATCAATCCAAAAAAGATTTTTGAGATATTTAGATTACAAGGCCCATCATCGCTTAATTGATTACGAATGCCGTTGCAAACATTATCATTTTCTACCATTGACACTAAGGCGGAACATAAGTGATATTGTTTATATATTTAAGATTGCGAATGGATCGATTGACTGTTGTGAGATTCTGTCTAAGCTGTCACTACGCACTAACCTGTCATTAAGGCAACGGCCTATTTTATATACACCAACCGCTCGAACTAATTTTCGTCAAAATACATTTATTATAAGGGCAGTTAGGAGTTTTAATAATATAGTAATATCTAAAGACCTTGACTTGTTCTGTACTAGCTGTTCATTAGTTAAACGAATTTTAAGTGAACATTACTTTAATTAGTTAATTTAGCATAATTTAATGTGTTATTGTAGCAATTGCAAGTGTTAGAAAACTACCTTTTTTATTTTCTAATTGTGTACTTAATTTATAAGTGAGTAATAGTTCATATCTATATTACTGCTATATGTGGAAATTTTTTATTAGCATCTGATTGTTTATAACTTTATTTATTTAAAATATTAGTCTGTAAATTTCCCTAAAACAAATAAATAAATAAATAACTAAATTATTTGTTGACTATACTGTACAGGGTTGAAATTTGAGTTGGGTCAACAAGGACGGCCACCTTAACAGGTATGGATAGACTACAGGAAGAAAGGAAACTGTTCATACATTTTAAAATCATCTCTGTCAAGATTATGAAATAATGATATTACCAGCAAGAAATGTTAAAAAGTTTATAAGCAGCGGCAGCGGTAAAAGCGATAAAAGTTTTACATTTCAATCCTCACCGGAATGACATTAAACTCGTATTCTATTCTAATAACCGCCTTTGTGGTGTAGTGGCTAAGCCACCGGTCCCGCGTTCGATACTTATTTAGTGTTTGCTAAATGATGTAGAGTTGAAATACGTCAAATCTCATATATACGTCGATCTATTCCATATTATGTCATTCTGCCACTTGTCTAGGATGTCTAGGAAAAATTTAAACCGAACGCTAAAAACTGGTGGAATAAATATAATGCTTCGATTGTATAAACGATGGAAGATCGGATGTAAAAACTTCTTAGTAAAAATTATGTCATCTCATTTTTCCCATTCGAAACAGATAATTTCAATATACTTACTGAGCACCTAACATGTGTATGAATGGTTGTGGTAATATTTGATCTTTATAACGACATAGTAAATACAGTACCCGGAAAATGGTATTCCTGTGAGATTACTTTGGCCCCAGCCTGAAATATGTTAACAAACATTCAACGTTTTATGGAATGAAGGTAAAACCAGAGATCGTAACTCCAACCCCCTTTAGAAACTTGTTAAACGTTTAAAGAGAAGCTTTTGTATAAAAAGGTTAAATACAAAATAATAAAAATGATATCGGATTTATGACCAGTGAAAAAAACAGTGTAGCTATTTATTTATTACGTAGATAGCTACACGTCTTCGCGGAAACCTACAATTCTCGTACAAGCCTGCTTCTAAACTAAAAAATATTAAAAAGAAAAATATTTCAAAAATGTCTTTGAAATATTTTTATTTTTATTAAAAGTAGTAAAATATTTATATAAAAACACAACCTCCAGTAATGATTTACCTTGGTCATTAAAAAGATTCACTGAGTTTATCATCACGTGCTTTGAAAGAACCTTGTCTCTTAACTCTCGCTCACAGCCTAAAGACACGTAAACAAGAACGATTTGTGCACAACAGTTCCTTTGAAGTTCGGAGCATGTAGAAATTGGAATATCGCAGGCTGTCGTTAAAACAGTACACTCCGCTTCCGTTCTAAATGAAATACAGACTCGAGTTCGCAGCGTCTTTTCGCTATGAGGATGAGGAACTTTGCCACCGCAAAATTGAAAAGAAGTACTTATACTGACGACTGAAGGTAAACTTTTTATGCATTTTATTCGGTTACCTTTATTAAATTACTATATTTTCTATTTACCGAAAACACAATTGACAATGTTTTGAAATCCCGATTATCAATTGTTATTTTTTCATAATCTGTTTTGAAATTCCGCTCAACGTTTGGCCGAAGCTATGAATGCTAGATGATTCATTTTCCAAAAACACTTTTCCAATATTACAAAAATACAACATTTCAAATGACAAATAATACGGCCCCTCTCCATTATAATATGTAAAAAGTCTAATAGTAGAGGATCCGAGTATACAACGACCTTCACCGAGCCGGTTAATGGATGAAAAGTATTTTATATCAAATTTAATGTGTTAAAAAATATATTGCGAGTGGGTTAGCTGAAAAATTTCAGTCCATTATATGAATAATTAAATATTTAAAAATATTTTTTTTTAATAATTGCACTTGTTTCGATATTAGATAAATTACATGTACCAATCGAAAGTATGAAGTCTATAGAATATGCAAACGTTAGGTTGACTATTTTTTTCCTGTTATAACATTGGGTAGGCAGGTATAAAAAGGCAAATCAATATTAGTAATTTGCAACCGTCTGGTTAAATAAATAAAATTTATGTTTATATAAAGATAAGCTCATTACAAGCACACATACACCAAACCAGTGCAATGTCAAAAAATTTTTTTTTTAAATATTAAATTAATCATTAAAGGTACTAGACTGAAATTTTTAGCCAACCCACTCGCGATATATTAGTTAACATAATAAATTTGATTTATAATACTGTTCATCCATTAACCTTCCCGGTCAAGGTCGTTCTATACTCGGATCTTAGACTATAATATAATATAACCGACAGAACTGTAGTTTTGCATACTTAGCTGTTATTTCCCCCACGGCATGCAGCATGCAAGCAAGCATGCAGCATGCATGCATGCAAGTATGCAGCATGCAACCAAGCATGCAGCATCATCCAAGCACGCAGCATGCTGCAGGCCCGATTTCTTACACGGCTCCGGCGCTGCGAGGCTCCGGCGATGCCACGCGAGCATATCGTCGCAGATGGCTGGCGCTCCACTTCGATTCGCTGGGAGCGTTAACCACTTTAAAGCCACATGCTCCTCAGCTCACAAGCCGCCTCGCCCCTCCGCGCCTACGCGGGCTTAAATTGCACTCTAGAGTAGAGCAGACAAGATTACGTGGAGTCGGTTTTGCCGCGATTCGTTTCTGTCACTGACTTTTGAAGCACAACCTTACCGACAACACAACGGATTAACTTTTTAAGACAATATTTTAAATTAATTTTAGGACTTTAAAAAATAACTCAATAATTACATAAATATGATTTTTATTTTTTATTTACCTAACTAAAAATTCAAAACAAAAAAAAATGGTAGACGAAAATCTGAGTATGATATTTTAGAGAAAAAGTTACTTCGATTTTTAATACTTCTAGATATGAAATTTATTGTAAGCAAACATCTTCAAAAATATAAAAAGTAGTGTTGATAATCGGTTAATAGTTTAATTTCTGGAAAATGAAAAGTACGTAATGATAATTTTATGGATTAACCCTTTGAGCACCGTAAAACCAGACACAATTGAAAATCAATTGTTTCACGACCGCCGGCGGTCTTATGGTCTTACATATTACCAAAATTATGTAAAAGCAACAATCTAGTAAGTATTTAAAACTTCGTCATACCGTTTTCGAACAATTGAAAGATAGGTTACCATTTTAAGCTTGGTCAGTTGCAATAAAGGAGACTTGCTTTAAAGGAGTTTTTTAAGAAAGAAAAATACTGACTCCTTCCTTTTACACAACCTCACCGTATTTCCGATTTTTCTCCTTAGCATTTCTAAGAACGTGACGAACGTCCGAGACGCATATGACTTTGACGATATCGAACAGTGGACTGGACTTGGCAATTGTCTGTTAAGAGCTATATCGTGGGATTGCAAGATATATAAGGCTCAGGGAATCTTGTCGAGTAAGCAAAGATCGCATTGCTGGGTCACTGGATGAGTGACCAAATTAAAGTAAAACCATTTCGATTTCTAAAGCTGTTCGTCCCGGTTGTTGTCGTAAAGTGGCAGTAGTCAAAACTCACCAACCCATATTGTGCCAACGTAGTGGGCTATGGCACACTTCCCGTGTGCTGTTAACCATGACGCATAAGCGTCCGTGCCCAGCTGTGGGACGTTTGTGGGATGATGATGATGATGATGATGGGACCAAAGAACACGATGGACCCGATAGCATTAAAAGTAATTCATCAATAATCCATAAGCCATTCAAGCTCGATCACTACAAAGGAGAATGGGCACTTTAGTATGGAACCCGTCCCATCCCCTCTAACAAGTTGCAACTTATGTAAACATGTTGGCTTGAGCTATGTCATGACTTTAATGTATTTTTTTTACTATTATTCCATGCAGGTATTTGAGTTCAAGTAAAACAATTTTTTTTTATGAAGTAGGTCCTATTTTGGCGGTCGGGAAGAAGAAAATATGTCTCTTTTTTTCGTAGGCTCGTAACAACTTGTAGAAAAGCGACGACATGTAGAAAAGCGTTGTCTCTGACATAAATGATTTATTTATATTGAACCGTGTCGCGTAGCGGTGAAAGAATACTACCTACTACCCTCTCTTTCCTTGGGTGTCGTAAAAGGCGACTAACGGACAAAAGACTGCATAACTTCCAACAGCATAAAGCGGCGAGGGGGCCCACCATCTGTCACGCTGAGCACATGTGCGATCCCTATTGAGTGAAAAGTGGACTATGGTAGAGGACTGCTTTTGCTGTCCCTGGCCTAGTCTCTGACTAACGGGATAATAGACGGAAGTATGTATGATTTATTATTTACGCTTTATCAATGATTGTAATCTTTAGTTATATCATCCAAAAATGTAGCAGGCAACAAAACGTTTGGCTGGTGTCTTTCCCAACCAAGGTATCAGATAATGTTCATTAAGTGAGCGCAAGAACCCAATGTTCGTTTCCCGGTCGGAGCAACAATAATTGCTGATTGATGCTCTCGTTGAAAAATCTGCCGGTTTTTTTATTATAAAAATGCTTTTAACTTTTACAGTGCACACGAGACCCAGACTAACTGCAATACAAAAAATGTTAGTGCTTTTAATAGCTATAAATGACATAGGCCATGAAGTGTTACAAAGGTGGAAATGACACTACCACAATTAATGAAAATATTGGCTATACTAGTTCATAGAAATAATTTGAAAGTATCAAATTAATCTTAGCACTGATTTTTTTTTTCATTTTTCATACAAAGATAAGATAAGAATTATTTAGTTTGTATGAAAAATGGAAAAAAATCAGTGTTAAGATTTATTTGATAGTTTTAAATCATTTCTATGAACTAGTATAGCCAATATTTTCATTTATTATCGTTGTGTCATATCTACCCACGTATGGGACCAAAGCGCCCATTGTCCTTTATGTCTTACTTTGTCAGTCGACGTAGAACAAGCATTTTTATCTTGTAAAACAAAATTAAATAATAGAAAAAAAGGGATTTTTTTCACACCTCACACAAAAAATGGTTGTTTGATTTTTATTCTCACATTACATATTAATATATTCATAAATTCTCTACTAGGAACATTTTTGGTCCTTCGAGAAGAATGATTCTATCATTAATAACTTCTTTTTTTACTGTCACACCTTTATTTATTCCAAGTTAAGCTTCTTTTGAAACTGGTTTTCTATTGGTTTAATAACGGATAAACATTATTACTTACACATATTTACATAGAAAACACCCAGACCAAAATTAGATTTAGATAAATAGTTTTTTTGTAAATTGACCCGACTGGGAATCGAACCCGGGACCGGCGGCGGCGTACTAAACACGTACCACTCGACCATGGAGGTCTTAAAATAATTGATAGGTCAGTCACGATTCCTTAAAAATGTGGGTTGGTAATCACAAACTCGGGCTTTGAATGAACGACCTTTGCCCGACCGGGGGATATAGCCCACAATCTCTGTGTATATGCCACCACTCGGCCACCGAGCATTTTAATGTTGACTTGCTAAATGTTTGCCCGCTCACTTTGTAACTCTTCTGCGCTATCACTGGAGACCGTTCATTACGTGTTGCGTGCCAGCGGTAATTAAAAAATCCACTACTTAATTATACAACGTTACTATGTACGCGGTAATATAAAGTATATTTATGTAAATGTTTAGGTTAAAAAAAACTAGTCGGACAAGGACACAGTTCCCTTATCCGATAAACGTATAACGGAAGATTAGTCTCTAAAACTGTTCTATGAAACTAAACATAGGGTGATACGTTGGTACATTTAGTTTTTTATTGTCTTATCCTACTAATATTATAAACGCGAAAGTTTGTATGTATGGATATTTGTTACTCTTTCACGTAAAAACTACTGAATGAATTTGGATGAAATTCGGCATTCAGATAGTTTATAACCTAGAATAACACAGAGGATACTTTTTATCCCGATATTCCCACGGGAACGTATGGATGGATGTTTGTTACTCTTTCACGTAAAAACTACTGAATGGATTTGGATGAAATTCGGCATACAGATAGTTCATAACCTGGATTAACACATAGGATACTTTTTATCTCGATATTTCCACGGGAACGGGAACCACGCGGATGAAACTGCGAGCGCCCGCTTGTTCTTCATATGATAATACTCGTGGATACGTCTTCATACAGGTATACTATATTAAAGGACAATGCCCATTTTGTATGGGCACTTGGGTCCCTTTAAAACATTGTTGTGCCCTGAGGATTGTGTATTGATTAGGAAGGAAATGTTAATGTCAATCTCTAAATTTAACCTCAGAAAAAAATTATATCTCGTGAACCTGGGTGAATAAATTAAAAATGTTTTCTAATTATGAATATATAGTATTTTTTCTACAGGATGAACAACAATAATCAGGGCACAATTTTTTTTTAAAGAAACCCGTGTATTGGCATTCTCCTAGTAGATTGTCTATAAAATCATTCTAGTTGCTTAAATACAATATTATTGAGCTTGTAGCCACTTACATGTCTTGTAGGAATGTAGTTATAGTAATATGTATCATAATAATTTAATACTGTTATTATAATAAGAACTTGTTCAGATTAGATTCATATGATTATATGAAACGCTTGTGCTTGATAGAAATCTCTATTGAAGAGAATATATCAAAGTCGTTTGTCTTAAAAAATCATTTAGACTTCTGCTAGCTCGCCATAGAAATACGTTCTGACGGTAATTTGATGAAACTAAGGGTAGGTGAATTGGATTGTGTCTTATTGATATTGATAGAATATTGTAGTAAATTTTGGTAAGAAACTCAGAAGAATTTATTTAGTTTGTAGGTAAGGTAATCTTAAGAAAAAAACAATAAGTATCTGGTAATGTTCCTTCGCTTTTGTAAGGGAAGAAGGTGACCTCGAACAAAGTAATACATAGTTTCTAGAATTATTGCAGAACACACCATTATCTATAAAAAGTGTCGCGATAGCATATTATGTCTAACTATTTTAGTTACGTCACAATAAGTGTTCTTGGGAGGGGAGTCATTTTGAAAATTCGTCACGGGGTACGGGGTCCACGCGAATAAAGTCTCGGCGGCGGTCTGCTAGTGTTAATTAAAACAATTACACGATGTTCGCTGCGCAGATAAACGTTTCATAATAAACTAAATAGCAGGCGAGATAGCTTTGTCTACATAGGCCTTGAAGTGAGCGAGTGAGAGTCGTGTCAGGGTTGTACAGGCGTAGCAAGTTTAACACTTTTAGTACCATGTCACATTATGACTGTGCCGCATAGCGGTGAAAGAATACTACCACCCCCTCTCTTCCCTTGGGTGATAAAAGGCGACTATCGGACTAAAGACTGCACATACTTCCAACAGCATAGATCGGCGATGAGCTCACCACCTGTCACGCTGAGCACATGTGCAGTTGCTATTTTGTGAAAAATGGACTATCGTAGAGGACTTTGCTGTCCTCATTGCCTAGTCTCTGACTAACCCTTCGGGGGTAATAGTCGTGATTATATGTACCTATACCTATAAATATGTATGTAAATTGTATCACATTCTCAACTTCCAAAAAGTTTGCGTTCATGCAACTATTATGTTTGAACGTAGATGACGTGGTATTAAAAGGTTAAACAACATCTAACGGCCACATAGAGCATTAAACCAACTTAATGCTCTAAGAACGGCCATAACCACCACACGCTGTCCCAAATCGGGTTGATGGGTAAAACATCATACGTCGTTTCGAATGGCAAGACACAATTTCATTACGAGAATGTTACCACTATGAAGTTAGTAATATTACAGAAAAATAGGGGTGTAGTATCAAAACTAACTACGTCCACAACTTTTCGAATTTAACAATTTAATGGCAACTTTTTCATTTCGAAACCACTTTTCACTCAATAAAATAGTTTGGCATCAAAGTTAGCTAAGCTTCGAGTTATTTTGATTAAAAATCCAACTTGGTTATGTCCACAAAAGTTCAGTATCAGAAATGGTTACGCTTGCGTCAGCCAATAGGAGCGCTCCGTTTGACGAATAACAGTAATGGCCGCCCATACAATGTCAGTGTTGTTTATCTCGTCGGTTTTAGCTATTTTGATTAAAATTATTGAGTTTCCATATAAAAGTTATAAGTAATCATCAGGATGGAAGTTTTAGCTTAACGAACTGCACAGCCACAGAATTGGAAGGCAAAAAATGCGAAAAGAGGTAAATATATACTTATGTATTTTGCCATTGCCGTACCCCAGGTCGAACTCACCGGTTTTACATTTATTACAAACAATATTATTTTATATTTTTTAATATATTTTTGATTTAGATAGGTATTCTGCAAAGAATTTGCCACCTAGAGGTATTCTTGGAAGTTGTGAACACAAAAGCAAAGTCTTTGAATGCAATAAAGTGACGGGTAAATTACATCAAACGACGGTATTACGACATTTTCACACAGCTTTTTATAAAAATCCTGCTAAAACGAGTCAGGATGCACTCATATTGAAATGCTGTCACACCGTGCCGATTCATAGAAAAAGGCCAAGGACCCTGAGATTGGATCCTACGACCGGAGTCCAGACTCCATAAGGAATAGTGTGCTGTTTATCATAAAATACTATATAAAAGTTGATAAACAATTTCTAACTAAGTCTAAGATGAAGATAACTGTCTAAGATGTTTAAAGCAAATAAAAGCGGCTTTCCTTTTTTTCATTGTGATTGTATAGATAAGAAAGTATAAATATATAAGTGATACCATATTATTTTTTATTTTATTAGTATTTTATATAAAACAGTACCTACATACTGCTTTGGTTTTACAAAATAATGAATATTTTTAACTGATCACATAACCATCAGCCCTAGTTTAATACTGAATCCGGCCCCTAAATAAGGTTGGAATCAAACTTGGTTAAGTCCTGGAACTTGGGATCAAACATGGCTACGACTCCACAGCTTGGGATCAAAACTGGTTAAGTCCAACTGTTTTTGTCAGTTTACCGTATTTTATTCCTTTACAGTTATGATGAATGTAATATTATTAGAAAGAGTAAGTTTTGTTACATTTTATTAGGGTACTTGTTCGATAGTTAAGTTGCTGTCATCAAAACTGAAACGTTTTTTTTACTTCCTGTAAAATTTGTGTCGACGGACGTAGCCAGATTTGATACTATACCTACTCCTATTAGTCTAAGATCCGAGTATATAACGACCTTCACCGGGCCGGTTAATGGATGAAAAGTATTTTATATCAAATTTAATATGTTAAAAAATATATCGCGAGTGGGTTGGATGAGATATTTTAGTCCAGTACTTACCTAAAATGATTTTTAATATTTAAAAAAAAAAATTGCTCTAGTTAGGTGTGTGTGTGTTTGTAATGAGATTATCTCTAAATAAACATACATTTTATTTATTTAACCAGACGGTTGCAACCAATGTTATGATGGGAAAAAAATAGTCAACCTAACGTTTGCTTAATCTATAGGCTTCATTCGATTGGTACCTATGTAATTTATCTATTAACCAAACCAGTGCAATGTTTAAATACATTTTTTTAAATATTTAATTAATCATATACTGGAATAAATAAATTAATATGTATATTTTACCGCAATATATTTTTTGACATATTAAATTTGATATAAAATACTTTTCATCTATTAACCGGCCCGGTGAAGGTCGTTGTATACTCGGATCCTCTACTATATGTAATAAAAAAAAATCGTTATCTTGCTTTATGAGGTTTCGTTAGTAACATTCTATGGACATCGGAATTTAATATGAACAACTTATTAATTTACCTCAATTAGGTACTGGGACAAAATAATATGAAAAATGTTGTGAGAGGAAATACAGCAAAATGAATGTGTCAGGATCGTAGCAAATTGGAAAGCCGTAAAGCTGGGGAACGAGCATGACGGTACATTATAAGGAATGACTAACAAAATCATCTTTATTTTGATATATTTTTTTATTACTAGCTGACCCAAAAGACGTCCTGTCAAAATTTTGAATTTTTCCTTAAATTCATGGAAAAGATTTTATTTTTATCGTAGAATCGATCGATAGGCACAGTAAAATATAAAGTGTGTATTTTTTGCAATACAATAACACATAGTTCCATTCGCGTATCAGAGCTTTTTAAAAATCTGTAAACGCAGTTATTTTTACTTCTTTTTTATAATTGTATGTGTAAAAAAATCATAGTTTTGAGTTCATTATAAAGATTAAATAGAAAAAAGGGGCGCACTGTTTTTCTCCAAGACTAATATTTTAATTGTCCGGTTATACAGGGTATCCCAACCGGCGACACTAAAATATTTTTTTGGATTCATGACATCCGGGTGTACTCGGAATTATCCCATGTATGTTCCGCTACTTTTTGTAGTTTTCGAGCTATGATTTCTTTTATTTCGAGAATTATCGACGTGACTGACTTAAATGTATATTTCTTTGGAAATTATGCATCTTTCTTTGAAAAGATGCATAATTTCAGAAAAAAATATATTTAAGTCGGTCAAGTCGAAAATTCTCAAATTAAATTAAAAAGTCATAGGTCATAAACTACAAAAATTCGTATAGCCATCTAGTTGAGACGTCAGGAATACCAAAAAAATCGATCGACGGCATCGATCGATGGTAGAATGGATTAGTCGACGTCGATCGATAGTGTCTACCAGACCTATCGATCGATGGTAAAATGGATTAGTCGACGTCGATCGATAGTTTCTACCAGACCAATCGATCGATGTCAATCGACAATCGACCGGTAGAATGGATTGGGTGTTAGATCGAGCTGCTTGATAGAAGCGCAGGCCGCTTCACTTTTTTTATAAATTTATTTCATGACCATGGACTACGACTAGTACGTAATGATAGACTTCATTGATTATGCTTAAGGTTGATGATAATGCGTAAAGATAATATGAACGTTTTTTAAAGGTTATTTTATGAAAAAAACAAATATTCTACTAAGTTACCATTCCCGTACCCCCGCCATCCCCGTCCCTTCCTCCCCCGAGATATTTTTGAATGGAGCTAGATTTCTGTTGTCTAATAAAAAAATAACCTCGAAATTCATGACAATCGCTACTCAAAAAAAAAACAAAAACCGCTGCTTGAAATGTCATTTTCATGAAATAAGCGATCTTTGGCTTTAAAAAACGGCCGCGTCCAGATTTTTCTGTGTTTGCGTCTCCGTAATAATAGAACCAGCAACATCGTACTGGTCAAGAACAACGAGTCCTCTTCTGCATACGTTTCGGAAGAAACTGATGGAATATAGCCGGGGTTAATCGATCAACGTCGATCGATGGGTTAGACGAACGGTATCCGTCGATCGATTAAAGCTACCAGACCAGTCGATCAACATCAATCGATATTGATCGATGCCGTCGATCGACGATCGATCGATTGGTCTGGTAACACCCTAAGTGTCACCGTTTGGGCCACCCTGCATTATTATATAATGCTCGCCCAGGACTTTGTCCGCTTGATCAAACCCTATTCTGCGACAAATTAAAAAAAAATCATGTAAACCTTGTCCTTACCATTACAAACACAACAAAAAGGAATCGCTAAAATCGGTCGAGTTATTCCCGAGTTTTAAGCTTATCAACACATTCGGAGATTCATTTAAATTTATATACATTGTTAAAAGTAACAACACCTCATTGTAAACACAAGGCAGGAGCAGTGTATACCTAATAGAGCCCATGAAGTAAGTAGGTATATCAGCATTTCTGAAAGTATACGAGTATTTCCAAGCGTCTAATGCGGCCGCCTAGCGCCTCCACCGGTCGCCATAAAATCTTATTTATCATTATTCCCTTAGGAGTGAACGTTGATAAGAAAATGAAACAGGCGTCCGTGTTTGCGCGATGCAAACATGAAGAAGAAGAAGAATGTTATGGAGAAGAATGGGGTGACGGAAGGAATTTCAATTATACGCCGCGCGCCGGTGTGAAGTGGAAAAAGAACTTTGCAATGGTAGTGGCATTGTCTTCCGAAATTTCGTTACACGTTGTTTGAAACCGCATGATATATTTTAATATCAGTTATAACTAGTGCTTGATATTATAAGGTATTAAAAAAAATGTAACTAACGAAAACTTTTTCAAAAATCATATTATTTATTCGCATAACATTTTTAAAAGTACCTACTTAAGTGCTTGTCATGTCACATTTTTCTCTACTACCTGTTTAGGATGTCTTTTAGATCCTAAGACTAATCTTTAGATGCTTTAAGTGTTCCATACAAACTTTTATGATACTTAAATATTTAATAAATATTTTTAAACCAAAAAACCAACGCTAATTAAACATTTTATACCTACTTATATGCATAATATATTCACGAGCATTATCCCCAAACGGTTAGTCAGAGACGCAAATCAGGACCGCAGAAATCAGAAGCAGTCTGTACTGCCAGAAACATTAAACTAAACGAAACGAACATTAAACAAGATCCATTAAGTTAGTTACCTATAAGTAGAAGCAGTCTATACTGCCAGAAACATTAAACTAAACGAAACGAACATTAAACAAGATCAATTAAGTTAGTTACCTATAAGTAGAAGCAGTCTATACTGCCAGAAACATTAAACTAAACGAAACGAACATTAAACAAGATCCATTAAGTTAGTTACCTATAAGTAGCAACTTTATGATTAGATAAGATAAGCATTCTATCTCCTGATGCTAGTTGATATTTATTTATAATATCTATGGAGGTTGTTAAGCCATGTTATTTTTTCTTCTAATACTGGCGAAGTCTATAGCCCACAGCGTTCATTCAGCATTTTGGAAGTCAGCTCTAGGCAATGAGGACCGCAAAATCAGTCCTCTGCCATTAGTCCACTTGTCACCAAATAACAACCACACATTATCATATTGTGCTCAGCGTGACAGGTGGTGAGTCCATCGCCGCTCTTTGCTGTTGGATGTATGTGCAATCTTAAGTCCGTTAGTCGCCTTTTACGACACCCAAGGGAAGAGATTGGTCAGTAGTATTCTTTTAATAAGCTACCACCACACAGCTCGTATTTTACAATAAGCGCGATTAATACTTTGTGACAGGTTGTAGTTTATGCAACACGAAATCTAGTGTTCTGTAATAATAACGAAGTTTTAGTAAAATTTTTAAACACTGAAAAAAGACGACAACCTCAGGCGGGAATCAAAACGGGTTCGAACCCGGTTCGAATTAATTAAGCGTTAATAAAAACGCTAATACATTGAAGTAAATTTACTTAAAAACAACTATTACAAAGAATAAATGGCTTTGCACTTCGCAAAGTTCAACTGAACGAAATAAGAGTTAAAATTTACATTTAAGTTTAAAAGCTGTGAAGCCTGAAATCTTTAAGAAAAAGCGTAGCTACAAAGTTTAATTCATACGCAAAATAGCGAAGGCGCAGTTCTTGTGTGCCATAGAAATAGTCATAAAGGATTTTCATATTTTGCTACCACATTAAACACGTACATTTTACATAGTACAGTCATAAACTGATTATTAATGGAGCACTTCGTTACACTGCAGTTCAAATATACGCTTGCGGTTAATTTTCATTGCATATTTTTCTTAATTACAACTTGTCACGAAAGTTCAGGTACCTACTTTGGTTGCAACCAGTTTGTAGGGCTTGTGCAAAATATAGTTATTGTTATGGTAGGAAGTGCTGAGTGCTGTTTTTTTTAAGTAGCACGGCAGATGGGTAATTCTCACAGAAGCTCTTTGATGGTCAGACAGTTATATTTCCTAAACGGTTATAAGATAAATACAAATATTAATTGGATGATGCAATACAAAACTACAATACAATGTAAGTATCAATTAATTATAGACAATTAGAAATAGCTGTTGGAGTACTTGGAGCATTTCAGATCCAAACTCAATCTCCAAGCAATTTTGTCTTCTGTGTAATCTGACACTTTATACTACGCTTTTTTATAAAGCTTTTTTTTGTTTTTGATTTTAAATTTATTAAGATCTAATTTCTGAATATCATTTACTAGGTACTTTGTTGTAAAATCAAATAATAATTATTTATTTTATGGAGCCTAGTATAAGGTACTGCTAATTTAATCTTACTACTAGTGTTTACATTGTGAATATCACTACATTTTAAATTTTTAAATATTTTTATGAAGATAAACCAAATTTTCATAAATGTATTGTGATGCAACTGTCACTATATTTATATCCTTAAATCTCTCTCTGAGAGAGTTATCAATCAGCCTTTAGGTTATAGTTTGCTCGAATAGCCCTCTTCTGCAGCACAAAGATAGTTTGAATGTCGGCAGCATTTTCCCACAGTAAAATGCCGTACGGCATAACACTATGAAAGTAACTGAAATAAACTAATCTAGATGTATCAATGTCAGTTAACTGACGGATCTTCATTACTGCATAAGCCGCAAAGCTAAATCTTTTCATCGAAACGAAACACTTTTTACGGATTAACTCGCGTTTAATTTACTATTTACATAGTTGTTTTATATTATACTGAGGTTTTGAACCCTTTACAGGGGCCGTCGTCACAGGGAGACTGAGGTGTTGGTCGTCTCATAGTTAGAAGTTATTTGCCTTCCGTCAATCATTTTTATATTTAACCGGGTGCGTTCAAGTTTACACAATACGAGCTAACAATATTTTTAGGTCAGGTGTTGCTATTGGGGCTGGGATTTGATGACCTGTATGATGGGGTCCCAGGCAGGTGGTAAATTCCAACCACCCTTTCTATTGAAATTTCGATGTTTTTTAATTTCAATAGCCTCGCGTATCGTCCTAGGAATGAATCGTTGTTCCTTGGCGAGTATTTGAGGTTTGTCAAATCTGATGTAATGGTTGGGTCCCTCGAGAGCATGTTCACACACTGCAGACCTATTTTCGCGCCTATGCTTGACGTCGGCTATATTGTTCTTTTACGCGGATTCCTACACTTCTCTTTGTTTGCCCGATGTATGAGAGCCCACAGTCGCAGTCTAGTTTGTACACGCCTGCATCTTGAAGGGGTATATTGCACTTGACAGGTCGTAAGAACTGGTTGATCTTCTTTGGCGGCTTAAAGTAAGTATTGATTGAAGCTCGCTTCAAGATGTGACCAATCTTGTCAGTGACGCATATCATATATGGAAGTACTGCAGGTTGGCGCTCGACTGTGGTTGATTTTTTGCGTTTTCTGTGACGAAGGCACGGTACTTGCAGTTTGTTATCCTGTAGTACATGCTTGACATGCTGAAGTTCAGCAGCCAAGTGTTGGGTGTCACAGATGCCGTGTGCTCTCTGAAACAAAGATTTCATTACAGTAGCCAAGCGTCATCTACGTACCACTTATAGAACCTTGGGGTTACGGGTGACCCTGTAAAGGGTTCGAAACGTCAGGATAATAAATAAAACTATGTAAATAGTAAATTAAACGCGAGTTAATCAGTAAAAAATTGTTTCATTTCAATGTGTAGTGCTCGCATAAACCTCAGAAAACAATATCTAAGTATTTTCGACAATTTAGCTATATGTGGGGCCCACTGAAGCTTGGCATCTAACGAGATGCCTAGAAACACAGTGGTGTCCACAGGATTCACATTCTTATATTTAATTTTTACACTAGTTGTTACTCGCTTAACATTAGGCAATACAAATCTTACACATTTGGTTTGTCCCTCGTTTAATAACAAGTTATTTATTTGTTATTTACACTAAACCAGTAGACAATCATTGAGATCGCATTATTCACATCGTCATAACTTGTGAGTCGTCATTTCACTTTGAATAAAAGTGAAGTATCATCAGCAAACAATACTATCTCATGACTGTATTTTACAAAATAAGGTAAGTCATTAATATAAACAAAAAACAAGAATGGACCAAGTATTAAACCCTTTTTTTATAATAAATGGGTTTGTTTTAGGCCACATTCTTGGCACATTCTTGCTGTGTTGTAGGATTAAGAAGTGGCCGACGATGGAGCGAGCTTGCCCAGAAGCAGCCTATTCACTCGGGCTTTAAAGATGTTGGGGCTATATGCACCCTGCGGAACTCCCATTGTACCTAACCACTGATCCCGGAGATCTGTTACCGATAATGTCGACCTTCTGAAATTACTCAAGTATGAGATTAGAAGGATCAAAGAAGCATCCCTAATTCCATAGTGTTTAAGCTTCCTGACCAAAGTTTCACGTTAAACACAATCGGAAGCCTTGGATAAATCACAAAATACCCTTTGGGCATCCTGTGATTCCTCCCAGGTATCAAATATTTGGATTAAAAGCTCAACACCGGCGTGAGTTGTTGAGCGACCCCTAGTGAAACGGTTTACAATGTAAAAGTTTATTTCTATGAAAATGAATTTGAATTTGGTCTAGCATCAACTTTTCAAAAATTTTACTAAATGTGGGTAGCACAGAAATAGGTCTAAAATTAGAGGGGTCAGAAGTGTTACCTGATTTAAATAATGGAATTATTTTACTATGTTTCATTAGGTCAGGAAAAATACCACAGTCAATGCATTCGTTACATATGCAAGTTAAAACTGGAGCTATTGTCATAATTACTGATTTAGCGACGTCCACAGAACTACCACAGATCAGCAGTTTTCTTTTTATTCAGAGTGTTAAATGTTTTTATTATATCTCTAACACAATTGTTTTGAAAACTGAAATTACTTTTACTATCTTTAACATTCTCCTTCAAAACAGATTCAGCTAAAGTGGGGGAGTAAATCAATTCTTTTGTGGTTGAAACTGGAATGTCAGTAAAAAAAACCTCTCAAAATGCTGCAACAACATCAGCATCAGAAGTCAATGTTTTATTAACACAATGTAAAATAAATACTCATTATTACAACTTTCGACCTTTCGTGTTTCACTATTTATAATATTCCATGTCATTTTTATATTGTTATTACTATTCTTAATCTTAGAGCTCAGCTATTTTGCCTTGGCTAATCGACATAGTAGAGGCTATTTGGTAAAAAAATAAGGATAAAATTTTAATATTTATTTTTCCTTTAATTTTTAACAGACAAAGAAGTACTTATGTGTTGCTTAATATAGATAAAACTCTATAAAAATACAAAAATAAAAACACAGAATGAACAAACAGTAAGGTTTATTTTAAAAAAAGAAGGTGCCTTTCCATGTAACCCCCAGGGTGGGGTTATTTGGTATGAATAAAAAGTGACATAGAAAATATCTTTATAAACCGTTTTTATTTCAATATAAACACGGACGGCGATATTTTGATAAGATACATTTAAAAATTTACAAATAATACAAAAGTCAAAACTAAATAATTGACATTTTTACTTAAAAATTAATTTGGAACAAAAAAACATTGCAACCCCATGTCGTTGATTTGGAGTTCAGGTACCCTTATGCATGTTCAGACCTGGGTCGGCGCCAAGCGTCTTAGGTCCACTCACAGGTTCCGGAAGAAATCCTCAATAGTCTGATAACCCCCCGTTTGGGTAGAAATATACGCCTACTAGGGCTATTTCCCCCAGGCGCACGTTACAAATCCCGAACCCCTCTCATTAATTGAGAGGGGAGGGGAGTGGGCAGCGCCCGTAGAGGTTCCAATGGCCACTGTATTGGTCGTGTCCACAGTCCAATTTGGGTTGTATGACACAGCGGCAACCATAGCGTGCAAACCCCACTACATAATGTGCTACACTAAGAGGTGTTGTGAAGCTCCGGAGTAGTTTAAATTAGTCTAGAGGAAGTTGAGATGGGCTGTACTTAACATTATTGTTCTTGGAACTCAACCTCCTTGGGCAAATGCCATGGCGCCCTTGAAGTAGCCCTTGTCCAAGGAACTAGTGGGGGAGCAGATCCTTCCGCCCATGATATGCCCAGAGGGCAATTAAGCAGCGGCGCAGACTGCGCACCTCATGTCCGCGACATTGAGTGGCTATTTTGACAGCAATTGGAGCACGTGTCAGTGCGGTCAACTTCGACTGGGCACCGCTGCCGAGTGTGCCCGAGGTTCAAGCACCTCATTGCCAGTGGTTCCAAAGCCACGACACGGGCTCCACTTTGCCAGGGACCAACCAGGAGCCGGCCTGACTCCACAATACCCTTAGCAGCTCCCACAGGACACCGTACCAGAACGGAGCCTATCGCGCCTGGCCCAAACTGAATACCTAAGGCGGCGACGACCTCTTCGGCCCGGATTGAATAATCCAAGCCCGAAATCCTGATGTCCACGCACCGAGTGGGCCTCACTACTGTGGTGGTCGTGCTGAGAACCTTGGTTGCCAGAGCATCAGCCTTAGGTCCACTGGATGTTCCCGGGATCTCCATTATTCTGGAACCAGTGGCAGTCTGCCTGATGTGGAGTCCTTCTATCCCTAGCTCCGCTTTTTTTGTTCTTGCCACTTTGAAACTAATGTAGCATCTGTAATTATCGAATTAATGTAATATGAGGTAAAATAAAAACTATTACATACTCCATGTGGTGCAAAGCAATTTGGATGTGGGGCTGGTTAAATTTCCAAATAACAGTTTCCATATCAGCTTTCAAAAAGCCCATTTAAAAAAAAGTTGTATTATTTTAAATATATTGAAATAGCTTAATAAACTATATTATAATCCTTTATTTGAATAGTCAAATAAACAATAAAACTTACCACTGTCTTAAAAATATGTTTGCGAATAATAATTCCAACCGAAAGTTTCAACACGAAAATTGTATTACCACTGACAGACTCTCGCTAAATGTTGTTCATAACATCACACGCGTGGTGTTCTTCTCTCTGATTGGTGGAGATTGACAGATAACGGAGTTACCAACTGTTGAAAAAAAATGGTTGCGTTCACGTTTATTTTTTTTTAATTAGTTTGCTTTCGTTCAAAATGTTTTCCAAAAAGCCCCACGGTTACCAAATAGCCCCTTTCTACCTAAGTCTCTTTTGAATAACTTTGAATAATTTTAACATGTATTTTGAAACTTACCTTACCTTACCTTAACGTCACTGGTGTTATAGTTACGTTCACCATAAAGTTTATAAAGGCGTTTTCTACTTTTGGAATACCAATTGT
Source organism: Scoparia ambigualis (assembly GCA_963921215.1). Taxonomy (NCBI): domain Eukaryota; kingdom Metazoa; phylum Arthropoda; class Insecta; order Lepidoptera; family Crambidae; genus Scoparia; species Scoparia ambigualis. Next base: position 43,866,927 of record OY992501.1, on the reverse strand, counting down.
AGCCCATTCATTAAAAGTTACTGTACCACTAACCGAGATCTTTTTTGGAACAAAAGATTTATAACATTCTGAACAATATGTGTTACAGAAATCATTTTTAAAGACATTAGGGTTGTCATTGTATTCTAAATAATTTAATGTTGTATCTAGATTGCTTTTAAAGCGTTCCAGCCGATTTTCGTCACCTTCGTGGCGTTTTATACACGAAGGTGATTTTATGCCATGAAAGTGATTTGCTTACAAGTCTTTTTTTTCATTTGCAAGGTGTAAGTATGTATGTTCGGCTCAAATTTTGCCAGAAAGATAAAACCACTTCCCAGGAACTAATTGAGATGTAATTGCTGTACCTACGTAACTTGATGAGAATACATTGATATGGCACCATTCAGCTAGTCTGATGATGCAGTCGGAAGGTGTTCATAGGAACTTTGCAATAATAATAATAATAATAAATCTTTATTTCGGATAACAATGAGACACACAGAAAGTAAATATAAAATTAAATAAAATAAAACTTTAAAAAAAATTCATATCAATAGGGAAAAGAAAAATAGGGAGCAATGTATACAATAAGCTGGGGTATTGTGTGTTGTTTACTTGCCTAGCCGAGATGACCAATGATAGGACAGTCGTTCTTTTGGGTTATTACCATCTAGATTTTGGGCTATTACCGTCTAGAATACTGTTAGTACCTACTGCCTCGTGTTCTGCTCAACAATGACAACAGTAACGAAGCAGCCCCAACAGAACCCTAAATGCAATATTATACCTATTGCACCTGTCCTGCCTTTCGTGCCCTTTGTGTAAAGCTGACTTAGAGGAAGCACGAATAGAAAGCCTGACAGTATGCTTTGAACAATGTAATCTTAACATGGCTATTGCATCACGCAATCCTCCGTCTTGATAAGACTCTTTGCTGTCTCTCTATTTACATTTCATCACAGAAGTCTTCTGTTACATAATGCCCTAAGTACTTGAAATGCGAAACCCTCTTCAGAGCTGTGCTGTAGAGGTTAATAGGTGGTATGAAACTAGGGCTTTTATTCGCTGCTTTAAACAACAAAACTCACTTTTCTAAGGCCGTGCGTATTGGCGTATGCCTTACAGATTCCCAGAAGCTTTCTGAGCGCACTGACCGAGGGACTCAGCAACACCATGTCGCGACATTGTGTTGTCGTCGGCATAACTTAGGTTGTTGACACTCTTTCCATCCACATGACAACAGACTTGTGTTGCTGAGTCTCACGAGCAGCTCCTTCATGTACAAATTAAACAACTGAGGTAAGCTAAGTCCACCTTGTCCCACGCCACACTTCAGCCTATAAGGCTCAGACAGCTTGTCCGCCCACTTTACGCAGTTGGTCAGTAGTAGTACCAATAGCGAAACAAGAGATAGCTTACATTCTGTAAGCTTTGTCCGTTATCTAGCCAATAAAAACAAGTTTCGTAGATATAATAATTGACAGTGAGAAAGTTATTTTTAAGTTATTATAAATGTAACAATGACAAAGATATAATCAGTAATCCAATAGAAAAAACGTAAGTTGATCCGCAAAAAGTGTTTAATAAAAAGAAATCAATATAAGTAAAAATCAGTTGCCCCGAATGTTTGTTCGGGCATCACTTTACGACCTCGTTGTGTTGTTTTTGAAATTGTCGGGAGAAGGTTTGTATGAAAGATTGTTTTTGGAAATTCCTCACGGGATAAGTGCAAGGTATATACGCGGACAAAGTCGCGGGCGGGCTGCTAGTAATAAATAAACTTGTCTTCTTAACTCATTAGCCTGCCTGTCGGTACTGGACATAAGATATTCTGACAAATATCTCTTTACTTATCTCTTCACGACTATTCACGACGTCGCCGCGCCGTCGTAGTTTAGAGATATAAAACGACGAGCAACCGTAAAAAGTTTGATGTTATTTACCTTTATAATCGGCGTTAATAGCGACAGAGATAAACAGGATGAGGCCATGACACTGTTAAACTGGGAAAGAGCCCCAGGACTTTAAGATTAGAGACTATCGGGAAAATGACACACCATTTGCTATGACTGAGCTGTGTAGGTATGAATATGACTGTGGACTACCAACCTATCTCTTCTTTAGGATGTCGCAAAAGGCGACTAACGGACTAAAAACTGCTCATACATCCAACATCATGGTGCGGCGATGGGCTCACCACCTATCACACTGAGCACATGTTCAGTTGTAATTTGGTGAAACTTTGACTTTGGCAATGGAGTACTTCTGCTGTTCTCACTGTCTAGTCTTTAACTAACCCTTTGAGGATAGTAGTTGTTATTTTATGTATGTATGTAGATAAATCGCTTATAGTGACAGAGATAAACAGGAGGCGAGCCATGAGACAGTCAAACTTGGAAAGAGCCCCAGGACTTTAAGATACGAGACTATTGGGAAATCACGTGACATTTGCAATGAACGTTTCGCAATAAAATTGTGCAAATAACAGGCAAATATTTTCAATAGAGAACTAAGTAACAAAACAATGATTAAAATATTTATAACTTAAAAATTAAAACTTAGTAACAAAACGGACAGAAAAAAACAGCACAACAGGAAATTAAATAAACTGACTAACTTAAAGATTAAAACTAGATAAAAAACTGTTAATAAAAAATGTCCTCGGAGAATGCTCGCAAAATTACCTCTTTGAATTGCCAGGCTAATACGCTTGCAGCCTTCTTGTCACCGGAGGCCTCAACAAGACAAGCTCTTAAAATTTCCATTATTTTGTCAATTAGTTTATATTTCAATCGGTGCCTTTTTATTCATAGCTTTGCTTAGATTAATAGGACTTGACAGGTAATAATTAATTTTAATTTACATTGAAATGAAACACTTTGTTACGGATTAACTCGCGTTTAATTTACTATTTACATAGTTTTTTGTGTAGTGCTCGCTTAAACCTCAGAAAACTTTACATTTAAATTTTTTTGTCTGTGTACATTAGTGGTTTTAGAGCATTCAATGAATGATTTAGGTTAGTGGTACATTAAAAACGAACTGTATGCTATAGTATAGATATACCCACAGATATAGTTTTATATCTGTGGGTATACCCAATTAAACATTAGGTGACATAATAACAATGATAATAAAAGGTCATTATGTATATCTGTGGGTAAACCCAATCACACAATAAGTAATAACATTGATAATAAAAGGTCATTATGTTGCATAATAAGTATAAATTTTTCTATTTATATCCCATACCGAATAAAACACTATTCCATTTCTAAGAAAACAAACTAGGTACTTATTATCTAAGAAAGAGTTAAGAAATCTAGTGAAAGCCGCGTCTCAACGAGACCGAAATAACTTGAAAGATAGAAGTTGTAGCTACCGTTAATTGGTGCTACAGCTTTTTAGACTGTAAGGGCTTTGACACACTTCCAACGCGACATAAGGCCGTTGTGTCTTTCTTGAACTGAGCTTAAAAGTAATGTTTGTTAAATAATTCAGTTCTGTATAGATTTAACCGAATTGAAAGTTATGTGAAGTTCGTAATTCCTTCATATTGATCGAAAATATCTGAATTATCAAAAACACGGAAGACCTAACATAAAAATATGTCTAAATACGAATAAGTTGCGTTACTTACTTACTCCGCTGGCTCATCGACCCAAAGTTGACCTTGGCTTCCGACACGAGACTACGCCACTGCTCTCTGTTCTCCGTAATAAGTTGCGTTGTTCTCAATAAATTCTGGTTTGACAGGTAAATAGCCCCAGTGAAATTGCAGGGCATAGAAAAGCATAATGAAAGGCTGAAAATCGAAAGCTCGTATGCCGGTTCAGTATGCTTAACCTAAGAATTTCTGTTTTAAATGATGTCCTCTTAATGGACTTTCGCGAAAGTTTCATTTTAAAGATTTCCTTTTAAAACTACCTAGTAGTTAGTAGATTATATTAGATATGAGCACATCAAAGAAATAATGTCGCGGGGAAATAAAACTTGAATTTTGTGTTTGAGCAGAGCGACGCATTTCCCTTGACTTGTTTCCCTTTGTTTCGACATCAAAGAATCGAAAGTATATTTAAAAGCAAGAAAGACGGTGTACAAAATATTTTATATGGGTAATATTATAAACGGTAAGCAGCTTTGTTTTCATAGTAACAAGTTTATATCGTAAATCGTAGTTCATTTTACAAAGCGTAACAGTAAAACGATATCAAATAATTCCAAAACAGTAAAAGTACAAAGTCATAATTTAACATTTTTCAAACATGATATAACTAAACACACATTTTATAATAAAGTGGTTAATAATCACTAATTTAACAAAACGGTAGAGTAGCGTAATAATTTGTTAGTCCTATACAATTAGAATGAAAAAAACCGGACAAGTGCGAGTCGGACTCGACCAGCGAGGGTTCCGTACAAATTTGTAGGTGCATTGATAATTTTTTTTATTCTCGTACTTCATAAAAATAATTAAAAATCTGTTAAAGCTTGTGCCAATGAGGCCCTTTCATACGATATCCCATATGACAAGGTTACCTCAATTCAAAATTTGGACAGCCCTTCCTGACTTATAGACCCTGTATTGTAAAGATTTAAGTACAAATGTATAAGTTTTCAGATTTTTCCCAATACTTGTAGTATAAGACGGTAATACTTGCCAAATTTTATAGTTATAGGTCATCGGACAATACCCTATAAATTTTGATGCTCTTGAGAGTGTCGAAATATACGTTTTTTGGGCATAAAGACCCTGTTCCCGCCAAAGCCGGGACGGCCTTTCAAACCGTACCGCCATCGGTATGGCGGTTGACTCAGCGGTTGTTGACGACCGCGTCCGCCTGTCTGGCCACCGCTGCGCGACCCCGCCGCCGCTAGCTTGGTGAGCCGAGCGCGCGACTAATCTGTCTGCTAGCTAACGCGAGACGCCCACAAAATACGCGCGCTGCTATCTGCCTTATTATAGTGACTCCTGAACCTAATGTGAAGAGAACGCCTGAGTGCCTGTGATAACGTAAAGTGACTTTGTGCTGTGCCGTGACAAATCGCCTCCATCGCCGCCCGCCAGCTCGCTGCCCCGTCTCCTACAGTTGCCCGATCACCCATCATCATCCCAGGTAAGCCTTCCTACCTACCTACCTACCAGTTCCCTACGTCGCGTAATCGCCACTCAGACGTGGCGACTACAGACCCTGTTTTTTAATGATTTAATTACAAATGTATAGTTTTCAGATTTTTTCCTATATTTATAGTATAAGACGGTAATACTTGCCAAATTTCATAGTTCTAGGTCGACGGAAAAAACTCTATAAATTTTGATTCCCTTGAGAGTGTCGAAATATACGTTTTTATTGCATAAAGACCTTGTTTTTTTTTAAGTAACACAAGAAATCATTTTAAGAATCGAATAGTAAATTTATGTACACACGGCGTCAGATCAATCTACCCAAAACTGTCAAATTTCTACAGTCAATTTTAAACTTTACTGTTTGGAACTAAGCATCAATATTCATTGGAGAAATATGACAGTTTAGGGTAGGTTGATCTGACGCCGTGTGTACAACATAAGGCCCGTATAAAATTTAATAACTATTGATCAGAAAAAATATGTTTAAGAGGTGTAATATGTCGCATTATAAAACGGCAGATACTCTTATGGAGGCAAATTTAAAATCTGCAAAGATTAATAGTAAGTTTCTTAATGTTATGAATAAACTTGGTATTTCACCTGTCGATTAATTATATATTATCTGTTGATTTTGTTAAGTGGAGGTGTTATTTAATTCTGGTAACAATATCAATATGTCTCTGTCTGTATTACTGTTCAATAAAAAAGTTAGTTCGTTGCCATCAACCGTCGTTTCATTATCAAAATGTACAGTTTTCAGATTTTTCCCTAAACTTGCAGTATAAGACGCTAGCACTTGCCAAATTTCATAGTTCTAGGTCAACGAATAATACCCTATAAATTTAGATTCCCTTGAGAGTGTCGAAATATACCTTTTTTGCGGCATAAACGGCCGTACCTTTTTGTACGTAAACGTAACGTAAAATTAGGAGTTTGATTTTATCACAGCTTCAAGATCCTGTAGACTTGATTATATCGTTTTAATTTCAACTGGATTCCTACACGCGCTTCCGAGATAAAGGGTCTTGTTGACAGACAAGATAGGCGGACAACAAAGTGATCCTTCATGGGTTCCGTTTTTTCCGTTTGAGGTACGGAACCCTAAAAATGACATTTTGACAGGTCCTGAAAAGTTTCTATTGGATAATTAATCCACAACTCTTTTGGTTCACAAGAATACTTCTACGGCTCTTCTAGATGTAAATTAATTATTCATTCAGAAATCTTTTACTTTTATTTCTCTGATAGTGCCGTTTAAACGTACTGCTGTAACTAGCAGATCGATAAGAGTAGCATGTGATCCCTATTAGTGCATTCCCTTGTATTTGCCGAGTGTCTCTTTGATATCGCTAATGGTAGGTGAATCATGTCGCATCGAAGCCTTTAATACTGCAAACAGTTTTTAATGACTTTCATATTTCCCTTTTTTGTTCCGCCTACAGCTACGGCTTGGCTTTCATTTCACGTAACGGACAAGAGGTGATATGACTGAAGATAAAAGCTGAGTATTGCCGTAATCCCCAATCACTGATTGATTTACATATACTCAACTAATATTGTTGTTCTTCATCGCCAGCTTATAATCAATTTATTGTATATGACTCGCTATGATTTAGCCAGTGTCTATAGTAGTTGTAGTCATAACAATAGTAGGACAGACTATACTTTTATTTATTTACTAGCGGTCCGCCCTCTCGACTTCGTCCGTGTGAACAACCTGTACCTATCCCGTGACAATTTTGTAGAAATTCTCTTTCATACAAACTTCGTCTTGACAAATTACAAACTTAAAAAAAAAAATATTGAAAATAAGTGAAAATTTTCTTTCAGTCAACCTCGTCTTGACAATTACAAACTTAACAAAAAAAATACTGAAAATAAGTGAAAATTTTCTTTACACTAACCTCTTGACAATAACAAAATTAACCAAAAAATAAGTAAAAAAAGTGATGTTCAAACAAACATTTCGGCAAATGATTTTGTGGTGTACATGCTTACAGTTTTCCCGAAACGCCAGCATGCTAAAGTAGGAATTATTTAATGTTTTATATAATTTACCTATTATTAACCGTGTCGCGTAGCGGTGAAAGAATACTACCACCCACCCCCTCTCTTCCCTTGGGTGTCGTAAAAGGCGACTAATGGACTAAAAACTGCACATACATCCAACAGCATAGAGCGGCGATGGGCTCACCACCTGTCACGCTGAGCACATGTGCGGTCGCTATTTGGTGAAAAGTGAACTATGGTAGAGGACTGCTTTTGCTGTCCTCATTGCCCAGTCTCTGACTAACCCTTCGGGGATAATAGTCGTGATTATATTAATATTATTATTTTATTATTAATATTATTTTATTATTATTATTATTATCTAGCCTTATTTTCCCACTGCAGGGCAAAGGCCTCCCTCTCCTTCTTTCACACAACTTTGTCTTCTGCTACTACGGGCTAATCTGTATAAATAGGAGTCAAGCTCGTCACGCAATCTTCGCTTTGGTCTGCCATTAATGTTATTCAAATTAATATCAATAATAGTAAATTAAGGTCAATGCAGACGGAATGTAAAAAACTAAAATACAGGTTGTCAATAATTATCAAAAGCTTAATAAGTCAATAGAAATTACAAAAATGAGTAGTACCCAACTTTACCGTACCATACATTTAAGAAATATCAATGCTATGTTAAGTCTCCGTCCATGACTCTGCTTAAAATCTAGATTTGAAATGTTTATGGTTTAACTTACTACTTGTTCACGCTGCTTGTTTATCATTATAATAATGAAAGCCACCGCCAACATCGACGTTATCGATTGTCATGACAACAATTTTATTTGTGCCTAAGGGAAAATTCAAAATAAATTTGTTAAAGCAAAATTGATAATGACAATGGAGTGTACCGTCAGGACGGCTGGTAACAATTGCACCTTGGACGACACCAAATTACACAATGGAAACCAATCACTGTTAGAACCCTTCGTAGAATTCGATATCGAGGAATCATTTTTGGGGTTCCGTAACCAAATGGCAAAAAACGAAACCCTTATGGATTCGTCATGTCTGTCTGTCTGTCCGTCCGTATGTCACAGTCACTTTTTTCCGAAACTATAAGAACTATATACTGTTGAAGCTTGGTAAGTAGATGTATTCTGTGAACCGCATTAAAATTTTTACACAAAAATAGAAAAAAAAAACAATTAACTTTGGAGGTCTCCCATACTTAGAACTGAAACACAAAATTTTTTTTTTCATTAAACCCTTACGTGTTGGGTATCTATGGATAGGTCTTCAAAAATGATATTGAGGTTTCTAATATCATTTTTTAATCTGAACAGTTTGCGCGAGAGACACTTCCAAAGTGGTAAAATGCATGTGCCCCCCCTGTAACTTCTAAAATAAGAGAATGATAAAACTAAAAAAAATATATGATTTACATTACCCTGCAAACTTCCACCGAAAATTGGTTTGCACGAGATCTAGTAAGTATTTTTTTTAATTCGTCATAAATTAATTAACAGAAAAAAACACTATTATAAAAACATCGATCAAAGTTACAACGAACAACAAGAACTTTTACATGATGTTACTTGCTGCTACGGAACCCTTCATGGGCGAGTCCGACTCGCACTTGGCCGGTTTTTATATATTTATTATTTGCTACGCTACGGTAAACTTTAGGTTTTCTTTCAAAATATATTTTTTTTAATGTTGAACGCAATGTTTAGCGCGTTTGATTAGGTATTATTTAGTCTAACGGTCATTGTAGCCTAGTAGTTTAGACCGGTCTCAGACAACGGTCGTCTCGGCTTCGATTTCCATTCGAAGCTGGCACATTATTGTGCTCGGTGCTCCTGTTAACATTCCACATCAAAGACTTCCCAGCAACTAGGTACAACATGGGGAGCTTGTGCCATAACCCACCAAGCTGGACTAATGTGGGTTGGTGGGAGCTCGTTACTTAGCGGTGGTTAACGGTGGTGCGTGACCCATTGACCTAGAAGTATAGACAAGAACGTTCATACAAATCATTTGTTCAAATTCTGGAATGACACACTAAAGTTCCCGTCTAACCAACAGACAGACATCGCAGCGCCGCAGCGCCAGATCGGTCAAAGACAACGTAGTGTGTATCAAGATGGCGTCCCAAATAGATTGTCAATAACAAAAATTGAAAAAATATCTTTTCTATTCTAATAATATGATATAATTATAATAATAATATTTCACGATTTTAGCTTTACCTCACGGTTACTTCTTGACTTTATTGAAATATTCCGAACAGATAGAAATCACATCCAACTATATCTGTACACTAAACAAATACTGTTATTACCAATCGTGAACTAAATTAAAACTAGGTTTAATAATTATGCTGTCTATATCTGCTTCTATTATCAGAAATGAGATAAAATTCGTTTTTAACCATTTTTATCTTTAGTAAACGTTTTGAGGTATGCGGGGTAACGTTTAAATCACACAACACAAGCTATTATTATCATCGTCATCACTCGAAGGATGCTACCCGCAACCATCACCTGATCGTAGGTCCACCTTGTTGTAAATATAAACAAGCTGATAAGCTGACTTATATTTAACTAACTTTACAAGTTTTATAAGTTAAATAAGTTGATATTAAATACATACATTCATAGATACCGAAAGGGTTAAGCAGAGACTAGGCAATGAGAACCGCAGAAGCAGTCCACTACCATAGTCCACTTTTACAACCGCACAGGTGCTCAGCTTGATAGGTGGTAAGCCCAACGCCGCTCTATACGTGCAGTCTTTAGACCGGCAGTTGCCTTTTACGACACCCAAGGCAAAAGAGAGGTTAGTAGTAGGTATTCTTCAAGTGAGCCGCTTCTCACACGGCTCTATATTATAAAATGTATTTTCATAAGTAAATTTTTTTAAACACTGAAAAAAGACGACAACATCAGGCTGGAATTGAACCACGCACCTTCCGCATTCCGGGCGGCTGCCTTAACCAGTGTTCAGTGTGTAAAAAATTTACTTAAGTATACTTTAGCGTTAATTAAAACGCTAAATTGTACATGGTTATCTGGCTTCTGAATACAGTGACAAATAAATGGGGTCCAGTTTTATAGTGATTTTTCAAAGTTATGTTTTCTAACAAACTAAATAAATTAAAATATGCACATCTTGAAACATGCTGTATCTTCACTAACACGCACGCAAGTGTCAATAAAAAGATAGCTCAGTGTGCTCCGAGTTTAGTGTGCATGTTCGGCTATCTTTGTGTGTACAGCTGTACGGGTTTGGAAAGGGTGTATTTTTTGGTGAATTATGATAATGTTTTGTTTATTATCTCAGTAACGAGCCTGTAGTTTTGGGCCAAGTTTGGTGAGCATGCTCAGTGTGATGTATAGATGCGCCCCTTAAACGTTCGCTTATTGATATTGTTAAACTCTATATAAAAACCTATGTATTTTCATAATTAGTGCAGTCCATAACTTTTACCCTTAATAGGACAATAATATATACTCAGTATACGTGGTACCAGGTCCACTTTCATACACAGAGTTTGGTATAAATGATTTATGTCCAAAGACTAACTCGTAAGGAGTGAACATTCTGTCAAAAAAGTTCCGGGAACGGAACGGAACGAAATGATTTGTTTATGATTCCAAATTCAATTTTTTGTTTTTTTTTGTTGTTAGTTTGCCACAACTGTTATCCATTTTGGAGCGGAGTTTAAGTTGCATCTGTTATTTAGATTAAATACAGTGTTGTTTTTAGTTAGTTTATATCTAGTGTGGTTTGCGAATTTCATAATGGATAAAAACATCGATAATAATAATACTTCATAACAACAGTTTGTCTTAAATTTTGTGTTGCCAATGGAATTTCGTGTTCGGAGTCACTGAAAATGTTACAGAAGGCTTACGGTGAATCGACTTTATCAAAAACACTTATGAGTGGTACAAAGCGTTTAAAAGCCGACCGCTTTTGTGATGTGATGGAAGATTTGCTTCGCTCTGGTAGGCCATCAACGTCTTCAACTGAAGTGAACATTGCACAAGTGAAAGAAATGGTGACTGAAAATCCTCATTCAAGTTTGAGAAAGATAGCCGCTGAACTTCCTGTGTCTCACGAGTCGATAAGTACCATTTTAAATATTCACTTGGGTATGAAACATGTTGCCGCTCGGCTAGTCCCAAAAGACCTGAATTTTATCCAAAAACTCAATCGCAATAAGAGTCGCTGAAGACATGCTAGAACGAGTAAATTCCGACCAAACATTCATGCAAAGCATTGTTACTGGTAACGAGACGTGGGTTTACGAGTTTGACATGCAAACTAGTCAACATGCTTCGGAGTGGCGTCTTCCGACTGAACCGAAACCAAAATACCACGCCAAAGTCGATCAAAAGTCAAAGTCATGTTGACTGTTTTCTTTGACTATTTTAACCGCCTCTGTGGTCTAGTGGCTAAGCCACCGGATCAGACCCAGAGGTCCCGGGTTCGATTCCCAGCGGGGGTACATCTTTGTGTGCTCGGTTTGGTTGGTGGTAGGACTGTTAAGTCCGCCTGGCTAGCGACCACCATCTTATCTAAGTCTGTCGCCATAACAACGATGTTTATAGCATTGTTGTGTTCCGACAGTTTGAGATAAGATAGCCAGTTCCTCAGTGGTCGAGGATTCCGGGTGAAGCGCTCTTCCTCCTTCGGCCTTATCGTCACTTACCATCAGGTGAGATGAAGGCCAAGCGCTTACCCGTTGTGGATAAAAAAAAATAAAAAAAAACTATCGCGGTGTTGTGCACTCGAAATTCTTGCTGGAAGGTCAAACGGTAAATAATGAATATTATTTGAGCGTTATGCGGCATTAAAGGGACCAAATTCGACGAAAAAGGCCAAATTCGTGTAAAGAAAATTTTTGGATTTTGCACCAAGATAATGCGCTTTCGCACAAGGTCATCATTGTGAACGAAGTTTTGACCAAAAACTCAACAAATACCACCGAGCAACCACCTTATTCCCCAGATATGATGATAAAGGAGAAAACGCGGCGAAAACTGAATTCAATTCCGGAAAAAGCGTTTAAAAATATTTTGATAATTGGATTATTCTAAGTGTATCGTTTCTGAAAGAGCACACTTTGAAAACGATAAAATAAATTAGGATGAATCACTAACATTTTGTGTATTATTGATCATTTCCCGGTATTTTCTTGACAGAGTCGTATATTATCACCATATTTTGAACTTTATACAACTGAGATATGGTCGAAAGCCAATAAAAAATTTAAACATGCTGTGCCCGTTTAAGAGTTGAGAATTAATTTGCGGAATCCATTAAAAACATGTATGTATTTTAATGAACCCGGTGAGTGCATAGCTATTAAAATGACCTAAGTATAACATATAAACGCATTCAGGAGTCGGTTGGTGTTTTACCATTATTTCAAATTAAGCGAAACAGACTTTTTACGCATTATAGGTAGCACAAAAGTCGTATTATGTTCGAGCAATGGCAATGTAATAGAGGCAATACAAAGGAAAGGACCTCTTAAGACTTCGATACTGTGTCTTAAGTCTCAATCGACAGTGCTCGGAAACTGTTGTTGTATCGTATGCGTAGTTACACACGCTGCGTTTAATTGAACAAAAGGTCAGACCGAATGCTTTTATTAATTATGGTTACTTTGAGTGGATAGTATTTACACCATTCAAAGAGTTTAAAGACGCAACGGCTAAAACGTATGCGGTACTGCCAGTTAAACAAATTTTGCAATGCTGGTAAAAGGTGTAACGGTACAGAATGAATGGTATCCGTCCGTTAGTAAGGAATGTGTGGGAGTAGCATTAAAATAAATATTAATGCGTAGCACCATTAATATAATAAGCATGAAAAAAGGGAATAATAAACTAGTTCAGAATAATGGTCAATGGTCTAGCGCTTTATCTTTAGTTTGAATTTCGCGGGGACTGCTCTGCGCGTCCCTTGCGACATAGGCGGCGTCTAGCGGAAGTTATTTACGTAAGCTTCGCATAAGGTTGCTAGTTTGACTTCTTTATTTTGAATTTCGCGGGGACTGCTCTGCGCGTCCCTTGCGACATAGGCGGCGTCTAGCGGAAGTCATTTATTTGGGCTTCGCGTAAGGTTGCTAGGTTGACTAGGACCGTATTTTATTTTGAGTTTCGCGGGGACTGCTCTGGGGTCGGCAAAGTGGTTCACCTACGGGCGGACGCCACCTATGGTCGGAATACAGAACTTTTTATAATTTCACAAAATACAGGATTATTGGCTTAAGTGGATGATTATTGAGAGGGAATTGTTAATAGAAGGCTACATTTAGATATTCAAAGATGTAATATTGGCTATCTGACGAGATTTGGTTAGATTATGGAAAAATTTTAGAATTGCGCGGCGAAAGCGGCAATGAGCGAGCGAGAGGTTGAGAAAAAGACAGAAAGAGAGGTCGGATGATAGCTCCACGTGGCGCGACGCGAAGGCGGGGGGCATCGGGGAAACGGCTAGCGATTGGTGGAAGGGAAGAAAAGCGGACTCGCGCGGGCAAATTTTAGGCGCGCGTGGCGGGAAAGTTAAGATGCTTGGGAAAATTAGCGGACATGGAGTTTTGGGACGTCTGCGGTGCGGACCAACTTAAGAGTGCGGTACGACTCATACGGGAAAAATAGCGTCCGAGCTTTGATAGTGCGCTGAGTGATATTCGAGCTGCGATATTAATTAAGATTCGTGAAATTGAAAGTGATTAATAAAGTAAAACTATTGCGGTCGCAACTCGAATCCGTTAACGGAATGAAGTATTCCGGGGTACATCGGCGGAAACGAATCACGGTGGCAACAAAAACCTATGTACCTTTCAACAGACTTCGGTCTGGATGATCTTTGATTGTATTTAATAAGATCGGCGTTTTATATCATTACGCTAAACAATACACTATCTTCGACGGAGTAATGGGGGAGAGACAGTTGTCTCCCTAGTGAAAGTTGAAGATAGGTCAGACACCATTTAGCTGGAGGTAGACACGTATGACCCAGTCCAATCTCGAGTCTACCTCCGTACATACAGTGTAGTGATAGGAAAATAACACACTGAGTATACTGGCTCGACTGATAGAACATTTAGGAGTTAGTTGCTTTCAGGGGCAATGCGACTCTCACCACACACCACGAATTTAAATTAAATGAGGCTTGGCCTAGTTTGCAAGGTACACAACAGGGACTGTTAGTTCGACAAAATATAGGCATGTTCAAGTGAGGAAAGTTGTAGGAATCTATAGGTAGGCGGATATATATATGGTTAGTTATTAATTCAGACTAATAAGGTAGGGATAATTAAGTTAAGGCGCTAAATAAAATTATGATGAAGTGATGTGGGTCCTAGCTAGGCAAGTAATCTGTTACCGCAGGCCGGTAAAATTCTAATTGTTTTCCTAAAGTTGTTACCAATTAATTATTCATTTTAAATAATTAACAGAAGTATGATAATATTGTACCATCATTACTTGGAATACCTAAAAGTCTAGACTGGTTTCCTATTACAAGAAAAATACTAAAAAGTTATAGCAAATAAGCTTAGCCGTACTGTGATGTTTGATTTCTAATGCTGAAATGACCAAACAGGCATTTTTTAGCTTTCCCTGGGATGCAATACGATCTCATATCGCTACACTCTTCAAGGTGTTAAAGTTTTACATCCGATACCTTAGCAAAAATAAGCTGATACAAACTGAACAACTAAAACCAGTTTAGAACCTAGGATAAGTCGTTGAAAGAAGACATTGCAAGCTATGAGCTTCTAATAATCTGAAACATAGAAATAATTGATTGATAACAACCAGCTAATTAGCCTGACAATGGTCTACTAATACCATTTGAATAGACCTCTTAAGATATGTAAGTACTTACTTCTAATAATATGAAACATAGAAATATTTGATGGGAACAATCTAATCAATCAGACTAATACCTAGTACAGTCTAATTTATACTTATTAAAGTGAGTAAAAGATAACTTCTAAATGTAATTTATTTAATGATTAACAGTGATAATTAACTACCTACTAAAGGTATACTAACTATGATTTAGTAGTCTATCAAATTAACCACTCAGTCTGAGAGACAGAGGGTGTAAGTTAATGGGAAAATAATTAACTACATTCACTCCCTAAAAGTCAGGGATGTTGAATAAATTAGGCATCTTTCAATAAACTTGAGATGTATTTATACTTTATAAGATCTGTATAATGAACACTAAGAGTAATCCAAAGTAATTTACTTCAAATGATAGTATTCTATTTCAGTTCACTTCCTAAAGTCAAGGATATTGAATGAATTAAACATCCTTTAATAAACTTAAGATGTGATAATCTGCCAATGCAGCCAATCCAATGTAGTTATATTGGAGCTTTACAGGACTTGTATAATAAATACTAAGAATAAATAAAAGTAGTTTTACCTGTATTAATAGCATTCTACTTTAGCCACCGCCTGAATTGGCGTTTTATTAAATTATCCACCCTTTACGGAACTGAATATAAGTTATTGCATTGAATAATTAAGTTCTTAATGTGAAAAGGATATTTGGATGATAGCAAGCCTTGAGATAAACTCTATTGATTTATGTGGAATAATAAGAATTTAAATTGCTAACACATAGTGCATAATGTAAAATGAAATTAAATTTGAGGAGAGATGTAAATTCTCAGTTAAAGAATTAAAGGCACAAGCTAATAATTAAAGTTAAAGCCAATGTGTCGGAACTGTAATTAAACCATGAGATGTACAGTACGCTATGGAGCGGTGGTGGGGCTCATAAATTGCACCAGGCTTCTTATGTATCATGCTACTGATAATAAATAATAATACCTACAAGCTAAGCTATCATCTGATTACCTTTGAGTGGTTACAAATCTTCCCCGCAGCTGCAGTGAAGGATTTAGGTCACAGTTCAGACGGAGTCATTGCTAGGCTACACATATTTATGTTATGATTTATAGACTGGTAGGTAATTAGGTCAGGAGAAAATAATTTAACACAGGGATAAGCCAATTACTAAACTTTCACGAAAGAACTTGAGTTACTTAAATGCGGTTAACAACGGAGGGTTCACTAGACGATCTGGCCAAAATAGTAGTTATTATAATATTACATTGCTTGACTGAAATTCACTGCAAATAGAATTAAGCTATGCTAAGGTTCCATCTTCATACAAACGCTACACACTCTACAAAACTCCAGACACAACCATTAGATTGTAGATAAATTAGGTTAATTAGTTTTAAGAATTAGATAATAATTTAAGTTAAGGTAAAGCGGCGAGGATGTGTGTATGTATTATAAGCTAGCTAGGCATATAGGTGTGAAAGGCATTAGATTTAGGTTTAGATTTAGGTGTAGCAAATTATAATATAAGAGGGGGGGGGAGGTTACAATTTGGTAAGCCGTGACCAGGATTAGAAAGTTAAGTTATAAATTATCATTAATATAGTTGTATTAGATTTCAGTCAAGCGGTAATACTTTAATTTAGAAGTGGGATTTTTTCCCACAAATTGTTGTCGTGTTGCGATGCGTGAGTTTAGAATTGGCTTAATAGGGAATAATTCAATGAAGATTAATTAATTCAGAGATATTGAAGAATTATAATTTGACACTTTTCACAATAAACGTTGTTATCTTCTAAAGTTGATTCATACACTTTGTATTACGGGCTCTTGATAATGGGTGAATTATAATTTGACACTTTTCACAATAAACGTTGTTATCTTCTAAAGTTGATTCATACACTTTGTATTACGGGCTCTTGATAATGGGTGAATTATAATTTGACACTTTTCACAATAAACGTTGTTATCTTCTAAAGTTGATTCATACACTTTGTATTACGGGTTCTTGATAATAGATTAAGACCAATATTGTAGACAGTCGCAATGAGAGCTGGAGCTAAAATTTTGTTGTACGAAATCTGTAACAAAAAGATTCTCAGGTTAGGTTAAAGGTCAAAGGAGATAAAACTACAAAACAATAATGTAATGAGTATTATTTGAAATACAATACCTTTCAGTCATTATCTTTTTCTTCTTTATTTAATGGCGGAGTTCGCCAGCATCAGGTACCGTGCGGCTGTTAGGCGTTGTTGTTTTTCCAAAGTTTAATGAGTGAACAAAGTACTTAGATATAGTCAATAACCAAACTATTCCGGGAGTATTAATTTTAAAACTGTTGAGTTATCTGTGAATACTGAAACCTTTAGTAATTGTTTTCTATGAATACTGAAACCAGGTATCCAATTTTTGATAGGACGCTAATATAATAATTGTTGACGTTAGGAGCTATGGTAACTGTAGTTTTGTTTCTATTCCTGGTGATAGATTTCATATAGGCATAGGCAACTGGTTCATACAGCCTTGTGTTGAGTTATTTTTAGGATCGTAAAAAGTCGATAGGGTGACATAGTTCAACATTTATTGATTTAGAAAGATTTGTAGAATAGGGGGCGGTTTAATTATTATTGCTGTTGGATGGAAAAGCAAGGGGGCGAGATTGGACAGAATTAACCAACTAAGTTATTGCAGGATTCAATTTATATTATAGGACGGCGATATGCTGTACAATATTATAAAGTTATGACGCTAACAGCATAATATAAAACTAATAATAATTATATTTTGACTAATAATCGTTGAGCGATTGCGGTTTTTAGTTGATGTGCTATTCTACGTATTATAATTTATTTTGTTGGTTATGTTAGAAAAAAATATAATAATGTACTTGAGTCTCACGTCTGAAATCCATAGAGTAGTTTTAGGCTAGTCAGGGACTATTAAATCATTTGTCTATGGTTGGACCATAGACATATGATTTAGCTAGACCATAAACAATCTAGAATTAGGAATGACTAAAAAACATGACGTCATAAAACCAATCGGAGAGGAAACTTCCTTATCGCGTAATCATATGATTTTGTTATAGCAAGCGGAATCACCTGTTATTTTCCATACCTGTTATTTTTAATACCTGCGATTTTTACATTGAAAGAGATTTTCCTAATACTTATCACGTAGTAGATTAGAATGCAATGACATGGGAAATGCCGCTTCATTTTGTTAGTTCGCTAAAATCCTAGGAAAAGTAACATAAAATAGTATTACGGTTCAAAATACACGCGTTGATGAGGAATCGCGATTATAAGTAATAACAAGTAGCAGGGATGTCATGTAGGGGATAGAATCATATGACTATTCATTGCTAGTAGGAATTTTGGTTTAATAGCAACGTAGTTTGGGATGCAAAATGTAAACGGATAAATACGTCTAGTAGGCGATAAAAGTCGTTACCGTCTGGAAACAACTATCTAATATCTACTCTATTGTGGGGAGGTTACCTATTAGCGAGGCTAGATGGCGTTGGGTTACCAATAAAAGATTTTATTTTGGATGATGGTAAAAGGGTGCTGTCTAATAATAATATGTATAATTGTAATACTCTTGCAGCGTTGTAAGTAGTCGTTACCGGTAATCATTGCTTCTTACCGAATAGTTGAAATCGTGATAAATAGTTAATTATGAAGATTTATAAAGGATAATTATTAGCTTAAGATGAGGTTAACGTACGCAGAAGTAAAGCTCGCTGGGCACAGCTTACTATACCTACTTACCTAATATTATCAGTTGTGAGTTACCTAGAGATATCTAAGTCGGGAGAGCGGTGAAAAGAAAAGACCTTACTACATGACTAATTAGTTAGGATAGGTAGAGATAGATAAATCATTAAATTCACTGGGTTGGATTAGCCTATTAAGAAGGGTACCTTTCACAATTGTCTATCTCCGTTGAACGATTAAGATGTTGAAAAAAAAAATAATAGTAGAAAAAAAAAAATATAGTTGACTGGCTTGAAGTCGAGATTTAACTGCAAAATTAACGAGTTATAGCACTGTTATGCTATAGGGATAACAATAGCGTATGTTATCACATCAATTTTAAAGGCGAGTTGCGGGCGGATGTCACGTCATAATCAATAGTTAACTCGTTTTATTATTTTAAAAGTTAACGCAAGCTACTTATAAAACAGTGATCGATTTTATATACCACAATTTTAAGTTGTAGGATAAATTTAAACTCATAGTCCGCAGAAACATTCAAGCCGGAAATAAAGCGATGAATTTGCGAGCTGAGAATAAATTTCTTAGTGTAAACTTTATTAATAAGTAAATCCCTGATATTGCGTTATCGAGATTACAATACAAAATTAACTATCACAATTCGAATCATCCAAAGTAATTATTTAGATGTTGTCTCGCGTCGACAGGTACAAATTTTAATTTAGATGGGTAAAGACATTAGAACTGAAATGGGTTTCGGATGTGTGACGTTCTTAGGATACGTACTGTTTAGTAGCATAATATAAATTTAATAAAATCGGCCGAATTAGACATAATTCGTTTTGCGGATATATATATTTAATCGAGATTATTGTGGAGGTAGCCATAGTTCAAAGTTTACTAAACCCGACCTAGAGTCATAGCCTATCTTTATATGTCAGAAGAAAATAATAAATTTATAAGTAGTAGATTTTAAAGTCAATAGTAAATTTATTTTCCCGAGGTGAGACCTGAAACCTAGTTCGCACTAGGCCATTCAAATACTTTAACCGGTAATGTTGATTATAATAAATAAAGATGTTCGGGATTTATAATAATATTCTAATACTGCTATATTAAAATTGTTATTATGAAATTAAATAGGTTTGCTTAACAATTGGCAAATAATTATTAACTCAAGAATTTGTTTAGTACAAAGTAAATGTCTACAGGTTTAGAAATGATAGGACGAACGAAACGCGGTTTTGACTTGTGGGAAGGTCAGCGCGGACTGTCACAGAGGGATTATCTTGTTTGGATTTTTATTAATATGAATTGCTAGAACTCTTAAATAATCTAGATTATTGGCATCTAATATAAGTAGTAATTGTAGATGATTAAAATTAGTGCTAAGGTAGGTTATTGTCGAAGTTATGGCACAACCTTAAAATTGTTAGTTAATGTGAACTGCATGTTGCATCTAGATTGTTTTATACAAACTAATTAATTGACAGTTTTCACATATGTAGGCCGGGACATTGAGTTGATGAAATAGTGTTATCAAAATCATTCATCATGGAAAGATAAAGATATTTTATTTGCAAGTGTGAATACAAAAGTTTACTTCGGTTAGTATTATTCTGTTCTATACTAGTTTTGTGGTAGCGTTTTACCTAGGGTTGTTCTAAATTATAAGTAATTAATTGTTAATTGTCTGTTGTTGTCTTCTACGTTAGAGAAGGAACGGAGAAAGATAAGGGGGACTCATTTTGTTATAGTCAGCTGTATGATAGATAATCCTCCTAGTAAATATTTCTTGTGATTGCGGTAGTAACATAGAATGTTTATAGGATGTTTTGTTCATTAACTAATTATCTTCACCGCAGCTGTGGATAGAGATGGCTAAAGTATGTGAACAGGGGTGGAGAAGATAGGTCATTATAAATTAAAATAAATACTTGAATTGCAATATGCCTGACTAAATAGTGCGAAGAGATGGAGTAACTATGTTAGAGAAATTCTCTATTGCATAATATTCGAACTTTTGACATTTTCAATTGTAACTTTAGAATTTTGATTAGAGTATTTAACTAAGCGGGTCCAACGAAGAAGGCATGCTGAAAGCGAGGTCTTTGGTCGTCTATGCACACAATAAAATTATAGATGACACAAGGGAGCATTCTTAATTGGCACTGTTAAATTAGTAAAAGTAGCTTGTTTAGGGTGTTCGAATATTTTTAGTCGCACAGGGCACAAATAGAACTTAGTTAAGCGTGTAGGGTTTATTTTGATTTACCTGGTGAAGTAATTGAATCGAAGTTTCGGAACTGTGCTGTAGAAGTGGGAATTACTCAGCACACAATAAAATTAAGTGGTTTCCATTTAGCTTCATTTCCTAAACTAGCCTTTCTTAAAGTTGCGGAAATTCTGCTGTAAGGTGGTTCCTTTGGGGGCGTCTTGTGAAGTCTAAATCAGGACAATTATACTTGACTAACCTATAGAGAGATAATGTCTTAGGCTGCAGAAACAGAGGCCATTGATGGCATTTCATTTTGGCGTGGTCAGGGGATCTCGTGTTGCTGGGGAATTTTACCATCTGGACGGAAGGCTGAAAAGTAAAGTAGAATGCATAATGAGTAACCAATTAGAGTTACAAACATTCGGGAGATTACCATCTTAATAATGTGTCTTGTGCGAGTGTAAAATTAAAATCATCTAATAAAAAAATAAAAAATAAAAAGAAACTAGCACTATTGAATCACGCAGTTTGGAATTCAGTAAATACGAGAAGGAACTTACGATATTAATTACCATGAATACTAAGACGAAGTGTCACCTTTAATGACTTATTATTTACCGATTTGACCGATTATTAGTAATATAAAAGGTAGGAAGTTAAGTAGAGTTGTGGGGGCGGATAAGATAGTTACCGGTCTGTTTAATTTAAAAAGAAAATGATATTTTTCAAAGGTATAGGAAAGTAAGGGGATATTGACGTATTATATATTAGCAAATGAGACTAAATGTTGTCTTTCGTGCATAGTAATAACTAGGGATGAGACATAGTTACTAGATAGGTTTTGGCATAAGTATTTGCTTATACGTATAAGCTCAGTACTTGTCAATTAGTATACAATGTCCAACACGTACCGGGGTATTAACAAGTATTTATCGATGACGCATACATTGACAGTTAGACGGATATACATAGCACACAAACTTCTAATAGATCTGAACTACGGGGTAGCTAGTTCAAAACTCAAGGACGTGTTTCGAGATGCGTACCCCCTTAGAGTGAATGAGTTTTTCCTAAATATTTACGATCGACAACCTTATTGTAAGGCGTTAAGACCTCTATTTGTATGCACGGTGAGTGGGTGTCACTGCGTACCGGACGGAAGCGAGTCTAGTATTCTATCTCGGTTATTTGTAGGATTAGACATTAGATGTATCTCATCTAAAATAAAGTTATAACTCTTGGGCGATGATGGTATGCCTACTGGTTTTGGTTGATATGGGGGTTTGGTTAAGATTTCTTATCCGCGGAGAGGAAAATAGGTTTTCGTTAAAAGAAGTAGCTAATTAGGAATTGTGGAGGACGCGGGTTCGATCCTTGCCTGAGGTAGACAATTGTTCCGACGTTTCGTTATCTTAGGTAATTATATAAGCTAAGATGAGATTGGTAGCGTTGAAGTATGAAGGAAAGTTTTAATTCAAATTATTAATTATTATTCATTAGCCTAGTTGGAACTAAAACCATGACGGCGAAGTGGTTGATGCTTCACCCACGAAAGATCCCAGGTTCGATCCCTAGGTTGCAACATTTAGATGCGGAACAAGTTGTAAGAAAAGACGTAAGTTAAAAGAAGGCCATGATGACAGATGTACTTGAAATTATTCTAGGAAAATAATTTAAAGAATAGAATAATTGAATGGTTCGGAAGATGTTATAAACTTACGTCGGAATCGTCATAGAGTTGAAGAGTTTTCGCTAGGGGGCGTTAGTAGACAGAGCAAGAGACTGTTATATTGATTTATATTATAATATGATTTGTTGTTATAATGGTAAACAAAAGGCAAATCATTATTCGGAGGTTGTGTATGATTAAAGAAATGGTAGATGTCTAAGTTATTGGGAAATATTTACCGAGACTAAGTTTACTGGGATTTCGTTTCGAACACGAGAACTGGGTATGCGATTATGATTTTGTGTCAGTTGAATAGAATGAGGGGTGTGGGCTATTTTGCAATAAGAAAGCTTATGGAGGAAGGAGTCATTAGGGATTTGGGGAGGAACTATAAATAGTAGGAATATCTTTGAGGGCTAGGATGACAATGAGGTTGGCAAGGAAGGAGGTGCTATTTTGTACTTAATTAAGTACAGGGTTTAGATATAATTCGCCGCAGATAAGAGTGGTACTTTATCTGCTTAAATTCTATCGGGGGCGGCTGTAACGGTACAGAATGAATGGTATCCGTCCGTTAGTAAGGAATGTGTGGGAGTAGCATTAAAATAAATATTAATGCGTAGCACCATTAATATAATAAGCATGAAAAAAGGGAATAATAAACTAGTTCAGAATAATGGTCAATGGTCTAGCGCTTTATCTTTAGTTTGAATTTCGCGGGGACTGCTCTGCGCGTCCCTTGCGACATAGGCGGCGTCTAGCGGAAGTTATTTACGTAAGCTTCGCATAAGGTTGCTAGTTTGACTTCTTTATTTTGAATTTCGCGGGGACTGCTCTGCGCGTCCCTTGCGACATAGGCGGCGTCTAGCGGAAGTCATTTATTTGGGCTTCGCGTAAGGTTGCTAGGTTGACTAGGACCGTATTTTATTTTGAGTTTCGCGGGGACTGCTCTGGGGTCGGCAAAGTGGTTCACCTACGGGCGGACGCCACCTATGGTCGGAATACAGAACTTTTTATAATTTCACAAAATACAGGATTATTGGCTTAAGTGGATGATTATTGAGAGGGAATTGTTAATAGAAGGCTACATTTAGATATTCAAAGATGTAATATTGGCTATCTGACGAGATTTGGTTAGATTATGGAAAAATTTTAGAATTGCGCGGCGAAAGCGGCAATGAGCGAGCGAGAGGTTGAGAAAAAGACAGAAAGAGAGGTCGGATGATAGCTCCACGTGGCGCGACGCGAAGGCGGGGGGCATCGGGGAAACGGCTAGCGATTGGTGGAAGGGAAGAAAAGCGGACTCGCGCGGGCAAATTTTAGGCGCGCGTGGCGGGAAAGTTAAGATGCTTGGGAAAATTAGCGGACATGGAGTTTTGGGACGTCTGCGGTGCGGACCAACTTAAGAGTGCGGTACGACTCATACGGGAAAAATAGCGTCCGAGCTTTGATAGTGCGCTGAGTGATATTCGAGCTGCGATATTAATTAAGATTCGTGAAATTGAAAGTGATTAATAAAGTAAAACTATTGCGGTCGCAACTCGAATCCGTTAACGGAATGAAGTATTCCGGGGTACATCGGCGGAAACGAATCACGGTGGCAACAAAAACCTATGTACCTTTCAACAGACTTCGGTCTGGATGATCTTTGATTGTATTTAATAAGATCGGCGTTTTATATCATTACGCTAAACAATACACTATCTTCGACGGAGTAATGGGGGAGAGACAGTTGTCTCCCTAGTGAAAGTTGAAGATAGGTCAGACACCATTTAGCTGGAGGTAGACACGTATGACCCAGTCCAATCTCGAGTCTACCTCCGTACATACAGTGTAGTGATAGGAAAATAACACACTGAGTATACTGGCTCGACTGATAGAACATTTAGGAGTTAGTTGCTTTCAGGGGCAATGCGACTCTCACCACACACCACGAATTTAAATTAAATGAGGCTTGGCCTAGTTTGCAAGGTACACAACAGGGACTGTTAGTTCGACAAAATATAGGCATGTTCAAGTGAGGAAAGTTGTAGGAATCTATAGGTAGGCGGATATATATATGGTTAGTTATTAATTCAGACTAATAAGGTAGGGATAATTAAGTTAAGGCGCTAAATAAAATTATGATGAAGTGATGTGGGTCCTAGCTAGGCAAGTAATCTGTTACCGCAGGCCGGTAAAATTCTAATTGTTTTCCTAAAGTTGTTACCAATTAATTATTCATTTTAAATAATTAACAGAAGTATGATAATATTGTACCATCATTACTTGGAATACCTAAAAGTCTAGACTGGTTTCCTATTACAAGAAAAATACTAAA
Source organism: Scoparia ambigualis (assembly GCA_963921215.1). Taxonomy (NCBI): domain Eukaryota; kingdom Metazoa; phylum Arthropoda; class Insecta; order Lepidoptera; family Crambidae; genus Scoparia; species Scoparia ambigualis. Next base: position 43,842,019 of record OY992501.1, on the reverse strand, counting down.
AAGTTATAGCAAATAAGCTTAGCCGTACTGTGATGTTTGATTTCTAATGCTGAAATGACCAAACAGGCATTTTTTAGCTTTCCCTGGGATGCAATACGATCTCATATCGCTACACTCTTCAAGGTGTTAAAGTTTTACATCCGATACCTTAGCAAAAATAAGCTGATACAAACTGAACAACTAAAACCAGTTTAGAACCTAGGATAAGTCGTTGAAAGAAGACATTGCAAGCTATGAGCTTCTAATAATCTGAAACATAGAAATAATTGATTGATAACAACCAGCTAATTAGCCTGACAATGGTCTACTAATACCATTTGAATAGACCTCTTAAGATATGTAAGTACTTACTTCTAATAATATGAAACATAGAAATATTTGATGGGAACAATCTAATCAATCAGACTAATACCTAGTACAGTCTAATTTATACTTATTAAAGTGAGTAAAAGATAACTTCTAAATGTAATTTATTTAATGATTAACAGTGATAATTAACTACCTACTAAAGGTATACTAACTATGATTTAGTAGTCTATCAAATTAACCACTCAGTCTGAGAGACAGAGGGTGTAAGTTAATGGGAAAATAATTAACTACATTCACTCCCTAAAAGTCAGGGATGTTGAATAAATTAGGCATCTTTCAATAAACTTGAGATGTATTTATACTTTATAAGATCTGTATAATGAACACTAAGAGTAATCCAAAGTAATTTACTTCAAATGATAGTATTCTATTTCAGTTCACTTCCTAAAGTCAAGGATATTGAATGAATTAAACATCCTTTAATAAACTTAAGATGTGATAATCTGCCAATGCAGCCAATCCAATGTAGTTATATTGGAGCTTTACAGGACTTGTATAATAAATACTAAGAATAAATAAAAGTAGTTTTACCTGTATTAATAGCATTCTACTTTAGCCACCGCCTGAATTGGCGTTTTATTAAATTATCCACCCTTTACGGAACTGAATATAAGTTATTGCATTGAATAATTAAGTTCTTAATGTGAAAAGGATATTTGGATGATAGCAAGCCTTGAGATAAACTCTATTGATTTATGTGGAATAATAAGAATTTAAATTGCTAACACATAGTGCATAATGTAAAATGAAATTAAATTTGAGGAGAGATGTAAATTCTCAGTTAAAGAATTAAAGGCACAAGCTAATAATTAAAGTTAAAGCCAATGTGTCGGAACTGTAATTAAACCATGAGATGTACAGTACGCTATGGAGCGGTGGTGGGGCTCATAAATTGCACCAGGCTTCTTATGTATCATGCTACTGATAATAAATAATAATACCTACAAGCTAAGCTATCATCTGATTACCTTTGAGTGGTTACAAATCTTCCCCGCAGCTGCAGTGAAGGATTTAGGTCACAGTTCAGACGGAGTCATTGCTAGGCTACACATATTTATGTTATGATTTATAGACTGGTAGGTAATTAGGTCAGGAGAAAATAATTTAACACAGGGATAAGCCAATTACTAAACTTTCACGAAAGAACTTGAGTTACTTAAATGCGGTTAACAACGGAGGGTTCACTAGACGATCTGGCCAAAATAGTAGTTATTATAATATTACATTGCTTGACTGAAATTCACTGCAAATAGAATTAAGCTATGCTAAGGTTCCATCTTCATACAAACGCTACACACTCTACAAAACTCCAGACACAACCATTAGATTGTAGATAAATTAGGTTAATTAGTTTTAAGAATTAGATAATAATTTAAGTTAAGGTAAAGCGGCGAGGATGTGTGTATGTATTATAAGCTAGCTAGGCATATAGGTGTGAAAGGCATTAGATTTAGGTTTAGATTTAGGTGTAGCAAATTATAATATAAGAGGGGGGGGGAGGTTACAAAGGGATGGTTGACTTTACATTTTTTGAGCACATTTCAGTTCCTATTTGGTGCAAAGTGGACTATGGTAGAGGACTGCTTTTGCTGTCCTCATTGCCTAGTCTCTGACTAACCCTTCAGGGATAATAGTCTTGATAATGTGTATGTATGACAAAATTTGGACAAAGAACATCTTTAGCTCCTTCGTGTTCGGAGGGGGTTGGTCGTTGTTGTCGTCTTATGACATATCCCAGTTGTTGTCATAAGATGTCAGTCAGTAAAACCAACCGACCCGCATTGGGCCAGCATGGTGGGTTATTGCGCCTGTTCCACATATCCCTATTAGTCTATCCCTACTGGTAGGCAAGATAGGATTTTTTTTCCACATTATGCTACTAGGGGGGAAGGAATACTTTTCTACTTATCTCTACTGATAAAATAATTCAGGAAATTGGTATCGTCACATTGTAAAGTCTAAGTGCTATAAGTGTTTTGTTTAATATGTATAATGATTCTATTATGAAAGTATACAAACTCCTTCATTCGAGAGGTGTAGGACCGTTTTCATTGTGAAGCCTAAGAAAATGTCACTTAACGTGTCATTTGTAAAATATAAAACAAATCTGAAAATCTAATGCAAGCCATTGATTTATTTCTTGCCCAATCTCCATGTGCTGTCCATGTGGGAAGGCATGTGCCCAGCAGTAGGACGTTTATAGGCTAATGATGAAGGGAAGTTTGAATTCGCCGGTCACCAAGATGCGCTGCCCAGATGCCATACACTTTTTTGTTTCAGTTTTGATCTAGTAGTAAATAAATATCGCTCTAGGCACACCGAACAAACCTACGAGCGGTTACATATCAAAAATTCGAAATTTGCCTGTACGAATTTTATTTGGCCGAAAACGTTTTGTAATTTTTTGTATTCCATAATTTTCTTTTTACCGAAAGCACAATTTATAAAGGACATTGTTGAAGTTAGCCTAAGAACCAACACAAACATGACATACATGATAATTCTTAGCTTATTTTTTACGACAGATAACAGTATTTAGATTTTGGCGGACACTTTTAAATAAGTAACCATTATTAAAAAGAACTTTTTGTCATTAATATTGAGTATCATTTTTTTAATATGGGTTGGGTATCAGTGCATTCAGCCAGTAAATTAAAGGTTTGTGACCAAAATATTTATAATATGTACAAACAAACCTAATAATATTATGCATGCATGGCTGACTAGATATGCTTAGTGCCAAATACTCCAAGCATCATTAGAATACGATACATCGCATTTTATTCCAAACTGTAAACGTTAGTCGACTTAAGATTCTTTTGCCTTTCCAACAAGGAGAATTTTACTAATCTGCGGTGCTGTGTCACTCACTGACTGACGTTACTGTAGTCTGCTTTATTCACCGTCTGTGGCTTTATTCACAGACGCGTGGCTTTATTGTGCAGTTGACGTTTTTTGGCAAATAAAATAAAACAGCGCAACATCACTTTTCAAATTCTCTCAAGAAGTCCGTGCAAGATCTCAGTAAAGTCCCACATCATTACTGGAACTCAAGAGGTTTGGGGGGAATATCATTTAGCATTAAACGTTCATAATATTATCATCACATCACTCATCATTATCATCAGTTTAAGCCTTAGAGCATTCAACCAACTGAATGCTCTAAGGTTTAGGCCTAATCAATGAACTCTAATAATACGACTGAAGGACTAGTATCCATGGTCAAGAAAAAAAAAGTTCACGTTCTGGTCTTCTTGGCGGGAAAGTGAAGTCATGTTTAAAGTTTTGTTTTATTTTCTATAATTTGTGTTTTGTCGAATATTAATGTAAAATAATGATGGCTTATATAAGTGTTAGTGAACGTACATGAGTGTTGGCAAATAAAAAAAAAGAGTGCAACATCACTTCTCAAATTCTGTAATTAAACATAACCTCAAGTTTTCCTGATATTTAGGTTCTCAGGAGTGTCCAATAAAAATCTTTGTTTTTACAGTAATTTACTTACAATTTCGAACCTAGAAAAGAATATTTCATAATTGTTGGTTCATAGGCTAACAATGTATGGGCGAAAACATTGCCCTTTTGAAATGCTGATTATCGATTGTTATTTTTTTCAAAATCTCTATGTTTTGAAATCGCACTCAACGTTTGGCCGAAGCTATTAATGCTAGACGATTCATTTTACAGAAACACGTTTCCAATATTATTAAAATGCAACATTTCAAATAATTGGAATCCATAATATCATCGAACAACTTATAATCGTAATAACGTTTAAGCATACAAACAAGCATGCAGCATGGAAGCAAGCATGCAGCATGGAAGCAAGCATGCACCACGTAAGCAAACATGCAACATGTAAGCAAACAAGCTTGGAGCTTACAAGCAAGCTGCGGCATGCAAGCAAGCGTGCAGAATGCAAACAAGCATACAGCATGCAAGCAAGCATGCAGCATGCAAACAAGCAAACAGCAAGCAACCGAGCAAGCAGCAGGCATGGTTTCTGTCACGGCTCCGGCGCTGCGAGGCTCCGGCGGTCCCACGCGAGCTTATCGTCGCAGATGGCCTACGCTCACCACCTGCTCCTTAGCTCACGGGCCGCCTCGCCCCTCCGCGCCTACGCGGGCTTGAATTACACTCTAGCGTAGGGCAGACAAGACTTTGTGGAGTCGGTTTTGCCGCGATTCGTTTCTGTCACTGACTTTTGAAACACAATCTTACCGGAAACATAAAGTATTAACTTTTTAAGACATTTAAGTTTATTCACCTAATAATATGAATATATGAAAAATATAAAAAAAACTGGGTATGAGTATGATATTTTAGAGAAAAAGTTACTTCGAATTTCAATACTTCTAGATATGAAATTAATTGTAAACAAAACATCTTCCAAAAGAAAAAAAGTAGTTTTAATAATCGGCTAATAGTTTTTCTGGAAAATGAAACGTATATATGACAAGTTTATGGATTAACAAAATTATGTAAAAGCAACGATCTGGTATTTAAAACTTCGTTATTCCGTTTTCGAACAATTGAAATTCGTACAGGAAAGTTTCGAATTTATGATAGGTACCCCCTACGAGCATGTTACAATGTGTAGTTTAACGCCCGATATTAATAACCTATCTCTTTATACTCGTAGTAGGCAAACCTACAAGAGTTAGAAATTTGATATACACTTTTAAACTTTCGCGTTCCATTATGCACACATATTTAGACGGGATTTAACGCAAAACTACTTAGTAAAGGCATTCTACGCATACCTTTTTATACCCGACGTTTCGACCGAGTTGCACCGGCCGTGGTCACGGGTGGACTGCTGTCGCGGTGTATCGCCTCCGTTTGCGTCGCTGAGTCTTCATCCACCGTCACATTATTTATCCAACTACCGTCACACACAACACTAACGGTGTCCCTATTCCGTATACAAGCCTTATTCTGGTAGTTAGCCGATTGCAGACTAAAACGAAGTGGCGTTTTTGCAAACACTGGATTCCACGCTGATGATAGTTTGTGACCATCTTCCCGATTGAAATTGTTCGGATGTTTCTTAATTTCAATCGCTTCACGCACTACTCTTGAATAAAAGTGGCGATCTGTGGAGAGGACTTGCGTACGATGAAATTCGATCCAATGATTTGCGCCTCTTTCAAGTAAATGCTCCGCAATGGCTGAATTGTTAGACTGGCGGTTTTTCACAGCCGCAATATGTTTCTTGACCCTCTCATGGATAGTCCGTTTTGTCTGGCCTATGTAGGAACTACCGCAGCTGCAGTCTATCTTGTATACGCCTGGTGTTTGAAGTGGCATAACATCCTTTGGGGAGCCCACAATGTTGTTGATCTTTATGCCTGGAGTGTATATTGTCGGTATCGAGTACTCGCGTAATATGTGGCCGATCTTGTCCGTGACTCCTTTAACATAAGGCATATAGGCTGGTTGTCTTCTAACTTAGGGATGTTTGTCACTCTTAGTCGGCTGCTTCCATAGTCGATTCTATTGAGCCGTTTTTATTGAGTACCTCCTGAACATGATCCAGCTCACGCTTTAAATGCTCAGGGTCACAGAGGTCAAATGCTCTGTTCTTTAGTGACGTTATCACGGATTGTAAGTGTCGAGGGTGGTCATGTGAGGTAGCGTGTAGGTATCTGTCCGTGTGCGTGGGTTTCCGGTAAACACAGTGTGTTACGGACCCATTTGGTCTCACGGTCATCTTGACATCTAGAAAGGCCAACGACCTATTCGCCTCCATCTCATATGTAAACCTCATCTTCGGGTGAAAGGAGTTGAGATGTTGCATCCACTGATCCACTTCCTGCTTGCTTCCTTTAACGATGCTGAAGATGTCATCTACGTATCTTTTCCAAAGTCGGATGGTCTTCGGACCGAGGCTCAGTGCCTTCTCTTCAAAATGTTCCATCCAGATGTTGGCAAGTACCGGGGCGACTGGGCTTCCCATTGCGACACCATCAATCTGTAGGTAATATTGACCTTGGAAAAGAAAATAGTAGCCGTCCAAAAAGTGTTTTCAAGCAGATCAATGTAATTTCGCGGCATTTCGTTGACCTTCAGTTTTTCCCGGACTACGTCCAAACACTCCTTGATTGGAACATTGGTGAACAGCGATTCTACATCGAAACTCACCATAATGTCGTCCGGTTCCAATATTAGGCTTTTTATAGTTTGGACAAAGTGGCGTGAGTCCTTGACGAAAGACGGTGTTTTACCCACAAGTGGCTGCAATACTGACGCAACGTGCTTTGCACGGTCGTAAGTAGGAGAAGCAATTTGACTTACGATAGGCCGCAACGGCACGTTGGATTTATGTATTTTGGGCAGGCCATATAATTTCGGTGGTTGATGTGATTTTGGTCTGTACAGTGACTCATACTCGTTTTCGGTAAATAGGTCTTGGTAGTTATTAATAAGAGATCGTATCTTACGCGTTACTCTGGCCGTGGGGTTGTAATTTACCGGTTTATATACCTTTTCGTCACATAGCAAGGCCTGTATCTTGTGTTGGTAATCGATAGTATTCATCACTACAGACAGAAATTTGACATAATTTGTAAGTGGCTTAAGTCAAACTACTCTACTCTACTAGACAAAACAACAGATAGATAGAATTTAATTATTTCGGCAGTAAATATAAACCGTGTCGCGTAGCGGTGGCAGAATACTACCACCCTCTCTTCCCTCGGGTATCATAAAAGGCGACTAACGGACTAAAGACTGCACATACATCCAACAGCATAGAGCGGCGATGGGCTCACCAACTGTCACGCTAAGCACATGTGCAGTCGCTATTTGGTGAAAAGTGGACTATGGAGAGGGCTGTTTTGCGGTCCTCATTGCCTAGTCTCTGACTAACCCTTCGGGTATAATAGCCGTGATTATATGTATGTACACAAATAGGAACTGAAATGTGCTCAAAAAATGTAAAGTCAACCATCCCTTTTACCAGCATTGCAAAATTTGTTTAAGTAAGTAAGTATGTTTTCATTCCTAATACTCAGAAAGTAGGTCTGAAGTTGCGTGAGGAGCGGGTGGAAAGTAGTACTTTTCGCCCTAGGGAGAATAGTTTTTCTGACATGTGTAATTGTGACTAATTATTAAGATAATACGACTAATGGATCAAAGCCTGCACATACATCCTACAGCATAGAGCGGCAATGGGCTCATCAAAATAATACTACAAACCCCTCTTTTCCCTTGGGTGTCGTAAAAGGCGACTAACGGACTAAAGGAATTCATGTTTTTTTTTACTTTCCTTATATTCGTAATGAAAAACATAGTGTTAACCTCGGGTGAAAGACTTATTTACTCCCTCGAATTATTGAACCCCGTCCCGGGAGTAAATAAGCTACTTTCACCCTTAGGGTAACAATGTACTATTAAGACACTAGTAAACAAAACAACAGATACATTACTTATTTATTTCGGCTGTTTCACCTTCCATTCCGTATACATCGACTTTCCCGTATAAAGATGGCAAATTAAATTGTACCATATAGTCCCCATTTTAACCTGTTTGCTTCTTCTTTACAACCAAAGACCTGAATATTACCTTTTTATTAATATGTGTTCCAAACCACCAGTAACCACCAATAGTACCATATGAGTGAAAGTTACAAACGTTAGTTTTAATTTGCCTATTTCTAGATATTCGGCCAGAAATTATAGTGTCTACATTCAGCTTGATAGCTGAATCCTGATGGATTTAGGTAAAAATTAGTCAACATTTTACGTTTTTTAAAGTTGTAAGAAATGATTAAATTGTTTAAATGAGACAGGACGTCAGTCCTGTCTCATTAAAACAACTTAATGCGATAACGTACAACTTCACAAACAGACGGGCGGGAAAAACAAAGGCTGTCGGGAGAGAGCGATCGCTAATGATATTTGAATAAATGAAAGCATTCGCACTCACGTAGGATTCACGAATTGTTCTTTTTATGTGTAAAAAAATGTCTCTCAGAAAACAGAAAGACTCAAAAAAACAACAGCACACCATGACTTTAAAAAGTTACTAACTTAAAAGTATTAGTGTGTTATTATATTTAGAAGAAGCTTGACAACGCAGCGGCTAAAGCGTTCGGTTTGCGATATTGCTAGTTAAGCCACTTTCGCAATGCCCGATCATTGAATGGGGGACCAAATAGAAACGTCTCGAGACTCTCGAGCCGCTTCGTGAGGAAAAATCAGAATAAAATACAGTGTTTTGTTTCGAACTGCAAATAATGATAAATGTTAAGTATTAAAACTATTTTAAAGGTACCTAACAAGATTAATTTTTGTAAGTAAGTACAGTGAACTGACAGTTCGCTTGTGACCACGGCCGCAGCATCGCGGCACGTCAAGCAGTAAGAGATATGTACTTACTTACAAAAATTTATCGTGTTAGGTCCCGTTAAAATAGTTTTAATGCAATGCAACGCGATAGTTTAAAGTCTTAAATGTTAAGTAGTTAATCCTTTCAACTTCTGAGCTAACGTTAATTTAGACCAGCCAATCAGTCAGTAATATTTTGTCTCAAATACGCCTCCATGATACGCCTGTTTCAGAGAGGGTGTGGAAGACACAGACTTCTCTCTTCTCTTCTCTCTTCTTGCTCCGATCCATAAACAGTCACATCAATCTTTTCAAAACAAATTGTTTTATTACGATTACCTTTTTTTATCCTCCTGGGATGACTACGTTGTTTTTTTATTAGCCATACAAAACAGAATTATATGTATAATAAAAACATTATTTTGTAGAATACAAAAGCACATCAAGTAAAAGTTGAGTTCAAACATTTTATTAAAACAATTAAATTATAATATATCAAAATTAGTAACACTAATTAATATAACTTGCTACAAATCACATTATACATTTTTTAATTCTATTAAAATACAATAAGTACATTACGCATGAGCTCGGACAGATGGGCGAGGATCGCCACTGATTGCGTTCCATGTGACGGACACCGGAAGCGTGGCAGACCGAGGCGGAGATGGAATGATGGCCTAGAAAGTTTTCTTACCTGGGAGAGGCCTTTGCCCAGTAGTGGGACACAAAGTAAGATACTGAAAGACAAAGAAAAATAGGTAACCTACTTTACATTATTTCAAAATGTATTTACCATCTTTGATTAACTTCCACTGCCTTGTTAATTTCCTACAAAATCTTCTTCAGTTTTTAATAAGGCGTTATTATTGGGACTTTATTTTTACTTTTTTTAAAATATTTACTTGTGCTGTTTGTCCCAAATAAATATATTTAAATTTCATTTCGTTCAAAAATTCCTAGTGAAGTACGCTTCTTAATTCGGCGTAATCATCACATAACTTGTGATGAAGGCGAATGGTCGACTATTAGCGTAATAAAAATCAGTTTTGTATCGTTAAATGTTCACAAAAAATAAGAGAATAATTTTATGAGGGCGATTTTCTTAATAGCACTGCACTTACACGTTGAACGTTATGGCGTTTTATGGCCAATCTTGTCGAAGCACCGCGCTTTTATAATTAGACACCTGAAGCTTAGTCGGAACTACGATGCTGTAAAGTTTACAGGAGTCCCCGTTAAAATTTTATTGCTTCGGTTAATAATTAGTTAAGAAATTTTTCAATTAAGTTTATCACTTTAGAGGTTAATTACCTGTCTACATAATAGACTTAAGGTTGCTTCACACATATCAGTGAAGTCACAGTTCCGACACAATATCGGCACAGTGAAAAATATTCTTTCATACATTCTCTATGAACATTGTCAAAACGAATACGTCCGTGATTTGCCGGTGGCGGAACTGACTGACACTGAGAGCATTATCACTGACAAATGGGGATGCATTCATAGAGAATGTATGAAAGACACTGCCAGTACTGTGTCGAAACTGTGGCTTCACTGATATGTGTGCCTTACGGGTTAAACTTTCGATATATGAATTTCCGATAGAATATATTTTCTGATACTTTGAGTTTTGAACTTCTAATGATGAAAGATTGGTTTTAGGTAAGGAAAACATTTATTAACTATAAAAAGCCGGATGAAGCCATTACCTACCGAGGTATGCTAAAGTGATTGCAGCTAATACCGCGAATCGTGATTCTATTACTAACGGTAAAAAAATAATAGGCATTTTGGTTCCGTACAAATCTTTATTAAATACAACTTGTTGGCTACTCTATGTATGAAGTAAAACATCGTGAGGAAATCTGCACACTCAGGCGACTGAATGTGTAACCAAGATCCAAGCTGGTTAGGTTACCCTGTTAACATGGTCACGGAGATCAGACGGCAGTCTCTCCACTGTAATTACCTGGGCCCCAATTATCATTTTTCGAGATTTAGTCTTGAATCGAGTTTTGATTTCGATCTCTATCTCGATAATCGACATTTTGTTCACGAATCTTCTATTCTCAGCGCTAATCGAAATAGACTTCGAGTTTTTTTTTTTGATAAATATTGCCATTCTTTTTAATGCAATCAACTCGGGATGCGTTCCGTTTGACACGTTTCATTCGGTTTTAAACCGGTTGCAACTATGTACCTACCTCAAATATTTTTACTGTAAAGGTATTTTTTTTTTACTTGTCCCCCGACGTGGGTCATGTCGGAGACGTTATGTACGTGCTTAAAACTACGGTTGATGGGAGCTAGGCCGCGCTAGGGCGGCTCTCCTATGCTACTTGTTTGGCATAGTGCCTACATTTTTATTGCACTTCTTGTGCCCTATCTATTGCTTCTCCTATTTTATCTCTAACTTATATAAACGTATTTAAAAGACTTTTCCATTTTTCTCGCACGCTTGGTGCCCTCTTACTCATTTTTCCTTACAATTATTTCTCTCTTAATCTATACATTTTTATTGCATTCTCGATGCCCTATTTTTATACTACTATTTCTAATCTATTGTCTACCTTTTTCCCGATTTCTCGGTTCCATTTTTATTGCACCATTTTGGGTGCCCTTTCATCTTAACTAGCTTAATTAGCTTATTTTAGCCTTATATTAACTTATTTACTATTGACATTTTTTACTTAATTTTACAATTTGACTTACTTACTATATTTTTATTTACTTATTTAATTTTACAGTCTTTGCCCACGGCTTTTAATTGCTTTCTTAATTTTATACTATTTCATTATGTAGACCCTTGGTATACTCAATATACTGGTGGTTACAAATTTTACTTTGTTTTATTTCTCTTAATTACTTTACTTGCTATGCCTATGCAGAATTCTGTAAACGGTATTGTAGTGCTTTTATTTGCCAGGTTTTCGTAAATTGTGTTACTCTCTATTTTCATTCCTGTCATACTCTCATACCTCATTCTCTCATATTGGAAGATAGGGCAACTTGTCAGGATGTGGGTCACACTTTCTTCCTCCTCGGGGTCACAAATGCACGATAGGCTCTCCTTGCACTTGAACCGATTCAAGTACGAGGAGAACCCACCGTGCCCTGTCATAACCTGCGTCAGTACGCCCGTTGGTGGCAACTTCCTTACTAAGCTATAGGCCGCAGTTGCATCTGGAAGGAACATTTTCGTCACCGAGGCCGTTGTACCCGCGTCGTATCTCCGGGCCCATTCGCCAATCGTTCCCTCACGTATGAAACGCTTGGCGAATGAGACCGGACATCGCTCGTAGTCCAACTTCCTCCGCGACGAACCTGCTGCCTCCTTTGCGATCTCGTGTGCGCGTTCGTTGCCTCTCACGAATATCCGGCGTGAAATAATGGCACTTGTGCTGGTGTGTTTTATCCGGCCAGTGAGGATTCCGGAGCCACCCCCCCCTCCTCACAATTTCTAATCCTTCCTTAACCCTATTCCTTTTTTTAAAGGTCGGCAAGGCATCTGCGACTCCTCTGGTTTTGCAGGTGTCCATGGGCGGCGGTGATTGTTCTCCATCAGGTGACCCGCCTGCTCGTTTGCCTCCTTACATAAAAAAAAGAGAAATTTGTCGGTTTTTGGATACGTTTACCTCCTGGCTGGTAGCTGCTACAAGGTTGTGAATTTATTAGTTTTTTTAGAATTCGTTCATGAGTTCTAATAAGATGAATGAGGTTTTCACACTTCGAGTTCGAGTCTTAGATTTAATACTACTATTTTATAATACACTCCATCTCATTTACTGTCATTATCTGTTACAGGTTCCATCAAATACTCGGCGGTGCTAGTGGATAACGAAGAAATCATTTTCGTCAACCAGGTAAGCTTAGACATCAAAAGCAGCCTCTTTTCTTCCTAAAACATACTTTGTTGACCAACTTGGGAATCGAACCACTGACCCGGATATCCAGCCGAGCGCTTTGCCACTCGCCTATCCAGGCGGCAATCTCAAAAGTACCTATCTTCTATAAAATTTCCATAAAAGTGAAAAACTTTGGCAACGAATGCTATTCAATAAAAGTTACAAAAAGGTCGGAAAGTTACGAATGAATGAGAATCGTCCATCGTTACGATTGTTATGCTTGTAAGTCCTGTTTAATTAATTTGTCAAAGTCGCCAACCGTTACAATGTTTACTTTTTTTGATAATAATAATAAAATATAAAAGTTTACTATATTTGAATTCCAATTATATTTATTAAGAAAGTGAGTTAAATATTAAACTTTTAAAAGTCTCATTAAAAAGTTGTCTACATTATATTGTAGTATCCCTTCATGAATACTTTAAATAGGTTCGCTAAAGGCGTACCTATTATCCGGCTGGATCAAGGTATTGATTCAAAAGGCCTGGCCTGTTTCTCGAAAGGTACAAGTCTTGTAATACAAGTGTGTTACCATAGTAACCCTTGTAGAATACCAAACTTACAAGTGTAACGTTTCACGCTTAGATGAATGATTAGTCTCGCTGCGCTCGACCGCAGCGAGACCAATCGTTTATCTAAGGTTTTACTAAACTGTACGTAGCACGTATGTAGAATAAAATCTCAATCAAATGATTAATCTCACAAGTAAATATTTCCACGTGTAAAACTAATTCTGTTTCTCAAAAAAATGGTTGACACTTGTAACTAGTGACTTTCAGAAATTATTCTAGCAGTGTCGGGAGACTCCTAATTTTTACGTATCGTTTATCATAATCCTTAAATACAAAAGCACCACAAGTCCAAATAAGAAAATTATACAGGAGCGGCATTTAAAAAAATATTTCGATGATTTATTGATTTTTGTTTAAACTATGTATTATGTAGATGTTTTTAGTATCAAAAGAAGCGTAATTAAATTGCCTATTTTTAGTGAAGCAGTCTTAACCGTATCTTGAATAGACTCTTGAAAAAATGCATATAAGTTAGTTTTGTATATAGATTATGACTTTGAGAACATTTAAATTTTAAAAAGTAAACCACCATAATTAGGAAAATTTGAGTTTTATTTTCAGTTGACAACCTTATAAAACCTCAATTTAAACATAAAAATGGCACATAGGGTACTAAATTACTACATAGTAAACTTGCTGAACGAAAACAATTATTTAAATCTTATCATGAAATCATTAATTAGGTCTAAAAATAATATTAGTTGATAAGCGAAATATTAGTTGATACACACTCGATTTTGTACTGCGCTGCCATAGCGGCGTATCGCATCGCTCGTGTTAAGTTTCCGGATACTGACCAAGCGCCGTTACACCGCTGTCCCCGCGTAGTAAAGAAGAATCGAGTGTCGTATCAACTCGTTTAGGACTCTCATTGCAAAATTAATCTGCTTCAGAGGGGGCAACCATCGTCCCCGAGTAATGCGTTTCGTGAACCAGGCCTTTGCTGGGACCGGGATTAGACCCCGGGACTACATAGCTTGTGTCACGGAACGCATTGACTTTCTGAAGCAAAAAGTTTATGCGCTGGCAAGCCGTATTCGTCGCTATAGAGCGCGTGTGGATCGATATTGTCAATATCGCCTTTTTCAAAGTGACCAAAGGAAGGTGTATCGGAGTTGGGAAGGAACCGACCAATATGTGAGCGACGGGCAGTGTCCGGACTATGAATACTTATTATGATAACTTTTGGTGTAGTATCTGGTTGGCACCCGTCGAACACACTGAGGGTGATTAGATTAGCGTCGTTGAGCGTGCGTGTGAGCCTACCGAATCCATGGGACCTGTGACTATTAGCCCCAAAGAGTGAGTTGTGCGATCCTTACGGCTCAGAACTGGAAAAGTCCTGGACCGGACGGGTTGCATAACTTTTGGATAAAGTGGATTAGATGCTCACACGACAGATTAGCGACGCAATTCTAAGAAGCCCTAGAGGTCGGTTCCATGTCAACATTTATGACAACCGGTGTTACCTTCCTGCTCCACAAGTCCGGTAGTACCACGGAACCTAAGAACTATAAACCCATCACTGCTTGCCAACGCTTTACAAGCTCCTTACATCCATTCTGAGAATTAAAATTAATTCGCACATTGTTGCGCACAATATTTTGGCTTCCATTCAGAATGGATGTAAGGTTGGGTCCCGTGGTACTAAGGAGCTCCTCCTCATCGACACGACCATTTGCCAACAAGTCCGGCGGAACAAAGGGGGAGAGAATCTTAGAGCTGTATAAAATTAATACAACTCTGAGATCTTTTCTAGGCTCTTGTATGAGACAGTGGATCACAGTCCTTCGTCAACCGGGTGGTGGAGACAGCTCCTCTGGTCCGCTGGACTTCGTAAGGATTGAGCGAGGCATCTTCCAGGGTGATAGTCTGAGTCCGTTGTGGTTCTGTCTAGCCCTGAATCCTCTCAGCACATTGCTAGAGGATTCAGGGCTGGACTATCGGCTTAGGAGACAGGGTGAAGTTATTTTTGCTGTACATGGATGACCTCAACCTGTTTGCACCGATACGTCATGAATTGATGGCGTTGCTGAAAGTCACTGAGACTTTTAGCAGCGCCATCAACATGGGGTTCGGTGTAGACAAGTGCGCGGTCATGCACGTACAGCGGGGGAAAGTTGTAAATTCTACGAATTTGCAACTTTCTGAGACGATGATTTTCAGATCTCTCTCCGAAGCCGCCACCTACAAATTCCTTGGTATGTCACAGTCATTGGGTATAGAGAGTGGGGGTATAAAACAGTCGGCGAAGGAACGCTTCTTTGGTCGCCTGACAAAGGTACTTAACAGTCTTTTGTCAGGAGGCAACAGGGTGCTCGCTTTCAACGGCTGGGTTATGCCCTTACTGGTATACACCTTTGGCATACTAAGGTGGACTCAGACCGAGTTAGACGCCCTGGATAGAAAGGTTCGACAGCAACTGACATTACATCGCAAGCTCCACCCACGCTCGTCTGTTAAGAGACTGTACATCCCGCGGAAATGGGGTGGTCGAGGCTTTTTAAATGCCAAGACCCTCCACAACCGTGAGGTGTGCAGTCTTCGAGAATATTTCCTCAACAACGAGTGTGGGATGCATCGCGATGTGGTGTCGGTTGACAGGACCATAACGCCTCTATCCTTAGGCAAAGAGAACTGGTGCAAGCCTCAGGTGCTGAGCACCGAGGACCGCAAGGACGTATGGAAGAGCATGGAGCTGCACGGCCGATTCAATTGCATACAAAAATAAGAGGAAATATCAAATTATTATATGCAAAACTAACCTATTTCGAAATATGGTACTATTGCATGTAAAGAAATAAAAAAATAATTTATGCAAAACTAACTCAATCCAAAATTATGGTAGTATTGCATACAAAAATAAAAGGTAATATCAAATTATTATATGCAAAACTAACCTATTTTGAAATATGATACTATTGCATAAAAAAATAATAAGATATTTACATCTGCAATACTAATATATTTTTGAATGTGGCACTTTTGAATATAATATGATTTCACCTAATATTTAGCAGTTATTTGGAATATGGTAGTTTTCACTAAAAACCTGTGTGAATGTGGCACTTTTGAATAAATGATTTCACCTAATATTTAGCAGTTATTTGGAGTATGGTAGTTTTTCTGCCAGAAGTCTGTAATTGGCAACTGACAATGTGGTACTCTCGGACCAAAATTTGGTCCGAGGTGGTACTTTTGCACGAAACTCAATCACAGAAACGGTAGAAAACAAAACTAACGATCAGAAACACCCGCAAACGCTCAAAGCGTTTACGGGTGTTTCTGATTGTAAAACGACGGCTGTTTTAGCGAAACTATAAAGTTTCATCGTTTAAGTGCATTTTATGCAACAAAAACAATTTTGATCATTTTTGAAATGTGCGACTTTTGTATTTAAGGAGCGACTTGTACTTTTACTGTTGTAGAACATCAGAATCACAAGTTAGCGGCCATTTTAGTAGTGATGGGCGATTGTGAATGACATTATTCGAATTATTCGATTGTAGAAGTCATTCGAGTTATTTGAATAACTTTACAAATCATTCGATTTTGAATATAAGCGAGAAGCTAATAAGAATGTATAGCGTCGTCTCATTCCTTCCGATTTAAATTTCATTACTACTAGTTTAACTAGTCGAATATTCAAACCATCGAACTAACTTATACAAGGGAATAAAAAGATAAACAAAACAAGTGTGTGTAAGAGAGAAAGAAAGAAGTATAAACAATAATGGCGTTTGCTCTTTTTGCATTCCCGCCAATCGCGCCATTGCATTATTCGATTGTACCTTCGAATATCAAATAAAAGTAGACTTTATGTCATGAAGGATAAAGACCAATTTTGAATGGCATAGTGAATGAGTGAACTAGAGGTTTCATTCGAATTTGCGAACTAGTGATCGATTGTTTTTGTATTCGATTGTTAATATTAGTTGTATCAAACCATTCGATTGTTCGAATCAGTAACAATCGCCCATCTTTGCATTTTAGTGCTTTCATAGTTGTCAATTGCTGTCTCTGAGGCACCGTCGGAAATTATAAAAACATAAAACATAAAATATTTATCAGCCAGTGCATTTATATGTCATTATTGCAATGATAATTTATTTTGTTACCGTAAAAAATACTGTTGTTATTTACTTCGTGTAACAGAATTTACAAGTCCTTGTCGAACTTTGTGAACTTGTGAACCTTTCGAGAAATAGGTCCACGATCCTATATTGTATAATTTATTGTATTGTATTAATGAAATAGGTACCAAAAGTTAAGTCTGTCATATCAAGGATGTTTCTTTCACTTCGTGCATACAACATGGACAGTAAAAAAAACATGTTTTATACCTGAAATATATTTATATTTATAACTAATCTTCTTGGTCCAAGCCAATTGGCCTAATTCAAATTTGTAATGTTGTATAATTTCAAAACAACACGGGAGTATACAGACTACGACTGTTGTCAACGTTGAAATGAAAAGCTATTTTCAATTTCCTATTCGCCGTTGCTCGTCCACCTAATCAAGAATGTTTTCCTGTTTGCGACAACAGCAACCTTATAACAATGTTTTCTATATTTACGCCGAAGCGGAGTTGGTGGTTGGCACCACGAAACCTCCCGACCTACACACCCGTCTTTATATTTTATTTATTCGCACACGAACAACCTTGGAAAACAAAGCGCCGGTAATGGAAGGGCTTTAGAACCGCCGCCGATCGAGAAAATTCACAAATGTACATTGTTTATTCTGAGCTGTGTGTGGAGCTCATTAAATACTACACTATTCCATATCTTCCGAAGGGTTTCGTAACAGACGACTAATGGACTAAAGACTGCCCAACAGCATAGAGTGGAGTAGCCGATGAACTCACTACCTGTCACGGTGAGCGAATATGCAGTTGTTGTTTGGTAAAAAGTGGACTGTAAGTCCTCACTGCCTAGTCTCTAATTTACCCTTCGGGGATTAAAGTCGTGAGTGTTCGTGCACCTAGTAATTCTAATAGTAGATAGGAAATAGATTTTATTTCAAAAAAATTGGCTCTTTGGCTCGTCATCTGCTAGTGACTAAGAGAAGTACTGAGAGACTATATAATATATAGGTTATTGTCGCTATACATGTAAGTAGCGTTTCTTATAGCAAAATAAAAATATTATGTTAATTAAGTTAAATATGTAACTTGTAGTAGTCTACATTGTAAAAGAGTAGTTGTTAAGCTAATTTGTATGTTTTTAACATTCGTAGAAACTTTTTTCGCTAACGAAATATTTTATAACTTCGGTTTTATAAGTGTATGTTTTCCAGAAATAAAAAAAATAATGTATAAGTGTATGTAGGTACTTTAAAAGATATGTATATGTTTGATAGTAAAAAACACAGGTACTTACCTTAGATGTCACTAATTAGCAGTATTCCAGTAATATTACCGGCGACCGTCATTAGATGGCCTCATAGGTGCTTAAAAACTAAAGTACTTATAACTTTCATGACAGAAAGTTAGTTGGACATTCGCAGACATTATGCTAGCTTCATACGATCGTTCTCCGGCACCAAACGCTTGCTCGAATCTTTGCAAAAGCGATCGTTCGCCGAACAGGTTCTTCTCATTCAAACGAATTCGGGTTGAAAATGGGAGAACATGATTTGTATGGTGCTCGGAGCTTCAGATAGCCCGAAATCTTATCATGTGACCTGGTTTGATTCTTTAAAGTGTTTAAACGTTTGGTTTTTTATGGTCGTTTAATATCAATTGCCACAAATGTTTGTTCGCGCATCACTTATGAGCAATGCACCTTTTTGCTTTTGTTATAGTGTAGTCAGGACAAGATTTGTATGAGATAAAAAAAATATTTAATTTTTTCAGAAGTTTTGAGGTAGGAACCTGTAGATACGAGCTGGCCGCTAGTGTCAAATAAATATGGATCCAATGTTTAAGTAAAACACTGAAAAAAGGCGACCACCTCAGGCAGGAATCGAACCACGCACCTTCCGCATTCCGGGCGGCTGCCTTGACCACTTGGCTACCGAGGTCTAGTTTTTCCCGCATCGAAATTTGTCAGTGCCTGATGCTAATGTTTTTAGTCAACATTGCTTCATCACCTCTAAGATCAGCAAGAAATATTTTTACAAATATTTGAATATTCGGTTAAGATGATGCTGCGTTTATAGATTAATGTTTTTTATATATTTGAGCGTTTTATTTACGCTTAAATATACTTCAGTAAAATTTTTAAACACTAAAAAAAACGACAACCTCAGGCGGGAATCGAACCACGCACCTTCTGCATTCCGGGCGGCCAAAAAGCGCGGGTGTTTAATAATTTTACCTAAGTAGATTTAAGCGTTAAATAAAACTCTAAAATATATAATGAACATTTAAAAAATCAATGTTCCCTACCGTGAAATTCCAAATGACTAGTTAATATAGAAATACAAAGTGTTAATAAGAATTAATGGAGCAGTGAAATATATCTAATAATTTGGATATAAAAATTCTGTTACTTACTTAGGTATTGATTCAGTTTCAACTTAAATTAGTTTTCTAGCCTTAAACTACGGTCATCATAACACCATGAAACACTACACAATGAGACAGCGTGACGATCGTGAGGAGCAAGCATTTGCACACGGTAATGAGACTATATACAACGTAATGTAAAGGTGACCTCAATGAAAATGCATTCAGCCTGTAGTTGCTTAGCTGTGCACGGCACTTGCATTCAGCCTGTAGGTGCTCAGCTGTGCACGGCACTTGCAAGGTCATAAAGTTTTCTGTTCAATATGAAATTCCGTTCGCGATGGCAGTTAATTAACTTTTCTTCCCTTTAGAAGTCGATCTTAATCGTGGGAGACGTGACGGTGTTCGCAACGATCCACGAAGTAGTACTTACCTACATAATACTTTAAAAATCTCGCTCTCCAGTGCCAACTTGACTTGTGATTCCACCTATCTTTACTTGTAACGGCGGGTGTAAAAAGCCTTAGCTACACAAATTAAATTATAACAATATAGGCCACAAATTATAAAATAAGGAGACATACGAGCAAGAGGGTTACCTGATGGAAAGTAGTCACCGCCGCCCATGGACACCCCGCAAAACCAGAGGAATCGCAGACGCGTTGCCGGCCTTTTAGAAAGGAATAGGCTCGTTTCTTGAAGATCTCTAAGTCGTAACGGTCCGATTAGAAAAAGATACTCGTACAGGTAACTATTCCGTTAATTCTTATTATAAACTCTTTGTATTTTTATAGCAGCATTTCATATGAAATTTCACAGGAGGGGTATACTGATGTTGGAACAATATTTATTAAACTTATATAAGCTACCGAGTGAGCGTTTAATTTCAAATTAAAATTATCTTTAAGTGATAGTATTATCAAAGAAGTTGACATTAAGTATAGCAGTCGTTTCTTAGTTTTATCTGTACAGTATACTACTTCCTTTCTACCAAACTTTGATGACAGTTTTTACAGTCGTATGTGATGGGAGACTGCAATAAATCAACCCATCGCTTAATTAATAAATAGCAAACGACCTCCGTTAACATACTACGGACATAAAAATATATTCGGCAACAAGCAAAGCTACACTCTACGAAACATTCCCATATATCTCTCTCCAAATTACCAAATGTTACACCAGACCGGTCGAGTGACTAAAGTTTGTGTGTTACTAATTAATACCTAATTTGTTATAAAAGCAAAATTGCAGCATTAAAGATAAGTAGAGAAAACAAGCATCAAACACTGACAAATTTCGACGGGTGAAAACCAGACTTTGGTAGCCAAGTAGTCAAGGCAGCCGCCCGGAATGCGGAAGGTGCGTGGTACGATTCCCACCTGAGGTTGTCGTCTTTTTTCAGTGTTTTAAAAATTTACTAGAGAAAAGTAATAAAATAAGTACCTACGTGAGCTGGGCTCGGTAAACTTTCATTATTTCCAATAGTCCAGTCTCCTGGCTCTTTGCGTCTGGGACTGCTCACGACCGAAGCTCTCCCAGACTTTCTTTTAGTAATTGGAAAGTATCACAATTTTCACAAGAATATAACCACTTGGTTTATGAAAAGTGGAAGCTTGTGGCGCCACGGCGAGCGCGTTTTGCGATCGTGTTTGTTAAGGCGCTTTCGTACAGACGAAAGGTGGCCAAATGCAGAAAGAAGCATGTGATGTTTGGCTTTTTTTTAAAGAGACCTTAATCTAAAGCCTTTTTATTATTGACAGCGTAAGATGAAAGTCGGTCTAGAGAATTTCATGGTGGTGGGTTGTAAACAGAACTATTCCCCAATTTTCTTTATGTACACAGGTATATTATAAAGAAGCCTCAACTGGGAGGCTTCTAAATGTTTCTTAATTAGATCATTCGATATTTACTTTGTAATAACAACTGAAGTGTAAATTAAAAAAAAAAAAAATTAATAATGTGTGGTAACAGTTATTTACAGTGAAAGCAGGGCCCAGCGTTCAGATAAAAGAAAAGAGCAAAAGTAATACTCATATTGGGACTTCTTGATGATGACTGTTTCTGTGACTGTACTAAAAGTTATGTCTTGGTATTCGTTGGGAATAGATTAAGTACTTCATTAACTGTTGATACTATATTTTTTTTAAGAACTAAAGGCACTAACTAAACTAAACTTAAACTAACACAGTTTAAGCAATAAAGGAATTCTATTCTATTCTATTCTATTCATATTTAAAATTTGGTATTTGTTCGGAATAGAAAATTAATAATGATTAAAAAACAAATACCACTGGTATAAGTTTTGGTATTAGAAAGGAATAGATCATGATGGTGATGATGATAGTGTTTGCTTATAACAAGCATTCCATGATATCTCTCTCGATGGCTCTCACCCTACCTTGTTAATTGTAAGAAAATCATAGTTAACCAGAATTGTACTTAACGAAGTATGGATAATATAATTTTACTTTAAAATTGCTTTGTTCTTGCTTCAAGCAAAATTGCATCACTTAAGTGTTAACCTTTTTTCTCAAGGGCGGGAAAATAAAAGCGCTCTCACACCGTTTTCTTTTAAAAATCAAAGTTTATTATTTAGTTTCGCAGCGGGGATGCGATACAATTTATTTTACCAGAAAATAAGTAGTATAAAAATGAGTATAAGTGTATAAAACGTAATAATTTAATTAAGATAACGATTTGGCGCACTATGACGGAATTTGAGTGTGTGACTTTCATAAGTGCTTAAATTATAACCGTGTCTCCTCGAAGCGGTGAAAGAATACTACCACCAACTCTCTTCCCTTGGATGTCGTAAAACGCGACTAACGGATAAAGACTGCACACACATTAACAGCATAGAACGGCGATGGGCTTACCATCTGTCGCTACTTGGTGAAAAGTGATCTATGGTAGAAGACCGCTTTTGCTGTCCAAATTGCCTAGTCTATGATTTATCCTTCGGGGATAATAATACTCGTGATTATATTTATGTGTGTATATGTTAATTTATATTTAAGCATGAAAGAAATATTAACCTACTTAAGAATAAGAAACCTTAGGTACTTGGGCTTGTACTTGGGCTAGATATGTTGGTGTTAGAATAGGCAAGTGTATATTTTTAAATACACAGACAAAATAAACGTTATTTTCACTAGTACGTTTTGGCATAAATTTAGAATATAAGAAAAATACAAATAATCACAAGAATTTCCTTTGTTACACAAGGCTTAAAATGTAACAAAATATAAAAAGAAAAGATACCTGTTTAATTAATACCTACGCAAGAACGAAAGCGCGTTGGACTTTTTTGTTAATAATTTACAAAATAACTTTGAACCATTCCGTTTCCCGCTTCTGGCGTTTTTAATTAAGGTTTTTAACTGCATCTACGGTCCAGTGGAGTTCAATACTTGATCCAGTATCAGTGTCCGTGAAATTGTTAAGGTATTGAAAACATCCAAATAAGATTTACTTAAACGCGTTTCAAGTAAAAAAAATATGGTATTATGTACGTTATTTACAAGAATGTTATCATTCCCAAAACCTTTAGTTTCGAAATGTTTTCTCGAAACGAAAGTAGCTACAAACTAGTAGTAGCGGTATTAATTACGTAATGCACTGGACTTGGGTCTCCCCCTCTGAGGGGAGACCTTTGTCCAGCAGTGGGACAGTAAGTATAGGCTAGAGTAAAGGATCTTAAGCATTTAATATGTTTGAAGCTATATTTTTAAGAGGTAACTTTGGAAATACTATCGTTTAAAATCGGTGACTGTAAGAAAACTTTTAACTCTTGAACTGAGACGCGAGATAGCTGATATTACGTCGTATCTGACTAAAATGACCAGAGCTAAGATAGACTCTCTCTAACTTTTAGCTAAGTTTCTCTAAAAGTACCTCGCAGGAATTTTTGATATAACTCTACCTTCTCTTTGCCAAAAGCCAAAACCAATTGTAGGCAGAATAGTTACGGCGTGCATGTGATAAGTTTAACCAACTCAGCATGCAAATATAACTGGCCCTTTTCTGTACCAGTGTACCATTGTGTACCTATGTACAGTGTACCTTTTTTGTACTATCAGCGAGGCGTATGTTGAATTGTTGAGCGAAACGGTTCATTGAGCTTACTTAATATTCGTAAATATTCTGTTGCGTTAATACCAAATCGTTTGAGCGAGGTTAAAAATGCGGTGCTTAGTGCTTCTAGTTTTAATTACATGAGTAGTTTCTTTCAGTGATGTATTATATTATTTTGTACCCACATTAAAACTTTGTAAACGATAACAATAGATGACCAAAAATGATGTATTTATAAATTTATCATGTAATTAAATAACAAGCACATCTCCAAAAAATAGCTATTAAATCTATAAAAGTTACCAATCTGTAAAACAAAAACTGTAAATTAATTCCAATAACATGCAATTAAAATTACGTTTTTTTCATTCCTCATACTCGGAAAGTAGGTCCGAAGTTGCCTGAGGAACAGGTTAAAAGTAATACTTTTAAGCTCTAGGAAGAATCGTTTTTCTGACAGGTACTGTTAACTGTAAATTATAAAAAAAACTAGTTCCATTTTCACATTTTTGTTGAACCATGTCCCAACTTTCTATACAGACACTTTCAACAATTTCTTTAAAATAGCATAGATTTAGACAATTGTTAGATTTGGGCAAAATATTTAACATTTTTTCAATGATGAAAATGTAAACTAAGGGCTGAATAGCTGGCCGGCCACAGTCAAAAAAACAAAGTAGGCGGGAAAGCGGCAATCCGATATTCATTGGTTTTTAAGAGTTGTAGAGTTTTGTTCAAACTTCCGTATAGCAGAGATTTGTACTAACACGATGAGTTCATCAGATTCAAATATGAAACTCATTTTTTCTTTAGCTAATTCCATTGAGTTATTATGTACTATATTTACCTCAATGGCTAATTCTTGTTTTTATTTTTACTTTCCTTGTGTTTGTAATGAAAAGCACAGTGTACCTCGGGTGAAAAACTTATTTAATCCCTCAAACAAACCCCGTCTCGAGACTAAATAAGTTACTTTTAGGGTAGTAATGTACTATTTTAAATGTGTCAATTCCGATGACGTTCAAACAAATATGTTATCGGTCTACTACCTATTTTAATCGCATTTTTGTAAGACATGGGTTCCGGCAGCAAAGTATAATGAAATTCATTCGTTCACCTTTATATGATCGAAGCGTTCACCTATAATTATCAAAAAAGAGTTATTGCGTTCCTGTTTTATAAGTACTCGTTAATTTAAATAGATTTCAAAACAAGCTTGTAACATTATTGTACTTATTCAGTAGTTCCGTTGCTTTGCAAGTCACTAGCAGACATCGAAAACTTAGAGGGCAACTTCCCGTCCATTCGCCAATGTTTAGAGCCACCAACCAGTACCGAGGCGCAACTGTGATATCCACAGCTCTATTTGAAATTGAGTTTAGCATTTCGAGTAAGACACTGCTTGTAGCAGTGCATTGGCTTGAATAGCTGGCCTACACCTCACCTGATGTAAGTCGAAGCGTAATGGGCACTTTAAACTAAATTAGCTACTAAGCACCTGAATATCTTATCTCTAAGTACTGCAGTGATATTGATAGATTGATTGAAATTGAGTTTCGAACACTTCGACAGAGATAATGCTGTAAGGTTTGCCTGTATAGTGGCTTGAATGACTCGGAATCATTGGGCCTTTACCACACCTGATAGCATTGAAACAGAGCCTCCTGGGCTCCTGGCAGCAAAAGAGTTACTAAGTTACAATTTTCTCAACCGTTTAGTTTTTACTACTCACCACTAGCTGCTTGGATTTGCCTTGCCGAACAGGCGGATACTGCTGGAAAGTTATTTTTTTACCGCCCGCCGCCCATGGAGACGCAGCAAAGAGGAGCTCGATGGCGCAGCGGCTAGCGCGTTCGGCTTGCAATCTTGCTCGCTAAGCAACTTTTGCAATACCGGGTCGCTGGATGGGTGACCAAATTAAAAACATCTCGAGCTCCTCCGTGCTTCAGTAGGCACGTTAAGCCGTTGGGCCAATCCGCATTGGGCCAACGTGGAGGGTTATGGCCCAACATTTCCACGTGCTATTGTCCACGTGGGAAGCTTGTGCCCAGCAGTGGGACGTTTATGATGATGATGATGATGCAAGCGCAAAGACGCAGGACAAGAGGAGTCGCAGATGCGTTGCCGGACTTGAGGAAGTGGAAGGAATTGTGAAGGGGGGAAAACAAAGAATAGTCGTCATAATTATTACACCTTTCTTGCTTTTACTTATAATTAAATTTATAATTTTATATTAAATCGGGGAAAAAAAGTACTTTCACCTTTTTTCGCAATTTATTATAGCATCAAACTATACTTTATTATATATTTATATATGCCAGATAACTTATTTAATAATGATTCCAGTGTTATATGTTTAAGCCTCCATACGTACCACACTTCATGGAAATCGTCATTAGACCTAGACCGGATATAATCAGGAAGTAATACGGAAGGAAGTGTTTCCGACATATGCGCCATTTTGACAAAATGGCCGCCGACAGATTGGTAAAACGACTTTAAAGTTTGGAAAACGTTTGATCGTAACTCACAACATGTATCTAGATTTAAAGTAGATACGCAAATCGGTTCTATAGAAAACAGGTGGTTACATTAATATGGTTTTAT
Source organism: Scoparia ambigualis (assembly GCA_963921215.1). Classification (NCBI taxonomy): domain Eukaryota; kingdom Metazoa; phylum Arthropoda; class Insecta; order Lepidoptera; family Crambidae; genus Scoparia; species Scoparia ambigualis. The sequence goes on along the minus strand of OY992501.1, from coordinate 43,815,698 downwards.
ACATTTATTATCAAAATAATACTATAAACTTTAAAAGTAAAGTGGTATCATACAAAACCCATCCTTAGGATGCGATTAAGCTTTGTTACGCGTAACTAATGTAACTCAAGATAAATAAGATTCGCGTAACCCGGCAGCGCAGTGTTAACAAGTAACGGATCATAAAATAGCTCTGTTCTAGTTAATCAGACAGTCGAGAAACAAGCTATCTCTGCTAGTGACAGCTGCTCCATTTCACAGTCAGCTCAACCACCAATAACTAGGTATATTGTGAAGCAATATTGAATATTTTATTTTATACCGCAGTTTACAATACAAAGCTGTATGATTTTCATTTACACTTTTGACTTGTAAGACCACAAATATGAAAATTTAATCTTTTTTTCAATAGTAGCCAATTTTGAGAACTATGGTTTACCACCAACCAAACATAGTAGGTACCTACAATGACAAAACCCCACGCTGGGCGTCGAACCCGGGTCTGTGAACATTGGTTGAACTACTAGATTACGGTCGTTACTGGGACTCTTAGGACGTCGTAAGCGAGAGAAGCTTTAGAAAAAAAATGTAAAACAAACTTTTTTTCTTCTCAATTTAGATTTTAAAAATACACAACACAAGGTGCCCCAGCAGGATTCCCGCGCTGTTTCCGTGTTCCCTTTCATACCAAGACTTGTAAGACCACAAATTTGAAAATTTAATCTTTTTTTCAATAGTAGCCAATTTTGAGAACTATGGTTTACCACCAACCAAACATAGTAGGTACCTACAATGACAAAACCCCACGCTGGGCGTCGAACCCGGGTCTGTGAACATTGGTTGAACTACTAGATTACGGTCGTTACTGGGACTCTTAGGACGTCGTAAGCGAGAGAAGCTTTAGAAAAAAAATGTAAAACAAACTTTTTTTCTTCTCAATTTAGATTTTAAAAATACACAACAAAAGGTGCCCCAGCAGGATTCCCGCGCTGTTTCCGTGTTCTCTTTCATACCAAGGTTCGAAAAAATTACCTAAGTTGGTACCTCCATTGTCTTTTCATGATGGTGCATATGAACGCCTGATCATAGGAGTCTGCTACATTCCGATTGGATGGTAAGCTATTTTTGCCAGCATTGTTTTGCTGTATTCTGGTGTGAAGGTAGGTAATTAGATCCAGCAATATTACGGAGCATAGAGGCATAAGAACTAAAGGAAAGACAGTAGGCTCATTTGCAGTCACTAACCTCATTTGCAGTCACTAACCTCATTTGCAGTCACTAACCTCATTTGCAGTCACTAACTCAACCCCTTGTCTGTTACGAAGACTCCTGTGGTTGATAACAATTGAATTTCTATTGTGTCAAGTATTACAAAAGCTGAGTTCATACACAGCGTATTCGAGACTTCTTGGCGGGAAAGTGTAGCGTCAGGTTTGGATTGTTTTATTTTCAAACATTTGTACTTTGTCGTTTATTATTGTGAAGTAATAATAGTGATTTATTAATCGTTAAGTTTTCGTAAACGTGCATGAGTGTTGGCAAATGTAACAAAACAGTGCAACATTACTTTTGAAATTCTATACAGACGTCCGTATGAGATCTCAGTTAAGTTCCATATTTTTACCATTCATCATTTCTATCTAAATAGGTACCTACATACCTACATAAAGAAAAATGAAATTACATTATCTTTTTATTGATACTGGCTGAATGTGCTTGGTGTGACCAAGTCATTCATAAGAAGAAAACCAATAAAAATTAAATAAACTGCGTACATATTCGGACAAAAGACGATATTGATGAAGTAGTTGTTGAAATTAATCAGACACGCCGTTGGCTTAGTACTGTCGATGGTGTTAGTAAGGTACGTTTTGGACAGAGCCATGAAAACTTAGTGGTTAGTGCGCCTGATCCAGGATGTCAGAAGATGCAGGTACGAATCCTGCTCGTAGATATTTGTCAACAGTAATCCTTTTTTACTTTTTTCTTTTGTAAGGGTCCCCGCACGCGGGCCACCAGGCTACGACTATAAAACGACGCCACCAACATAATTCCTGTAGTTTTCATACATTTTATATGGACTCGCCGCACTCGGTTGACGCCGGTGGCCGCCACACGCTACAAATCGCGTCTTGGCTTTAGCTTCTAGTGGCAGTGTTTGTGGCTGTGGCGGGTGGCCCATGTGCAGTTACCCTTAGTGATTAGTACGATATTTTTTGAAAATTCATACCAATCCATATTTATAACAGCGTATTGGAAAAACCGGCCAACCGCGAGACGGACTCGCAAAGGAAGGGTTCCGTACCATTATTATCTATACAACATTAGACACTATTATTATAACCTTTTTTAGTTTCACCTGACCCTGTGTCTGCCTGTAAGTGAATATAATCAATATATTCTGTAAATATTTCAAGTTTCTACCTGTTGTCGTTAGAGGAAAGTAACCAAATATGGAATACCGTTTTGTTTTTTATGTATTAAAAAAAAATATATTAAAAATCAAAAACCTTAAATCGTAATTACAAACAGTCACACATTGCGCTTTACATAGTAATAGTCTTGTTTTATATTTATTAATTATTACTATAATTTCACAAAAACTAAGTCTACCTTTATGTCGACTTATCTAATCTGCCGTACTTAAGCTAGAAAAGGGTTAACCCCAAGTAGTCGATTTTGAGATATCATCAAAAAACGTGGGAAATGATGTCTCTAAAAAACTACATACGCTAGAGAAAACGTTCTTTTACACAAAAATAGCTCATATTGTACTCTACCTTAGGGTAATAATCCCATTTTAAAGTATTGACAGTAAAATTCCCAAAAATGTATTTCTTTAATTAAGCTAAGTATTTTTTTCTAAAGTTAAAATAATTACGGCACTAAAACAGGGTTAACCATACCGTAACTGACTTTTAGCGTAGTAATTTCGGGTCACTGTCACAATCAATAATTTACTTTAAAGTTATTCAGAAATGCTTAGCTATAAGATAGCTAAGCTTCTTAACTGGTTTATAACTAAGCTTTCTATATGAAAAACAGCAGCACAATCCTAAATAAGATAATGGCTAAGGTATTGTAACCTATATATAACTAAGAAAAGGAAATATTTTAAAAAGTATAGCAAGAATTTACAAGGCATTACTTAGCTAAAATAAAGTTATGTATATATTATTCGTGGTTAACCCTGTTATAGTTTAGCAAAGATCATTGATAAGTTGAAAAAATAAAACCATTAATTCAAAGAAAATATGTAATAAAAACATTAAACTTAAATTTTAAAAAATAAAAGCTCTCTTCAAGGAAATTAAACAACATCATAAAATTTTGCCTTATCGTAGTTACACCGTATCTTCCACGTCGTATTTTAAAGTTATTAAAATTCTCGAAAACCTTTAAAATGAGATCACTAAAATTTTGTAAAAACTGCAAATTATTCTGTTTTAAAATTGTTTCAAATAAACATTATAAAATTAAAAATCTGTGGGTTCTTAGCATAATAATTATTAAAATTAGATCCATAAAATTTCACGTAATCACACAACATTACATACTAAATAGTACTGACCATGAAAAGCATATGGTCGTATCTAGAAAAAAACAAGTTTCGAGAGCCAAAAAAAATTTTGAGATATTTTTGTAAAATTTTAACACAAAATCAATTATATTAAACAGTTTTTTGAGTCTTACTTATGGTAACCATTCTTACCTTTTATATTTTTAATAACTAGACTCATTTAAATCTTAAAATAATAAAAATTACCATATTTTATTTTTTTGCCTAAATTCGACTTTATATCTGAAATAATATAGTTAATGAAGTACTTTGTTTACGTTATATTATTGTGCGATTAATGCTGACAATTTATATGACTGCACTGTAATTTTATGTTTCAATGCAGCTTTATGGTTTTAACTTCTTAACGATGGTAAACGTCTCATATAAGTATGTTCTTGGTGACTTAAAAGTAATTTATGCATGAACAATGAGCTTTGAGCATACGACTCCCTACGTCATCAGGTTTCTTTTTGGCCACTGTAGAATGATACGGAGATCCTTGCAATCTCGCTAACTTGCTTGCGTTTCTTTATCATTTAGCTGGATTCACAACTTTCTTTTTTACTTTTTGCGACATTTCTGACTCATAGCTGTTATTTGTGCCTGTCTCCTGAGTGTTATATTGCTGTTTATAGAATTTGGCAAATTAATTGTCTCATTAAGCCATAATACCATAAGTATGTATATTTGAATCGCGATTCAAGCTGTCAACTCCCCTCGAATCAACAACATTTTTGGGTGAAGCATCAAATATTAAGCACAGTTATTCTATATATTACTTTCTTGGTTATCAGAATCACTGCTCGAATAACCCTTAGCAATGACATTGACGCTTACAACAGTCTCCAGACATGGCTTCTAGAACGCCAAGTAGGAGGTAGAGTGTAATTAGCACTGTCAGATGATTCATTTGTAGGACCTATAAGATCTTCTAATGTTACTAATTCAGTCATCCTTCGTTCTCAGATAGTAAGGATATGTGACGTATCACAGGTAAATGCCATTTTGTCAATTTTATCAAGTGTCTGACGTCTTTCTGTAGAAAATATGCAGCTTTTCACTTGATATACACGATTAGATGTAGTTTGTTCTGGTAAATTGCTTATTTCACTGCAACTTGAATCATAGTTATCTTCATTTCATAATTTGTCCTTGTCCTTAACAGAATCGTCGCTATTGTAGTCAATATTAACTTCCGATTCATCATTGAAGGGTTTTCTTGGACGTATTTTCCAAAGACACATTAGATAGTTCTTCCATCAAGTCATCTGAAATAAAAAACGTTTCATATTTAAGTATAGGTACAGGTAGGTATTTTAGTTATTGTGAAAATCCTCCATTAATGTATTAATAAAAAGATAAATAAAACTTGTTAAACAACGTATGACTTCTTCAATACTATTATTACTTTCCTTGGGATTTTGAGATGTTTTTAAAATCGAAATGTTAGAATTTTGTTGTTCTCTTTTGCCATGACTTATGTTTATTAAAATATTATTATTTATTTCAAATGGAATTCATAATAAAATCAATCAAGAATCATATTTTAAGTAGTAAATGCTATTTTATTACCTTTTTGAACAAACGTAGGTAATAGTTTTTGGGAAGGTTACTAATATTTGTGCACAGCACAGCTCCACCCGCGAGAATTTAGTTTTAGATAAATTAGTGTTTTGTTTCATCCTGAAGATGCTATTATGTAGTTGAAAATGTACGTATCTATAAATAGTTTTCAACGCTGTTCGACACAAGCTCCGCACGGCAGTAAGCCGCGTGATGGGGAATCACTTATTTGACCTTTCTTGTAGGTATAAAATTGGTATTCTGTAAATAAAACAGCCTCAACTTTGACCACAGCCGTGACTGCAGCAAAGATGTGACGGCTGTAACATCTATGACCACACCCATGCGTAAATAAATAAATAAATAAAAAAATAAATGCGCGCAGCGTCTATATGTTGCTTAAAGAATCGCATAGCTGTATATACAACTTGTATGGCCGCAATACATACCTACTAACTAACTTGTATGGCAGCAGTGGTACAGCGGTTGTGGTCAAGCTATACAAGTAAAATCATATGTCTACAATAAAAACCTATAATCAAGAACTGACTTACCTTTCCATATTACGAGACATTGTGGTTCAGCGAGAACGGTACGAAATTCGCCGCTCGTAGGCTCTCCGGCCAAATCACAGATATAACAATATACTCTAATGGAATTAGATTTGACAATAATTGTCAAATATTGACAATTATACATATACATAACAATACATAATACAATAATTGTCAAATATTGACAATTATACATATACTTAACAATGCATAATACAATAATTTTCAAATATTGACAATTATTGCAACCGTCGTGTGCGTCCGTGGCACGAGATGCAACTGCAGATAACTGTGTTCTAGCCTATTAATGAGGCTTAACCTTTTTTAAACCAAGGATGACGTGTATAAAATGAACTTATTTTACTTGGCATAAGAAGGGTTAAAGGATCTTAACTGATTTGTAATTAAGTTTTTGATGTTAACCTATTTATAGTTTAGTTTTGTACGAACATTAGCTTAAACTGTACTAGCTTTTAACAGGGTTAAAGTCCCTTAACTAAATTTAAGTCTAGCATAAATGAATAACCCTATTAAAGCTAAGCAATTTATACAAAAATATCTAGTCTTCGTTAAGTTATGATACTTTAGCCCCCTTATAGACTAGTACTGTGGGTTAGCTGATTTTTAATTAAGTAAATCGTAAAAATAGTGTCACTTAACTGTTCACCGACAAGCTGTATCTCTATAACTATTAATGATACAGGTTTGGTACCTACATCAAAACGTAAAGAATTTTGCGCTTTGTTACTTTGCATTATTAACTCAAAATTGATCAAACGAGGGTTAACCCTTTTTTAGCTTAAGTACGGCAGTAATTATGAATTACTTAGGTAGGTAGGTACTTACTCCTAATATGGAACACTACAAAAACTATCAAAAATCAACCATAACTTCTATGACATACTCGTACTTTAGGAACTTAGGTCAAATATAAATAAATATCCCATCCCATATTTGGACCCCATGAACTGTCCATATTTGGCATTTCTAACTAATTTAAATTTAAATTCATAATTTTAAACTAAACAAAACAAGACAATAAAAACCTCTAATAATTTCAAACAAAATTTAAACAATGCATATTTATTATGCAAAAAATACAATAATATTTCCAATTAGGTACATTACGAAAAATACTTAATTTTTACGTACCATAGGGTGGTTTAGCCGGTTTACCAGCCACCTCTGGTTTTCGGCCATTATGTAGTTATATCCATTTTAAAAAAAAACTTTAGTCCACTCATTATAAAAATCGAAGCCTCATAAAATGTTACTTACCCAATATCTTCCTAAATTAGCAGCATAATAACACTTAATTTTTTTCCGCAATTTACCATTGAATGTCAAGCAGTGCAAGTGTGTGCAGTTTTTAAGTTAAACGGTTTTATTAAAAAGAAAGATAATGATGATGTAGATAAGGTACTAAAACCTACAAAATAATTAAATAGGTCCTAGGCACCAGTCATCACACCACTCTCCTCATCACTCTAGGGCTGATCAATATCAGACGTAAAAATAAAATTGTGGGGCGTAGCATAACCTGTGTAAATGTGTAAACAGCATTTAAATTAATAAGAACGGTTGACTGTTGACAGAAATTTAACGCGCACCACGATTTTTTTTTACGTCAGAGAAATGCCAACCAACCATATTACAACGCTGTAGCGTTCTAGCGTTGTAATATGGTTATTATTTTCATTCAAATGGGTTAAATATTAAGGCAAATAAAGAAATCTATTCGGAAAAAAAAATACAGAATAAAACATTCAAAGTAGGTAATTAAAAAATTGACAGTTCGCCAAAACGGAATTTTGGAGCTGGAGCGTCTTTAAAAATGTCGAAATACTCTTCTAATCATCGTATTTCCTAAATACCTAAGTGCATATCAAAATAATCGTAAAGGCTTTAGCTGTCAGGATTGGTATGATTGTTTACAGTTTTAGACATTACAATTTTTTTTTCTAAAAAAAAATAGTACTACGGAACGGACTAATGAAAAAGTGACTACGGTCACGGCAACGTTCATAGTTTAGGTTGTTGCTCATTGCACCTAGTTCGTAATTCCGCAAAAAAAAAATGAGATGGCTGTAATATCAATCACAACTTTTGCCTTTTCATTACCTGTAGCACACTACACTGTAAAAGGGGTAATGTAGAAAAAAGGTACGTTTTACGAAAGGTGCATTTTGCGAAAGGTATCTACATTTTGCTAAAGGTGTATTTTGCGAAAGGTACATTTTGCAAAAGATACATTTAGCGAAAGGGACGTTTTGCGCGTGGGGTGCAGCGAAAGGTACATTTTGCGATTGAACCCTTTAAAATCATGTGAGTATATATACTATGAATGAATGAATCATGTAAGTATATATACTATGAATGAATGAAACGTGATAGTAGAGTAGTCGCTATAAGGAGTTGGAAATTAGACGGTTTTAAATGTAATGGACACTTAAAATAAGATTGTAAAATCAAAATGGTTTCTATATTGGCCTCTTTTCCCCAAGGTATAATAGGTACTACAAGACATAATGCTGTGAAAGTATAGACTAAACGAGCAGTTTCCACGTCTGTAAGACTTCCTGAACTAAGTCTCATCGCAAGAGTGCTAATATAGTTCTTAAGTAAGATTCATACCACCAGGATGAATCATACTTAAGAAAACTGTTAAATCAACAAGTTCAAACAGTTCACCGTTTAGTTTTATATGATTTACGTTTGAAAAGTAAAATTTATAAACTGTTGGTAAATGTAAGTTGTAAACAAACCTAAGTAATCATTTAAACAGAAAAAATAAAAAAATGTGTCGAATATTACATTACTGCACTGTACTGTCAAGATTGATGGGACAGCGTTGGTTTTTAATGTCGCACTAGAATCAGTAGAGTCGAAGTCTGGTCTGAAATGACGACTGCATAAAACTGAGGTTTTGGTGGTCGTCGCCGGTATATGATTAAGCCATTTTTAAGCAAATCCTCATTTTTCAGGAAACTACAACAATAAACATCTAATGTAAAAGTATTTAAAATTTTTATCAACAATAATTTTTAGAGGTCTAACATAAATGTAGGTAATGTACCTACGATACGAAATTAATTCATGGTTACCTTAGAGATCACAAATGTCATAAATGCTGTTTGTTAGCTTAGCCGTGAAAAGATACACCACGATTATCATACGATTCACTCCGGCAACCGCTAATTCAATTTTTTTAAACCATTTTCGATGAACAGCCTTAAATTAAAACAAATTAATTTAGGTGAACAGCACAAAATAAAGCTAACCGACCAAACACAACCTAATTACGCGTTCGCACGTGTCGGTTGCCATGACAACATGCTTACTAGCAATAATAAATGTAAGAAACTCTTTCATCAGTTATCAGTAAACTATTATATAAACATCAATTGCTGTTCGTTTGTCTCGTAGTAACTCGAGATTGACCAAACCGATTTTGCTAATTTTGATCTTGATATATTTGTGAAAGTTCAGGGAAGATTTAAACGGTGAGAAAAAAATAGAAATAATCTTTTAACTATAAACATAAAAAGACGTCGTGCAATATAGACATTAAATATTAATTGGTTGCTAAAAACTTTTTGCAGTTTTCTTACTTCTTCTTCGCGATATTTATCTTTTTCCTGTCAGTTGATTGGTCGTTGTGATTTGGACAGGACAAAGCTCCGACCAAATCTGATATTTGGTCTGAGGGACAACGCATAGAATATTATCTAAAGTTATTATTCTGAGGGACAACCTCTGTCGGGTCTACTATAAATAAATAATGGACGTATATACTAACAGGACTGTGCAATATTTCAATATTGCGAGCCGAGTGAGACCGCAAAAATTAGAGGCCCTTTGTCACTTTCCAAAGAGGTGACAATCAATTTTTATTTACCATGGACCTATAGAGACATTTTACGTTACTAAGGTTCGTTGATAGGTACTGAATTTACTGGGTGCAAAAGAAACAAAAATTATAACAGTTTATATTTTTAGATATCGAAAGTTGAAAAAGTAAACTGCCTCAGCTGGGAATCGAACCTACGTCTTACGGAATCCAGGCGGCTGCGTTAACCACTCCACCACTGAGGTATTGTTTAGACATGTCGAAATTCTTCAACGCTTTATTGTCTCATCAAACCTTTTTGAATTTACATCCTAGATACCAAACCGAGTACATGTACCTCCCACTAGGAATCTGATAAGGTACCTTTAGGTCTTAGACTAGTGGTCTAAACCACACACAAAATATTTGAGTATGTTATGGAATACAATTATTTACTCAAAAGTCTTTTTAAAAATACTTTATAGCACAATTATTTAAGGACTACCTAATGACGTGAAGGAGTGCAGTTCATTTAACGTTTTTGAAAGAACACGAGTATGTATAAAAATGTTTTGTAAAGTAGAATTGTGCGTAATGCTGGACTATAGTTAATTAAGTTTAATTTGCAAGCTCATATTTTAAGTGAACTATGTTCTATGAGTTTCAAAATAAAAAAAGTTCTTTGAATTCAAAATACTTTTAAATCGTCCAATTATCTTTTTGTCTACCAATTATTTCAGGGCTTCTTTTAGCAGTGAAGAAGAGTTTGTTGTGCAAAAAACTCCACAGCTTCATATACAAGAAACGAAATTTACAAAAAAGTATGTTGTTAAATTATACAATGAGCATTCAAACTTACATCAAAATAAAAATAAGCAGGGATGCGAATCTCTAACGTTTAATCGTAATATCGACTGACGATTAATCTCTCACTTCGACACACACAAAATCGGGTAAATAGTGAGTATCAAATCCGCATTTTCTAGACTCTACTACGACTCTACTACGCTAACGTCACAAAGGTCACTTTTGATCGGAATATGTTGGTCGTAGTGAGTGCGAGCTTACGATCGGGGGTTAGAAAATCGACTTGCAGCTCTCGGTATTATAATTTAAAAAAACACTAGAAAAATACGCTTTTATAAATGCACGTAAAAACAAAATATAAATTATGGATCGTTTAAGTTGTCTCCATTTCTGGGATGAAGTGTAAACTATGTGCTTTTAATTATAATATATGATTGTAAAAGCGTGGGGCGCTGGAAAAGGAAAAACTTTTTGAATAACTTGCTGAGAAATCAAGTTAAGCGATGTTACGGGAAGCAGGTTACACAGATTGGCGCTCTAACTTGAGTTGCAGCACGACTAGTAGGTGGCTCTACATTAAACAGTCTATTCAAAGTAACAGTTTGTCGAACTCAGACAAAACATGCGCCAGCAGCGAGGAGATACGACATTCACCGACATTTTTAACGCCTCTTCTTTCAGGAAATTAAGTACATAAGGGTAATGCGTCAACAGTGGCAGAATGTATAGTTATTGTTCGTGAACGAGATACCTTTGGTTCTCTTTGGTAACACTTTGGCGGCATAAACGTTATGCTCTCGTGCGACCTCATGCAGCTTCCGCCAGGAAGTTAATATTAGTATTTGTTAACAAGAAAGTCTTTCCTGTTCCAGCGCTCCACGCTTTTACAATCAAATATTATAATTAACCCCTCAGTCTTGGAATGTAAATGTCAAAAATTGTCACCATGCAAGACGACTATTTATAGCTAGTTTGCAGAATTCAAGCGCGGTCGTGTCAATCTCAGTGATGAATCTTGCGATGGTCGCCCGTCCACCGCTGTGAACTACAAAAACATCGATGCTGTGCGCCGTATGATTGAAACAGACAGGCATGTGACCTACCATGAGATTCGCGTATCCTTAGACTTATGCATGAGTCAAATACAATCAATCCTACACAAACATTTAGGTGTGAGAAAGCTGTGCTCGTGGTGGATCCCACACAATTTGACCGAGGCTCAAAAAAGTGCATCAAAACGGATGATTGCTTCTTTTTTAAATAAAACTGGACACGTGGCTATTGTTGCTTTAGAGAATTGTCGTACCTTGAATAGTGACTGGTACACGATCATTTGTTTGCCGGAAACTATTGACAAACTCCGTAAAAATAACCGTAAACGCCGTGTCATCTTGCACCACGACGATGCTAGTTCCCACACGGCCAGACAGAGAAACGAATTTTTGAAGGTGAAAAACGTAGAACTTATGAGCCATCCTGTATACAGTCCCGACCTGGCACCTTGTGACTTTTTTCTGTTCCCAACTTAGATTAAAACAAATGTTTTAATCTAAGGTTCCCAAAAATTAAGAACCAATTACGCGGTTAACGATTTTTATCACCAGAAGAGGCTGTCGAAGAGTATGAAAAACACGTTTCTGAGGTCACCACGGAGGAGTGGCACAAAAGTTTGAAAATTGGTTTAATCGAATGAAAAGGTGCATTTACGCAAAGGGAGAATATTTTGAGAAACAATAAATTCATTTTTCTGAGGTCACCACGGAGGAGTGGCACAAAAGTTTTCAAAATTGGTTTAATTGAATGAAAAAGTGCATTTACGCAAGGGGAGAATATTTTGAGAAACAATAAATTCATTTTTGACCTTTAATAGTAATTTTTTTCTTATTTATTCCGGAAACTTTTAGTGCGCCCAATGCTTTAAGGACCTAAATCGAAAATGTTGCAACTTGCACCAGATAGATACAGTCGTATTTTCTTAATTTTCATGTGATAGTTAACACTCATCAAACAGGTTTAATGTGGAGTAAAATAACTATAATGAGCATTGGGATCCGAATCGGATCAATTTGCGACACGTTTTACGACCATGTCCATAAAGTTGCTATACCTAGCGGAAAGGTATAGTAACTTTATAGGTACTGATAGACATGCTACTTAATAAGTTACTTATTAGCATGCTTATTACAAGCGTATACGTAATAAGCATGCTAAATTACTAGCAACGCTTTGACACACATACTACTAAGTAGCAATTGCTCAATAGTGGCATGCTTTCGTGGTAGTAATGAGCATGTCTATCGGTACCTTATGTCCATGTCTGAAACAGAAAGAAAGAAAATATGCTGGATAGAAAGGAACAGAAATATATTTTGGAAAGAAGGATTTATACCGTTTCATAGTTTTAATTATACAGCTTAGAGCTTTAATGCTCTAAAGCACAAATTTTAAAAGACTTTTAATACATATTCAGAAAAGGTTTTGAGAAAGTATTATGGTTAAAAGATAATTAGAACATAATTTTATTTATATTTTAGAAGATTAGTTTATGTGTTAAGTCTCAGATTCGTCTGTGTGATAAATACAAATAAATCATCGGAGAAATTGACTTGTATGTATCATTACAAATTGTATGTGCTTAAAAATAGATAATGTTTAAATATGTAGTGTATGGATAAAACAGTGTTTTGAGAAACATTTTGTTTTATAAATTTAATTATTTTCTATTAAATCCATCAATGTTCTTACACTTATGACTTATTTGGCTTATGAGCTCTTCGAGGTGTCTACTAGATACTATACCTTGTATAATGCCTGGACATAGACAACTAATTATAGAAATAAATAGGAAGTCCGGCGCGAAATTCTCCTGTGGGATGGATCTCAGATTCTTAGATTAACGAGTAACTCATAAATCTAAGAATACTATCATTAATTAGCAACGAAACCATTTACCTCACATACGAGGGTGACACTGAAAGTGTTTAGAACTGGCCACTTGTAAACAATATAATTAAAAATAAAGTTTGAATTTTGTAAATGGAACTCTTTGTCAATATTATTCAGTTTAAATTTCATTAGTTTGTCATTTGTCTTCGATTTGGCGGCAAATTGAAAATTGCCTGTGTGACGTCAGCATGAATCTAAGCCGGGAAAATTTACGTGCAATGATTTTCTATGACTTCCGATGTTAATTAACTTTCACGATGAAGCCCCATCTCGTGCCACTGTCTACAACTGGTTCAATGAATATAAGCGTGGTCGCACTAATCTCACCGATGATCTGCGTGAGGGACGGCCTTCTACGGCGACGACTGAAGATAACATCAGTGTTGTGCGGCGTATGATAGAGACTGACAAACGAGTGACCTATCAGCAGATTCGGGCAAGCTTAGGCATCGGTATGAGTCAAGTGCACAAAATCCTTCACAAACATTTAGCTGTCAGGAAACTTTGCGCCCGGTGGATACTTAACAATTTGACCGAGGCCCAAAAACTCCGTCGTGTTGATTGGTGCCGTGTAATGCTTTAAAGATTTAACGGAGGTGACTCGAATGCTGTGTTCGACATAGTTACGGGTAACGAAAGCTGGATTTACTGTTATGATCCCGAAACCAAACGACAGTCTGCTCAGTGGGTGTTTCCTTCCGATGAGTTGCCAACTAAAGTGAAGAGAGGTCGAAGCGTGGGAAAAAAGATGGTGGCTTCGTTCTTCGGAAAGACAGGTCATTACGCGACAATTGTTTTAGAAGATCAAAAAACTATAACTGCCAAATGGTACACCAACAATTGTTTGCCACTTGTCTTGGAAAAAGTTCGGGAGAAACGCCCTCGAAGTAGGATCCTCCTTCACCACGACAACGCCTCGTCGCACACCACCAGGCAAACAATAGACTATTTGACCTCGTCAGACGTGGAATTACTAGGTCACCCGCCGTATAGCCCTGACCTCGCACCTTGCGATTTTTCTTTATTCCTAAAAACAAAAGAAAAACTTCGAGGAAAACGTTTTATGGACGCCGAGGAAGCAGTGGCTGCGTTTCAAAAGGCCGTTGAAGAGACCCCTAAGGAGGAGTGGGCAAATTGCTTTTCTCAGTGGTTCCACCGGATGCAGCGATGTATTGATGTAAACGGACACTATTTTGAAAATATATAATAAACCTCAAAACTTACTAGTTGGCTCAATTTTTGATTTTCTAAGAATTTTCAGTTTGGCCCTCGTACTCGGACTTCTATGTGTAGTTAATTGGTACTCCAATTTTATAAAATATATTAAGTAATGTATAAAATTGGGAAGTCTGGCGCGCGCTTCTCCTGGTTATGGATCTAGAGTCCCAAAGTACTGGAGTTCACAGATACAATATTACCTGAGTAGGTACTCGAGTTCGGTGAGCGAAACGCCCATACAGAGGCAGCGCCACCCAAGAGGCGCTCTTGTTTTGGCGTTTCGCTTATTCTGAAACTCGAGTACTCTAGTACTCTGGGTCTCTATAGATCCATTTCCATAAGAGAAAATAAGAGTAAAATTATACTCTTTATAGTGCGGTAAAATGGTTTGAATTCGAGGTGATCTCCAGGGTAAAGATTAATCGGAAACTGACTGTACAAGATCTCGTGAGGTACGGTACAGGCTTAAAAAAATACGTAATTTTTTATGAGCATAAGCAGATTGAGTTAGTCCAGGAGGTCCCGAACTAAGCAGTGCCTGGATCTTGGAAAGCCAATTTACTGGTTACTTGATTTTGCGATCCGAATTATACCCAAGACCTACTAAAAAAAACATAACATAACTAACCAATAACTAAAGTAAAGAAAAGCAAAATTAAAGAGTGATTTAAATTTAGAGGAGGAGTGCTTCACTTTCAATATACAAATTACTAAGCACCCACTTAATATCATTTTCTTTTATCTTATTGACTCTTAAATTATTGTCTTCTAAACTGAACGACTATACTAAACGTTGTCCACAGCGCTTCGAATGGCCCGTCACCCGGACGGTGAGCACCGGCGAGGTGCTGATGTTACAACTGCTGGCTCGCAACAGGTGGGGCAGCCCGCGTGTGCTGGGCGTCTACCGGCTGGGGCTGCAGATCCTGGTGGCGGACGGTCAACTGTCTGTCACCGACACGCTGGTCGACGACCACAACAAGGCTGTTCCCGTGAGTATTTATTTACATACGTAGATGGTATATGCAAAAGAGGGAGATACGGCATGTCCGTAGTAGTACGAATCAAAAAGTTGTCCTTTTTAACCATGAACCTTTAGAACTAGTAACGGTTCATGTAAGTTGGTATTGTTGATCGAAGATGTAAGTACTCAAAACTTCTTGAGTAGGATCGATATACGCTTGCACACGATCTATGCGCACGCTACTGCACGTACGCGCGGTTGAAATGGAGCGCAAGCGAATATCTCCGAAAAGTGGTCGATCGGGAAGTTCCTCGAGCGTACATATAGATATAAGCAAAAGAGGAAGATACGACATGCCCATAGTAGTATGAATAAAAAAATAGTCTTACTCAACACTATAATATAATTTAAACGTATTGTAGTGTGATAGCTTGTGTCGATCAAGTGAACGACAAGACGACAACGCGCGACAAAATGATACTCCAGTCACGGTATATGGTGCATCGTATGCAAGGAACGCGCGCGGTACGCGACGCGCGGGCGCGGCGGCGGCGGCGGGTGCGGGCGCGGTGACTGTGCGAGCTCGTGTTCACATTACCCGCCAGGGGCGCTTGTGCGTGTGTGACGTGTTGTCAGAGGTTGGAAACAATTCAGCAATTTCCTTCCATGACTTATTTAGAACGTTTCTGTTAAAATGATGACGTGTTTACTTTGCCAAATCGGAGTTCTAGCCTGGACAGCACTAATAAACTCTTCTGTATTGAACGACATGATAAAAACGTGCTATCTTTTCTAGCGACAAGTTCAAATTGGTTGAACTTACCTGACGTCGCGAGTGAATCGCGCGCTCCGCCGCAAGTACGACGTAAACACACACAAACGTCCGCGAGCGCGCCGCGCGCGTTTGTCGCTTGTTTGT
This sequence comes from Scoparia ambigualis, assembly GCA_963921215.1. Taxonomy (NCBI): domain Eukaryota; kingdom Metazoa; phylum Arthropoda; class Insecta; order Lepidoptera; family Crambidae; genus Scoparia; species Scoparia ambigualis. Next base: position 43,799,357 of record OY992501.1, on the reverse strand, counting down.
TAAGGCCGCACGTGCGTTTCGTACGAGAACACTTGGGTATCACGTCACGTCATATGTTTGATATCGTGACCGCACCCGCCACCACGCCCGCGAGTCAACGTGATCAAGCGCTAACGTAATCTTTCCTTTGGGCTTATTCCAACACACAATAATTTACAGGAAAGTCAATACTTGTAATAATATTATCTTGACGTAACCTCTTCTGTGCAATACATGTTAAAACAAAACACCATCACGCCTAGTTATAATTAGTAACATCTGAAATGGTTTATTCTAGCTATTGCTCATGTATGCTTGTTTTCATAAAATATGCGTTCATTACCAAGTATTGTATTATATTAGTAAGGTGAAAGCCAGCCGACTTGAAATGAACTTTGAACCTCAATTATTAAAGTTTGCGGAACGTCAAAATATTCAAAGTTTGTTCACAAAGCTTTGGAGACCCCTGAAATTATTATAGGTGTACCAAGAAACTCTTGTACCCAATGTATTTCGAGATTAATTAGCAAAGAGTTTGTCCAGTTTTCGAATTCTTGCTCCTTATAGTAAAGACAAATTGACGAGAAAATTACCCGATATAACATTGGAGATTCCTATTATGGAGCGTTCTGAGATATCACGATTTTATATACCAACAGAAATTCTTTAATACCTATTCTATGTGTTATGTAATATTCTATAAACAGGAATTCTATAATACATAATAATCTGGTCGAATTGTCGACGACGTGGTTATTTCATATCGGCTCGATCCACTGGCTCTTCAAGACGTTGCGTCTCTCTGTGCATTGTTCCGCATATATCATGGGGAGAGGTCTGAGGAATTGTTCGGCTTGATCCCTGCCGCTGATTTCCTACACCGCACTACACGCAATTGACTGTCATTCGATCCACATCACCTTGATGGATGGCGGTCTACTACTGTGCGTTTTTCACGAAATTTGTGACCCGCTTGCCTCCTTCTTTTATAAAATAATAATAATAATATTATGTTGGATAGATGTTGGAGAAAATAGATTCCGTTTTGAATGACAACATCCATGTTTTGAGAGAGAGCGAGAGAGAGAGAGAAAGAGATAGAGAGAGAAAGAAAGAAAGAGAGAGATAAACATTTATTGACTCACAGAAAACAATAGGTACGATATTAACACTAGAACGCCCAAACCGTCAAAATGACGGATATCGATTTTTATTTTTTTATTTTCTCCGGAAATATTTGGTGAAATGTGATGAAATTAATTTACTTTTATTTTTTTTGCTTAAATTATTCTAAAAGATAGTTCAGTAATCTATTAGTGATATTAGTATAAGGTTATAACAAGGTATACCTATAACACCCAGCGTCAGCGTCAAAATGACGGACTTATACCTAATGTGAGGGTATTTTCAAAATTAATTTTATAGTCGATGCAAACTAACCTCAGTAAAGAGTTTATAGGTGGATTTTACATTTTTTTATTCATTTGTCATTCGATACGCGTCGTTTTTAAGGTAAAAGCAAAAGCTCCCTAACGCTGTGCAGTTTTACAACGACACTAAGTTTGGCGTAGACATTTTAAACCAAATGGTAAGAAAATATTCTACCAGAGCCGGGACACGCAGATGGCCAATGCATGTTTTTTTATATTTTTATATTTGTTTTTTTAACAATATACCTTATAGTTACTATTAAGTTGAATTTTATTTTATTGTATAAGTTCATTAATCTCAGCGTCCGTCATTTCGACGGACGCTGGGCGTTGCAGGTAGCCAAAAATGTTGGGCTTTCTAGTGTTAACAAATATAATAAAACAAAAATTGTCAATCAGGACCCCGCCTCAGCTTGTGTTGTTGCGAACGTTACGTATCGCAACAACGCTGGTATTCTGGCGGGGCCTGTCGGTGCACAGTGCACGAACAACATACAGACATACAGATTTACAGACAAACTAACAGACAATAATAACAAGGACAAGAAAGAAAAACAAGCATTGGCAGAATGTTCTCTGCCCCTTAGCACTTATTAATTAAAGGGTAGTAAACGAATGGTTAGCACTGGTGTTCTGGCGTCGCCCAATCTTTGCGGTCCTAGGTTAAATTCCCGGTCAAGTCAATTTAGTAACTAATTACCACCCTAATTACCGCCCTAATGAGTCCTAAAGCTAATTACCGTCATATAGCCGTAACTTCAGTCTTGTTCAAGATCCTAGAACGAATATTAAACAAACAGCTTATTCGATACCTAGAAGATCACTCCCTAATTCACGAGGTTTAGCTATCGTCTACACAAACGCGATTCTTCCTATTCGTGATTCCCATACAATATGGATTCCACACAACTGCAGTTTACTACATTCGTGATTCTACACAGCCGTTGTTTTAACACAATCGGGATTCTTCCTTTTAGTGATTCTACACAATATAGTTTCATCGCAACTGAAGTTTACTACATTCGTGATTCTACACAGCCGTTGTATTAACACAATCGGGATTCTTCCTATTCATAATTCTACACAATATGGGTTCATCGCAACTGCAGTTTACTGCATTCGTAATTCCACTCAATTTTATTTTAACGCAATTATAGAATGTTTGGGGCTTAAAGTTACTCGCGTCCGTAGGTTTACCCTTGAGAGCCGTTAAGGCGTTGGTCCCGGTTGTTGTCGTAAGATGACAGTCGTTAAAACCCACCAATCGCATTGGGCCAGCATGTTGGGTTATGACTAAATATCCCCACGTGCTATTGTCCACGTGGGAGGCCTGTGCCCAGCAGTGGGACGTTAATAGGCTGATGGATGATGATGATACAGAGATAGTATAAATTTATTGATTACGATAAAAAAATAGCAACTGAGTGAAATTACGAATGTAGTAAACTGCAGTTGCGATGAACCCATATTGTGTAGAATTACGAATAGGAAGAATACCGATTGTGTTAAAACAACGGCTGTGTAGAATCACGAATGTAGTAAACTTCACTTGCGTTGAACCTATATTGTGTAGAATCATGAATAGGAAGAAACCCGATTGTGTTAAAACAACGGCTGTGTAGAATCACGAATGTAGTGAACTGCAGTTGTGTGGAACCCATATTGTATGGGAATCACGAATAGAAAGAATCGCGTTTGTGTAGACGATAGCATAAACCGGTGAGGCTATTGACAAGCGTGGCGAGTCACTGGCAGTTAGCCTTGACATAGCCAAGGCTTTTGATCGGGTCTGGCACAAAGCTCTTCTCTCCAAGCTCCCGGCATACGGTTTGCCCGCTCAGTTCTGTACCTGGATTGCTGGCTTCCTGCATGAGCGTTGAATCCGTGTCCTTTCGGATGGATGCGCTTCGCGGTTCATGTCAGTGAACGCTGGTGTTCCTCAAGGCTCCGTTCTATCCCCCACGCTGTTCCTTCTGCATATCAATGACATGCTTCCTCTTGGAAACATTCATTGCTATGCAGATCATAACACAGTGCATGGGGGATATAACGGTCACCCAACGGCTGGGCGGGTAGACACCGAAATGAAGCGAGCAAATCTTGTCATTGAGCTCGATCGGGTGTTGGACCTCATTTCTAAATGAGGCTCCGATAATCTGGTGGAGTTCAATGCCAAGAAAACAACGTGCGCGTTCACAGCGAAAAAGTCGCCATTCCTTCCCCTTCCCTCTCTTCAGGGTACATCTCTAGGCCTGCAGAGCAGTATTAACATGCTCGGTATGAATATCCGCTGCGATCTGAACCAAAAGGACTACATCGAAACCGTGATTAAAAATGCCTCACGTAAACTCGGTGTCCTGAACAAGGTGCGGCGATTCTTCACGCCTGATCAGTTGTGTCTATTATACAAGACACAGGTGCGGTCTTGCGTGGAGTATTGCTCTCACCTTTGGGACGGCTCCGCAAAGTATCTTCTCGATGCCTTGGAAAGATTGAAGCGCCGCGCTGTGCGCATTATCGGCAATGCGGAGGTGACTAAAACTCTCAAGCCTTTGCAATTGCGTAGAGATATTGCGTCACTCAGCGTCTTTTACCGTTTATACCATGGCGAGTGCTCTGAAGAACTCTTTGACCTCATCCCTCCTTCTCCCTTCCTCCATAGGAGTACGCGTGCTGCTCTCCAGAGTCACCAATTTACAGTCTCTAACATTCCATCACGCACAAAGAAATTTGGTGACTCGTTTCTTTGTCGCACTTCCAAAAGATGGAATAGTCTACCAGCACACGTATTACCTCCTACCTATGACATAGGGTCCTTCAAACGAGGCGTGAAGAAGCACTTTGTGCGCCTGGACTTCACTTCCACTTAAAATCAGGTGGTGGAGTAATTTGCCGAGATTAGTATAAAAAAAAGAAAGTTATATGTAACGAAGTCAAGAATAAAATTACCTGATGTATAAGATTGTAACTTCTTATTCTAGAAACTCCAAAAATATTATAGGTATTGTGTTGGATTTCTGTTAGACGAAATTGATTCCATTTGAATGACGACGGCCAGACCTTTTTATTTTATTTACTACGGGTAAGCGCTTGGCCTTCATCTCGGCTGATAGTCAAGCGACGATAAGGGCGAAGGTCAAAGCGCGCTTTACTTTGGGAAACTGGCTTCTAACCTCTATCTAATTGTCGGAACAAAACCTGGCTGTTAACATTGGTGTTATGCAGTAGACGGTGGTAGCTAGCCAGGTAGATTTAACAAGACTTATCACTATTCAAACCAAGTACTAACACAAAAATTGGCTGGGAATCGACCCGGTACCTCTGACCGGCGGCTTAGCCACTAGACTACAAAGGCGGCTAAAACCTTACTTACTTAGTGATCGAAGTTTATATATGTAGCAGTTAATTAAACAAAAATTTCAAAGTACTTTTATGCACTGACCAAGGTGAGGTGTTTGAACATCAATGATAATCTTACAATATACAAAGCTATATTCCTAAATAAAGGAGGACCGGCAATTTAGCATATACGACCAATAACATAAACCGATATGTCGTTAGAAAGGGTTTTTTTTATTCTACAACTTTTACTATGGTGGCAAGTCTCGAATCGCTGTGGGAAAAGGAAAAGCTATAGCTAAATAAAACAGCGTGAGTTGAAACACAACGACCTAAGGTTTTCGTGGATAAGCGACGGACTAAAGACTGCACATACTTCTAACAACACAGAGCGGCAGTGGGCTTACCACCTATTACGCTGAGCACATGTGCAGTCGTTATTTTTTGAAAAGTGGACTATGGGTCGAGGACTGTTTTTGCTGTTCTCACTGCCTAGTCTCTGACTAACCCTTCGAGATAATAGTCGTGATTAAATGTATGTATGTAAATGTATGTATGTATGTAAATGAATGTCTGTATGTAGGTATATCGTCATCAGCCTATAAACTTTTCACTGCTGGGCACAGGCCTTCCCAGATGGAGTCATGCACATGAAGAGAGTAGCTAGAGCATAGAATACATAATAGTACAATTACAGAAGATTCACTCCGCTAAGACATTTAGATAAATATCGACTCTTGCTAAGACACAATAAAGTGCAATTCAGGTCGCACACCGCTGCTATACCTACAGTTAAATTGAATCAGGCGACACCGCGACACTGATCACAATCTCTCTTTCTATCGCGTACTATCGCGTAGCTCTTATCTCTTCTAACGACTGCGGGGTGTTCGCGGGCATCCGTCCGGTCGGCTACTTGTAGCTTCATACCTAAAGCGCGGAGTGCGCCAGGTCTGGCTAGAGGCTTATATAGACTCAATAGAGAAGTTCTCATATAGATAGGTTTATCTCTCTGTTTAAGTATGCTATTCGCCTCGGTCCTGAGTTAGTCTTTTTTTTTCAACTGCTAGAAATGCTTTAGGTGTCATACTCGTAGGTCTGCGGCAATCAGCGAGTTATGTGGGGCTCTCCCCCTTACATCCCATACAACTCTTATGAGTTCGACGGGATGCATGGGGGAATACCCAATAACTCAGTACAATCCCAATGCTTGCGGAGGTGGCTCGGGACTACGAATAACAGGCACCGACTACCACTGATATTATTCTTTCACCGCTACGCAACACGGTTATTAGTATTCAAGCTTTAGTTTGGTATCTCGGTATAGCAAGACACAAACCATTCAATACTCCAGCCGCCAGATGAAGAAGCTTGAAAAATAGATAATTGTCTAGATAATTTATTTGTTAAAGCGGTCTACTTATAGTAATTATCTGTTAATGACCATTAAAAAGCAATAAAACGTTAATATGAAGTTTTAAGTTTATTTAGCCATAACTTTTTCCCCACAGCGATTCGAGACTAAGGTGCAATAGTAAAAGTTGTAGAATATAAAAAAACCTTTCGAACGACATATTGCTCAACGTTATTGTTATTGTTTAAGCTGCGGTCCATACATTTTTGCCGGTCCTCCTTTTTATGTTTGTATGTTAGTCCTAGCTATACGTTCTGAAACCATTGATCACATTGTGATGAAACTTTGGTAGGGTGTTCTGGTTACGCCCGCGAGGGTTCCTGGTCCAAACAAACGTGGCATTGCAACGCATGCCGGTTACAACTAGCTAAATATATTTGTCATACATATTAAAATAAACTCTATCTTTTTAACCTAAATGGTGTAAAGTAAGTAATCCCTCATTACCTATATTTTAATTCCAACTTTATTAAAACTTTTCTCGTCATATGCCCAAAGAATCAACATTTCTTTGATCAATAAGACGAGATGAAGTTTCCAGCACTGATATTTTGCTACTAGAATCTAATACCGTAGAACGGGGCTATTTGGTAAAAAAGTAGGGATAAAATTTGAATATTTATTTTGATTTTAACAAAAAAGTATGTGTTGCTTAATACAAATATAACTCTATAAAAATACAAAAATAAAAACATAGAATGAACAAACAGTAAGGTTTATTTTAAAAAAGAAGGTGTTTTCTTGAAGGAGGTGGTGAAAGTATGAATAAAAAGTGACATAGAAAATATCTTTATAAACTGTTTTTATTTCAAAATAAACACGGATGGCGATATTTGGTAACTTACAATTAAATTTTTTATAAATAATGCAAAAGTCAACACTAAATAATTAACATTTTCATTTAAAAACTAATTTGGAACAAAACTGACAGACTCTCGCTAAATGTAGTTCATAACATCACACGCGCGGTGTTCTTTTCTCTGATTGATCGAGATGGACAGATATCGGAGTTACCAAATGTTATTGAATAAAAAGGTTGCGTTCACGTTTATTTTTTTTTATTTGTTTGCGTTCGTTCAAAAATATTTTTTTTTCCAAAAAGCCCCACGGTTACTAAATAGCCCCTTTCTACCGGTACTAATAACTTTCCTCGTAACTACGGCAGCATGAAAATAAACTTATGTAAGTAATACGCCAACAGCCTTTTGCACGTTGCGCAAATGTTAAAGCAAAACATCGGTATGCTCCATAAAGAGTTGAAATGTTGTTACAGCTAAAAGAGCACCAAAGCTTACGACGTAATTTATTAATTTCAAATGCAAGAGCTTTCCGTTCTCTTTCTGTGATGTGATGTATTCCAAAGACATCCTGTAAAGGCAATACGTGCTGCTGCTACATGTATAATTCATGCAAGTAATACAGCTCAAGAAATAAGTTATTACGTTGGAAACGATAATGGAGATGTTGCACACTATCAAAAGACTATGATAGTTGTTTATAAAAGCCAGCATACTTAATGCCGGAGGTGATTTATTATGTTCGTTCTTTTGGTAAGTACTTATTGTCCAAATTGTATTTACGACTTTAGTTTAACGATTACTTTATCCATTTGCACGCTGTTCCCCGATATTGTATCGTATTGTGTGTATGTGTATGTTTCAGTACTCGGTAGATATTTTACTATACCGGTATATTACGGTTGGTGTTAACCCATTAACATGCATTGGGCCAGCATAGTGGGTTATGTTCCGATGTCCCCTTGTGCTGTTATCCATATCGAAATACCTGTTCTAAGCAGTGGGAAATTTATAGGCTGATGATGATGATGATGATTTTACTATTAATAGTAGGAAGTAGAGTTAACCACGTTAAGAGCAATAATAATGTCTTAAATAATAAATAAAAGATAAGAAAACATTTTTTTTCTGTCTCTGAATATCCGAGATATTTCAGTAATTGCATGCGCCATCATCGCAAATGTACTTACGATCAAGCCGCATCAGAAACAAGCAGCCTAGGAAGACAGTAAAATTCTAGAACAAGTTTTTAATTAAATTAATTATGTACCAATAATAAGATACATAATACAACATACAAACACTCACGACTATTACCCTCAAACACGAAAGGGTTAGTCAGAGACTGGGTGATGATGGACCGCAAAAGCTGTCTACTGCCACAGTCCACGTTTCCGAGAAAACAAGGCATTTTTTCACCAAATAACACCCGCACGTGTGCAAAGCGTGATAGGTGGTGAGCACATCGCCGCTTTATGCTGTTGGATGTATGTGCAGTCTTAAGTCCGACAGTTAAAAATTCTTTTATGAGCCGCCACAGCTCATGATTTTTTTAACACAGAGTACAGCGAATCTGGAAAGGAAGAAACCACATTTATTAAGGACAAAACGTTTGACTATATAAACTTATACTATATACACCACGAAAAGCAATATTCATCGAAATAATTGTTGAATAGGTCTGACAAAAAGTCACTAATGAGTGTGTGGTTTCATGAATGTGTCACGTTTCAAACAGTAACCTCGGATTCAAAACAAAAAATCCAATAATAGCATATTTTTTGCGACAATATAAAACGTTACTGAACCGTATTATTTTAATGCGACTTTTGCATCACTGTTTTAATAAAGTTGTACGTAATGTTAGAACTATAGTATTAGCACTAGCACATGAGTGAAGAAACCTTTACTCATGTGCTATTAGAGTTGTTAGCACGCCGCGCGCCGGTTCTGGCGTTGCCATCTCTGAGATTCGATTCCCGGTAGGGTCAATATTTTCTGGTCGGGGGTAGGTATTATCTGTTATCTGAACATTAAAAACAAGTTTCAAAAGAAACTTTAAGTAATTGGGCAAATTATTGGTTTAAGAATAAACTCCACTTAGGCCCTCTATTGTATACAGATACTTTTTGTAACAATACAGGAAACCGAAGTTGCTGTACCCAGAAGCGGCGACTGGGCATGGTCGCCGGTCGCCTGTTACCCACAACGTACACCATAGGAAATCGTAGCTGCTATGTCATGTAGCTGTCACAGCGCTGTACATTTGTAAAGGAGGGTACTCACCTAGCCCTGTAGCATGTAACGTATCTGATACTGTAACAAGTGAGTACGTAAGCGCGAGCCTGCTGCGCTAACGTACTCCTTGTTGCGTGTGGAGCTCGCGTGTGGAGCGCAGAAGGCTCGCTGCGACCGGCTGAGTGGCGGTCTCACTGCGAAACACATGCGGCTCGCAGTATGCGCGTAGACGGCGATACGGCCGCTTGTGTAGTGAGTACGTACGTAGGCGCGAGCTGATTGAAGGTAGTCATCATGGAATGGACAGATGTAAAAGTTTTTAATTTAATCGAGCTTTACCAAAATGCACCGATTTTATGGGACTCTAAAATAGTAATTTTTATAAACAATATTTTAAAATGGATGCTTGGGAAAATATTGGCTAAGCTATGGGTATACGTCAGGAGAAAACTGCAAAAATAAAATGATCACTGAACTGTATTTATACTGTGTTTTTTATAATTTTTAAGGATATTGTAAATCAATATGAACGCTGCACTAGCTACCGTTTGAGACATGTTGTCGGTGTGATATCCTTCCGAGCACTGCGGATCCGGGTGCTCGTAGCTGGATACGCCTATGACAATGTGGACGAGCCGTATCTACTTGTAGGTTGATATAGTATCAGATACGTTACATGCTACACGGCTTGGTGGGTACCCTGCTTAAGGTTGTTAGTGTTGCTTGAGTCGGCAAGTGACGACTTTTTAATGCCAGTCGCCCCACACCGAATACTAGTTTATTCGCGATCGCTATGTGATAGGTGATAGGTAGGATAGGTGATAGGAAGCGTTTGGACTCGAAATTATCTACGTCTGCACGGTTGGTGGTTGATTTCATATTTATTGCATGAAAATAATATATTATTCGCTGGTAGCCAGTATCCGGCACAAGACAACAAAATAATCCTCTTAGCGCAGCGCCTAAAGGGCAGCATCGTAATTTCAAAAATAACAAATGCAAAATGATGTTTTACCACAGAAATAGATCTTTAAAGAAGCCGCATGTTAGCTCAATTGTATGAAAACCAAGCGTCTTACTTTTTTCTGTTTCATTTTAATTACAAAATAACTTATTGATGAAAGGAAACTTGTTGATTATCTCGGCTTACCTCTATTGTACAGTTTTCACAGTTCGATACGGTGCAAGTAGTCACTTCTCATAAAATTTTTTGTCCGAATGGCGAATAGAAATCATTATGGCCATAACATGTAATAAGTACTATAAAATTCAATAGCCATTAAGTTTCAAAAAGTCGAAATTTTGTTTTTATAATTATCTTTATTTCTAAAACTAAGTACCTACTGACCTAATTTGTTGTAATATCGAGTACTGTAATTATTAAATCTCTTGATTTTAAATGAAATAAAGTCGTATGTCCTAAGTATTGTATTATACATATAATGTGTATAATTCCGAATGTTAATTTATAATAAAATTAGTAGCCCTAAAACATTTGCTAAATATTTGGTTTTAGAGACGGAAACGAATCGCTGTAAATCTGACTCGACGACCGAGTGTTGTCTGCCCTACGGATACCCTACTGTCGAGGCAGCCGGCGGCGGGCTGAAGAGTGAGAAGCAGGAGGCTGTGAGCGAAAGCCGTCTGCGACGATTAGCACGCGTGGGACCGCCGCGCCTCGCCGGAGACCCGCAGCGGCAGCCTTGACATGCCATATTATTTTTGCATCTTTACTATTTATTTTGAAATAAGGACTTATATTTTTTTTTATTAAAAACGGTTTTAAGTCTTTTGTAATATTTACGACAAACAAATTTAGAGCATACTGTATTTTGGGATTCCAACTTTGTGGCATGTGATATGAAATAACATTAAATTCGAGCAAGTTATCATTCGGACAAATGATGATTAGGACAAAGAAGATAAGATACTTTAGATATATGGATATAAAATTTAGGGGCAAAATAGGGTATAATGCATGCCAAATGGATAATAAGATTGGATTTTATTATCCATTTGGCATGCAAAGTACGTACACATGCGGCTTCTATTTAGAGCTTTTTCTGTGTATTGTAAAATCTTATTTCACTGCGATTTTCGAGTAACAACTTATAGTACAGGATCCGAGTATACAACGACTTTTACCGAGCGGTTAACGGATGAAAAGTATTTTATATCAAATTTAATGTGTTAAAAAATATATTGTGAGTGGGTTGGCTGAAAAATTTCAGTCCAGTATATGATTAATGAAATATTTACAAATATTTTTTTTTTAATATTGCACTTGTTTCGATAATTGATAAATTATATAGGTACCAATAAGCCTATAGAATATGCAAACGTTAGGTTGACTATGGTTTTCCTGTCATAGGTAACATTGGGTAGGCAGGTGTAAACAGGCAAGTCAATATCAGTAATATGCAATCGTCTGGTTAAATAAATAAAATTTATGTTTATATAAAGATAAGCTCATTACAAACACACACCCACCAAACCAGTGCAATGTAAAATTTTTTTTTTTTATTATTAAATTAATTTTTAATGGTACTGGACTGAAATTTTTCAGCCAACCCACTCGCGATACATTATTTAACATATTAAATTTGATATAAAATACTTTTCATCCATTAACCTTCCCAGTGAAGGTCGTTCTATACTCGGATCTTAGACTATTACCAATGTGTCAGAATCGTAACAAATGAATAGCTGCGTGGTCCTTGCCTACGGGGGAAACAAGCGTGTTGAATGTAGTTGTGCGATCGAAATGCTTTTAGTAATAATACGACCTCCCAAAACACATTAACCCCCCGGGGGTTTATGATATATCATAATTACGGACGGGCGGGCAAGAAGGATACGGTGGGCAAGACGGGTATGTATTAGTATACGCGGTTGACACAAGAACGAGACAAAACATTTACATAAAGCTCTAGCGCTGAGGGTTGGGGTCAAATCAGCCAGCAGCGGTGAGTTACGGGAGTGAGTTTTTTTCCCGCACAAAAATTAAAATATTTTAAATGTAAGTACAATTAAAGGGGAGCTCGATGGCGCAGCGGCTAGCGCGTTCGGCTTGCGATCTTGCTTGCTAAGCAACTTTCGCAATGCCGGGTCGCTGGATGGGTGACCGAATTTAAAACATCTCGAGCTCCTCCGTGCTTCGGAAGGCACGTTAAGCCGTTGGTCCCGGTTGCTGTCGTAAGATGGCAGTCGTTCAAACCCACCAACCCGCATTGGGCCAGCGTGGTGGGTTATGGCCCAATATCCCCACGTGCTATTGTTCACGTGGGAGGCCTGTGCCCAGCAGTGGGACGTTTACAGGCTGATGATGATGATGACAATTAAAGATTGATGCAAGGCTTATTACATGACAAAATCGACAATCACAAATTGGTTTACATGTAAATAATACAGGTACTTTCAACTAAAAATAACTTGCATTTAACTATGTTTTATACATGGTTTGGTTAAAGGGGGTGTCGGGCAAAACGAGTGCGGGCAAAGGGGGTTATATCCTTCTTGTCTCGCCTACTGATATTGTAAGTAACTGACGGCGTATAAAGCTTCTTAATTTATTTCTTTCTTTTTATCTTATTACATGGTGTTTAATTACATAAGAAAATCTCAAAGAGTTTCTTGGTCAGAGCATACAATGCCAGAAGCAATTACCGAAGCAAAGAAAAATAGCATCAAAGGAGCTTCTATGAAAAATGGAATACCTTATAGTACACTACAGCGGCATGTCAAGACAGGATCTTATACAAAGAAACTCGGAAAGTTCACCCTTATTTTTTCAAAAACAGAAGAATTGTAACTAGTAAAACATTTGAAGGATCTTGATGTATTATTCTATGGCCTAACTAAGAATCTTGCAAACAGTGGTCTGATTCACGTATTTTGTATCAGTTAAAATGTTGCTTACGTTTAGAAGTCTTCCTATTGAAAAAAAGTCATAAATCCGTATTCACCTGTCATTTCGATAGAACGATTACTCGATAGGATCGCAACCACAGAAATATATATTTCTGTGATCGCAACTCAGCGATTTGTTAACTATTTAAACTTAATGTTGCCATTACAATTCTACCAAATAAATTCAAATACTTTTTGCCAACAAAACATGCAGAAATGTTTATTTTTTTTCCAACGACTTGGAAATGTAATCGCTGACATCCGATCAAACTAAACGTCAAAATAGTAGTTTCTCCCGTGTTCTTTAAGAACAACACATGTTGTGAGACTCCATTTTATTTCAACCTACCGTACAATGCAAAATTTAAATATAAAATATGTATATATCACTTGAAATTGGCCTAATGCTAATCGCGAAGCTATTATTAATTAAGATAGAATAGAATAAACGTCAAAATAATAGGTGAATACCGCGGAGGACACGATCGAATTTCGATTAATGCAAGTAAATACGTAAAGTGACTTCAGCGATCAAATCGCTTGCATGTCGTTGAAGTTTTGTTATGTGAATTAGGCAACTGGTGAGTTCGCCAAACGCAAAAATAAAAGTTTAATATTTACAGACAACGTCGCAGGCAAGTAGCGGTTTAAAAACTTTAAAAAACGTCACCCAAACATTGTACTACGGACCCCTGAGTCGAAATCCATAGGCTACAAGCATTTAATAAACCAGCGGTGAATAGATTCTATGATTTACTAGAAAGTATTGTGGAGAAAGAACATCTCTGCCTCCGTGGTCTAGTGGCTAAGCCACCGGTTTCAGACCCAGAGTTCCCGGGTTCGATTCCCAGTGGGTTACTCAGCTTGGTTGGTGGTAGGGCTGTTAAGTCCGCCTGACTAGCTACCACCGTCTTATTCTAAGTCTTTCGCCATAACGACGATGTTTATAGCATTGTTGTGTTCCGACAGTTTGAAATTAAGATAGCCTGTTCCTCAGTGGTTGAGGATTTCGGGTGAAGCGCGTTTCCACCTTCGGCCTTATCGTCACTTACCATCAGGTGAGATGAAGGCCAAGCGCTTACCCGTAGTAGAATTAAAAAAGAACATATTCGTCCAGATATGATCTATACGGATGAAACAGGTGTAAGAACGTCATCTTCAAAACCTCCCAAGGTGCTGTCAATTTATGGAAAAAAACATGTGGGGAGGCAGTTAGCATCTTGGAAAAAGGGACCCTTTTTGCCCGCACATGGAAACCTTGTTACCCACCCCCTATGCACAAAACAGGTTTTTTCCATATTTTTAAAAAATTGTGATACTTTAACTACGTTGATTATTTACTATGTTATTTTTCTTCAAAATTATTGCCAAAGAGAAAATGTTCCTTTGTGTTTACGTTGATTAATAAATATCTTTTGTTTTATGTGCATTTTAATTGATCAGCCTTGCCATGCCCGTTATGCCCGACGGTCCCCTACTTGTTGCTAGTGGCGTGAACACTCATGCCGAATGGATTTTTATTGCGATCATTGGACGTACCGACGACGGCCTCAGAAATAGCTTAACACTTTAGTACCGAGTCAAACCAACTACGTACGGAACTCGCTGCCAGAGGGTAACAGGCGTGCCGTGCCCAGTCTCGAGACTCTTAATCGACAAATTAAAGAGTACTACTTACTCAGACTGGTCTCTTCATCCTGACCTTTACCTGACCTATCACTCTGTACATTTTATCTCCTGCATATTAAAATTTTACCTCCTAACCCCTGGGGCATGAAATGTTTCTTTCTAAATTTAATGAAATTTGGTAGGTTTATAAATAAAATACAATGACAAGAAAAACAAGGATAAAAAATATTTTAAGTAAGGGTTATGCAGTTTAGACGAAAAAAAGGTTTGATCAAAATATGTATAGTGATAGTAATCTTAGTAACGATTACTTAGTTTACTTAGTTTTATTTTTGATGTTTTATAAGTACTTAGGTAACCCACCAGGGGGTAGAAGGTTAAGTATACCTACCATTAAAGTCTATTTGTATCCAATTTTATTAATATTTATTAAATCTACAATTTGTATAATTTATTCATCCCTAATACTATGCTGTGAACTACAGACCGTATTTTAACCCCTTGTTTCCTTTCTACTATATAGTTTTTCTTGCCCAAAGGTTGCCTGGCAGAAAGTGCTACCCTAGCATTAAGGCCGCCTTTTGTCATACTGATTTCTTTGTTTTCTGTTGTATTGTTTGTTTAGTGCAATAAAGTATTTTTCATTCATTTCAACTACTGCTTCCATGATAATGGTTGCACGGACGCGATCGTTCTGAGCGAGTTGGTGTGACATGGTATTAAATTGAGCTTACAAGGCCAACCCGTACGTGAAACGTTTGAATGAGACCTACTCGTATATTTTCGAACAATAGGTAGGTACGTTCACTCTACGTAAAGTCGTCGAGAAATGTCCCATATTTTCTACAATAAACCTATTTGCATCGCTTTACGTGCATATTTCGCGCGTGATAGAAAAAGGTGAGGCGATCCTGGAAATATAACTGTCTTCGCTATTGACAGCAGCCAATAGATATATAGCTCAGTGCAAAGGATAAAGAGTTAAGATTTATAGTAACTAACAGAAGTTAAGAAAAATGTCGGATGGGACTAGACCAACGTATTTGGTGCAAAAAACTACTACTTGTAAAGGAACCTGCGGTCCTGCTGTAGAATTATATACCTGTACCCAAACACCCTGCACATTCTCATTTAATTTAAAAGCCACGCCCTTGTCTTTGTAACCTTTTTGTCCAAGGTACTCCAAGGCCAGTTCCTTGGCTTCTTGATAAGAACAACGATTCTTGATAGGGAACGTGTAGATAAAAACCGTACTTAATTAGAAATTTTTTCGGTGGAGGTGCGCGCGCTAAGAAAAGTTTGCTACACACAAATACTGCCATTAGACGAGTAAATACGCATTGTAGGTTGATATGCGCGGCTCTAATCAAACAGCGCATGAATCATCATCATCATCGGCCTATAAACGTCCCACTGCTGGGAAAGGCCTCGCACGTGGATACTAACACGTGGAGATATTTTGCCATCACCCACCACACTGGCCCATTGCGGGTTGGTGGGTTTGAACGACTGTCATCTTACGACACAACTGGGACCAACGGCTTAACTTGCCTTCCGGAGCACGGAGGAGCTCAAGGTGTCTTTAATTTAGTTACCCATCCAGCGACCCGGCTCTACGAAAGCTGCTTAGCGAGCACGATCGCAAGCCGAACGCGCTAGCCACTGTGCCATCGCACTCTTCAATTTAAGAATAGTAAGACGTAAATAAACAATCGCTGGCGCTGCAGAATAACGAACGAGTGCTAATAAATCTAAACGAGGGATGATAATAAATTGCTGGAACTGACACTCCGACGCGACGCGGGGAACACAGACATTTACCTATATGCCCGAACGCTAATTTTGATTATACATTATATACTATCGGATTCGCGAGCGTTAAACTAAGGCAGGTCACATATATGACTAGCGGCCCGCCCGTGACTTCGTCTGCGTGAACACCTCGTGCCCCGTGACGAATTTCCAAAAACATTCTCTCATACGAACCTTGTCCTGAAAATGACTAACACAACAAAAAAAGAATTAGCCAAATTGGTGTATCGTTAAACCAGGCTCGCTCTATTCTCTTTCTCCGAAACGAAATTTCGGCAGATTTTTGTTTGCTATTAAGCGCTTTCCATTATTTTTGATATTTCAAACAATTTTCTAAAAATCAATAATCTAATTGCCTAACCTATATTGAAATGACACACTTTTTTACGGATTAACTCGCGTTTAATTTACTATTTAAACGCGAAAATTAAACGCAATGATTAATTTATAGTAAATTAAACGCGAGTTAATCCGTAAAAAAGTGTTTCATTTCAATGTGTAGTGCTCGCTTAAACCTCAGAAAACAATATGCCCAACCTATATGTAAATTTCGGAAGGAATGGAAACCACTGAAATTTTGTTTCGGTGAAAGACAGTGGCAAGCGTGTTGACTACGCCAATACCCATTAACTCTAGAAATTAATCAAATGATGAGGCTCATGATAAATAAAGTATTACACTTACAAAATATAGCAAAATCACTAGACCTCAGCGGCCGTGAAACCAGACACAATAATGCCCGCCTTCAACTAAGAGCGGCCCTCTGCTCAGCACTGCGCGAAACTGCGTCTCGCCTGCGTCTCATCATACGCTTAGCCTAAGGTATATTCCTGCTTGCCGCTAACGC
Organism: Scoparia ambigualis; assembly: GCA_963921215.1. Classification (NCBI taxonomy): domain Eukaryota; kingdom Metazoa; phylum Arthropoda; class Insecta; order Lepidoptera; family Crambidae; genus Scoparia; species Scoparia ambigualis. Next base: position 43,781,963 of record OY992501.1, on the reverse strand, counting down.
CAAGTATTATTGTTAACATTTTGTACATTAATATGGCGTGGGTATTTTCGCTTTTGTATCGACTACTACGGGGTCACATTGTTTGTAATAATTGTTTGTTTAGTACTCAATAAAAACATTATTGTTGTTGTTGCATGGAAGTAATGTTGTATCTGTCCCTTTTTTAATCTGTGGTTAAACTTAGACAAGTCCTCGAAGACTTTTTACCGGTGATCAGGACCTACTCAGTACTCAGTACTCGGAATCAGTAGATTCCGACTAAGTAAATGATGGCAATTGCAATAAAACTTACATGTCAGCGTTCCAATTTTTATTTCAATGTCTGGAAGTAAAGTTACGTGATAGGTTAGAAGTTTAATTTTAAGGTTATTTTCTTTTATTAGACAACAGAAATACTAGCTGTCCTACTCCCATGTCTCGTTTTTTTTTCATTTCACAAAACCAGTTCTGGTATTTGTTCAAATCCCTAGATTTGTTTAGGGAAATGATAAAATCGTCTTGTTACTTTAACATCCTCCGTGATTTGATCAAATCATTTAGCTTTTTAATTGTTTGTTTAATTGACCAAATCTCTGTTTTAAACTTTCATTTTCACTACAATTATTTTTATGAAAAAAACGGGTTTTTTACCATGTTTGAGTTACTCTGTGATCATGGTGCAAGCAACTGCGCCGAAATAGTGCTCTGTAACTGCTCGTAACTGCTCCTACAGTCCCGGGTCTTTTAAGCGGGGCATTTATGCAGGCCGCCGTCATGAATGAGTGCGCTCGTTATCGTGCTTATTCCACGGTGGGGAGCGCTCTCATTATTTTGGACTGCATCGGCTGCTTACCATTAGGCAGGATGCAGTCACTATGACGAGTCATAATAGAAAAAAAAATATCGGGGACTCAAAACAAACAACTCAAACATGGTAATTTTTACCATGGTAACAATGGTAAAAACATGGCAAAAATCCCGTTTTTTCATAAAAAATAATGTCTGTTTTTTATCATATCCTTGCGACATGCATATACTCGTACATCAAGCCAGTTTCCCGGAAGGGTAGGCAGATACCACGGCGTTCCATTTGCTACGGTCCTGACACTCTTCTTTTGCTCCCTTTACTCCTTCAATCAACAGTACAACTAGATGTCAGGTTGGCGCTAAAAATGTGTCTCGGAAAATAAGAGCGCACTTGAGAAGTAGCTCTTATTTTCTCGCAAGGCATAACAGGTAAAAGTTCTTTATTTGTTGCCCCATAGGGTTGATTTCACCACTAAATGTTATTGACGTCTTTTCTTTTTTAAGTGACTGGAGTAATTTACTGCTTTGAAAAAGTATTTATTCACGTGGACAGAATTTAGCTTTGATTTTGTACGTGACGCGTTATCAAGTTGGTATTGTTGATCGAAGCTTTACTCTCATAGTATTCGACGACCTCCTTGGTCGAGTGGTTTGTACACCGGTATTCATGGTGTCGCCATCTCTGAGGTCCCAGGTTCGACCCCCGGTCGGGTCAATTTAGTAATATTTGTTTTTCTAAATTGCCTCGGGTCTGGGTGTTTTCTATGTATAGTAAGTATGTATTTAAGTATTTTAAGTATGTTTATCCGTTGTCTAGTAACCATTTAACGAGTTACACAACGAAGCTTCTCTCGGGCTAGATAATCGGTGTGAGTGTAGGAAAGTTTATTTATTTATTTATTCTTCATACGCGCTCGTCGGCTTAGGGCCTTTAGTTCACTGGATCTACCTTTACTACCATTCCATTTGGACGAGAGCATGCAAAACAATGCTTTTTGAGTGGTAGAATCTATGTATAAGTGACGACCTCCGTGGTCGAGTAGTTAGCACGCCGGACGGGTCTGGCGTCGTAGCGCATCCCGCGTATCTGAAAATAAATATTTATCCGTTATCTTACCATAATAATGAGTTTCAAAAGAATACTCATCTTAACTAGATGATTGGTGTGAGCGTATAAAAAAATTAATTTATTATTATTAAAAGTAAAGTCGGTAGAATACTACCAACGGTCCAATTACCTACACAAATTAAGATCCAATATTTTGTTTTTTTTTGGATCATGTCTGCATTCAGTTTATAATGAAAAAACTTTTTACAAATCGGAGTTTTGCTCATTTTAGGATTCCTAGGTTCGTCATAATTTTGGAAACATTACTATTTAATAAATATTTTAAGAACAATTAGCTTCATTAAAAGGGGCTCGCTTTTATGAAAGTATACCTCAAAATGTGCCGAACAACACTGCCTTTTATCTCCGAAGTTAAGTCTAAGGCAAACAATCATAAAATAACTTTTTCTTAAAATAATTCATTACTCTGATAAAACGAAACAACTCTTTATACACCAACGTTACGAAACAAAAAAAAACAAAAAGACCTTTTAAAAAACTTTTTTTTTTGTCATATACGTAGCAAATCTAAAGCTGTGATCCCTTCCTATCCTCCGGGTAACGGGTTGCGCAGAATAAAAAGAAATTATTAACCTACATGACACGACACATGTACGAGTTTAAGACAAGTACCTAAGTCAAACAAAATGAAGAAGCAAAACAAATTAAACTAAAAAATACAAAAATATATACAATAACTCACACAAAGAAAAGGTCCTAACCGTGTTGCGTATATACCGGTGAAAGAATACTACCACCCACTTTCTTCACCTTAGGGTGTCGTAAAAGGCGACTAACGGACTAAAGACTGCACATACACCCAACAGCATAGAGCGGCGATGGGCTCACTACCTGTTACGCTGAGCATATGTGCAGTCGCTATTTGGTGAAAAGTGGACTATGGTAGACGACTGCTTTTGCTATCCACATTGCCTAGTCCCGGTCTAACCCTTGGGGGATAATAGTCGTGATTATGAGTATATTATTATGTATGTATAAAAAATATATATGGCTGTGCGAGGTCAACGGGTAGCTGTCTCAGCGATGCTTTTGTGGCATTACACAGAATGCCACAGAAGCGCTGGCATTTAGACAGCTCCCTGCACGTTGCTGGCTACAATATGTAGGTAATAAAATCCGTAAAAAAGTGTTTCATTTCAATGTGTAGTGCTCGCTTAAACCTCAGAAAACAATAGGAAATAAAATCTTTAACATAAAGCTTACTTATACACATTTAAAACAAAAAGTAAATGATTTTGGCTGTACGAATGAACACGTGATGATGATGTCCTCCACAACGATTATGTCGAAGACGACAACCTGGCAAATTAATATGTTCATGGCTGTACGCTTCCATGTGACGTGGCTATGAAAGAAGCGTGCGCTTGAGATAAAAAAAGGTATTGTATGTATAAGTGTGTATAATGAATAAGATAGTCAAATAAAGGAGTGGCACAGTAATAGCTATGAGCACAATACAAAGGTAGCAATCATCATCATTATCACCCTATAAACGTCCCACTGCTGGGCACTGGCCTCCCATGTGGACAATAGCACGTGCGGTCTTTTATACCTAGGTCTTCACTTTCCCAATTTTGCACATGCGTCATTTTTCACATTTCCAGATCTTCACTTTCTGAATTTTTCACATTTCCAGATCATCACATTGTCAAATTTTTACATGGCCAGTTCTTCACATACCCAATTCTGCACACTATCAATATGTTGCGTAAAGTACAATCAGATACGAGTAAGTATACCACTGACTAAAAAACAATAAAACAGTCAGAATTTATTAAAAGTAAAAAAAATAGAATTTTCATAAAACAACAAAATAACCAACTCCTTACTCAATGCTGTTTACAACTAAATAAAAACATTATCTTCCTATCTAAACTAAAATAATTAAAATTATTTTTCTTACTTTTATCGTTATTATTTTAAACTTGCACGCTATTGAGTTGGTAATTTTAATTAATCGATCTAAACAATCGAGTACTTCTATGTCTCCAATGTTGCAGTTAACATACACGTTAGGTAAAATAAACTTACCTAGTCATATTGCTGATCGAGACTGTACTTGTCATTTGACGGGGTGTTGAAGAATTTGGAAATTGAGCATCTGGGCATTTGATAAATTGGGAATGTGAAAAACAGAAAATGTGAAGAATTGAAAATGTGAAAAAAAGGGCATATGAAGAACTAAGCATGTCAAAATTTGGCAATGTGAGGATCTATAAATGTGAAAAATTGGGAAAGTGAAGATCTGGAAATGTGAAAATTGGGGCATGTGCAAATATGGAAAAGTGAAGACCTGGGTATAAAGGCGTGCGTGCGGATATTGGGCCATAACCCACCACGCTGGCCCAATGCGGGTTGGTGGGTTTTAACGACAGTCATCTTACGACAACAACCGGGACCAACGGCTTAACATGTCTTCCGAAGCACGAAGGAGCTCGAGATGATTTTTTAATTGGGTCACCCATCCACCGACCCGGCATTGCGAAAGTTGCGTAGCGGGCACATCGCAAGCTGAACGCGCTAGCCGCTGCGCCATCAAGCTCCTAGAAGGTAGCAAAAAAAAATAAAAAAGCAAATCCGACTCGCGCTTGGCTTGTTTAATAATTAGTCAATTTGGTCTTGTAGCGCGAGTGGCGAGCTCGGTCGATACCAACCTATCTACGCTATATATATTTTGATATACTTGTGTACTACGATTTTTATTTGATGCCTTGGTGGCCGTGTGGTCAAGCACTCGGCTCAATATGCCGGGTTCAATTCCCAGGTTAGGCAAAAATGTTTTTAGATTTTTAGATATAATAGCCTAATTCACGTAACAAAACTTCAACGACATACAAGCGATTTAACGCAGAAGTCACTTTTCGTATTCACGTATCAATTGCACGATTTTGTTTAAGTCGGTTTTGTTTAAGCGTATTTACGTGCAATAATCGAAGTTTGATCGTTACCTCTGCGGTATTCATTTATTATTTTGACGTTTAATTTTATCAGATGTCAGCGATTACACGTAATTTTAGAAATTTCCAAGTATTATGGATGTTTATTACTCTTTCACGTAAAAACTACTAAATGGATTTGGATGAAATTCGGCATACAGATAGTTTATAACCTGGATTAACCCATAGGATACTTTTTACCCCGATATTCCCACGGGAACGGGAACCACGCGGGTGAAACCGCGAGTGGCCGCCAGTTAATAATAAACATTTCGGAGTTTCTCTCGTGTTCTTTTAGCAACAACACGTATTGTGAAACTCCATTTTAACTCAATCTACTGTACAAAACTAAATAATATTTTAAAATATATACTACTTGAAATTGGCTTAATGCTAAACGCGAAGCCATTAATTAGGATTAATAATAATAATAAACATTTCTACATGTTTTCGTTAACAAAAAGGATTTGAATTTATTTGGTAGAGTAATAATGTAATAGCAACATTAATTTGAAATAATTGAAAAATCGCTGAGTTTCGATCCTATAGAGTTATCGTTCTATCAAAATGACAGGTGAAATTTAGGACTGTTTTTCAAGACGACTTCTTTTTAATATATATTAAGTATTATTATTAATATATATTTGTATGTAAACCTCACATTTTTTCTCTGAAAATAATAATAATATAATTTTTTCTCTTTATGTGCTTACGTGTACTCCTGTCCTTTTGAGAATCTGTCCATATGAGAATCTGTCCTTATAAGAATTACCCTTTTATACGTAAGCGACATTTTGACTATTACAAAATATCCTTATTATTGATATTTTGCTTTCACAATGCTATATAGATATAGGATAACATGTTTACTAGAAAAAAATCAACCAGTCTCAGGAAGCTCGATTGCCGGTCCAATGCTCTAACCGCTGAGCTACCGAGACCTTAAAAGACTCGTTGAATTTTTCCTAGTAGTTTGATTTACGCTGCAAGCCAGCGGTATTACGTCACTGTGAAGTCTACCCTCACAGCCGAAAGAAATACTATTGCAAGTATTTAACAATCAATAAAGACGTAATTGCTTATAACTATCTTTATTATTGAAATTTTGCATTCACAATGCTATATAGAAATAGGATAAAATGTTTTTGTCTAGTTAACATTTTATCCTATTACAAAATACGTGAATTGGACCACTGATTAGTGATCACCAACTCGCATTTAGCAAACGTGGTGATTAGGCCATTAATTAGCCATCAATTGTAGCGATGACTTGATTTCAATGCCGGATAATTCTACTTACGATTATTATTGTTAGAGCAAATCGATGGCCGATGTATACGTTATGCCCGGGAGCGGTTACGCCCGCATCCGCTCTTGTTCATTAATTACACATACATACATAAAATCACGACTATTATCCCCTAATTGTTAGTCAGAGACTAGGCAATGAGAACTGCAAAAGCAGACCGCTGCCATATTCCACTTCTCACCAAATAGCGACTGCACATGTGACAGGTGGTGAGCCCATCGCCGCCATTAATTATTTAAAAGTTATTATGTCATGGAACACTATGGTACTTAGATAAGATGGTGTTAGCTGGCCAGGCGGACCTATCAAGCCCTACTGCAAACCAAAACAAGTACACAAACCCTCTAGATGGGATTCGAACCACTTAATTTAGCGATGATTTAATTATAATGATGGGGGCCTCTGCCATGAGAAAAATGATTTACACAGAATTAGTTTTTACTCCAGAAACGTATAATCGATCCCAACAGCACACTACATTTATTTAAATAAGATATACATAATACCAATTGCCGCCTTAATGGTAGGTATAAAAAAAATGTGCATTCGAAACGCAACAACAGAAACATTGGCGTATTGTGCACTTGAGTTTTAAGCGCACTTATGCAAAGCGTAACCGCCAGCTACGTCGTAGCATCTCGTAGTCACTACGCAAAATATACGGCGCGTAGCATTCCGTAGTGTCTACGCCAAAGGTGGTTTAACGACCGTAAAATAATAATCAATTGTATCAGATTTTGTAACTATAGTAGGCAAAACAACAGATAATATCTGTTGTTATATTGTTTAATAATTTCGCCTTTAAGTTCAGCGCGAAAGCCACGGTTTGCTTGGCTGTCTGTGAAATCGTAGCAAGCCGCGGGCATTTCATCCCGTTTTAGGGAAAATTTATTCATTCTTTTTTAGGGAAAAGTACAGTTTACAAAATGTTTATCTCATAACTTAGAAACCCACCGCAGAAATTGCATGTAACATTTAAAAGAAACTTATATATATTCTATTTTTTTTATAACTAGTGTTTTAACACAGTGAAAATGTTATACGATTATTGTAAAGGTTAATTTAACTTTTTGTATTTATTAAGTTTTCTTTGTATTAAATAATGTTATGATAAACTAAGAAATTTATAGAAAAGAATTTGTGTAATTTGCCTTTTTAACAATTGATTTTTTCTAGTAAACATTTTATCCTAAATCTATATAGCATTGTGAACGCAAAATTTCAATTATTAAAAATTGATTTTGAATGTTTACAAGTAACGAATACAAATAAGATAGTACACCGTTTAATTAATTATGAAAAGATGTATACTAAAAGCATGGACAAATACAATACGTCTCTAAATAAAAGCAATTCGTATCCGCAAATAAAAGCTGTAGGTATATACTCGAATAATGATTTTTTTACTTAAGCGTGACAACAAGTAAGATCTGAGAGGGTTGCCCTCTGGAGTCCAGGCAAATCTGTGCACGCAAGTTCGTGATTAATTACGGTTCCCTGGAGTTTTACTTATGCTGAGAGAGCCGAGCATTTTGTGTAATACAATCTTTCTAGTTTTATAAACGAGCTTAGTCTACTCATGTTTTAAAATAACTTTTTGATATAAAAACATTTTATCTACTCTGCTCCATCCAAAGAAATTTGCTTTTATCTATGGCTACATCTATTTTATAATTTTTTTTGTATTTGGTAATCTTCTATAATATAAAAATGGATCGCTGAATTTGTTGCTAAACGCAAATCTCGAGAGCAGCGGAACCGATTTCGCTATTTTTTTTTATAATATTCCTTGAAGTACGAGGATGGTTCTTAAGAATCGACTGTCACGGGGTACAAATTTCACGCGGACGAAATCGCGAGCGGGCCTCTAGTTATTACTAAAAGTACTAATGGCTCAGATCTACATAAAATAATTTATAGGTATAAAGTGAAAAAACACTATCTTGTTTTACAGAGGTTCATACAAAATTTCTTATTTAAATTGTTCCTGAATTGTGTCTCAAAGACATAGATAATCCGATAAAGAACACCGTGTCGAGCTCACACGAGCGTGCTTTTAATTACAGCGATCTGTTAGAAGTCAGCAACATTATAATTAAAGAGTTTGTTTAATTACTTGCTAAAATTGGCAACAGTATATTGTTCAGAGGGCATCTTGTTGTCTTCTTCTTCAGCCCACTACTGAGAGTAGGCCTTCTCATATGCACGCCATCCTACCCGGTCTTGAGCTTTTTCAGCTAGTTTTTCCCCTGAGCTTGATGATGTCGTTCGTCCATCTAACCTAGATTTTCATCATAGAAATTGATCGCTACAATTGACAGGAAAGTAATGTCTTAATTATCAATTTTGTCAAATAGAAAAGTGGTAATTAAGATAATAGGGCCAGTTAGGGAAAAGAGGAGTTCGCAGTATTATTTTAGCTAGCCGCTGTACCACACAGCTCAAGTACTCGCCATTACTAATTCATAATTCATGAGAAAACACCAAATATTGTTTATCATGAAAATAAATCGGCAGCCATAATCGTGGTCGTATTGGAAACGTTTCAAGCTACCCGTACGAGAAAGATTCAATAACCAAACGAAAGATATAAATTGTTAAACACTTTCTGAGAAGGGACAACGAGGGATGGGATCAAAGGTAAACTTTAACCTCACCGAAAAAAATGTGAGCATTTTTCCTTGAGAACAATACGATCAAAAGACGAGACGGAATAAAGTTTAAAATTACAAATTGAAACGGCAAAAACGGCCTTGTTTCTAAATACAAATCGATTTCGAATTAGGTGTCACTGTGCAATAGGAGCAGAATCACCTGTTTGATCTTACAATGGATTATTTTACGTAATTGAATACGAAACGAATCACGACGGTGTACGGTTTACATAAATTTATCTAAATGTCGCTACTTATAGGGGAAAGTTATTCTGTTACAATTAATTAATTTAAACGAATAGTAGGACGGCCGGCGGCGAACGGAAGTTTGGCTTGAAGCGTAGTCAATTTTTCGTCCCATTATTGGAGCGGTGAAAGAAATCTACCGCCCCCTGTCTTCCCTTGGGTGTCGTAAAAGGCGACTAACGGTCACGCTGAGCACGTGTGCAGTCGCTATTCGGTGAAAAGTGGACTATGGTAGAGGACTGCTTTTGCTTTCTTCATTGAATAGTCTCTGACTAACTCTACGGGGATAATAGACGTGATTATATGTATGTACGTATGTATGAGTAGTAGGAAGGCGCACGGAAGTTCAGCTTGAAGCGAAGTACATTTTTCGGCACATTACTGGACACCAAGGGAAGTTGCTTTGTGAGCCAAATTCACGGTGGAGGGAAAGGTCTTTGTTGACTTCGTGATAAAAGTAATTCACGAAGAAGTAAAGCTACACCGTTTCATCTTGTTTTCTGTTCCTTGTATAATTTTTACGGAGCACATTTCTCAGTTCCTTGAATTTAGGCATTTTAACATCGTCTGCTATCTATCATCAAATGATCAATCAAAGCAGTGAATACAATTTAAAAATATTTAGATAGCTAAGAAAATTGGTTTTGCCAAGTGGTTAAGGCAGCCGCCCGGAATGCGGAAGGTGCGTGGTTCGATTCCCGCCTGAGGTTGTCATATTTTTTCAGTGTTTAAAATTTTACTTAATTATATTTAAGCGTTAATAAAACGCTAAAATATAAAACATTAATAGCTAAGAAAAGCTAACCTTGTTATACAATAAGAAGAGTGTGTCATTGGAATTTCAAAGTGATTAAACTGAAAGTGTCTTGCTTTTTTAGAAGTATTGAATACTTTACTAATAATCATTTGATGGCATGGAGCAATAAACGAATGATTTAACTAAGTTGGCTACCTCGTTTAAGTTACTCAGTCGAATTCAATGGTTGATGCGTGATGAACTGAAAATATTTGTGAAATAGCCTACTAAAATTTAAACTTTAGTATTTATTATGATTTAAATTCCAAACAATCTTTACCGTGTATTGGCTATCTTCGTGATATTGGCGGATTTGTTTTTGGCAATAGCATGCCAAAAACAAACAAAAAGTCGTTTTAAAATAGCAGTATGGGTCAGCAGTGTGGTGGGTTATGGCCCAATGTGGGACGATTATAGGCTGATAATAACTTTGACTCTGAAAAATAATATACAGTCCACCAATGATGTTATAATATTATAATATCATTGCAGTCCACTGCCTATGATCGGAGAAGTTATATTTGTAAGCCGAAACAGTGGATGTACCTACTTGTTTGATTGCAGTACGCTCCGATGTCAACAGTAGATCGTTAATTGCTCTAATTGCACAACACAATTAGCCGTGTCACGTAGCGGTGAAAGCAAAATTACCATGTCGGTAGTGAAATAATACTACCACCCCCTCTCTTCCCTTGGGTGTCGTATAAGGCGGCTAACGGACTAAAGACATATATCTAATAGCATACAGCGGCGATGGGTTTACCACAAAATGGATTATGGCAGAGGACTGTTTTGTGGTCCTCATCGCCTAGTCTCTGACTAACCCTTTGGGGATAAAGTCTGATTATATGTAGGTAATTAGCTAGCGGGCAACACGAGGCGCCGACGACGCCGCGGTACGTGCGGTAAGTGTATGGTTAGCCCACATCGCGTCGGGTTAGCTCTTAAACCTGCCACTTTTAACCTTTTTGAATAGTACCTATTGATAGTAGACTCTAGTGTAGTAAATTTTCCATTAATAGTACTTACTTAATAGTAGTAAATGGTTAGTAGTAATGAAATTAGCCAAAACCATAAATTAGTTGGTTCAGAATCGTCACATTGAATTAATATAATAATAAATTCTTTTTTGAAAAACTAATTTTACAATATTTTAACTTATTGCATAACATATAGAATCAAAATATACATATGCCTGGACTAGGATCTTCCTGTTTTCCAGGCAAAGAGAAAGCTTAAGATAGTTTTATGCAAAATACAGTTATGTTATTAGTTGCTAAATAAATTACAAGACAATATTCGTCAGAAATTAACTACATTGTTAATATTAATTAATAATAAATTTACAATATTCATTTACAAGTATAACTACTTGGTATATAAATAAAATATCAATCAATAACGTATAAGTAATCAGTAACGTATAATTAAGGCAAACAGTTTATCTTGAGTTTATTTTTTAAAATAAAAATTGATGCGATAAGAATAAAAAGGAAAGAAACTTTAGTGAAAAATGTATCTAATCAACTAGTTGATTCCACAGGAACATATGCCTGAATCGACTTCCATCACTGATCAACTGGTTGATTCGTTCCGTTGATCGGAGTGGTACGACTATATAGTTCTACGACTGATCTATAGAGTTGTTATGTACATACCGATAATATCGAGATTGTTGAATGATATGTTGGCAGTTCTCAGATCTTCCGAGTCGCCCTCCCCCTTGAGGAAGCACAGCTCGACTGCGATGAGCCGCCCATAACGATTATACGAGTATTCCCAAATAAAAAAACAGCATAGGATGATCCCCCTTTTTATAACCCACGCTGGCCCAATACTGTTTGGTGGGTTTTGAGGCTGTTTATTAGTATTAGACAATTTAACAACGCTGAATCACGCAAACAGATGTACATTCTAAAAATACTAAGGAAAAAGTTAACACTTTATCTAGCTTTCGATTACTACTAATACACCACAAGTACATATTTATAAACCAACGTTAGAATTTTGATTGAATCCTCACCGATGACCTTTTTAATAATTAAAAACAACATAACTTAACTTAATTACACACAAAAAATAACAAAACAACGCCTATATATCTTTAACGTCAACAAAAGAATGTAGGTTTTAAGATTTTATAAAAGAGTAATATTTAGAGCAAATCTCCATAACAATGGGAAGACTTCCGGTAGGCTACATATTTATGCCCGACGGAAGTAATTTGTTAATGAAAAGCCCCCCTTTTAATTTAACGAATTACTCGTTCCTTTTTTCTAATTAACATTCTAAAACTCATTTCTCCATGGAATTCCTAAAATTGAGCAAAACCTTCATGCAGAACTCAGAGCACAAAATGTCAGACATTTTACTAATAAAAGGTACCTAAACTTATTAGTTTTTACAGATGGTCACACGTTTAATAAATATTATTAAATCAACCTAGGTCTTCCCACACAGGTAAGACTCTCCATTTCATACCTGCCTATAGTCCAAACTTCGGAGGCCTTTGGGAGGCTGGTGTCAAATCCACCAAATTTCATTTAAATAGAGTGTTGGGACATTGTAATCTTACGTTTGAGGAGCTTACAACGACGTTAGTGCAAGTCGAGGCGATACTCAATTCGCGGCCACTCTCTCCGTTATCGTCGGACCCTGCAGACTTGACGCCGCTCACACCCGGTCATTTCCTCGTTGGGTGATCTCTCACCGCTCTACCAACCCGGAGCTATGCAGGTTATTTGGTCAGCAGGCTAACTCGCTTCCAGCGCATCGAACTGTTACGCCAGCATTTTTGGACACGTTGGAGCAAGGAATATGTAGCTGAGCTTCAGCAACGAGTCAAATGGAAGTCTAACCATTACTCCTTGGAGGTTGACACTCTTGTTTTATTGAAAGAAGATGGCCTTCCACCACTAAAATGGAAGCTTGGACGCATCGTGGCAATATCTGAATGTTTGGCTTGACGTAGGCTAAACATTTCTCAAGTCTTAGTCTATAAATATTAGCGTCATAATGGTAGCATTCGTTTTCAAAACTATCTAACTTTGTTTCGTGGCTGAAATTTTACTAAATAATCAATCTTAAGGAGCCTGTATCTCTTAAGTTCATAACACGGGGTCCCATATAAAACTTTATATGGAATCAGTTCATACATTGTACTGTGTAAGTGTTTATTTTATAAAGAATTTCATTTAATTTATAGGGACATTTACACGCATTTTTTTTATGTGACACGTCATAGTGACTACATCCCTGATGCCTGCCTGATGGTAAGCAGCCGATCTAGTCCATAATAATGAGAGCGCTCCCCACCGTGGAACAAGCACGGTAACAAGCGCACCCATTCATGACGGCCTGCATAAATGCCGTTTCACGCCCCGTTCAAAAGACTCGGGAGTATAGGAACTGGAAAACACATGCGCCGGCAGAGAATTCCAAAGCCTAATGGTCTTACAGAGGAACGACTTGCCAAATTTTTTGGTACGAGTGCTGATATTCTGCACAGCATGATGGTGTTCCCGAAGACCAGCACGCGTAGTCCGGGACAAGAAAGGAGAGGGCGGGATTAGATCAAAAAGTACTTCAGAACACTCTCGTAGTAATTTCGGTAGAAGATACTGAGAGAAGCAATGTCTCTACGCAGCTGGAGGTCCTCGAGGGAGGCTGTAACCTCAGCATCTCCAATAATGCGTACCGCTCGCCTTTGCAATCTATCAAGTGCATCGAGGAGGTATTTAGCGGAGCCGTCCCATAGATGGGGACAATACTCCATACTCGATCGCACCTGAGTCTTTTACAGCAAACAGCGCTGCTCGGGAGTGAAAAACCGCCTCACCTTATTGAATACCCAACTTACGGGAGGCAGTTAAAATAACACTCTCGATGTAGCATACACATTAGGCTTTAAAGCTTAATTTAACCTTTTAGCGAGCACAGCATGTAGAAACAGTTCTTTGATTTTCGACCATAACAGTAACAGTATAGAGTTCAGATTATGTTGTATTTTATATAGATAGGGCCTTTTATGGAGCATACATACATGTAATTAATTTTTTTTAATCTATTAAGGCAAAGCTTTCTACGATTTAGGACCACACAGAGACCTAGTAAGTTAGATAATAGACGAAATTACACTAAATGAACTGAGTAAGTAGGTATAATATACAGGATGGAAAAAAAGACCGTGGTTGGAGGAAAAGTACCCTTAATATTGATGATAATTACAGAAAGAAAACATTCCTTTATTTTCAAAAAAAATTAAAACTGCTTATAAGGATTTTTGAAAAATCACCTGCTTGAGCCGAGAATCGAACCGATGATGTGAAAAAAACATTCTGCATATTATGATACCAACCGAAAGAGTCATTCATAAGGATCAATTTCTTTTAAACAACATAGTATCTGAAAGACCAAGAACTTTTTTTTTAAAATAGTTCACATATCTTATATATTGCTCAAAATAAGACCCATTTTCTTTAGAAAGTGAGCAAGCTTTACAATAAAAGAAATATTTTTCTTGATCTTTCTTTAATTTAAGATACCTACTATGTTTTTAAAAGAAATTGATCCTTTTGAATGACTCATTCGGTTGGTATCAGGATGTTTTTTTTTCACATTTCTCCGGTTCGATTCCCGGCTCAAGCAGGTGATTTGCCAAAAATCTTTAATGTAGTTTTGATTATTTTTGAAAATAAAGGAATATTTTCTTTCAGTAAAATTTGCCATCATCAATATTAAGGGTACTTTTCCTCCAACCACGGTTTTTTTTCCACACTGTATATGCAATATGAAATATTTCATAGTGAAATGGTAAACAATTTATTTTTCAATATTGAACAATAAATCGAAAGGGAAGGCCTTTTAATTAGTACGGTTCGTTATCATTGTTTCATCTGCCTACCATTTTTGCTCTACAATTCTACATCACAATTGGACAGTTAAAATGAAATTGGAATCGTAACACGCCACAGTCGCTGTTTGTGGTTTTCACACTGTACGTGATTAATATTTAATGTGGGACGGAAAGCAAACAGAAAGCTGACTGAAATAATTGTTGTTTGAAAATAATTTTTCACTTTTTTTAGACAAATTACCGCACACCAATGATAATAAAAACTATAGATGTTACGTTCATAGTAATTTGCGTTTTAAATGTGTTCCGAGCTGCACACATTGACCAGTTTCACTGATATGTAAAACAAAAGATACGAAATAGCACGCAAATGAAAGAGATAGCTATAATTAAAATGATTGCACTTCAAATGTTTCTTGTGCATAGAGTTTCATACGAGTACAAGACGTCCCAATTGGGACGTATTTGAGTCTTTACTTCGCGCACATTTATGACATAGCTGCTTCTTGTCTTAAATAATAACATTGCCGCAGACATAAACAAAACGATGAAGTAAGTTAAAAAAAATTAAAGAAACAACAATAACGTTAAGGTTTAAATTCTAAAGTCAATTCCTCAGAATAATAACTTAGTTATTATTCTATGGTCAATACTGTCAATATTTGTTTTATATTATTATTATTTATAGTGTTAGAATTTCGAAAGCTGAACCAGGAAAAATGCGGCAAATTAAAAAAAATCATGACTGGGTAATACATGGTCACTCACACAACTGCAATTTTTTCAGAAAAATTTCAAATTGACATTCGACATGACACCTCAGATAGACACACATAGAGACAAAGTGTTGCCAATCAAATAACTACGAGGTTCCGCTTTCGTTAGCCAGACTCTATATCATTACTTTTATCCTCTTTGCTGTCTTCTATGTCACTCACTCAATCAAGTTATATGGAGATTAATCGATCCTTACTTACACTTTTCTTTAGTTTTTTTGTTAAATTTTCTTCCACACAAGCCTCTCCGTTCAGCCGTTCTCAAGAGATGCGCGTACAAACATATCGGCAATTGATTTTTATTAATGTTAGATAGATTACATGAAGAGCTCAAACGCGGGCTAAGGGTTGCGAATTTCACAGATAAGCAACTTTTCCGGGACTTATAAGATGGGTGACCAAATTAAAAACATCTGGAGCTACTCCGTGCTTCAGCAGGCGCGTAATGCGTTGGCCTCGGTTGTCGTCGTAAGATGGCAGACGCGAAATCCCACTAACTCACTGTGGGTGTGGTGGGTTATGGCGCAATCTCACCATCCCATCAGTAGGACGTGTTTAGGTTGATGTTAAAAAATATGTTTTTTTTAGAGTCTACGGTAAATGTCAGAAATTTGGATGTTATTTTTATGTCAGAAAACTTTTATGCTAAATATTGACGTTTTGATATTTGATAGTCAATATCTGAATTATGGCACAGTTTGAAAGGTAATAAAACCCTCATGGGAGACACTGTTTATACAGACAAAGTCGTAGGGCGGGCCGCTAGACAAAAAAATAACTAGTTAGACACGAGTAGGTTCGCAAAAAGTGATAAATTTCAAATAAGTGTACAATTAACGCAAATCTGTTTACAACTGTAAAGCAAAGTACATTTAACACTAAGTATAATGTTACCAGCTGAGTTTCATAACAACAAACATAATAATAGAGATAAAAGCAATAGACATGCCCAACCTAAGATAATCACAGAAATGAACACACACAAACAGATATTTTGACTTTTAACGACCGCCATACCCATTTCGTTACAGCGAAACCCGCTGGACCATTATGTCACTTCGAATTTGTTTTCACGATGCTTGCAGCGTGCTCACCCATAATTTAACGGGTTACGTTTTGCCATTACCAGCCTGTAAATGTCCCACAATGCCCTTTTTCAACAAGGGCACGTTGGGAAATGAAGCAATATCTGAACACGCTAGCCCCATGCAGTTTGTAAGGTTTTAACTAACTACAGCCATCTTACGAAAGCAATCGGGACTGACCACAGTGGCTAAGCTTAGTGGTTAATGTCATTGTTGTTCTTGTAATTATTTGATACCATTATTTTGTGATTAATTTATGTTGTTACTAGCGGCCGCTCGCGGTTTCTCACGCGTAGTTCCCGTTCCCGTGGAAATATCGGAATAAAAAGTATTCTATGTGCCATTCCAGGTTATAAACTATCTGTATGCCAAATTTCATCCAAATCCATTCAGTAGTTTTTACGTGAAAGAGTTACAAACATCCATCCATACTTACAAACTTTCGCGTTTATAAATATTAGTAGGATTTGAATGTATTATTATTTTTAATGATCTTTAATTTAATGTAATTTTATTCTACTTTTATCATGTTTTATATAATTATAGCTGTACTTAATGTTTTTAAAGGCTGAAATAAATGAATTGAATTGAATTAACGTAACTTCCGAGAAGTTTGAGTTAAGGAAGACTGCCGTAAAAGAAAATTAAATTTCTTGGAATGTAGAATTGTCTGTTGTGAACACAATTTTCGTAGCTATGTGTGTATAGGGATCGATTAACGGCTGAGAACTAGAGTTCTTGAAGCTTATTAAATGTACCCTTTATTCGCATAATATCAGATTCTCATTACTCTACTAGCACAATCCGCGAGTATCATCGCTATGATATCTATGTTTACAAACAGTCAATAAATACTTGTTTATACCTCGGAACCCTAATGTCAGAAGTTAAAACAGCCTCTAGTATTGACGTATTCCATCAATTTGTTCAGTTACGTACCTATCTAATCAGCCAAATGTGAGCGGTAAACGGCGACTAGAGCCGTGGGTTAAACCCGCCTAATCTTGGGGCTATTAATTAATTTATATAATTGATAAAGTTACGGTACAGCAGCTACTTTACAAACGAATTGTAAAATTCTGCTTAAAGTTTGAGGTACGCTAAAATTACCTGCACGTTTTAAGTGAGGTTGGAACTGTGTAGGTACTTCCCTACCTCACTCGTGATGAGAAATTACAAAAGCTAATTCGAATCTGACATTCAATTAATTGGCTTCTTAATTCTTTAAGCTAAGGCCAGATTGCTGGATCATGATGAGAAGATTGATGTTATTTTAATTTATTGACGTAAGATAAAATATTATATTTCAATTGCCTACCTACACATACATACACATCACGAAAAATTTTCGAGCCCAAATCAAAAGTTTTGTATCTTTTTATTTATTACTAGCGGCCCGCCCGCGACTTCGTCTGCGTGAGTACCCTGCATCTCGTGACGAATTTACAATTTTTTTTCACATAAACCTTGCCCTGAGAATTACAAGCACAACAAAATAAGAATCAGCCAAATTGGTCGAGTCTTTCTCAAGTGATGCGCGTACAAACATTTAGGCAGTTGATTTATATTAATAAACTAGCGACCTGCCCCGGCTTCGCACGGGTTACTACCCATACCCGTACCTAAACAAATTATTGCCTATAATCTTCCTCGATAAATGGGCTATTCAACACTGCAAGCAATTTTTAAATCGGATCAGTAGTTCCTGAGATTAGCGCGTTCAAGCAAACAAACTCTTCAGCTCTATAATATTATGTATAGATATTGTTTTTGTAGTTTTGAAACAACTGTATGTGTGGTTATTATAAGTACTTACGGCTCTCTACTGTGGGTGAAAACATTATGTTTTTTTATAATAAAAATTAGCATGGTTTCTGCATGGAATCGATGTTTTCAGGACTCTCCTAGGAAGCATATTCCAAGCATGTCCAATGGCATTCAGCTCATGCGCCACTGTAAAACGGGATTCTTTTCTCCTTGGAACCAATTCTGGGTCCGACTCGCAGTAAGTGGACGGAAATGTTATGCGTCAAAGCGAAGTCTGAAAAGGGAACACAGTGGGTCGCAACATTTTGCTCGTAATTGTTCAGCGTTCAGGTAAAATGTAAAATTGAGCTCGGTTTTCCGTGTTTCTTGCTATCGCAGCACAAATAATTTATGTCACGCTGCAGTAAAGGGTAACTAGATCACTGTGAAATCACACAATATAAGCAAAAGAACTAAAGCTGCTGGGTCTAAAAAGCGCGTAAGATATGTATTGGCGTCGCAAGCGACCTTCTGACGACATAATAATATACAATAAAAAAAAATTCTTGTAAAAAATTGAAAAAAACGACACCCTCAAGTGGGAATGAATCCTTCTTCCTCATACCTTACGGCTGGCTTGACCTCTCCGTCACCGAGATATTGGTTAGCCCTGTTCTTAGAGCATTCAGTTGGTTGAATGCTCTAAGACCCTGTTGCAAATGTTTTTAAAGCATCATTGTCTCATCAAACCTCTTTGAATTTGAATCCTAAGGCCCGCTTCAGTGCGACGCGGATGCCCGCGACGGACGGTAAAATGTATTAAAGCCTACAGCGCGTTCAGAGCGACGCGGACATACGCAGAACGCCCGCGTCGCGGAGAGCTATACGAATTCATCCGCGCGCTAATCGGACGGAGCGCGGACGGTTCGCGTCGCACTGAAGCAGGCCTAAGAGTTTTTAACGTTTCACTATCGAATTATGTTTAAATGAGCGTTGTTGACGTAAAAATGTACAAAAAAGACTAGTACCATCTTCGATCATACAGTTTATATGATCGAAGAGTACCATGTAGGAATTTTAGTATAACTTCGTTAATAGACGGCATTTGTTGCACGAGTCTATCGTTGTTTGACACCAAACTGACTTGTTGCAATACTTGTTGCGCTCAAAGCTTCGGACGATCCCACGAATAGATTTGGCGGTTCACCAAAATTTCAGAATGCACCAAGAAAGTCATATTTTTTACTAGAAAAGCAATGTTGCATATAGCTTTGTTTAAATATTTACGTGGTGCCGCGAGCTATATTGATCGCGACTAGTACTTGGTTCTAAAAAGCTAAAAAGTAACTAAATGTTTTCTCTGTTTTCCTTTTACCAAAAAGGTTTGTAAATTAATTCCTTTTAAATCAAATCCTTTCAAATTCGATTTATTTTCCCATAAAATTAATCTCAGTCTTAGGGTGGATTCGACCAAACTGTAATAAGACTTACTCCGAGATTATTCCATACAAATTCGGCCTTTAATCTAGGTATAAGACCTCATTCCAGTTTGGTCGAATCCACCATTAGTGTTAAGATTTGAAAACCACCTCTTCACTCTAGGTACTTTTATTGTTCCAAAACTGGTGCATTTCTTACAATTGCATTTGAATATCAAGGTTGGTAGTTTGGCAAGCTCTGAATAATATTCATTGTAATGCATTAAACATTTTTTCATTCACTAATTCATCAGCTTGCACGTTTACTGGGCACGGACCTTCCAACATGTGAATATCGGGACGTCACCGACTAAGCGTGTCGCGTTGAAGTGAAAGAATACTACCACCTCTTCTCTTCCCTTGGGTGTCGTAAAAGGCGACTAACGGACTAAAGACTGCACATACATCCAACACCATTGAGCGACGATGGACTCAGCACCTGTCACGCTGAGCACATGTGCAGTCGATATTTAGTGCAAAGTGGACTATGGTAGAGGACTGCTTTTGCAGTCCTCATTGCCTAGTCTCTGACTAACCCTTCGGGGATATGTGTACCCACTAGCTGGCCCAATGTGGATTGGTGGTCCTACAATATTATCACAATAGTTTGTATGCAGGATCGAACGCAGTAAATACTCGTAGATGTCAGTTAATTCAATTAAGTTGTTATAATTACTAGGCGTTATACCTCGTTAAGAACTTTGTTCCGCAATGCAAAGCGAAAGTTTGAAAGTGTGTATAGTCAACTATAATTCTATATTGTATAATGTCTTTATTTCATTTCTTGGTTGATATCCGATTAAAATCTTTAACTCACTGTGCTTTTTAATTGGTTAACACTGACATTGGAGTAAGTAAGTAAGTCGTTGATAGATTTATAAAATAATGGTCTCCGTTACGAGTGGACTTGTTGCGCCTAGGGATCGAGCTCAGGTCGGCTTCTCTTGGCATGTAGCCAAACGCGCCAAGCAACATGTGCTTTGAAAATAATAATTTGTGGGGTGTTATGGGAATGTAATGGAAAATGGGCGACGAATAAAAATGCTTGCACGAAAAGTGTTTGGAAGTAAAGCTTTTTGTTTTAATATAAAAATTTATATTGTAAAGGGCACTCTTAATCGCTTTAGGTCACCAAATTGGAATAAGACTTACTCAGAGATTAGTCAAAACAAATTCGGCGTTTAATCTAGGTGTAAGACCTTATTCCAGTTTGGTCGGCCGTTTAAACCAGCTAAAGAGTATAACGCAAATCTATTCCCGGGTAATTTTTAGAAACAGTTCTCAATACCGCATTACCTAGCAATTGTTTTGGGACTACTTGGCGGGAAAGTGAAGCGTCTTGTCTGTAGGTTTGTCTTATTTTCTAAAATTTGTGTTTGGTCGAATATTAATGTGAAATAATGGTGGATTATTAACCGTTAAGTGTTCGTGAACGTGTATGAGTGTTGGCAAATAAAACAAAACAGAGCAACATCTATTTTCAAATTCTCGCATGAAGTCCGTGTGAGATCTTAGTAAAGTCCCACATCTTTACTGGAACTCAAGGGATTTGGGGGGAATATCCTTTAGCTCATTATCATCACTCATTATCATCATTAAAGCTTAATAAATGAACTCTATTATTTCGAGTGAAGGACAAGTCATGGTCCAAGTTGATCCATGGTCAATAAACAAATTATCAAAAAAAAATCAATTGTTTATGTCACATTTAACCTCAATACGGATTTCCAACCGGTCCAGATAAATATTTACGATGTTATTGATATTTCACTGTTTAAGTTTCAATAATTTTTAAATTCAGTTCAATGGTGCAGTGGCTGCCACGTTCGATTTCTGCTTTTGCCTGATAAACAACTTTTGCAATGACGTGTCACTGGATAGGTGACCAAATTAAAGCAAGTGTAAAAGTGAAGTATAGGCTATAATAAATACTGTCTCACTACTGCATGTTGATTTTTTAAAGCTCGATCGTAAACTCGCCTCATACTTCGACCCTCACGTTACGCTTCGATTCCGACCAAGAGTTACCTTTGTGACGTTTGTGTAGAGTCGATTTATAATACAGATTTGATAACTAACTGCAGATTCGGAATCGAGTTTTAGATCGAGTCTTCACAGAATCGCACTGCTTGGCAAAAGTTTCCATCATTGAAATAAAGTCTGCGCTATACAATTGATGGGCTGTTATGCATTGAAAAGTCACTAGTGAATCATAACCAAACTAATACGTACTATCGCGGACTCCGTCGTTTTACCAGTCTAAAGGTCAAAATCCCTTGCACACCGCGTCGTTTATTTGGTACGGGCACGCACCCGGGCGGGTGGTGCGCTTCATACGAAAATTACTGCAAAGTAGTAAGCGATGGTGACCCCGACCGTACATACATATTTATAATCACGACTATTATCTTCGCAGGGTTAGTCAGAGACTAGGCAATGAGGACTGCAAGAGCAGTCGTCCACTTTTCACCAAATAGCGCCTGCACATGTGCTCAGCGTGACAGATGGTGAGCCTATCGCCGCTCTATGCTGTTGGAAGTATGTGCAGTCTTTAGTCCGTTAGTCGTCTTTTACGACACCTAAGGTACGAGAGGGGTGGTAGTATTCTATCACCGCTACGCGACACAGTTTAACTAATACGTGATAAGTGATTTTTTTTGCTAGCCTATACTGTCCCACTGCTGGGCAAAGGCCTCCCCCAAATCCCTCCATCCATCTCTATCCTGAGCCACCTCATGCCAGTCAGTCTGGTGTGCGTCCAGATCGTCACGCCATCTCTTTCTAGGCCGACCTCGACCTTTCATAATTATAAGTGATAATTTTATTATTGATATTCCTTTAAAATATAGCAACATTTCAGGCTAATTCAGAACATGTGTAAAATTTACTAGTTATGTCTTGACAGCTATTCTGTAGTGAAAACGTTCGAAAGCAAGCATAATTCGAAGTGATCGTAATGACTACCTAATCTCACATTTTCGAATTAAAATATTAATTAAATTGTACCTACAAATTAAAGGGTTTTTGTCCCGGCTCTCCCATATCCCCTCTACGGCGAACATAGTTCAGTTCAGACTACGAAACTGGAATTCACAAAGGAGTTCTCTGGAGTACTGATAAAGTTTCGTACAAAATTCTTGTAGTAATTTCAAAACTTTGCTAAAACTTATCTCCATCTGTAAAACTTTTCGTAGTTCGAACCTGAATGAAAAAACGACTAAGTATATAGATCTACTACTTCGTTTAATATTTGACAATTTTTAACGCTTCCTTTTTTCGCCATGTAGCAAAAATTTTAAGCGCAATGATGAAAATCCAAAATCTGAGTGTCTTTATTCAAGTCATAATTAATTTAACTTCTCTATATTATGGACTTGAATATCCTATATAACTGGTTACAGGCAAATTTATTAATAATAAATATTCCAAAAACAAAGGATATAACTTATATTGCTAAAAATAAAAAAAAATAGGTAGTCTTCCTACAAATACCATTGGTATTAGTTTTTGGTATTAGAAAGGAATAATCTCTAAAATTAATAATAATATAATTAAACATCTTTGTCTGGAGCTCTAAGAGGCATGGTGAGATGCCTCCCTAAACAAATACGATAATTTGATTGAAACATGGAGATCAGCAGCCCACTCGCATCTACAGAGATCGCAAATTGCACAGAACAAATTAATTAAAATTTTAATCGTGTATGATTACCTTACGTCAACCGTCAAAATATATAAAAAACAAAGTTCATGAACCTTATGGCTCCTCTTCACAATCGCCGATCATAGACGATTACGGGCGACCACGATTGTGTAGAGGGCATACTCGGCTGTATTCGCCGATCATCGTCTATGATCGCCTGCAATCGTCTGCGACCCGTGATTTGTCGGTTTTTCGGGCACGCATCAAAGGGAATCGCGCCGGGCGTTCGCGGAGGTGCCCACACAATCACACAATCGCCGATCATTCATTCGCCTTTGGGCAGTGAAGCGTTGCACACGTGCGTCCGTAACTTACCTACCTATTAAAAATACGCACTAAAATGGCTAGTGGTAGTGGATGGTCTAATGAAGAGACGTTCAAGTTCATAGAACTTTTTAGAAAATATATAAATGATTGTATAAAAAATATGCTCTCTTAATAGATCAGTTTCTATATACCCACGTTGACATAATGGTTGTATGCCGCTATTAAGTAAATGGTAGCAGCAGCAACACACTCCACGTCCATCTTGTACGCTTGCCGTTCGACGACTACTACCTACAGACGAATGTGTAGACGCTTGCACGATGATCGTGCCGGTGATCGAGGCGATTATAGACGAACTCACGATCGGCGATACTCGCCGACTGTGAAGTGGCGGCATTACACAAATATATAAATATAATATATGCATCCTTATAAAAAAAATATTGAAGTAGAATATTCATAGTCAAATTACATTCACCCAAACCAACCAACCAACTCCAAAGCGTCATCAAAGAATAAAATCTTTGATGGCGCTTTGGACTGACCGAGTTGAATTTTTCCCTTGCAAGAAATTATCCAAATTTCGAAAAAAAAATGGTAATCTGTTGGAGCAAGGTCCGGGGAGTACGGTGGATGTCTCAGACATTTCTAATTTGGTTGCCGTCTGTTGTGCAGTGTGTGGTCTAGCGTTTTCCTGAAGCAGCAGTGGCCTAGAGCGATTGATCATCCTCGGTTGTTTAGCAGCTAGCTTTTCTATCATGGTTTGCAGTTGCTGACAATAGACAGCCAGACTGCCGTAATCGTCTGGCCAGATTTAAGAAAGCTGTAGTGAACAACACCGGCACTTGTCCACAAAACGCCCACAAGTAATTTTTTTTAGTCAATTTTTGCTTGGGGCAGGATTTGGCTGGTTCGCCAGGGTTCAACCATTGCGATGAGCGTTTTCGATTATCGTTCAGGATCTACTTTTCATCACAGGTAATGATTCGATTTAAAATCCCTTCATTATTGTGCCGGTTGGTGTAAAGTAACGCAGCAGTCGACGCGTGTTTGTCGGTTTGCTGCACTCAATTCATCAGGTACCCCAGGTACCTTTCAAGCTTTTTCACCTTCTCAATTTGCTTCAAGTAGATTAAAACAGTTTTATCACTAACACTGCAGCCTGCAGCTAACTTGGACGTGGTTTGCGATGTATCCGCTTCCACAGTAGCCTCCAATTCTTCGTTATCAACTTTGGTATCCGGCCATCCACGGGGCTTGTTCTGCAGGTCGAAATTTCCAGAACGTAAACGTTGGAACCGTGTTGTCTTTGGCGACACTGTCGCTATACACATCATTAATCCTTCGAGCCGTTTCTGCAGCACTGGTGCCACGATGGAACTCGTACTCGTAATAACGTGATATTTGAAGTTTTCCATTTTGTAAAATGAGTGACGCAAAGAAAAAAACAAAAGAGGAAAAAACAAATGAATTACGGTTTTCAAAACACAAAAGCATGAGTAAATGGCTGTATAAATTTGAAATTGGAATTCCTAACCAAAGAGGAGATATTTGAGATCAAAGTGGCCAGTACGACAAAACGCCAATTTCACAAGTAAGGACCTAATATATTCATGAAATATTAGGTGTTGACATAAAAGCATTCACGTTATTATGTAGTCAATTATGAAAGTGAACAAACAACCAGTAACTTTTGTTTGTCTTATTGTGTAGCATGCAACCGTGCTATTTCACGCTGTGATATTACCCTAATGTGTTCGCTCAAAAACTTCCAATGCATGCGCACTGCACCGTGTTTGTGAATTGTTTGGTGGAGTGTTTTTTATTAATCTACCTACTTTCCTTTGTAATGCTAGTTGGTGTTATAAATCGACTTCTGTTTACTATTGTATTTTCTCTATAAGTGGATTATGCAAATTCTTTTGAGAAAATAATACCTTTAACCGTAGGATGGGTAGGCAATTATGATGATACTTTCTTTTTTTTTCATTGCGAAAAATGTGTTATACTCCATAGGTACTCATGGGTCTGGGTCAACCCACGAGTTATGTGGGGCTCAGCAAAAACAACTTACCCGCCATAAACGCAGTACATTCCCGACGCTCGCGGAGGTGACTCCTTTTAATTGTGATAGTCTTAATTATGAAACTTATGATAATAATTTTTACTTTTCGGATAAAGTGTTTGAATTAATTTCACTAGCTAGATTCAAACCCACACCCATATCAGTTATTGATATCATAGCGCAACGACTTCGAAACCACATCGAAAATAGCAACCTTGGGCAAGGTTATTTTATGAATCACTTTACAAATTGAAAAAGACAGTGTCAAAAAAATTTCCATGAGCAGGATTTCGGACTCTTGTGGCAATCCAGGCCAGGTGCTCTTTACGGCTGGAGAACTCGAAGGTGTACCTTCGACTTATCCAGCCCGCCAAAATTAATTAACACCATCTTCATTTTTTACTTGGAAAGCCAAAGGCGCCCATTCAATGTCAACAAACTACGTAATCAACATTCGATCTTAATATAATCACAAACTTTAAAGGTCAGTTAAGAAATAGGCAAGATAAGTTATAATGTTATTGTAATGATTTTAACGCAAATTTTGTTGCCAACAAATTACAAATTGAAAAAACAGTGTCGACAATTTTTTAGTTTTGTTTATATTTTCGACACTGTCTTTTTTTTATTTGTAATTTGTTCGCAACAAAATATGCGTTAAAATTATATAACCGGTAACATTTATCATACATCATTTTTAATGGACTAATAAGGTCGAGGAACTCTAATGGCTATAACATCGAACTTTAATACCTTTCGCACACATATTTAGACGGGATTTGACGCAAAACTACTTAGTAAAGGCATTCTACGCATACCTTTTTAAACCCGACGTTTCGACCGAGTTGCACCGGCCGTGGTCACGGGTGAAGTCCACCCGTGACTGAGTCCACCCGTGACCACGGCCGGTGCAACTCGGTCGAAACGTCGGGTATAAAAAGGTATGCGTAGAATGCCTTTACTAAGTAGTTTTGCGTTAAATGCCGTCTAAATATGTGTGCATAATGGAACGCAAAAGTTTAAAAGTGTATTTAATACCTTTCGTAAAATATTATGAGCACAGTTAGAATAAAGATCGGGTAGGTTAAACTGTTACTCTCGATAACATAATAGAGGTGAAATCAACTACAGATAATTGCATATTAAACCAAACCACATTCGATGTGACATCCAAAGTGAACTATTACCTAATGTTTAATTAGCATTTCGGACGGGTGGTTAATTCTGTGAATTAATTATCCCTTTGATGTGTGGTCGAGTTTGGTTATAATTAAGCACTGGACATGAAATTGCTTGGAAATCCTGTTTGCTGAATACGTATAATTATTAATACATGTATTGCAACCGTGTCGCTTTTGTTTATTTCATCACTAGCGACCCGCCCGCGACTTCGTCCGCGTAAAACACCCCTTATCCCGTGATGTATTTCCTAAACAATAATTATATGTACGGGGCGCCGCCGTTGCTTTAGAGCAGTGGACTGTTTGTCGTTTGGTACGGGATGCTGGGTTGGAAGAAAACGCTGAGTTCAGTTGCAAGGTAGTCAGGCGGGGATTCCAGGGAGCGTCCTCATGTCGTAGTTTGAGTATGTTGTATAGGTCAAATATATTGTTATAGTGCTTTTTTACATCGGCATGATCTTTTTACGTGCTAAAGCACTTTTTTCGCACTATTTAATATCGTGATGGCATGGATATTTTTCAGGATTAGCACTAAATCTAGACAGGGTGTTTCCGAACAATAAATCAAATTGGTGATCGGAGAGGTATCCTGAGTCAGGCAAGATTGATAGGTATATTTATATGGTAGTTCAATAAGGAAACGCATTAATGAACTTTTATTTCGTAAGACTTACATAATTATACATACTAACTACTTATTCATATATAACATTTTTAAAACATTTAGAATTAAAATGATACCATTTCGTTATTACTACGACAATTCAACACTTATTAAACACAAATCAACAGTACATTATTACACACATATTATTTAAGACTTATTTACTTGCTATGAGTGGCCGTTCTGAACATTATAGGTATGTATACAAACCTTGACCTGACAATTACGAACCCAACAAAAATAATCAATCAATTCAGCCATTCTGAAGTGATGCGCGAACACTGGTCGAATGCTCTAAGGCGAACACACATTCGTGGCAATCGATTTTAATTTATAGAGCCTTATCATCGTCATAAATAGCCAGTGTCAGGTCACTGCAGTGCTGGTCACTGGCCTCTCTGACCTTGAGCCCGATCTTAGACTTTTCCTCACCAACTTCTAATAGCTATTTTTCACATCAAACGTTAGATTGATAGAAGCTCTAGATTCTTAAGTGCTGCTATTAACAGTAAAGTGAATAAAGTTACTTTTCTACTCTAACACCAGTTATCTAGCTCAAGTTAAGCTTCTATTGAAACTTCTTTTGGGTAGACAACGGATAAAGATACTTATTATACATAGAAACACGTAGACCCGTAATCAATTTAAAAAACAGCTTTTTCTCAATTCCCTCCTACCTATGACATAGGGTCCTACCCTATGTCATAGGTAGGAGGGAATACGTGTGCTGGTAGACTATTCCATCTTTTGGAGGTGCGACAAAGAAACGAGTCACCAAATTTCTTTGTACTTGATGGAATATTAGAGACTGTAAATTGGTGACTCCGGAGAGCAGCACGCGTAGATACTCCTATGGAGGAAGGGAGAAGGGCGAAGAGGTTAAGGAGTTTTTCAGAGCACTCGCCATGGTATAAACGGTTAAAGACGCTGAGTGACGCAATATCTCTACGCTATTGCAAAGGCTCGAGAGTGTTAGTGACCTCTGCATTGCCGCTAATGCGCACAGCGCGGTGCTGCAATCTGTTCATGTCAATCAAGAAGGTACTTTCCGGAGCCGTCCCAAAGGTGAGAGCAATATTCCACGTAAGACCGCACCTGTGTCTTGTATAATAGACACAACAGATCGGGCGTGAAGAATCGCCGCACCTTGTTCAGGACACCGAGTTTACGTGAGGCATTTCTAATCACAGTTTCGATGTAGTCCTTTTGGTTTAGATCGCCATGATCGTATGTATGCAAACACATGATCATGGGTTACATACACACATCACGCCTGCTTCCCGGAGGTACCCCTCCGGGAAGCAGTCTCTGTCTACCGGCAGAGACTACTGATATCCAATTGAGAGTAAAATTCAAGATATTGAACATTGACTGCTCTTGAAATGATCAAGAGCAATCAATGTTTAATATCTCGTCACTCCACTTCGTCCGACACTACGCTTGTTGAGTACCGTCGGCGTCGCCGTGGCTGAGTAGTGGTTACCACTCTTAGTCTAAGATCCGAATATAGAACGACCTTCACTGAGAAGGTTAATGGATGAAAAGTATTTTGTATCAAATTTAATATGTTAAATAATATATCGCGAGTGAGTTGGCTGAAAAATTTCAGTCCAGTACCTTTAATTATTAATTTAATATTTAATTATTTTTTTTTTACATTGCACTGGTTTCGTGTGTGTGTGTTTGTAATGAGCTTATCTTTATATAAACATAATTTATATAATTAACAAGATGGTTGCAAATTACTAGTTAGTTATTGACTTGCCTGTTTATACCTGCCTGCCCAAAGTCATGACAGGAAAAAAATAGTCAACCTAACGTTAACATATTTTATAGGCTTTATACTTTCGATTGGTACCTATGTAATTTATCTATTATCGAAACAAGTGCAATGTTTAAAAAAAATGTTTTAAATATTTAATTAATAATATACTGGACTGAAATTTTTCAGCCAACCCACTCGCAATATAGTTTTTAACACATTCAATTTGATATAAAATACTTTTCATCTATTAACCAGCTCGGTGAAGGTCGTTGTATACCCGGATCCTCTACTAGCTAGAACAATATTCTCCTTTGTTATCGATCCAAGAGTTTACTGCCACTTCAGCTTGATAACCTTTTATTGACCTATATTCCTATTTTTGCTAATCTTTTGATTTATAAATGTCTAATTAATTACAAGCTTTTATTTAACTTGCAATGTACCTAATACATGTTTATTGTATGTGTGTGTTCGGGTCAAATCTTGCAAGGAATCTTTTTAACCACTTTTCGGAGACCGATTGAGCTGAAAGGTATATAAAGGTATATTTAAAGGCATATAAACCTACGTAACTTCGATGACAATACAATAATATGGCACAATGGAGCTGGTCTAATGATACATTCGGAATTCGGTCATAGGAACACTGCAGTAAAACAATATAATTCCCATCGCGTCTGATTTGTCTTTATCAAAATAAATTGCCATGTCGCGTAGCGGTGAAAGAATACTACCACCCCCTGTCTACCCTCGGGTGTCGTAAGAGGCCACTAACGAACTAAAGACTGCACATACATCTAATAGCATAGAGCGGCGATGGGCTTACCACCTGTTACGCTGAGTACATGTGCAGTCACTATTAGGTGAAAAGTGGACTATGGTAGAGTAGCTTTTGCTGTCCTCATTGCCTAGTTTCTGACAAACCCTTCGAGGATAATAGTCGTGATTATATGTATGTATGTATGTAATACTAATAATCTAGAAATGGGTTCACGGAGAAATATCGGTGGTAAGTGCAACTTGCATTTTTTTTACTTTTTTAAACGTTACGTACATTTGTTTGTCTCTCATAACACTTAGCTTGCACTTAAAAAAGACAAATGCAGTACTTTGTCGTTTGGGCCTTATTTTTCTCCGTGATAAATGAGAACTTTGGCGTTTCCCGTAACGAAAAAGAACCTCGTAATAGATCTATTTGTCCATCTTTGATTCAGCTACTTGTAGCGTTCATAAAAACTGAGAACGCTTTTCCGAAATAGCTTAGATACCTACTGTTCTAAGAGCCAACCCTGCAATGGTGATAATTTTTGTATTTCATCTATACTGTTCATTCCTCTTCGTACTTTTGGAAATTCTTTTTTCTTTCGTAAACAATTTTCCTATCTGCAGGAATAAATCCCTAAAGACCAGACAATTTTCATCAAAGGAAAAGGCATACACGAACAACGAACAAAAAGCAACTCGACAAGAAGGCTTCAAATTTTACTTACTAATGTAGTAGATGAATTCATTAATATTATAAACTAATTAAAAGTGTTTTTGCATCCCGCTTTTGAAGGGAAATCCGGCGAGAAATTTGGGTGAAAGTGTTTTAACTTGATCTTAGATTTTAATAGAATTAGATTTCAACAATTGGGTCTAGTTATGCCAAATCATCCAAGCAAGACTTACTCTTATGTTCCTTGTCCAAGACATATTAGGCAAATATAGCCTATAATAAAATGTAATGCTAGACGCATTTTCTCGTTATTACTTATCTAGGAAGCAGTAAAGAAGTGAGTCGAGCCTCCGCGACATAAAATAAGGCTTATTTTGGGGTTCTTTATTACATATTAGGAGGTCGACCAACATAACACATGTGGCATGGATCAGTTTAGCACAGATCGGTAGAATTAATTGTATGTAGTTACATCATTATATCCTTCACCATTTTT
This sequence comes from Scoparia ambigualis, assembly GCA_963921215.1. Taxonomy (NCBI): domain Eukaryota; kingdom Metazoa; phylum Arthropoda; class Insecta; order Lepidoptera; family Crambidae; genus Scoparia; species Scoparia ambigualis. The sequence goes on along the minus strand of OY992501.1, from coordinate 43,750,588 downwards.
ATAAATCATCAATCATTATTTTTATTTAAAAAAAATATTTATTTTAAAGGCAATGTTCAACGATACTAACCTACTTAAGTATTGATGAAAAGTTTCTTAACTTATAACTAGTACCTAATTTAATAGCCATAAATACTGTCCCGGTGTTCGGTAAATTCCAGAATCTTGGTCCGCATTGGACAAGCGTGGTGAATAAATATATTACCAATCAATTGTGGTGATGACTAGATTCCAATGATGTCTTCATCATTGAATTATTGAAACCGTTCCTTCAAGCTTCCTGGAAATTGAACCTAGCTCTTTCGGTTATCCGGCCGAATGCTTTGGTACCGGCCGGAGATAATGTAAAAAAACCTTTTTATACCCTCTCCTATGCAATAAATACTATTTACTTTATCTTTGCAAATATACACCAACTCTATTTACAACAAACTGACTAACATTTTATTTCTGGTGGTTTGTTAGTTCGTGGAATTAACATTCGTATTGTGTCATTGTTGGTTTTGCAATAGTTTTCGAAGGTAAACAAGATGGAACGAATGGTAAAATCGGAACTGGCTATTACCGAAACTAGAGTTTTTTTTATATTCTCCAGCTAGTGCCGTAGCTGTGGCAGTGGCCAGTCATTAAATCTACATTAATACGTTTAAAAGATATTGAGTGTAAGTTCCACCCATGAAACTTAACAACTTTCCCCAAGAAACCTATGTGCAAAAATAACAAAAAATGTCGACCTCCCATACAAAACTGTCCAATCAGCTGACGACAATATAATAAGGGAGGTCGAAATTTATTTGTATGTTTTTGCACATAGGTTTCTTGGGGAAAGTTGTTTAGTTTCATGGGTGGAACTCACCCTTAATTTCATTTAAACGAATAAAAATTAAGGGCGTATACCTACGAGAACATACATACATAGATTCACGACTATTATCCCCAAAGGGTTAGTCAGAGACTAGGCAATGAGGACCGCAGAAGCATTCCACTACCATAGCCCACGTTTCACCAAATTACAACTTCACAATGTGCTCAACGTAATAGTTGGTGAGCCCATCGCCGCTCTATGCTGTTGGATGTATGTGCAGTCTTAAGTCCTTTAGTCGCCTTGTACGACACCCAAGGGAAGAGAGGAGTTGATAGGAAGTGTTCTTTTAGTGAGCGGCTACACACACGGGTCACTAGTATAATATCAAAACTAATATTAATAGGCACATTTACACATACACCTCGGTCGTAACCCGAAGAGGAAACCAGTTGATCTTGATTATTCTCGTCACATATGGGACTTTCTTATCATTTTTCACTTTCTTATCTTCGGTTGCCGAGATCCCTTTCCTGTCTTTCTTTACATGACCAATTTGGGGGTTAAAGTTACTCGCGTCCGTAGGTTTACCCTTAAGACCCTACACGTGACCCCTGGGTGGTACTAAATGAGTGACACTGGCTGAGTTGTAGAGCCACGCTGCGTTGCAGCACGCATTAGGCAGGCTCGCCCGGGGTAATACCACCCTCTCACGAATATTTGTCGTGAAATAATAGCACTTGGTGCGGTTGTGTTTTTTGTCCGGCCAGTGAGGGTTCCCGAGGCCCTCCCCCCTCCCCCCTCCCTCACAATTCCTATTCTTTCCAGTTCCTTAAAGGCCTGGTTTTGCGGGTGTTCATAGGCGGCGGTGATTACTCTCCAGCTTGTTTACCTCCTTCTTTTATATAAGAAAACCTTCTCAATACAAAATAATAAAAATATGTTTTGGAGCTACTGTTGACTGAGGTAGTCATTTTAATCAACATTTTGTTTTATATAGTCTTCAACTTTCAAACATGTTGAAATGCTTACCTAATAAAATTATACTGATTAGAATAATAAAATTATGATAAGAAACCGATCGCTATTGGATCGGATTGGTATTGTGAATTTTTGTACTCCTAAGTTACGACACCAGAGCTAATATGGATTCATATTGCGTGGATATTGAGTGAAAAAAATACAAAACTCAATGCCATTTAGTTCACCCAATATGAATCCAAATTAGCGCTGGTGTCGTAACTTAAAAATACGAAAATTCACAATAACAATCTGATCCGATAGCAATCGGTTTCAAGAGTAAGGGGGTTGTTCATTTTTCGTTATTCAATCAACCGTGCCGGCCGACGTAGCTGTCGGCCGTATGTACGTATTCAATCATGTTATTATGATAGTGGAAACCTGCCTTTGGTGCATGGCTGTAATATAAAAAAGGCAGGTTTCAGAAATGTTTTCTTTTTCTTTTCTTTAAGGCTCTTGCACTTTCAGAAGACGATCTTGCAATCAAATCAAAATCAAATCATGATTAGGTATGTTTTATTATTTTATTGATGTAATGTTTTGTGTTGATATGGGCTATTTTGTCTGATATAGGTAAATAATTTTTATCTATGTTCATTTTATGTAAATCTATTAAAATAACTTAAGCCAAGCAAAATGGCGCTTTCCTTAAGTTAAACTCAAAATTCATCCACTTATTCCTTAATTGGTGCTTCAATAGAACTGTCACACAAACTTTCCCTCAAAAGATGGCAGATTTGATGCCGAATTAGATAAGGCAAAATTTAAGTGGCCTGAAGGTAAGATAGTACCTGTTTTATCGCTGCCATCTCGTAAACCCAATCTATTTGGAAGAACAGCTTTAACACAACTCAGTGGCACTTAAAAGGGAATTCATATTTTCAAACTTTTAAACACAACCATTTCAATATTCCTGGGCAAGGCAAGTCATGAATGCACGTAGCTATTGGGTCCCAAGAAAAAACGTAAGTTCGTGTGCATCCATTTTTCTCAAAGTGTCACAACATCATATCACCGAGTCCGAATTCTGTTGTTTTTTTCGGGTCAACGGGGAAATGCCGTTCCGCATACCCGGTTGAAGGGGGGCGGATGGCACTTTGCCCCCTATCTAGATAAAAGGGGTTTTATTCACTAAACCGAAAGGCAGCTGCTTCGTGAGATGAGTGCGAGGTGGCGTAAATAAATAAGTAAAACACAATGACATAAGTACCATACATTATCAGAGGATAATATACCCATTTTTAAGCCTCGAAATACACGATTTGTATACAAAATATTGGTCATTGTGTAGCCGGGGCATTAATCATTCTCATGTTTATTATTCAACAAACCTAAAATTTATTTTGTGCCTGACAGTAACGAAACCCATAAATTACATGAATAAAACTGTTTTGATACGTTTTATAAACAAGACAAAGCTCACTCTCATTTACTACTAAGATAAAAACCAGAACTCAACTACTTGATAATAATACTGAAGAGAGCTAGACAGAACACGTGTAAATTGATAGAATGTAGTAAAATTTTCTACGGTATAACTTAACGATTTTCGTGTTATAATTTTTTGAAGTGCAAACCTAATATCGTAATATTTGATTAATTGTATTTAACGCTTAAATAAACTCAAAGATAACGGAACGTTGAAAAAAATTATTATAACCTGAGGTAGATTTTATTCAACGTTTCGTTACCTATAACATCGTTCTTGATGGTACTATAGTGCGTAATCTTATCAAAACCTTGTACCATGACTTGATTTTGTCGATCCAAGTTCGCAAAGCTAACAGAGTTACAGTTGGCTACGCCCTGCACTCCGGGTGTATTCCCAACGGGGGGCCACATATTGCATTGTCGTGTACCATCAGCTAGAGATAAGATAGTCAGCTCTGCAGTGATTGGGGGTTCTGAATAAGAAGTGCTAGCGCTTTATTATCATTCAATATCAGATAAGAGGGCGGCAAAGCGCTAATAAAACAAAGTCCGGAATAAAAAGACTGCTGACGATTTAAACAAGTCTTTCGAAATAAAAGGTTCGTACTATGGTTAAAAAGGATTAGTTACCTTATGAATTCTGTTTGATATCGCATTTTGTAATTTTAAATTTAGTTGTTATTTTTTATAATACTTATGAGGTAGGTAATGAATATATTCAAATACGAGAATTATCTCAAATACCAAAAGGATTTGAGCTCTTAGATACAAGTAGGTACTCCAAATTTGGTCATTATGAGACCCTCATCTTGATAGGTGTAGGAAAGCAATCAAATCTAAATTAGTACCAAACTGCATGTTTATAGGTTAATCTAAGTAAAGTATTATTCAGTGTGCATCTTTATAGCTAAGAACGATCGGCCTGAGGTAATGTTTTCGGGTAACAATAGCGCATACTGGCATAATTATGTCAGCCGTTCCGCCGTTCAGCCTTTGCTACCTCACTTCTGGGTAAAGGCATCCACCGTTGAAATTAAGTCATGAGTATTGAGTATAATAAATATAATAAAAGCTCGTAGAAAAGTAGTAGACTTGGTGTTTTTGAAAAGAATTGTTACAAGCTCTGTGGATTGCCCTGATCTGCTCTCTAGAATTGATTTTCATGTCCCGCGTTGTTTGCCGCGACACGGTAATAGTAAGCTCTTCCAAGCGCCTAAATGCCAAACAAATTTGAAATTGCACAGCTTTTTATTGCGAGCTATAATGTTGTAGAAGAAACAAGTTTTTGTTTTTTAAAAATATTTATTATATACCTAACCAAACCAAACACTTTTCTTATTGAGCAAGTGGTGCCCTCCTTTAAGTATGGGACACTTAGTTAAGAACTTTCTGTAATAGCATAAGTATTGATTGTATTAGTGTACTCATAGTTGTGAGAGCCTAATTAAATAAATAAACAAATAAATAAATTATCACTACGCTTGTCAAATTCGGGTTGGTGACAAACCCGGGCTTTGCCTAACCTGAGGATTGAACCCGGGCCCTGCGACTATCGCTATCGGATCGAACGCTTTGCCACTCGACGACCGAGGAACTGTAGAAATAAGTTTTAATTGGATCAACAGAATTATCATGGTACACGAAACCGTCAATGAGATTAAATCATTAATTTAACTTTTTATTATGTAGCCTCATTATTTTTTATTCAGCATTTTGTATTAATTAAACCTTAACCCTTATCTGTGATATAAGGTAACTGTTCCCTTGAAATTATCTTTTGAGTTATACGAGATTAGGTGGTTAAAATATTGCTGGCTAAAAGGTCCAATAATAATAAAGGTCCAAATATTTTGTACCTATACCCTAACGAATATGTAATTGCAAATAGTGTTTTTTTATTGTTTGGCTTTTCTTTACGTCAAAATAAATGAACTAAATAGAAATTGTTTCTATTTTTCCATTTTTTATGGCAGGTCGTTAGTTTTTTCGAATGAATATCTAAAATAGTAGGTACCTCAACTTCATTTGACGACCTCCGTGATCGAGTGGTTAGCACGCCGGGTCTGGCGTCGAGCCATCTCCGAGGTCCCGGGTTCAGTCCCGGTCGAGTCAATTTAGAGAAAAACTGTTTTTCTAAATTGATTGATTTCTAAATTTATATATATTTATCCGTTATCTTACCATATTAACGAGTTTCAAAAGAATAGTCGTCTTGGTCTAGATAATTGGTGTGAAGGGTAAACAAATTTACTTTTAAATTTATAACTTCATTATGACAAGTTATCTTAACGTTATTTTCTTGGCTGATAAAGTAAAATAATGCCAGTATACTGTCCCACAGTGAAAATGCTTCCATCTTGGAAATCAAGACTGTTATCTTACTAGCTTAATCACCACGCTTGCCAAATGCGGGTAGATGATCAAAGACACTAATTAAAAAAAAACTTTACCTGACTTGGACATTGAACCCGAGACATTCGAACATCGGACCGAGAGCGTTATGCAACTCGGTCACTTCGGCGGTTTTTCAATCAATCAATCAGCCCGCAACCACCCACTGCTGGGTATAGGCCTCCTTTAAACTATGCAGTCCATTACGTTAGCCAAACTAGAGTGCACTTACTGGATATGCCATTTGTACCGTGTGATTTGATTCAAAATACTCGTACACTCGTGCACTATGACACATAGGTAAATCACACGAGTCAGTGCCAATTTTGTGAAAACAATGCTTTGACGGTTGATACAACCGGACCGCATGGACTGTAACCTGACAACTTGCAATCAGTAGTGTGTATCAAACGTAATTGTTCTGGACTTTACGAATAGTTTCAGCTATTCATAAAGCCAATGGAAATTCTGCTTGCGTAAATAGTCATACTGTTTCCCGATAGCTGCGTTGCATTTGCCAGTACCTATAAGTACCTATTCGTATTTATAGCTAAATGGTATTTGTAAGCACAACTACTCGTAACTTGGTTGGAAAACTTTGTGGTGCTTTCTAGGGCTTCTTTGGTAGCGTTTCATAATTTGAATCAAAACTGAATCCGTAATATGCCTTTGCTAAAGTTTCAAAGTTTCGACCGCTGACTAGGCTACGCAACGTGTCTTTTGTAGGGTTTCAAAGTTTCCACAACTGACTCATGACGTCTTTGATAATATTCTTAGAAGCTTGTATTGCTGTTGAAATCGGTACCTACGTAGCTTTTACCTAGTAAAACTTTACTAGGTAGCTAGTTGAGTACATGTGCAATTGTTATTTTCTGAAACACAAACGTGTGACAGTGGCCTGCTTTTGCGTTTCTCATTGTTTAATCTATGACTACCCTTTGGGGACAAAAGTCGAGAGTGAATGTATGTCTATATTAATATTTTAAAGAGGAAACATTTAATTATTTGTTTGTATTGAATAGGCTCCGGATCTACTAGACCGATTTAAAAAATTCTTTCACCATTGGAAAGCTACACTATCTCCTGGTGACATAGACTACCTAAATAATATTTTAAAAAAAATAAGGGATCCTTACTAAAACTCAAATAAATTCCTTAACTCGCGTGCGCTAAGAAAACTATTGATGATAGAATAAATAATGTACTATGGCTTTGCAGAACACACTATTATCTACAAAAGGTGTCGCGATAGTTTAAGTCTAACTATTTTAGTTACGTCACAACAAGTATTCTTGGGAGGGGAGTCATTTTGAAAAGAAAAGTAAAAAAAAGCATTTAATTTATTATTATATTTCTTAATAATTATATCCAACAAAGATAATCAAACTAATTCATTTACACTGAAGCCGTAGTTGTTGGTTTTGAGAGTATTTGACACGCGTCCACTTCGATCATAATGTTTAGAATGTCGAAACGCATCCAGAGCTGATATAAACGTAAAAAAGACTTTTGTTGGTTTTAAAATGTTATGAACATCAACAACATAACGGAATTCAAATTGACCTCAGTCATGTTATAACATCAACTAATCTATGAAACTAAAGTAGCCAAAAAAAGGATAAAAATCTCGTCGTCAAAAAAAACATAATCATCTCATTATCATCATCGTTTTACCAACCTTTCAAACTCATTATAACCTTTTGAAAACTTCTTGGTTGTAATTATTTTCTCAAAGAGCCATTTGCCTGCTTTTGTCATTTAATCTCTCGAAAGCCTACAAAGCTAACTTAATAATTTCTGGCGTATAATTATAATACTTGATAATGTTTTTGAAACGCCGGATGGTAAGTGACACTAAGGTTGAACGTGGAAGCGAACTCAACCCAGAACCCTCAACCATAATGAGGAACTGGCTATCTCAGCTCAAAGTGACAGAACACAGCAATGATTATACTACTAACATTGTTGTTGTTATGTACCCTACCACTAACCATTTTTATTTGTTTCTTACGGGTAGGCACTTGGCCTTCATCTCACCTGATGGTAAGTGACGATAAGGCCGAATGTAAGCGCGCTTTATCCCGGAACCTCAATATCAGGAACTGGCTATATCTCTAAACTGTTACTAAACTTTAAGGCTATTGATATTGTTCTTGTGGAGCCATACTTTAGATAAGATGATAGTAGCTAGCCAGGCGGGCTTAACAAGCCCTACCACCAACCAAACCAAGTAAACAAAGATGTACCCCCCTGGAAATCGAACCCATAGGACCTCTGGGTATAAGACCGATAGTTTTTTTTATAATATAATGGTGGCTTAGTCACTAAACCACAGAGGCAATCCCAGGACCTCTGGTATAAGAACGGATGGCCACGTAAAACCATGACAGCGCGGTAAATAAATCGATAGGAATACGTTTGTACTATGTGGTGAGTATTGTACCCATCCATTAAAACGCCTCACAGAAACTGCAACCCCACAAACATTGTAATATTAATGGCCAAAGTCTTGTATTATTACTGCAATAAGCGCCTTCGGATTTGGCTTAACTTCGAGGTCAAACGGTGTTAGTAATGAATTAATAATTATATAAGGCCGGAGGGCTGGGACATAGTGCTGTGCCAGAGAACATCCCTCCTATAATATTCATGGGCTGGGAGTGCGTCCCGCGAATTATGATGTAGGTGAAACATTAAACTTAGCTACTACACTACAAACAGTACCAGAGGTTTGTCGTGTCGTTTAGTTAATAAATATATAAATGACATACGACCTGCCATGCAGTACATATTATAATGCTGGTAAGTACGATGAAGAGTCTTGCAAATAGCGATATGGCAATACTGCCGTGCGTCACTTTGTTCGCATGAAACACCCGTGTCCCGTGAGAATTTTAGAAAATCTCGTCTTATCTCTTTCTTGTCTACATTTATTACGTCATGAAAGGGATCTGCCTGCAATCATTCCAGCGTTTTGGACCAGCTAATCGTTCTTCATACAGGACTTCTTGTTTTTATTAAAATGTATAGATAGAATATGGAACGTTATTTTGCTTGATGTTACTTTCTCAGAATAAATTAGTATAATGGCGACCCGTGTTGATTGTTGCAGAAATATGTATATAGGACCACTCACGTCGGATAAGAATAATTTAATTTAAACTTGTTTGAAGCCACGGTTGTTTGTTTATTTTATGTGCCAGGTCAACCTTATCCGGGGATTTCCGGTTTACGTGTTATAAAAATTTAAATACACGCCTTAAATATTTATAGAGTTATAACATATTATGTTTTCTAAATTACTTTTTAGACCATACCCCTTGTAAGGGGTTCCAATCATAAAATTTAAAATAAAGCCAATGAAGCCGTATAATTCAATCCGGTCCTTTTTTATTTTACAGCAAGAAAACGCTTGCTCTTATATTTTCACCTGAGAACCTAGACAAGTTGCATAATGCCAGGAATTATTGATGTAGGTATGGGACATGTCAACGATACGTCATCTAGCGAACGCTAAATTGGTAATTTCAAAGATTAAAGAGTATCCACAAAGATTTTTTATCGGTGATCAGGACCTAGTTGTTCCGATTATGTAAATGATGGCCATTGCAATAATAATAAAACTTACTTAACATCGTTTCATTTTATATTTTTCGTCTGCAAGCAAAGTTAATAACTATGAATATTGAAACCATGATCATCCTACTCCTCTTAATAATGATTGATGACGTATATTATTCACTTCATTAAATGTAGGAAGACCATAGATTCCAATTATTTTACATACATACATACATTCATATAATCACGACTATTATCCTACAAGGGTTAGTCAGAGACTAGGCAACGAGGACTGCAAAAGCAGTCCTCTGCCATAGTCCACTTTTCACCAAATAGCGACTGCACATGTGTTCAGCGTGACAGGCGGTTAGCCCATCGCCTCTCTAAGCTGTTGGATGTAAGGGCAGTCTTTAGTCCGTTAGTCGCCTTTTAAGACACCCAAAGGAAGAGGGGGGGGGGGGGGGGGGGTAGTTGTATTCTTTCACCGCTACGCGACACGGTTAATCTAATTATTGTGGTTACGTTAAAAATACAAAATTAAATTTATAAAAAGAAAACATGTAACTTCTAGATATTATTATTGGAATGGCCATCATTTACTTAATCGGAATCAGTAGGTCCTGATCACCGATAAAAAAATCTTCGTGTATATAATTTGTGGCACATTATTCTTAATTTGTTAATTCATCATATAATCTACGGTAGCGATCGACTAGAGTTAGTATCCGCCAAGTATCTGTAAACTTGTCTACCAACTTACTATTGATAAAAGGGAGCGATTGAAAATTGTCTAGGAGGGCAGATCTTCCTCAACTGCTAAAGAACTATCTACCGGAACAACACAATACTATTTTATTTATTTACTAGCGGCCGCTCGCGGTTTCGCCCGCGTGGTTCCCGTTGCCGTAGGAATATCGGGAAAAAAAAGTATCCTTTATGTTAATCCAGGTTATAAACTAATTAGAACGTGTTGTAGTTGTAATAAAGAAAGCGCTGTGAAAAGAATTGAATTTTGATTTTTTAGCGAATGTTCGGCCGAAGTTTTCGGTTTTAAGCACATTCGACCCATCTCTAGTATATACCTACGTATTAGTAAATTTTTCAACGTTTCGTTATCTTTGTGGAAATGCTGGTAGCTATAGTCAGACGGAATAAAGACGAGCCTTACCACCAGTTAAACTTTACATTAACATTAACTTTTTTTGTTTTGTTATTAAGAGAAAGAAATAGACTTAGCTTAATTGCAAATCGTTGACCAATAACAACGTATTTTCCTACGCAGGTATTCGTTGATATGGAGATATTCTACACCGCGCCTCCTCCACCGATCCTGCCGCCGACCGAGGACTTGCTGTGCCGCGGCGAGGTGACATCCGTCAGGAGCTCTTACCAGAGTTCAGATCAGCCTTCGATCCACGGCTCTAGACCCGGGTCCAGACCTGGATCCGTCCATGGGTCCCAAGGGTCAGCTCACAGCTCAGCCCCGTCCGATGAAGATAATGCTCTCGAAGATATAGAGCGTAACATTGCGAGCCTCGAACGCTCCCTGCAAAACAAGGAGATAGTGGTAGACTTCGAATCGGGCGATGAGACACGTGGACACAAATTGAAAATTGTTGGAAAACGCTTTCTGAGGTAAGAAATAGATTTGTTAAGTTGATTTGTCCTAGAAATACGTGTAATAGATCTGCAGACAACAAATAGAATAAGTTTTGATTTATGGATCGTCATTGTATAAAATCGCGTAGAATGTGCAATCTTGATAGTTAAAAGGCAGACTTCAAACAGAGGTAAATAGCGATATTGATAAATGTTACTTTAAATTACATACCTACATTAAATTTCTCTAATTAAGCTTTGATCCCTAGATGTTTGTCAGATTGTATCACAGAACAGAAGACCTCTTTCTTCTGTTCGATGGTTAGTACCTTTCTAACATTATGGTCATTCCTATACCTATTTATATTTATTTGAAATAGGATATTAATTGTGGGTCATTAATATTTGTGGAAAAATACGATTCATTTTATAAATAAAATTGTACCGAGGCAGTATGGTGTTACATGAAATATTGTATGAAAAAGTTAATAAAGGTTCAACGTTTGTTTGTTATAAAGACTGAAATACTTTTTTAATTATTAGTCTATCTGGCCCTTGTGTACAGCATGACGGAAGCCACTAAATGCTTTTTAATCAAACTTGGCAAAGTTACAAATAGCTAACGTATTGCAGAAAAGTTAAAAACATAGCGACTCCAAGAACAAAAGAAAAATAAGAATAGGTAACCTGGCATAGAAAAAATCTTAACTGCATCCCATGCTATAAGTTACATGTTATTAAAACTTTATAGGTACAAATTTCAAAAACAGGGTATAAATAGACCCGTAACGAAGTCGAAAGCCACGCATTCACCCTTTAACGGGCAGAGGGACGTAATATTCACACCATATTTTGAATTTTATACAATTGAGATAAGGTCAAAATTTTAACATGCTGTGCCCGTTGAAGGGGTCAATCCAGGATTACGAATATTTTTCTGTACTGGACCATACCTGGGAACCGTATGGTTACGAAGATTATCAAGTGTCAAAGTTACAATATATTTTTTTTAATTATTGCTGTATTTATCAATTTTAAAGAACTAATTTCAAGTTCCTAAACTTTCTTCAAAAGAAACCATCACCCGACTATTACCCGACTCTTTTACACGCGTAAAACATTGCGTGCTGCAAAAAACAGCTGTTCAACAATATTTAAAAAAAAAATTGTTTCCCAGAAAATATTTCTGCTCTATCCCAACTAACAATTAGGCTGATAAAAATCCTAAATACAGTTCATTAACAGCTAACGACTTTATAGGTGATGATTACAAATATGTATCTAGCTGTATTTCAGCAAGAATGGGTAGTTTAGTACAGTCCAGCTGATTTACCGTTGTATACAGACGAAATTATCACGTTTTGCTTATAAAGAGTATTTTGGAAAATACTAAAATACAGCATCTAGTGTGAAAATATTCTATAAGCAGAATTATAAGACTACAGCTACCTAACGACTGGATGTAGCTCTTGATTTATACTTTTGTAAAATTTCCTTCTGTATATCAGCATTAAATACTGCTATTATCTGGATATTGGTGTGAACTTACTCTGTTGTAATGCCATCATATTGGGCTTGATAGTAACTGATCAATGGTTATTTTGGAAACACTTTTACATTAACGCTCTTTACTAAAGTGTAAATACACTCCTTTAGCTGTGTAAAAGTTTAGTCGTACTCTATTTTAAAGCTGACACGATGAGTATAGGTTTAACCTATAGTTCAGCTTTTGGTGTTAATAGGGAATAACAGAAGAAGATAATAGAAAGAAAACACTTTACTTCTGAAAGTGTTTATATAGACAGTTATACAGATTATCTTCTATCGTAAGGTTATTATTATTTCAAAACCAATGTAGCTTGTAAAATCGATACTTTGCCCTTCATACATGATGATCCGGATGTACTATACAGTAATCTCTTTGATTTAATAAAGACAGAATACAATCAAGTGTTTACATCTAAAACAATTAAGTTTTCACAAAAACTTAAGTTCTGTGACTGGGCCACGACTGGTATTTATAAAAGTAGAAATAAACTGTATGAGTTATATAATTTAAGACAATATAATCAAAATTTAAATTTTACAGAATATGTAAAAAATTACTCTAAATTGTTTAAGAAAGTGTGCACACTAGCAAAATCTAACTTCATTAAAGATAAAATTAAAAAATCTAATAATAAAATAAAAGCCACTTGGGATATCATCAACCGTGAAACTGGTAAATTAAAACCACGGGACAACACTTTTACTCTAAAAGTTAAAGATAACCTTATCAATTCAGATGCACAAATTGCTAACATTTTTGATGATTTCTTTATAAATATACCTGTGGTAACAACCTCAAATTTAAATTCATCACCAGTGGCGGCACAAGCCTTTCTCGAACAACATGTACCCAAATGTAATGTTTCTTTTAATTTTCAATATATTGACTCTAAAAATATTATTAAAACTTTTAAATTACTAAAAATGAAAAACACAGGTGATTTGTGGGGCATGTCTATAAAGATAATTAAAAATATTATATATTCTATTGCACCCTATCTTGCTGACATATTTAATAAGTGTGTTGATAAGGAAATCTTTCCTGATCTTATGAAGTTTAGTAAGGTTATACCTATATTTAAATCGGGAAATAAAGAAGACCCCAGTAACTATCGACCAATTTCAATACTACCAGCACTTAGTAAAATTTATGAAAAAATTATTCTCGAACAGTTAGTGGAATACTTTAACTTAAATAATCTTTTACATAGTAAACAATTCGGTTTTACTAAGGGTCGTTCCACTACTGACGCAGGTGTAGCTCTAATAAAACATATATTTGATGCCTGGGAGAAGTCTCAGAACGCTCTTGGAGTTTTTTGCGACTTGTCCAAAGCTTTCGATTGCGTTGAGCACCGGACACTGGTGATGAAGTTAAATCACTATGGTCTCAAAGGTCTTGCGCGTAATTTGATACAGTCGTATCTTAGTTCTAGAACACAAACTGTCGACATTAATGGAACTAAGTCATCCGGTTCTCATGTAAAAATGGGAGTTCCACAAGGGTCAATTCTTGGCCCTTTTTTATTTTTGATATATATCAATGACTTGCCATTCTTTGTAGAAAACTTCTGTGATATTGTATTGTTTGCAGATGATACTTCACTCATTTTTAATGTGAATAGATGTAAGAATAATTATGACGATGTTAACAATGCTCTCTCAGAGGTACTCAGTTGGTTTAGTGCGAATAATTTACAGCTAAACGCTAAAAAAACGAAATGTATTAATTTTATACTACCAAATGTCAAGACCGAACAAACCGATGTTAGAATGAATGGTGTTAAATTAGATTTGGTAGACTCGACAGTTTTCCTAGGGATAACCCTTGACTCAAAACTCCAATGGAATCCGCATATATCGAATTTGGCCGGCAAACTCAGTTCAGCAGCATATGCGATTAGAAAGATTAGACAACTAACAGATGTAGAAACTGCTAGGACTGTTTACTTTAGTTATTTTCATAGTGTCATGTCGTATGGCGTCCTTCTGTGGGGAACAGCGGCTGATGTTAAAACTATATTTATTTTACAGAAACGAGCAATAAGAACCATTTATAGACTGGGATCGCGAACTTCTTTGAGAAATATTTTTAAGGAAGTTGGTGTTCTTATTGTTGCATCGCAGTATATTTATAATTGTATAGTTTTTGTGCGTTGCAATATTAACACTTTTTCTAAACACGGTGATGTACACAATTTCAATACTAGAAATAAGTCAAAACTAGTAATGCCACTGTTTAGGTTATAAAAGGTTCTCGGCTCTTTCTTGGGGCAAGGTATACACTATTATAATAAAATACCAAGTACTATACTAGATTTACCTTTAGATAAGTTTAAGAATCATGTAAAATCTTGTTTACTTAGGAAAGGTTATTACACAGTCAAGGAATATTTAGAAGACAAAACAGCCTGGTTATAATAATATATTTACATTGTTTTTTTTCTTAATCCATTGTCTTTTATGACATTACATAACTGATTGTATAATTTGGTAACGACATGTTGTTTTGTAAATGTCGTTACTTCTATATTATTTTAAAGCTGTGGAGTTTCTTGTGCCCGTTCTTCTCCACAGCTAAAAGACTTCCTGAATGGGTGGGGTGGGTGGGTGGGTTCCTATGCCTATCCATCCATCCATAAAAAAATAAATTTAGACGATTCAAAATGCTTAATTTAAGCTAACTGAATAAAGATATATTGATTTTGATTTTTTGATTTTGATTAAAATTGTAACCCTAAGTCGCTGTAGTATTGACTTGATATAAACTTGTAAACAGCCACTGTAATCATTATATTCTGATACACAGAAACTATTATTCTCTAAGCTATTATGCATTCTAACATTATGCCATATTTCAACAGATAGCTTCCTAATAGAATTCTAAAAATGATACGACTGTCTATATTTGGAACGCCATTAAAACCTAACCTATGAACTTGATTTTATAATACACAGACATTTTAGTTGTTAACTTTGTAAATTTCGAAGACAAATGCAACTGAATTGGTTTATTATCAATAGAAAAGCATTAGTAATATATCAGACTCGATCTTAGGTCGATTTGTTACGAAAAATAGTTACATTCATTTTTAAACATTATTACATTTTTGGGTATAATATGTTTCTTTTAAGGGCGCGTGAGTTTTTTGTATATTTTATCTATACACTTTCACGGAAGATTAGAAGCCGCAAGCAAAATACAACAGATAAATTAAGATGCATCCTTAACCAATAATTTGTAATAAATGTCATGGCCCGGCGCCAATAGCATAAAGATTAAACGAAAGAACAAGAATAACATAAAGATTAAACGATATTTATTATTCCTTTAAGACTTTAAAACGCTGATTTGTAGAACTGTAGCGGTCTAATGGATTATAATTATGTCCTTAGTCAGATTTCACTTTGGGTAGTACTGCGATAATACAGATGTTTACCAGCTGTTATTACACTTAAGGCTGTGAAGTTTGGGGCCCCTTTTGGAATCATAAGGTCTGTATAGCTGGCTATTCATCCTCTGTACAGTAAGGTTACAGTGTTAAATATTTAAATTTTGTATACTACAGCTTTTATACAGTTCGAAATGCTAGTTGGGATGTTACTTATTTTGATGTACATTATGCGCATATTTCGGTTTCGACACTGGTCTTTCTACACCCTGCATACAATGGCCAATTTGGTCTGGACTTATCGGAATAATGTTAAATCTGTGGCAAATCACCGAAATACCTACGTAATACCTACACCTACGTTAAACTCAAACTGCGCACATCTGTGTGTTATGAAAACTATACGGTATACGACAAGGTAGCAGTCCAAAGTGTAGCTAATTTAAGTACAAACAATTAGTTTACTCGGACTTTATAATTACATCGGACTTCATAGTTTTACTATCAAGCGTATTAGCATGTGATAGTACCTGCCTACGTACTGGTAATACGTAGAACTCAAAGTATACAAAAACACATTTGACTTTGTACCGTGTTTTCATAGACTTACAGACTACTTTAGTATGAACAAGTTTGGTTATTTCGGTTCTGTGGTTCATCTTATGTATTGTTATCGCAAAATATCGCACAGTCTATGCTCGATTCTGTCAAATTTGACGTTGACAGTTAGTGTCAAAAAGCTGTCAAAAAAATCAAAGACTGAGGGGTTAAACATTATAATAGTATAGATATATATTTTATTAGTATGATTAGCTGAGACTTGTGCCCAGCAATGGGAAGTAGAGGCTGAAATTTTGTTGTAATTATTATTATTTAAATATTTATTAAAACCTAATTTAAAAAAGACAAAGCTATAAGAAGCCTAACTGCACTAATTATAGTTCATTACGTACTAGATAAGTATTAAAATAAATATATTTTTTAATATTATACTGATGTAATGTTAACATACAGTATAATAATGTTATCTTTAACAAACAGTATCCATATCCATTGAATGACAATATATCCATATTTTTTATCCTTGTCCACTTTTTTAGATAGGTACTACTTAAGGGAACACTTTATGTGATTATACTTTTGGCTAATGTGCAATTTAACCTGTTCCTTTAAACGATAAAATACTGTAACTGTTTTGTAAAATGCTGTTTGTCTATCCAATAAAGGAATTTAACATGAAATCCCGAAAAATAGCACTACCTACTGGAGGTATCACTGGATATAACACATATGGATTACGTTAAACTCAACGTAAACTTGTCGCGTAGCGGTAAAGGAAAACTACCATCCCCTCTCTTCCCTTGGGTGTCGTAATAGGCGACTATAACGGACTAAAGACTGCACATACATCCAACAGCATAGAGCGGCGATGGGTTCATCATTTGTCATGCTAAATACGTGTGCAGTCGCTATGGTGAAAAGTGGACTATGGCAGAGGACTGCTTTTGCTGTCCTCGTTGCCTAGTCTCTGACGAACCCTTCGGGGATAATAGTCGTTAATTATGTACGTTAAACTCAAACTGCGCTATTGGCTAGTGTTGGTGTCGTAATCTCCACGGGGCGCCGCAACGTGCGAGTGCTGAGATTTAGCGCATTCGACGTTAGATCAAGTGCTTGCCGCGCATCTCTGATTTTTGCGCCTAAAGCCTAAGCTTTAAACCTAAGTTTAATCTGATGCCTTATTGAACTTTTGGCCTATGGTCTTATATTGTCTGGTGGGTCACAATTTTATTTTACTAGACTTTATAGGGAGAGCAATTACGAGTGGCAAAAATAATTTCATTTAATTTTTTACCTTCTTTGCTATTGTTTTAAAAAAAATTAATTGAAATTGAAAACGACGTAATTACGTCGTTTTACCATGCTGGCCTTTGACTTCAGTTACAATGGAAAATAAACTAAATGGGATGATTTTGCAGCAGTGCTACTGGGCACTCAGCATAGACTCTTGGAATAAACCTGGCGTTTAAGAATTTGAAAATTGCATGAGACAGTACCAGTAGGTAAGTAAATTAACTATCTAATGAAGTTGGAGATGTTAAACTTTTAAACGGGCACAGCAAGGAAACGCACTTAAATACACACAACTGTACACTCATGTGAATTAGCACACTGAAAAAAAAATCGGTAAACCCAATCGATTTTTCGGTAATATTCACCGCTTTGGTCAGTAAAAATAGAGCCTATTGTCCAAAGAAGTAAAACTAACTGTTAAGTTAGAACAGTAGATTTTACTGTGCATCTGCAACTGTTTTCAGGCCGGTAATTCTAACTGTTTGTAAGACAGTAAATGATAACAGTAATAGTCCTCTTATGAACTGTTTTTTTGTTTTACTGTTATAAACAGTAAAAAAAAAAAAGGTGTCTAACAGTAGGTTTAACTGAACTATGATAGTACTTATAACTGTCATAAAGTTTAAGCTTACAGTTGATTTTACTGTGTTTACAGAGTACGAACTACATAGGACAACATTAATGAGTACTGTGCGATCCAGTAGAACAAACTGTAAGCAACCAGTTCTGTTCATTGTAAGTATACATTAATAGTAACCGTTTCCTCACAGTAACAGGTATCTAAATACACAGTAAGGTATACTTTGGTTGCTCATTAAAATATACCTTGCTGTCCAGTTTGAAGTACCTTCAGATATCAGTTATAATAATTGATAGTACACATTAATAACAACCGTTCCCTCTCAGTTATTTGTACAGTGGAGATACTTAATAGTTACTGTGCGAAAACAGTAACAAATACTGGCTGTCTGGTATTAGATACTGTGAGAATACTTTAAAAGATACTGTGAAGGTCGCTATTAGGAAATGTGGGCTCATTAAGATATACCGTGATTATCAGTTATAACAACTGTGGATCCATTAAAAGAAACTGTGCCTCACAGGTTTAAGTACATAATTCCACAGTAACATGCAATGACCGTGCATTACTTAGTACTGTGCGACTCAGTTACTATAACGTATTGTCACATTAACGGGTACTGTAGAAGCTAAGTTGTAAGTACTGTAAGGGAACTTTATTCCGAACTGTTCATTCGCATTGACAGGTACTGTTACATCACAGTAATTACTGGGTACCCAACCCAGTTATTACTACTGTATAACATTTAAAAAATACAGTAGTAATTACTGTGATGTAACAGTACCTGTCACTGCAAATGAACAGTTCCGAATAAAGTTCGCTTACAGTACTTACAACTGTTCATTCGCAGTAACATATACTGTTACATCACAGTAATTACTGGGTACCCAACCCAGTAATTACTACTGTATACCATTACGAAAAACAGTAGTAATTACTGGGTTGGGTACCCAGTAATTACTGTGATGTAACAGTACCTGTCACTGCGAATGAACAGTTCCCAATAAAGTTCGCTTACAGTACTTACAACTGTTCATTCGCAGTAACATATACTGTTACATCACAGTAATTACTGGGTACCCAACCCAGTAATTACTACTGTATACCATTACGAAAAACAGTAGTAATTACTGGGTTGGGTACCCAGTAATTACTGTGATGTAACAGTACCTGTCACTGCGAATGAACAGTTCCCAATAAAGTTCGCTTACAGTACTTACAACTGTTCATTCGCAGTAACATATACTGTTACATCACAGTAATTACTGGGTACCCAACCCAGTAATTACTACTGTATACCATTACGAAAAACAGTAGTAATTACTGGGTTGGGTACCCAGTAATTACTGTGATGTAACAGTACCTGTCACTGCGAATGAACAGTTCCCAATAAAGTTCGCTTACAGTACTTACAACTGTTCATTCGCAGTGACAGGTACTATTACATTACAGTAATTACTGGGTACCCATCCCAGTAATAACTACTCTATATCGTAATGCTTGAACATTGCGATATACCGTAATATTGAATACTACGATATACGGTAGTAATTACTGTATATCGTAATATTAAACATTATACAATATACAGTTTTATTTCAGTAGGAATATTAGTAATAAATGCAAAAACTTGTAAAAAGTATACGGATTTATTTTTAATAATTATTATTTTAAATATTAGATTATAATTACATTAATGTACTATAATTAATTTTTAATTAATGAACAAGTTAGAAGTAAGTTAATAAATGTCAGTATCTATAGTCTTCTTCCGCTGCGATATTCTGTGATATTGCGAGAGAAAAACAATATTTTGTTTTTAGGTTTGGTGTGTTCCTCCTCACTACCGCCACACCTCTCTTTATTCTCCCTCTTTCTGTTACTTTGGTACTTTCAGTAAGTTTTCCTCTCTCTCTTCGGCAATCATTTATCCACGACTCGGCGGCGTCGGATCAATTTCGGGAAGAAAGAGAGCACCACAGTAAAAGAAAGAAAGAACGTTTGGAGAGGTGTGGTGGTGGTGAGGAGGAACACACCACATCTAAAAAACAAAATACTGTTTCTCTCTCTTAATTTTATTTATATTAACAGATTATATTATGATATCGCAGCGGAAGAAAGCTATAGTCTAAGATCCGAGTATAGAACGACCTTTACCGGGCCGGTTAATGTATGAAAAGTATTTTATATCAAATTAATATGTTAAAAAATATATCGCGAGTGGGTAGGCTGAAAAATTTCAGTCCAGTACCTATTATAAATAATTAAACAAATAATGTACTGGTTTGGTGTGTGTCTTTGTAAATATTTAATTAATCAATTATACTGGACTGAAACTTTTCAGCCAACCCACTCTCAATATATTTTTTAACATATTAAATTTGACAAAAAATATTTTTATTCATTAAACGGGCCCGGTGAAGGTCGTTGTATACTCGGATCTTCTACTACTATGAATAAAAGTATGACTATAACATTTTAACTTACTGCGTACATAAAAGGTACCTACACCTGCAACCTATTTAATATTTAAACATAAATTATAATCAAGATTAGACTTAATTACTATGCTTCTAAGAAAAATGCCTTCTGGCAAAAAGTGTACCTACCTACATGGCTATCACAATACGACTCCGCTCTTGCTGTGTGACGCGTGACGACCAGAAAGCGCGGCGGCTCGTTTTGATCACCTTGCAGCGTTACGGAGGTCACGGAGGTGACATGCGTCGCTCAGCAAGAGCGGAGTCGTATTGCGGTGAGCGAAGCGAACACATCAACTTAGATGGGTATCGTTTTCGGTCAACTGAAACACATAGATTACGAAAAAGATGTCCATTTTGAAATCCAAGATGGCTGACATTATTTAATCGCAAAATTTACACATTGATTTCGATTTAGACAAAATTTAAGACTAGGCTAGGTACGTCCATGGCAACTTAACTAAAAAAATCTCTACTAACACAATAACCGCGAGCTGCTTGCAGCTCGCCCACATAATTATAAAAAAAACTAATTTTTAAATAAAACGTAAAAAAAAAGCTTTTGTGAAAGTATTGCCATTTTCATATTTCCTTTATGTATTGACAGAGAAGTTTAAACACATTAAAAAATCACTTTTTGTGATACTCCTCCATCAATAAAAGATAACAAAACGGAAATACTTTTGAAATAATGTACAAAATATTCGCCAATAATTTAAACAAAAAAAAAATTTTTTTACTAAAAATGACGCTAAATTAAGCGAGATAGAGAGTTGCGCGCTGGTAGCGCAATATTAAGTTATGGCGAGAGGTCCGCGCACGATGTGCATTGTGTATGACTAATATTAATGTTAAACTAATATTTTTAAAAACACTTACTCAATTGTATATTTTATATAAGTATAATATGTAGTCATACAAAATGTACATACTGCGCGGACGTCTCGCCATAACTTAATATTGCGCTTCCAGCGCGCAACGCTCTCCCTCGCTTAATTTAGCGTTATTTTTAATATTCCAGTTACATTTGTGTCTTAGTATTAAAATATAATACAAAAATTTATAAAATATATATTTAGACAGTCGGAAAATTGAGTCAGTTCGCGTCCGCTGTTTAATATAATAATTTTAGAATAAATAGTGACAGTGCAGTGTACCAAGTGAAGACGTAGGTATGTGATTGATCAAACCACTAAGGAACTTTTAATAAAATTATAACTTATAATTTTCATACATTTAATTACCACGTTTTAAAACTAACTACGACACTGTTGAAAGTTTAAAAAGGTCCTTAGAATAAATATTATCAAGAATAAATCACGTCGTGTTAAGGAAAGCCGTGAATTGTATGAGAAAACGCATAAACTCGTGAATAATTCAAGAAAATATTTACCATTTTGAACATCAATTATTTAACTGTCTGGCACAGACACTTCTGGTGCTAAATTAAGTACATAACAGTTGGATATTATTTTCAACAGCATTACTTGTAGAGCATTCACAATGAGCATCATAATAAGTTGATGAGCACAGCCGTGCGATTCTCTAAGCTAAAGCCTTGATAGCTGCGGCTGCCGCAGCGCTGAGAAATGACTCTGTCTCTTTCATATTCATAGAATTGGAAAGAGACAGCAGATCACAGCCATGCGCGCAGCGTCTATGTGTCGCTTAGAGAATCGCATAGCTGTCTATATTCATTAGACTGTGAGGTTGTGGTGGTCGCGGTAGCTAGCGTACAGTGATTTTTTAAGAAATGTCGACGGAAAGAATTAAACAGATGGTATAAGGTCGAGAACAACCATTTTCAACGCAGCGATATTGATCAATGCTATTGGGATTGCTATGTCAGAAAATGTATAAATTACACGTTGCAAAAACTGCCAAACAGGCAAGCATTCAATAGGATATTCCAAATTGAGAGCCCAAATTATCTTGAAACACGTATCCACAGCCTTGATACCTAATGTTTGGCATTTCTTATACAATATTGTCGACAATCACATACCTGGCTGAAATTTTATTCAGAGTGCCTGCAATTATTATGTATGGCTGAATTGTTAACCTTACATGTAAAAACTTTTCCTGGCGTGTTTGCTGCTGTTCTTGAAGCTTTAGCTCTTCTTCAATATGTAGGATAAAGTTTTTTCTTTATATAAGAAGGTCCAAGTATATGCGGAATTAGCAGAAGAACCGCAAGATTGCTCGTCTCAGGATCTGGGTCTGAAAAATAAAAGTAATCATTTAGTAAGTAATTAAAAAATATCTTCGAAAAAATATTTTATTGTTTTGTATAGTGCATAGTTTTCATATCTGTACTAAAATTATAAAGAGGTAAGATTTGTGTTTTTGAATTAAATAAATAAAATAAATCTTTCCTACAATCACACCAATTATCTAGCCCAAGAGAAGCTTCGAAGAAACTCGTTAAATGGTTACTAGACAACGGATAAACATACTTAAAATACTTAAATACATACTTATTATAGATAGAAAACACCCAGACCCGAGACAATTTAGAAAAACAATAATTTCTGAATTGACCCGACCGGGGATCGAACCCGGGACCTCAGAGATGGTGACACCATGAAAACCGGTGTGCAAACCACCCGACCAAGGAGGTCGTCATGTATGTATGTAACGAATAAACTTAAAAACTACTGAACCAATTTAAAAAATCTTTTACCATTAGAATGCTACATTATCTCTGAGTACATAACATAAGTAATATATTTATTAAAATAAATGTCCACCCGTGTGAAGCCGGGATGGACCGCTAGTTTTAAAATATTTTTTTAAATAAATTACTCACGAATTAAAAAAAAATCATTAAAACCGACTGCGTTTTAAAATATATAGTAGGTAACTGAAAAGTGATAAACAAGCTGTCAATTCTACAATAGAAAATGTAAATGTAAAATGTTTGTAATGTGCATGTATGTATATTTGTAACTCTTTCATGCTAAAACGGCTGGACGGATTTTGATGAATTTGATAAGGAGACAACTTAAACGTGTTGGATTAACACAGTGTAGGCTACTTTTATGCCTGGTAAGCTCGATTAACACCGCGGGGCGTAGCTTGTCTAGTAGGTAATTAAATAAAAATTACACAAGAACAACTCACCACGAGCAAGTTGTTTCAACTCTGCCAGGTGTGTGTTCTTTCTTGCGATCTTGTCAAATGCTGCAAGCAACTTTACTTTGAGCAGAGGGAATTTGTCATCGAATGAGGTTTCGTTTCCTGGGTACCATGCATGGAAGTCGGCAATTAGCTGAAACCGAAATTACTGTGATATTAGGAACCTATATTATATTGTATTATATTATATTAAGATTTTTTAGTAAACTATTGTATAATTTTATGTAGGTAATGGCCCTCGTGGATCTTGATTAACTTAATCTTATTTCGTTCGGCCAATTTGGTTTAATGAGGTGACAAACATAAACAGACACAAACTTTAATAATGTGATAAATACATACCAAGGTCTAATACAGGGAAATTCCTGGATGTACGATTCGTTTTCATTTGATAAAATGCGTTTTAGTCGTTCCTTGTTAGTTTTGTCAAATTTTTCTGCACATAAACTGTAATCGTGAACATTGCTTTTTAGCCATTCTATAATTTCCTGTATCTCCTGGTTAGTGTCGTTGTCATTGTCAGCAGCAATCAAGTCATCGAAATGTGTTGTAGACCTCTCGCTAGATGAACTGGTAGATGGTTTCGGTGTTAATACTTTTTCAAGTGAACGACGTGCCCGTGGTTCAAAGACTTTGTTGCGTCGATACTTTGCCTTTAAATTGGTAATGGCATCAAAGAGTCGACCGTGAGCCCGTCCCAATGACCCATTGGGTTTCGTATAATAAATGCTGCTATTCTCTTTGGGAAACACTTTCTCTGTAAGTAAAACAAGTACATAGATAAAAAATGTAGGAAGGTAGGAGTCGCTACGCAATTCTACTATATTTATAGATATATCGAATATATATTAAGAATATACCTACATCGATATTTAAAATGGATTCACTAACTGATTAAAGTTTGCACGGCGATTGAGCTAAAGCTTCGCCCAAGCACTAAAAATATTTGGCTGATACAGGGTCCTTATGAATAGTGTTAATTGATAGATAACTTACATCGAGATATAGGGACATGGATCTGCATGACGACGAGGTGCTTGGTGACGATAATGCCGAAGTTATTGGTGAATTTGTAAGTCCACCAACATTCTCTCCGTACACTTCCACAAGGTTTTCAAGATTGTCATAAATCTGTAAAATAAAAACAAATTATGTTCACAAAAAAAAAGATTCCAAGGCGTGCCCATATTTTTATACATAAATTAAGACCGGGTGTCGCGAAGGCGTTGCATAAAAAATACACTCTAATTTGTTTTCACTAACTGACGGCAAACATTGCTATCAAAAAGAGATATAAAGTATTTTTAGGATAAAAAAAACATTAATTTTTGTATGGAGCTGGATTTCTGTTGTCTAATAAAAAAATAACCTCGAAACCTTATTTTTTTGGAATTTTTTTAATCTCTTTTTGATAGCAATGTTTTCCGTCAGATTGTGAAAAAAAGTTAATTTTGCTTAAAATTTTTTGTAAGTCCTGCACCCCTTTTTGACTTAACCATGCTGTGTGCTTACATCGGAATTTAGTTTGGAAGCCTTCCACTTCTGAAGCGCTCTTCTAAATTTGGCTTGAGGGCCAATAGCTGGTAATAGCTGGTAGTAGCACCCGGATTTGCTGATCATCGAGCAAAGACAGCGCCTCTATGTCAACTTCATGTTCTTGAATAACAAACATTTATAATTAATTACAGTCTTGCATACAGAATAATACATATATACAGGCAGCGGCACCCACAGCAATCTCAACACAAATTTTTATAAGTAAAATTTATTAGTAAGTAGTTATTAGTAATATTACATTTTACCTCATGCCCAATTTACACGTATTAAGTAGTTTAGTGGTTAACTAAATTTTAACTAAATTTTAAGTGACTTAAATTTAAGTGTGTGTCCATACATATTTAAGTAGTTAAGCTCTTTAGTTCACTCAAGAAGGACGATCAACAACGTAATGAAGTCGTAAATTCTGTGCTTAAATAATGGCTCTGTGTGGTCAGCACATTTAGCCAGTGTCAAGTAAGATATTAAAGTGAATATTTTTTTTGCATAAACTAGATGATAATGAAAATGAGTGATTATGAACGTTTAAAAAATTAACCAAACCCAAACCAAACCCCTTCAGACTTAATAAAGAATTAATTACAGTCTTGCATAGAGAATAATACATATATACAGACAGCGGCACCCACAGCAATCTCAACACAGATTTTCATTAGCAAAATTTTTTAGTTATTTTACATTTTACCATATGTCCGATTTACACGTTTTAAGTAGTATTGAGATCTCACACGGATTTCTTGAGAGAATATGAAAAGTGATGTTGCACGGTTTTGTTTTATTTGCCAACACGTTGACACAGCAAGCGGTTAACGTCCCAGAGACGTTTGCAATTTTGCATGTGCCGGGAATCACAAGACTACTGATCAAACTGAATTCAGAAAGCCATTCCGGCTGTGTGAGGCCAGCCTAAATTGTGTCTGTCCAAACATGTCAAGTGACAAGCCCTGCCCACCAACTTAACCGAAAAATAGACAAAATTCTATTTTAGCTCTTTAGTTGTTAACTTAACTTACTTAATACGTCTATATCGGGCATTACGCACTCAACTGACTGTGCAGTAAGCAAGCTCGCAACACAGTCATGTAAACAGTTCAAACCTGTCAAGCTACTGACTGCACAGTGCACGAGTACTTACAATCCGCGTCACGAAAGATGAGACCTGACGGATCACGTGGTTCGACTTGCGCAGAGAAATCGTCTACCTACTGCGCAAGTCAAATTAGTGGTGTCCCAGGTCCCAGGTTTATCCGACTGTGTAGCGTACCTACATGTAGGTACAAGTATAAACTAGCCATGCCATTCTAACCTAGACATAACAAACGCCACAGAGGTGCAATGGAACCAAGCAAACCCATTCCCAACTTAAAGGAAGATTCATATTATGGCAGATTCACACATCCATAAGTAAGTAAGTAAAACTTACTTACTTACTTATGGATGTGTGAATCGGCCATAATACCGTGTCCACGGGGGACACATTTAGGATAATCTGAATCTCCACAATGTGAAAAATAACACAAGAAGCTTTCCATAATATAGTGTGTAGGTTATTATTATTACCATTAAACTCTCTTAGACGTGAATGAATGGACTCCAACAAGTTAAGTCATCTCTGTAACATAAAATCTTATTAAATTTGGCCATAATATTGGTAGGAACGTACGCTGCAAAGTACCTACTTACCAGTCACTTACCAATAAATTGGTCGAGATATTTCTCAAAGCCCCACTCTTTAAATAAAAGTTCCATGGTTCCTTTTCACACGTGGTACACTGCTTTGTCACTATTTAATTTTTTTCGCGAATTGCGACTATACTTTACAGCGGGCGCGAACTGACTAGCTTCAGATTGTGGCGCGTGCGAGCTAGGGATGCCCGATCTTAATCGATTCACGGCAATACAATCTGCCGATTTTTTTTATCGATTCAACAGGAACGATCTTTGCTCAGATCGAATCGTATGCTTGGAAGATCGTATGAAAAAATCGTATCAATCAAATACAAAAATAATGCAAACTACACGATACTTATGATCTTTGGCAACACTAACACTTCAGCGGAGACGATGTATCTACAACGGTTACGTATCATAAATTCGAAATTTGCCTGTACGAATTTTTTTGGCCGAAAACGTTTTGTAATTTTTTGTTTTCCATAACATCTTCCAAAAGAAAAAAAGTAGTTTTGATAATCGGCTAATAGTTTTTCTGGAAAATTAAACGTTTGTATGATAAGTTTATGGATTAACAAAATTATGTAAAATCTGGTATTTAAAACTTCCTCATACCGTTCTCGAACAATTGTAATTCGTACAGGAAAGTTTCGAATTTAGGATCTACAACAAAGTAAGATTACCTACACCTATTTGTTGAAATAGTCTCGAGTTACGTACATAAGTAAGACTGCCGTGAGTATGAAATGAAATGAAGATAGACCTGAATTAATATTTGTTTATTTTATACCGCCGCAAGAACATCATAGGTAATTTTGTTCATTGTAGATAGTACTACGATTGAATACGGAGTGTTTTAATTTGTAAGCGTGACATGTCAACAATGTCATATTCATATTCATATCCATTTATTCCACTTAAATTTGTAACAAAAAGTACAATAACATACAGAAATATGTTTGTGTTAGAAAGGTGTTATGCTAGTCACAAATTTACTTTTTCAAGGCATTGGGAAAACATGGTTAGATAATTTAATTATTAAATTAATAAATTTCGTTTTAAGACTGATTTATAAGTAATGTTAAAGGTGGCACAAGCTCATCTACGCAATAAACTATCAGTGATCCTGGGATTTCGTCATGTACACAAGTGTTATTGCGTTTTATTTTTAATATAAATCGTAATGACATCGAAACTCGAGACGAGGTGAGTAGGTACATCACTAATTAACGATGCAACGTGCGGCCGCGGTTAGACAGTTATTTTAAATGTTTTGCTATGCTATGATTCTAATGTTTTAAACAGTTATGGCGGAAGGCCATAAAAATACCTTTCTTTTGTTTAGGTACTTTAGTTAAGCAGAGATGCAAAATTGCTCTTGTTACCTACCTAAAAGAAACAGTAGGGTCTGGTACCTCAATGGGTCTGATATAACTTACCCAAAATGCCAAATATGTACCTACCTACTAACCTAGCGGAGTCTGATAAATCTGGAGTACCTAGATGCATCGGGTAGGTAGGTAATATCAGTGCTCCGTCACTCGCGCTCAGATTTGGGTTAGGTAATTATACTTAATAGTTTTAATTTCACACATAAGTTAGCAAGATGTAGCAAGTAGGTACCTACTTACTAGAGTATTGACTTCAATGATTTTATTGTTTTATGAGCTAGTTCGAGACACTTTTTTTTCTCTTGGGCACCGACAGAAACGATAGAACTGATAGAAATAGTTTTTCGGGTGTATAAATTTGTTGTGGTAGGTAGGTAGGTTGTACTTTCCCATTCGGCACAATACACGACTTGTAGAAAGATTAATTCTCCAGTTTCATAAAGCTTAACACTTAGAACGCGCCGCCACTACACAATAGAAATTCTTTTCATTGTACACTTGATCAGTGCGCTGCCGCAGTTGAAAGGTTAAAACAACAATATTCATATGACTTCGTCGTCAAACTTACTACTTATACTTAACTATGTAGGTGTGACGGAGTCATGTCAATGGAGCCATGACGTTGATGAGCGTTTTCAAACTTTAAAATTAGATTTTATACCAATTACCTACTGGAAGAAATATTAGTACTTAACATTCGATTTATTATTTATCAGCCAATACGTAAGAATTATTTCCCAATAGTAGGTAATCAAATAGCCTATTGGCTAAGTAGGTAACTACGTAGTACCTACCTAGCACAAATCGAAAACTCATCAATCATGATGTAGGTATGTTATACAGCTTTAACATGAGCCCACAACAGCAAATTGTTATGAATATTTTAGAGGTAACAACATCACGCGTGAACGGCTGGACCTTTATTACTTTGTTGTTTGTTATTGTCAGGAGAAGGTTCTTATTAAAGAAATTTTTTTTTTCTTTTTAAATTCTAATTCTATATTCATAATTAAATTAATTAATTAACAGGACAACGTCTGTAGGGTCAGCTAGTTATTTATAAATTTTATATCACATAGGTACAAGCTTTTATTTAACTAGCATGTATATTTGTTCGGGTGAAATCTTGCAACTCAATTTTGAAGCAGATTATCTTCAACCGATTGAGCTGAAATTTTGCATACCTGTGAAAGTCGCCTGACAATGCAATTATGATGACATGGTGGTGATCTGGATGATGGTACTGGAAGGTGGCCATAATAACTTCGCAATGAAAGAACACAACCTCATCGAGTTTGGGCTCGTTTGAATCGTCTTGACGAATAGTTTGTCTTTCAATGGTAACCAGGGTCTGATGATGGAGCTGGAAGGTGGTCATAGGAACTCTGTAATGAAACGACGCAACCCCATCGAGTTTCGGCTCGTTTCATTCGTCTTGACGAGTACTTTGTTTTCAAACTTTTACAGGGTCTGATCTGATGATGGAGCTGGAAGGTGGTCATAGGAACTCAGTAAAGAATCGACGCAACCCCATCGAGTCTAAGCTAGTTTGATTCGTATTGACGAGTACTTTGGTGCTAGATGGTAACCAGAGTCTGATAATGGAGCTGGAAGATGGCCGTAGGAACTCAGTAATTAAACGACATAACCCCATCGAGTATGGGCTCGTTTGATTCGTCTTGACGAGTACTTTGGTGCTAGATGGTAACCAGAGTCTGATGTAAGGTGGCCATAGAAACTCAATAAGTAATTAAACGACATAACCCCATCGAGTATGGGCTCGTTTGATTCGTCTTGACGAGTACTTTGGTGCTAGATGGTAACCAGGATCTGATGATGGAGCTGCAAGGTGGCCATAGAAACTCAGTAATTAAGCGACACGACCGCGTCGAGATTGATTTGTCTTAATGGGTAGACCGTTTTTGATAGGTGGCGAGTGGTGGTGGTTTGGTGGACGTAAATAAATTCTGTATACCTACCTACACGTTCAATGAGTTGAACAGATGAAAAACGTGTCCAGGGATGACTAAAAAGTAAAAAAAAGTAAAAACCTTTCTTTTATTTGTATGCGCTAAAAAGAAAAAAAAACTTTTACTATTCACTTGAAACGTCATTATACAATTTATATTACTTATATAAAAGGCTAAGTAAATACGAGAACATACTTAAATCTCGCGACGACCTTTTATATCGTATAAATTGTATTGTAATTACACAATTTTCACGTGTTTTCCTTTTAGCACATCTAAATAAAAGCTTGTTTTTTAAAAATATGTAAAAATAAATTAAGTTTTTTAGGTAATATTTGCCCAAAACCAAACACGCTTATATCAGATGGAAAAGAGAATCCTATCTATTGTGATTTTAAACTAAACTGTTTAATTCCTTACAGTATGCTACAGAAACTGTTCAGAAGCAGTAAAAATAACTGCTTCGATATTAGTAATACTTAAAAGAAACTGCTTGTATCAGTAAACGCTACATGTTCAAACAGTTGATATTAACTGTTTAGTTCCTTACGTGTGCTACAGAGACAGTTCAGAAGCATTAAAAATAACTGCTACGATATCAGTACAGCCTAAACACGGCAATACTTAAAAGAAACTGCTTGTATCAGTAAACGTTACGTAATCGAACACTTATTTTTAACTATTTAGCTCCTTACCGCGTGCTACAAAAACTGTTTAGAAGCATTAAAAATATCTGCTTCGATATCAGTAATACTTTAAAGAAACTGCTTGTATCAGTAAACGTTACATGTTTCAAACAGTTTATATTAACTGTATATTTCCTTACAGTATGCTACAGAAACTTTCCAGAAGCAGTCAAAATAACTGCTACGATATCAGTACAGCCTAAACACGGCAATACTTAAAAGAAACTGCTTGTATCAGTAAACTTTACATGTTCTAACAAATAATTTTAACTATTTAGCTAAGGAGCTAAATAGTTAAAATTAACTGTTTGAATATGTTAAAAAAAACTGCTTGTATCAGTAAACGTTACATATTCAAACAGTTGATATTAACTGTTTAGTTCCTTATAGTATGCTACAGAAACTGTTCAGAAGCAGTAAAAATAACTGCTACGATATCAGTAAAGCCTAAACACGGCAATACTTAAAAGAAAATGCTTATATTAGTAAACGTTACATGTTTAAACAATTAATTTAAGCTATTTAGCTCCTTACTGTATGCTTCAGAATCTGTTTTGAAGCAGTAAAAATAACTGTTTTGATATCAGTAATACTTAAAAGAAACTGCTTGTATCAGTTAACTTTACAAGTTTAAACAGTTGATATTAAATGTTTATATCCTTACAGTATGCTACAGAAACTGTTCAAAAGCAGTGACATTAACTGCTTCGATATCATTAAAGCTTAAACACGGCAATACTTAAAAGAAACTGCTTGTATCAGTAAACGTTACATGTTAAAACAGTTAATTTTAACTATTTAGCTTCTTACCGCATGCTACAAAAACTGTTCAAAATCATTCAAAATAACTGCTTCGATATCAGTAATACTTCAAAGAAACTGCATGTATCAGTAAACGTTACATGTTTAAACAGTTGATATTAACTGATTATTTCCTTACAGTATGCTACGGAAACTGTTCAGGAGCAGTAAAAATAACTGCTTCGATATCAGTACAGCTTAAACAAAGCAATACTTAAAAGAAACTGCGTGCATCAGTAAACTTTACGTGTTCAAACAGTTAGTTTTAGCTATTTAGCTCCTTACTGTGTGCTACGGAAACTGTTCAGCAGCAGTAAAAATAACTGCTTTGATATCAGTAATACTTAAAAAAACTGCTTGTAACAGTAAACGTTACATGTTCAAACAGTTGATATTAACTATTTAGTTCCTTACAGTACGCTACAGAAACTGTTTAGAAGCAGTTTAAATAACTGCTACGATATCAGTAAAGATTAAACACGGCAACCCTTAAAAGAAACTGCTTGTATCAGTAAACGTTACAGGTTCAAACAGTTAATTTTAATTATTTAGCTCTTTACCGCGTGCTACAGAAACTGTTCAGAAGCAGTTAAAATAACTGCTTTGACATCAGTAATACTTAAAAGAAACTGCTTGTATCAGTTAACTTTACATGTTTAAACAGTTGATATTAAATGTTTATATCGTTACAAAATGCTACAGAAACTGTTCAGAAGCAGTAAAAATAACTGCATCGATATCATTAAAGCTTAAACACGGCAATACTTAAAAGAAACTGCTTGTATCAGTAAATGTTACATGTTAAAACAGTTGATATTAACTGTTTAGTTCCTTACAGTACGTTACAGAAACTGTTCAGAAGCAGTATAAATAACTGCTACGATATCAGTACAGCCTAAACACGGCAATACTTAAAACAAACTGCTTGTATTAGCAAACGTTACATGTTTAAACAATTAATTTAAGCTATTTAGCTCCTTACTGTATGCTTCAGAATCTGTTCTGAAGCAGTAAAAATAACTGATTTGATATCAGTAATACTTAAAATAAACTGCTTGTATCAATAACATTACCTGTTTAAACAGTTGATATTAACTGTTAAGTTCCTTACAGTACGCTACAGAAACTGTTTAGAAGCAGTTTAAATAACTGCTACGATATCTGTAAAGATTAAACACGGCAACACTTAAAAGAAACTGCTTGTATCAGTAAACGTTACAGGTTCAAACAGTAAATTTTAACTATTTAGCTCTTTACCGCATGCTACAAAAACTGTTCAAAAGCATTCAAAATAACTGCTTCGATATCAGTAATACTTAAAAGAAACTGCATGTATCAGTAAACGTTACATGTTTAAACAGTTGATATTAACTGATTATTTCCTTACAGTATGCCACGGAAACTGTTCAGGAGCAGTAAAAATAACTGCTTCGATATCAGTACAGCCTAAACAAAGCAATACTTAAAAGAAATTGCTTGCATCAGTAAACTTTACGTGTTCAAACAGTTAGTTTTAGCTATTTAGCTCCTTACTGTATGCTACGGAAACTGTTCAGCAGCAGTAAAAATAACTGCTTTGACATCAGTAATACTTAAAAAAAACTGCTTGTAACAGTAAACGTAACATGTTCAAACAGTTGATATTAACTATTTAGTTCCTTACAGTACGCTACAGAAACTGTTTAGAAGCAGTTTAAATAACTGCTACGATATCAGTAAAGATTAAACACGGCAACACTTATAAGAAACTGCTTGTATCAGTAAACGTTACAGGTTCAAACAGTTAATTTTAACTATTTAGCTCTTTACCGCATTTTACAAAAACTGTTCGAAAGCAGTAAAAATAACTGTTTTGATATCAGTAATACTTAAAAGAAACTGCTTGTATCAGTAAACGTTACATGTTCAAACAGTTGATATTAACTGTTTAGTTCCTTACAGTACGTTACAGAAACTGTTCAGAAGCAGTATAAATAACTGCTACGATATCAGTACAGCCTAAACACGGCAATACTTAAAACAAACTGCTTGTATTAGTAAACGTTACATGTTCAACAATTAATTTAAGCTATTTAGCTCCCTACTGTATGCTACAGAAACTGTTCAGAAGCAGTAAAAATAACTGCTTTGATTTCAGTAATACTTTTAAAAAAAAGGCTTGTATCAGTGCACGTTTCATGTTTAAACAGTTGATATTAACTGTTTATTTCCTTACAGTATGCTAAAGAAACTGTTCAAAAGCAGTTTAAATAACTGCTTTGATATCAAAAAAGCCCGAACATCGCAATACTTGAAAGAAACTGCTTGTATCAGTAAACGTTACATGTTCAAACAGTTGATTTTTACTGTTTAGCTTCTAACAGTTTGCCACAAAAACTGTTTAGAAGCAGTAAAAGTAACTGCTACAATATCAGTAAAGTCTGAACACAGCAAGACTTGAAAGAAACTGCTTGTATCAGTAAACGTTATTGTAAAAACAGTTGTTATTTACTGTTTAGCTCCTAACTGTATGCTACAGAAACTGTTCAGAAACAGTAAAAGTAACTGCTACGATATCAATAAAGCTCATGAACTCGGCAATACTAAAAAAACTGTTTGTTTTAGTAAACGTTAATGTTCAAACAATTGAAATTACTGTTTCACTCATTACTGTATGCTACAATAACTGTTTAGAAGTCAGTAAGAATAACTGCTGCGATATCAGTAAAGCTCTGAAAAGGGCAATACTTAAAAGTAACTGTTTGTTTCAGTGAACTTTAATGTTCATACAATTGAAATAACTGTTTAGCTCTTTACTGGATATGCCCATTTAAGAGTACTGTCAGTAATCAATTATGTCAACATAAAAATAAGTTTACTTAACCGTTTTTTTTTTTACTGTACATCAACAGTTAAAAGTCCCGTTTTATTTTTTTCAGTGTATATGTCATTATTGCAATGATAATTTATTTTGTTACCGTAAAAAATACTGTTGTTATTTACTTCGTGTAACAGAATTTACAAGTCCTTGTCGAACTTTGTGAACTTGTGAACCTTTCGAGAAATAGGTCCACGATCCTATATTGTATAATTTATTGTATTGTATTAATGAAATAGGTACCAAAAGTTAAGTCTGTCATATCAAGGATGTTTCTTTCACTTCGTGCATACAACATGGACAGTAAAAAAAACATGTTTTATACCTGAAATATATTTATATTTATAACTAATCTTCTTGGTCCAAGCCAATTGGCCTAATTCAAATTTGTAATGTTGTATAATTTCAAAACAACACGGGAGTATACAGACTACGACTGTTGTCAACGTTGAAATGAAAAGCTATTTTCAATTTCCTATTCGCCGTTGCTCGTCCACCTAATCAAGAATGTTTTCCTGTTTGCGACAACAGCAACCTTATAACAATGTTTTCTATATTTACGCCGAAGCGGAGTTGGTGGTTGGCACCACGAAACCTCCCGACCTACACACCCGTCTTTATATTTTATTTATTCGCACACGAACAACCTTGGAAAACAAAGCGCCGGTAATGGAAGGGCTTTAGAACCGCCGCCGATCGAGAAAATTCACAAATGTACATTGTTTATTCTGAGCTGTGTGTGGAGCTCATTAAATACTACACTATTCCATATCTTCCGAAGGGTTTCGTAACAGACGACTAATGGACTAAAGACTGCCCAACAGCATAGAGTGGAGTAGCCGATGAACTCACTACCTGTCACGGTGAGCGAATATGCAGTTGTTGTTTGGTAAAAAGTGGACTGTAAGTCCTCACTGCCTAGTCTCTAATTTACCCTTCGGGGATTAAAGTCGTGAGTGTTCGTGCACCTAGTAATTCTAATAGTAGATAGGAAATAGATTTTATTTCAAAAAAATTGGCTCTTTGGCTCGTCATCTGCTAGTGACTAAGAGAAGTACTGAGAGACTATATAATATATAGGTTATTGTCGCTATACATGTAAGTAGCGTTTCTTATAGCAAAATAAAAATATTATGTTAATTAAGTTAAATATGTAACTTGTAGTAGTCTACATTGTAAAAGAGTAGTTGTTAAGCTAATTTGTATGTTTTTAACATTCGTAGAAACTTTTTTCGCTAACGAAATATTTTATAACTTCGGTTTTATAAGTGTATGTTTTCCAGAAATAAAAAAAATAATGTATAAGTGTATGTAGGTACTTTAAAAGATATGTATATGTTTGATAGTAAAAAACACAGGTACTTACCTTAGATGTCACTAATTAGCAGTATTCCAGTAATATTACCGGCGACCGTCATTAGATGGCCTCATAGGTGCTTAAAAACTAAAGTACTTATAACTTTCATGACAGAAAGTTAGTTGGACATTCGCAGACATTATGCTAGCTTCATACGATCGTTCTCCGGCACCAAACGCTTGCTCGAATCTTTGCAAAAGCGATCGTTCGCCGAACAGGTTCTTCTCATTCAAACGAATTCGGGTTGAAAATGGGAGAACATGATTTGTATGGTGCTCGGAGCTTCAGATAGCCCGAAATCTTATCATGTGACCTGGTTTGATTCTTTAAAGTGTTTAAACGTTTGGTTTTTTATGGTCGTTTAATATCAATTGCCACAAATGTTTGTTCGCGCATCACTTATGAGCAATGCACCTTTTTGCTTTTGTTATAGTGTAGTCAGGACAAGATTTGTATGAGATAAAAAAAATATTTAATTTTTTCAGAAGTTTTGAGGTAGGAACCTGTAGATACGAGCTGGCCGCTAGTGTCAAATAAATATGGATC
The DNA here is from genome assembly GCA_963921215.1 of Scoparia ambigualis. NCBI lineage: Eukaryota > Metazoa > Arthropoda > Insecta > Lepidoptera > Crambidae > Scoparia > Scoparia ambigualis. Next base: position 43,713,956 of record OY992501.1, on the reverse strand, counting down.
CAATGTTTAAGTAAAACACTGAAAAAAGGCGACCACCTCAGGCAGGAATCGAACCACGCACCTTCCGCATTCCGGGCGGCTGCCTTGACCACTTGGCTACCGAGGTCTAGTTTTTCCCGCATCGAAATTTGTCAGTGCCTGATGCTAATGTTTTTAGTCAACATTGCTTCATCACCTCTAAGATCAGCAAGAAATATTTTTACAAATATTTGAATATTCGGTTAAGATGATGCTGCGTTTATAGATTAATGTTTTTTATATATTTGAGCGTTTTATTTACGCTTAAATATACTTCAGTAAAATTTTTAAACACTAAAAAAAACGACAACCTCAGGCGGGAATCGAACCACGCACCTTCTGCATTCCGGGCGGCCAAAAAGCGCGGGTGTTTAATAATTTTACCTAAGTAGATTTAAGCGTTAAATAAAACTCTAAAATATATAATGAACATTTAAAAAATCAATGTTCCCTACCGTGAAATTCCAAATGACTAGTTAATATAGAAATACAAAGTGTTAATAAGAATTAATGGAGCAGTGAAATATATCTAATAATTTGGATATAAAAATTCTGTTACTTACTTAGGTATTGATTCAGTTTCAACTTAAATTAGTTTTCTAGCCTTAAACTACGGTCATCATAACACCATGAAACACTACACAATGAGACAGCGTGACGATCGTGAGGAGCAAGCATTTGCACACGGTAATGAGACTATATACAACGTAATGTAAAGGTGACCTCAATGAAAATGCATTCAGCCTGTAGTTGCTTAGCTGTGCACGGCACTTGCATTCAGCCTGTAGGTGCTCAGCTGTGCACGGCACTTGCAAGGTCATAAAGTTTTCTGTTCAATATGAAATTCCGTTCGCGATGGCAGTTAATTAACTTTTCTTCCCTTTAGAAGTCGATCTTAATCGTGGGAGACGTGACGGTGTTCGCAACGATCCACGAAGTAGTACTTACCTACATAATACTTTAAAAATCTCGCTCTCCAGTGCCAACTTGACTTGTGATTCCACCTATCTTTACTTGTAACGGCGGGTGTAAAAAGCCTTAGCTACACAAATTAAATTATAACAATATAGGCCACAAATTATAAAATAAGGAGACATACGAGCAAGAGGGTTACCTGATGGAAAGTAGTCACCGCCGCCCATGGACACCCCGCAAAACCAGAGGAATCGCAGACGCGTTGCCGGCCTTTTAGAAAGGAATAGGCTCGTTTCTTGAAGATCTCTAAGTCGTAACGGTCCGATTAGAAAAAGATACTCGTACAGGTAACTATTCCGTTAATTCTTATTATAAACTCTTTGTATTTTTATAGCAGCATTTCATATGAAATTTCACAGGAGGGGTATACTGATGTTGGAACAATATTTATTAAACTTATATAAGCTACCGAGTGAGCGTTTAATTTCAAATTAAAATTATCTTTAAGTGATAGTATTATCAAAGAAGTTGACATTAAGTATAGCAGTCGTTTCTTAGTTTTATCTGTACAGTATACTACTTCCTTTCTACCAAACTTTGATGACAGTTTTTACAGTCGTATGTGATGGGAGACTGCAATAAATCAACCCATCGCTTAATTAATAAATAGCAAACGACCTCCGTTAACATACTACGGACATAAAAATATATTCGGCAACAAGCAAAGCTACACTCTACGAAACATTCCCATATATCTCTCTCCAAATTACCAAATGTTACACCAGACCGGTCGAGTGACTAAAGTTTGTGTGTTACTAATTAATACCTAATTTGTTATAAAAGCAAAATTGCAGCATTAAAGATAAGTAGAGAAAACAAGCATCAAACACTGACAAATTTCGACGGGTGAAAACCAGACTTTGGTAGCCAAGTAGTCAAGGCAGCCGCCCGGAATGCGGAAGGTGCGTGGTACGATTCCCACCTGAGGTTGTCGTCTTTTTTCAGTGTTTTAAAAATTTACTAGAGAAAAGTAATAAAATAAGTACCTACGTGAGCTGGGCTCGGTAAACTTTCATTATTTCCAATAGTCCAGTCTCCTGGCTCTTTGCGTCTGGGACTGCTCACGACCGAAGCTCTCCCAGACTTTCTTTTAGTAATTGGAAAGTATCACAATTTTCACAAGAATATAACCACTTGGTTTATGAAAAGTGGAAGCTTGTGGCGCCACGGCGAGCGCGTTTTGCGATCGTGTTTGTTAAGGCGCTTTCGTACAGACGAAAGGTGGCCAAATGCAGAAAGAAGCATGTGATGTTTGGCTTTTTTTTAAAGAGACCTTAATCTAAAGCCTTTTTATTATTGACAGCGTAAGATGAAAGTCGGTCTAGAGAATTTCATGGTGGTGGGTTGTAAACAGAACTATTCCCCAATTTTCTTTATGTACACAGGTATATTATAAAGAAGCCTCAACTGGGAGGCTTCTAAATGTTTCTTAATTAGATCATTCGATATTTACTTTGTAATAACAACTGAAGTGTAAATTAAAAAAAAAAAAAATTAATAATGTGTGGTAACAGTTATTTACAGTGAAAGCAGGGCCCAGCGTTCAGATAAAAGAAAAGAGCAAAAGTAATACTCATATTGGGACTTCTTGATGATGACTGTTTCTGTGACTGTACTAAAAGTTATGTCTTGGTATTCGTTGGGAATAGATTAAGTACTTCATTAACTGTTGATACTATATTTTTTTTAAGAACTAAAGGCACTAACTAAACTAAACTTAAACTAACACAGTTTAAGCAATAAAGGAATTCTATTCTATTCTATTCTATTCATATTTAAAATTTGGTATTTGTTCGGAATAGAAAATTAATAATGATTAAAAAACAAATACCACTGGTATAAGTTTTGGTATTAGAAAGGAATAGATCATGATGGTGATGATGATAGTGTTTGCTTATAACAAGCATTCCATGATATCTCTCTCGATGGCTCTCACCCTACCTTGTTAATTGTAAGAAAATCATAGTTAACCAGAATTGTACTTAACGAAGTATGGATAATATAATTTTACTTTAAAATTGCTTTGTTCTTGCTTCAAGCAAAATTGCATCACTTAAGTGTTAACCTTTTTTCTCAAGGGCGGGAAAATAAAAGCGCTCTCACACCGTTTTCTTTTAAAAATCAAAGTTTATTATTTAGTTTCGCAGCGGGGATGCGATACAATTTATTTTACCAGAAAATAAGTAGTATAAAAATGAGTATAAGTGTATAAAACGTAATAATTTAATTAAGATAACGATTTGGCGCACTATGACGGAATTTGAGTGTGTGACTTTCATAAGTGCTTAAATTATAACCGTGTCTCCTCGAAGCGGTGAAAGAATACTACCACCAACTCTCTTCCCTTGGATGTCGTAAAACGCGACTAACGGATAAAGACTGCACACACATTAACAGCATAGAACGGCGATGGGCTTACCATCTGTCGCTACTTGGTGAAAAGTGATCTATGGTAGAAGACCGCTTTTGCTGTCCAAATTGCCTAGTCTATGATTTATCCTTCGGGGATAATAATACTCGTGATTATATTTATGTGTGTATATGTTAATTTATATTTAAGCATGAAAGAAATATTAACCTACTTAAGAATAAGAAACCTTAGGTACTTGGGCTTGTACTTGGGCTAGATATGTTGGTGTTAGAATAGGCAAGTGTATATTTTTAAATACACAGACAAAATAAACGTTATTTTCACTAGTACGTTTTGGCATAAATTTAGAATATAAGAAAAATACAAATAATCACAAGAATTTCCTTTGTTACACAAGGCTTAAAATGTAACAAAATATAAAAAGAAAAGATACCTGTTTAATTAATACCTACGCAAGAACGAAAGCGCGTTGGACTTTTTTGTTAATAATTTACAAAATAACTTTGAACCATTCCGTTTCCCGCTTCTGGCGTTTTTAATTAAGGTTTTTAACTGCATCTACGGTCCAGTGGAGTTCAATACTTGATCCAGTATCAGTGTCCGTGAAATTGTTAAGGTATTGAAAACATCCAAATAAGATTTACTTAAACGCGTTTCAAGTAAAAAAAATATGGTATTATGTACGTTATTTACAAGAATGTTATCATTCCCAAAACCTTTAGTTTCGAAATGTTTTCTCGAAACGAAAGTAGCTACAAACTAGTAGTAGCGGTATTAATTACGTAATGCACTGGACTTGGGTCTCCCCCTCTGAGGGGAGACCTTTGTCCAGCAGTGGGACAGTAAGTATAGGCTAGAGTAAAGGATCTTAAGCATTTAATATGTTTGAAGCTATATTTTTAAGAGGTAACTTTGGAAATACTATCGTTTAAAATCGGTGACTGTAAGAAAACTTTTAACTCTTGAACTGAGACGCGAGATAGCTGATATTACGTCGTATCTGACTAAAATGACCAGAGCTAAGATAGACTCTCTCTAACTTTTAGCTAAGTTTCTCTAAAAGTACCTCGCAGGAATTTTTGATATAACTCTACCTTCTCTTTGCCAAAAGCCAAAACCAATTGTAGGCAGAATAGTTACGGCGTGCATGTGATAAGTTTAACCAACTCAGCATGCAAATATAACTGGCCCTTTTCTGTACCAGTGTACCATTGTGTACCTATGTACAGTGTACCTTTTTTGTACTATCAGCGAGGCGTATGTTGAATTGTTGAGCGAAACGGTTCATTGAGCTTACTTAATATTCGTAAATATTCTGTTGCGTTAATACCAAATCGTTTGAGCGAGGTTAAAAATGCGGTGCTTAGTGCTTCTAGTTTTAATTACATGAGTAGTTTCTTTCAGTGATGTATTATATTATTTTGTACCCACATTAAAACTTTGTAAACGATAACAATAGATGACCAAAAATGATGTATTTATAAATTTATCATGTAATTAAATAACAAGCACATCTCCAAAAAATAGCTATTAAATCTATAAAAGTTACCAATCTGTAAAACAAAAACTGTAAATTAATTCCAATAACATGCAATTAAAATTACGTTTTTTTCATTCCTCATACTCGGAAAGTAGGTCCGAAGTTGCCTGAGGAACAGGTTAAAAGTAATACTTTTAAGCTCTAGGAAGAATCGTTTTTCTGACAGGTACTGTTAACTGTAAATTATAAAAAAAACTAGTTCCATTTTCACATTTTTGTTGAACCATGTCCCAACTTTCTATACAGACACTTTCAACAATTTCTTTAAAATAGCATAGATTTAGACAATTGTTAGATTTGGGCAAAATATTTAACATTTTTTCAATGATGAAAATGTAAACTAAGGGCTGAATAGCTGGCCGGCCACAGTCAAAAAAACAAAGTAGGCGGGAAAGCGGCAATCCGATATTCATTGGTTTTTAAGAGTTGTAGAGTTTTGTTCAAACTTCCGTATAGCAGAGATTTGTACTAACACGATGAGTTCATCAGATTCAAATATGAAACTCATTTTTTCTTTAGCTAATTCCATTGAGTTATTATGTACTATATTTACCTCAATGGCTAATTCTTGTTTTTATTTTTACTTTCCTTGTGTTTGTAATGAAAAGCACAGTGTACCTCGGGTGAAAAACTTATTTAATCCCTCAAACAAACCCCGTCTCGAGACTAAATAAGTTACTTTTAGGGTAGTAATGTACTATTTTAAATGTGTCAATTCCGATGACGTTCAAACAAATATGTTATCGGTCTACTACCTATTTTAATCGCATTTTTGTAAGACATGGGTTCCGGCAGCAAAGTATAATGAAATTCATTCGTTCACCTTTATATGATCGAAGCGTTCACCTATAATTATCAAAAAAGAGTTATTGCGTTCCTGTTTTATAAGTACTCGTTAATTTAAATAGATTTCAAAACAAGCTTGTAACATTATTGTACTTATTCAGTAGTTCCGTTGCTTTGCAAGTCACTAGCAGACATCGAAAACTTAGAGGGCAACTTCCCGTCCATTCGCCAATGTTTAGAGCCACCAACCAGTACCGAGGCGCAACTGTGATATCCACAGCTCTATTTGAAATTGAGTTTAGCATTTCGAGTAAGACACTGCTTGTAGCAGTGCATTGGCTTGAATAGCTGGCCTACACCTCACCTGATGTAAGTCGAAGCGTAATGGGCACTTTAAACTAAATTAGCTACTAAGCACCTGAATATCTTATCTCTAAGTACTGCAGTGATATTGATAGATTGATTGAAATTGAGTTTCGAACACTTCGACAGAGATAATGCTGTAAGGTTTGCCTGTATAGTGGCTTGAATGACTCGGAATCATTGGGCCTTTACCACACCTGATAGCATTGAAACAGAGCCTCCTGGGCTCCTGGCAGCAAAAGAGTTACTAAGTTACAATTTTCTCAACCGTTTAGTTTTTACTACTCACCACTAGCTGCTTGGATTTGCCTTGCCGAACAGGCGGATACTGCTGGAAAGTTATTTTTTTACCGCCCGCCGCCCATGGAGACGCAGCAAAGAGGAGCTCGATGGCGCAGCGGCTAGCGCGTTCGGCTTGCAATCTTGCTCGCTAAGCAACTTTTGCAATACCGGGTCGCTGGATGGGTGACCAAATTAAAAACATCTCGAGCTCCTCCGTGCTTCAGTAGGCACGTTAAGCCGTTGGGCCAATCCGCATTGGGCCAACGTGGAGGGTTATGGCCCAACATTTCCACGTGCTATTGTCCACGTGGGAAGCTTGTGCCCAGCAGTGGGACGTTTATGATGATGATGATGATGCAAGCGCAAAGACGCAGGACAAGAGGAGTCGCAGATGCGTTGCCGGACTTGAGGAAGTGGAAGGAATTGTGAAGGGGGGAAAACAAAGAATAGTCGTCATAATTATTACACCTTTCTTGCTTTTACTTATAATTAAATTTATAATTTTATATTAAATCGGGGAAAAAAAGTACTTTCACCTTTTTTCGCAATTTATTATAGCATCAAACTATACTTTATTATATATTTATATATGCCAGATAACTTATTTAATAATGATTCCAGTGTTATATGTTTAAGCCTCCATACGTACCACACTTCATGGAAATCGTCATTAGACCTAGACCGGATATAATCAGGAAGTAATACGGAAGGAAGTGTTTCCGACATATGCGCCATTTTGACAAAATGGCCGCCGACAGATTGGTAAAACGACTTTAAAGTTTGGAAAACGTTTGATCGTAACTCACAACATGTATCTAGATTTAAAGTAGATACGCAAATCGGTTCTATAGAAAACAGGTGGTTACATTAATATGGTTTTATACATTTATTATCAAAATAATACTATAAACTTTAAAAGTAAAGTGGTATCATACAAAACCCATCCTTAGGATGCGATTAAGCTTTGTTACGCGTAACTAATGTAACTCAAGATAAATAAGATTCGCGTAACCCGGCAGCGCAGTGTTAACAAGTAACGGATCATAAAATAGCTCTGTTCTAGTTAATCAGACAGTCGAGAAACAAGCTATCTCTGCTAGTGACAGCTGCTCCATTTCACAGTCAGCTCAACCACCAATAACTAGGTATATTGTGAAGCAATATTGAATATTTTATTTTATACCGCAGTTTACAATACAAAGCTGTATGATTTTCATTTACACTTTTGACTTGTAAGACCACAAATATGAAAATTTAATCTTTTTTTCAATAGTAGCCAATTTTGAGAACTATGGTTTACCACCAACCAAACATAGTAGGTACCTACAATGACAAAACCCCACGCTGGGCGTCGAACCCGGGTCTGTGAACATTGGTTGAACTACTAGATTACGGTCGTTACTGGGACTCTTAGGACGTCGTAAGCGAGAGAAGCTTTAGAAAAAAAATGTAAAACAAACTTTTTTTCTTCTCAATTTAGATTTTAAAAATACACAACACAAGGTGCCCCAGCAGGATTCCCGCGCTGTTTCCGTGTTCCCTTTCATACCAAGACTTGTAAGACCACAAATTTGAAAATTTAATCTTTTTTTCAATAGTAGCCAATTTTGAGAACTATGGTTTACCACCAACCAAACATAGTAGGTACCTACAATGACAAAACCCCACGCTGGGCGTCGAACCCGGGTCTGTGAACATTGGTTGAACTACTAGATTACGGTCGTTACTGGGACTCTTAGGACGTCGTAAGCGAGAGAAGCTTTAGAAAAAAAATGTAAAACAAACTTTTTTTCTTCTCAATTTAGATTTTAAAAATACACAACAAAAGGTGCCCCAGCAGGATTCCCGCGCTGTTTCCGTGTTCTCTTTCATACCAAGGTTCGAAAAAATTACCTAAGTTGGTACCTCCATTGTCTTTTCATGATGGTGCATATGAACGCCTGATCATAGGAGTCTGCTACATTCCGATTGGATGGTAAGCTATTTTTGCCAGCATTGTTTTGCTGTATTCTGGTGTGAAGGTAGGTAATTAGATCCAGCAATATTACGGAGCATAGAGGCATAAGAACTAAAGGAAAGACAGTAGGCTCATTTGCAGTCACTAACCTCATTTGCAGTCACTAACCTCATTTGCAGTCACTAACCTCATTTGCAGTCACTAACTCAACCCCTTGTCTGTTACGAAGACTCCTGTGGTTGATAACAATTGAATTTCTATTGTGTCAAGTATTACAAAAGCTGAGTTCATACACAGCGTATTCGAGACTTCTTGGCGGGAAAGTGTAGCGTCAGGTTTGGATTGTTTTATTTTCAAACATTTGTACTTTGTCGTTTATTATTGTGAAGTAATAATAGTGATTTATTAATCGTTAAGTTTTCGTAAACGTGCATGAGTGTTGGCAAATGTAACAAAACAGTGCAACATTACTTTTGAAATTCTATACAGACGTCCGTATGAGATCTCAGTTAAGTTCCATATTTTTACCATTCATCATTTCTATCTAAATAGGTACCTACATACCTACATAAAGAAAAATGAAATTACATTATCTTTTTATTGATACTGGCTGAATGTGCTTGGTGTGACCAAGTCATTCATAAGAAGAAAACCAATAAAAATTAAATAAACTGCGTACATATTCGGACAAAAGACGATATTGATGAAGTAGTTGTTGAAATTAATCAGACACGCCGTTGGCTTAGTACTGTCGATGGTGTTAGTAAGGTACGTTTTGGACAGAGCCATGAAAACTTAGTGGTTAGTGCGCCTGATCCAGGATGTCAGAAGATGCAGGTACGAATCCTGCTCGTAGATATTTGTCAACAGTAATCCTTTTTTACTTTTTTCTTTTGTAAGGGTCCCCGCACGCGGGCCACCAGGCTACGACTATAAAACGACGCCACCAACATAATTCCTGTAGTTTTCATACATTTTATATGGACTCGCCGCACTCGGTTGACGCCGGTGGCCGCCACACGCTACAAATCGCGTCTTGGCTTTAGCTTCTAGTGGCAGTGTTTGTGGCTGTGGCGGGTGGCCCATGTGCAGTTACCCTTAGTGATTAGTACGATATTTTTTGAAAATTCATACCAATCCATATTTATAACAGCGTATTGGAAAAACCGGCCAACCGCGAGACGGACTCGCAAAGGAAGGGTTCCGTACCATTATTATCTATACAACATTAGACACTATTATTATAACCTTTTTTAGTTTCACCTGACCCTGTGTCTGCCTGTAAGTGAATATAATCAATATATTCTGTAAATATTTCAAGTTTCTACCTGTTGTCGTTAGAGGAAAGTAACCAAATATGGAATACCGTTTTGTTTTTTATGTATTAAAAAAAAATATATTAAAAATCAAAAACCTTAAATCGTAATTACAAACAGTCACACATTGCGCTTTACATAGTAATAGTCTTGTTTTATATTTATTAATTATTACTATAATTTCACAAAAACTAAGTCTACCTTTATGTCGACTTATCTAATCTGCCGTACTTAAGCTAGAAAAGGGTTAACCCCAAGTAGTCGATTTTGAGATATCATCAAAAAACG